>OZ024904.1:21215498-21607998 GCA_964017125.1 Flabesymbios commensalis | reverse complement strand
GACACTCTTGATCACAGAGAAATATAATCAGGGATAGCTGATCACACACAGTTGGTTCTACTGTGCAGATACGACTCTTCTTCACGCTACATGAGAATAATGTTGGCGTAGTAGCCACCGTTTGTCTCCAAGGTGATCACTAACTTATAGTGTCAGATTTAAAAATACGGCACATATTATTGATTATCTACCAAGGGTCGGACCACAATTTACATCACAACTGAATGACGATGCATATACGGTGGACAACAGATAGTCTATAAATTGTAGCCATTCAGGTGAGAATAGATTAGTTCTTAACACCGAAATGGTAGCAAGGCTGTATGAAATGTTGCATAATTAACAGATTAATTGACCAGAGATAATTTATATATCAACAAAATGTTTTCTACATATATTTCAATAATTATAGGATTATTAGTCTGCCTTGCGAAATTAATTATAAAGCTAACATTAGGTAGACCAGGTGTATTATATATGCTATTAGATAAAACAAGCAGTAGACCGAGTGCATATCCTACAGGGAACAACATTAAGGGTGACCATTGTCCTATTGTTAGAGGTAGGATCCCATAGTATAACAGCTGTTTGTATCTATGATGGCAGCAGACGGTTACCTTGGGGTGTCCATTTCTTCCCTCTCCCTCTCACTCTTTCCCTGTACGTCAGGAATAAATAGTCCACTGGGAATGATAGCTATCTACCAATTTCCCAGGTTAAATTGGTAGAAAACAAGTCATTTATCTCAACAATGTAGGCCATATATTTATGTTGCGAATCGAATATACTAATACTATTGCAATCATTTCATAATACAATAATAAAATTTTCAGGCATGCATGTCTATTCATAGATTGTAGTCAGATTCACAATAAATTCATCAACAAGGGTGAATAAATTTCGCGGATTCCTCAGTCAATTCTCAACTAATTTTCATGAAATTTTACGCACACTATTTTCCATTCACGTCGCGAAGTTTTGATAAGTATGTCAGAAGTTAAACCATTTCACATCTAATATAATTCTGAGACGAAGCTAATGGGTTTATAGAGAGCGACATTCTTTATTTTTACTGCCCATCCATTAAAAAAAAGTGCTTGTAAAATTTCATGACAATTGGTTGAGAATTTGGCGAAAATCATTCACCACGGATAATATAAATCCGACTATAGTAGCTTAGATAAAAACATTACCTTCAATATTTAATAAATTAATTTAAAAAAATTATATACATAGGCTATATTATATTTTAGTTTCTTCTTGTATTCAGCTACCTTATCAAAATGACTATTGTGTCACACAGACCTACATTTTTCACTCTTTATTTTGTATTATCAAGATTATTATAATCTCTGTTGATAACATCACGCAGTTTCCAGTGATTGATTATTATTAGGTTTATTTTTAAAGCTTAGTTGTAGTAAACACGTTCCACTATGAAATGGTGTTATTTTAAAGTGTTAAGAAAAGGGAAAAATATATGATTATACTGGAAAAAACAAAGGATTAAATACATGTGAAGGCTGTGTGGATTTAACAATGAGCATATATTCCGTTAAATGTGCCATGTTTACCCAAGATTAACTAAATGTTGGGTTTTCGTCTGCGACGGTGGCCCGACATTAAAACAATATTGTTTGTACGTTACGTGTTTGCTGGGATATGTAGACCTGCACCGCCTTCCTCCTTTCTTTCTATCGGGATTGTGGCCACCTAGGGAGGAGCACATCCTTGTTGTGACAATCCTGATCACAGATGATGATAATCAGGGATAGCTGATCACTAACACTGGACTGAATCCCTGCCCAAGGTCGAACAATGCCATTGGATTTCTTTCAAACCGCTGTGTAGGTCTATATCAAACTTTATGTTTAAGACAGTGTAGGCCTACGTCGCTTTCTCATTGCTCCATATACTGTGAATATTTCAATCTCCACCTGAAGTGTGTGTATGTTGGGGGGGGGGCTTTATCACGATTATATCACCAATACACTGCATTAGACAAGCCTGATTACTAGACATATTTATTTTTTTAATTTTCCAGGTACTATATTGTATGTGACCCGGGCTCGCATGGTAGAAAAAACGTTTCACACAGTACACTGCAATTCTACTCTGCTTACTTGCCTCTAAGATCGTCAATGATGCAACTTTACTGCTTGTAAAACATGACAAGCTGTGGTTTTTCATGAGAGGCCAGGTGATATATTAGATATACCGTCACATCATAAAAGCCGGGTTATGCAAAATGGCGGTATCACAACATGATCCATAACCCGGGTCGTCTATGATTTCACAACCTCAGATGCCAGTCCTATTGAAACACATATGTAAACTGCCTCAATTCCACATGCCGATTACACCATTTTTGCCCTCGCAACGATAAACTTGACATGTCCTTGTTCAGAAACAGGTCCGCTTTGAGTATGCCACCCAGACAGAGTTTACGCTACGCCTCCTAGCGTGTAAAAATGTCACACACAGTTCAAATTGGGCTAATATCCGTACCCTCTCTCATAGACCAGACACACACCATTTTAACCCACTCTATCCCTGCAAGATTATCATGAACCAGTTATATCTGATATTCTGCACGATGGAGAAAATATGTGCTTATTAAATATTCACAAAATCAGAATTTCTCTGTATTTTATTTTGTTTCACTAGAGGTTGGAACAGCCACTTTAAAAATGTTTTGTGCAAACTGTTATTTTTTTAAATTTTATTCACCCTGAAAAGTAAAGGTGACTGCCATGCTAATATGCCTAGTTCCACAGACATCGGTCGCCGTCATCTTCCTAGACCATGCGAAAGGTTGCTGGAGGCCATTAACGGTCATCGTCATTAATTTAAAAACGGGGTCAATCTTAGATGTGTGGGTGAAATATGGGTTGAATAATCGCAAAGACCGAATAAATTGATTTCTCAACCCAAAATCATCCAGAAATCATTTATACACAACCGATTGGCCAAAATTAAACATTTGATCAAGTATTTACTTGACGACATTTGATGGTGAGCCAGATCGAAAATCATAAGCTGTATTTTGAATATCTGCCTTCAGACTAAGACCTATGTGTATTTCGGCTTATTTAGGGCGGTGAGACCATATATGTCATAATATGGGTATCTCCTCATTAAGATAACTAACTTTAGTCATTTATATATTATTGTTGTTATTATGTCATGTTCTCAGTCACAAGTCACTGTTAATAGCAATTGCTATGAATATTTTTGTTGTGTTCTAATACTAATATCAATTATTTTAGTGTTTGTTATGTATAAAAGATCAGCATAAGAATATGTCGGTTTGACACTTTTCCAGAGTGTCTTTTTTGCTACCATTGTTATATAACATTAAGAGAAAAAATATAGACAAAACGCTCTTTCAATGTAGAAAGGAATGAACCTGATTGTTAGTGCTGGTAAGCAGAGCGAACAGCTTCCCCACATCAACTGATACAAATAATGATGTATTGTTAGCGAGTTACCATGGGCTTTACTATCAATTGGAAGCATGTGTTTTGCCCATAATTTGTGTGTCATTTTACTGACAACGGCAATGGCTTTACACTAAACACATATTAGTCAGCTACAAATACGATAGTTAACTATTATTACGCTTTAAACTTCCACAACATTCCAATATTTTATAAACCGTATCTCTCTATAATAAGTAGAAATCGACCTAGTTCCTCATAAACAAAATAACTAGTGGTTGTTCTTTTCATGTGTAATAAGCGTTTGCAAAAATACAAATGAACGTGTTCTATGTTGGCAGCAGAATTAAAACCCCCAACTTCACAAACTGTAATGTACAACCGGCATATTATACTTTTTTTCGAAAAGTGAGAACAGAAAAGAGGGTTTTGAAGCATACAGTTTATTTGACTTTTATTAACTTATATACAGCCCTCATACATTTATCCGCCAACGTGTTTCGTGTCTTTACAAACTGACCTGTGCTACATAGGCAAATCCTAAATAAGCAATCGTCTCTGACATAGGTAATAATTGATTGCCATAAAATAAGTGGTCACCAGCAGATAAATCACTGCCTTTTTACAAATACAATTACTGACATGTTTTATCTATATCAACACACCATTTCAATTTGCTACAGTATTCAAATAATATATAAAGACCAGTCTATACATCATCTACATCATCAGATATAATTTATTAACTTCATCAAAAGTTATTCTTCCAAAGACTTAATAAACTATTCATTTTCTAAATCATTAAGAGACAAACAGAATAAAAAGCACAAACAAGAAATATAAAAAAAAGATTACTTATTTACAATACCATCATGCCAGAGATTCAACGATTCATTTTTATCATATGTAAGACACCTAGAAAATGCAATAAAAGTGCCATGCAAAAAATCAATCTTCTGATTCTGAAAGCGAGCTAGGGCATGTGCCTTATTGTTAACAGTGCGAGCTCACGATTCCTAAAAAGAACATTTCCAAGCTATGGTCATTGGCATAGACGAATATGCGCGTTTACCTCTGCTGATTAATAATTATTGGCTACACTTCACAAAATCTGAAAATAATCTAATGACAAATGTTGTTATTTAAAATAACCGATGTATAACCTACAATTCCAACGATACTGTACTGGCTTAAATGATAAAGCTGGCATGATAAAGCATTTGGCCAATTCCTGTCGTCTCGTGTCCACGGTGCACAGCAGCTTAACGTTGTGGGCTAAGGGATTTAATTCGACTGTTAAAAAGTTCATGTTCCTCTCTGTTCTGTTGTAGAATTACATATTATTGACCTAATTAACATCGGCCAAATATCAGATATATAACTAGAGTCCATGGAAAAGTTGTAACCTATTTTGAAAAACTATGGTGGAAATCACAATGGGGACCAGCCAGTTCGAAAACCGCATGAACCATATGCTGTGCTGGTCATTGTCAACAACCACATTAATATCATTACGGAGTGTTCATAGTGTATGGGCTCGGGAGGGCTGAGAGGAGATGAGCGAGGCTATTTATTTAGTATATCATTTGAGCAGGGACATTAATTTTGGGGAGACTAATGTAGAGGGGGGTCATTACATTTGTCCATATGTCAAACAAGACAAAAATAATTCAGTTTTTTTCCGAAGTAATCCCAATGTTCTACTAACTATCTTAATAATATTTGAAATATGAGGGCTAAAGCTGATATTTTCATATGAAGGAACACCCAAATAAGGGTTATCAGTTTACTGTTTCTAGTATTTTATTATATGAGTTGCTACCCTTTCAGTAGAAAGAATGTAACAATATTGGTTAATTGGTGGTAATTAAAAGCGCATATCCCATGTGTTAGCACACTTCCAAGACTGTCCAAATCGGCCTGATGTGATAGCAACTAGTAGCATATAATTAGAAAAGAGTGACACGAGCCTACTGCTAATTTTAGGAATTACTGGTTTTAAGTAGGCTACGCACATGACTTCACATGAAGATTACATTGAGGTGCGCTTGTCCGTGAACGCATTGTTGCTCACTACTAGAAGGCTTACTCTTAGATTGGTCTGCTCACTCGGCCTGTTGATAGTGGTGGGTGGTCACTGTTAGTACTACCACTACTTGAAAAGTAAGATTTAGTGGCCGATATATGAGTCTGTCTTATACGGCGCTCTGATGTTGATGTTGGAGTGCTCTGAAACGATGGACTATAAGCACATATCATACTGTATCAATACTGGAGTCGAGCGGTGAAAATGGATTTGAAAGGTCCCACTTGTACCAGTTAGTGAGAAAAATCAGTCAAAACACTCAGTATTATGGTGGTCACAGCGGTTGGAAATGTAGGATATGTTTGGCAGTTAAAGGTTCTCGTAGCTTATGAACCCATGGATATAGGCCTGCATGTCTTATGAAACCATACATCACAGCTATCGCAACATACACTTGCGTTACTCCACACCATTCTGTGTTCGCAGTCGTCCATTGCATCCACAGTTAGAAATGTTGCTGTCCTGAACTGACCCCGGATTGGCCCGCACGTCATTGCATATCCTAATAGAATAATCAAGAGAATATTATCTGTTTTTTTGCAAGAGGTAGAATCAGCTCGTCATTTCCTAAATTTAATGCAGCCCACCCAATGTATGGATGGTCTGCGGTCTGGCTCTGATTTGAAATTTAGTTCAGAAATAGTCCTGAGACTGGGTGTAACTGTATGCCTAAATAATAGCGTCACTAAGTTTCGTTGCATTGGACTAGCGACCAGGCTTGATAATTTCGAGAATGCTCTTGTGCGTTTTGAGAAGCTGTTACGTTACGTTAGCCTACGTCGTTCATCAAATATAATTTTCGAGGTTTTCCTGAGTAAATTACATTGTGACAATCCAGTCTTTGATCCTCCTCATCTCCTCGTCAATGTTTGATGCCTCGACTATGGATGGTGATGGTATGTCCTGGAATAATTGTAAGGACAGTGGGCCCAACCTTCTCCCTTCCTTAACTGAGATTTTGTTATGTTTCAGACACTTGTGCTTTGGCTACACTGCCAATATAACTAAGGCTTTGCTCCAGGTCGGAGTTGCTGATGTAGACTAAGACATTCATTGTTTCATAAAATTCCCGCGATTGCCGTTCAGGAACTCCGCGAGCCCGTCTTTTCTCAATGCGAGCTTTAAGACTTATCTTGTACTTGTATATAAGTAGGCTCTACTTGTACAAAATGTCTGATGCCAAGGCTAAGTTGTCAGAAAATCTATTTGTATGATTGGTTGTGATTCGGTTAGTGACGTGAAAATTCACATTAAAACCGCTACTCTATCATGAGTGAAGCAACTATAGGCCGTTTGCCAAATGGGCTAGCAGCTTATTGAATCACCAGTCGATAAAACACTAGTCTAATTACAAACACTAGTCTAATAACAAACACGTCAGATCCATTGGTATGAATTATGAGTCATAGTAGGCCTATCATCTTAAACAAATTGATATAATAGCCTCAGGCTAATGTTTATTATCTATGATCATAATACTCTAGGTCATCTTGCAGATTGCATATTAAAAGAACGTGCACAATCCAATTCGAATCTTTTTAATAACGGTATACTGGCACTTTGTTGTTGAGGTCCGTTATTAGTATATTATTCCGAAATGACCAAATCAAAACTGAATCTGTCCGAAATCAACAGTTGGCACCACCTAGCGAGTACGTGTTTATTCATTCACCAGGTGACGCCCGCCAAGCAGAAAAACTCACTTTTTTGTTTACAAAATATGGATAGGTTTGTGTCCCGATTATCAAACTTTCTAGTTGAATAGCTATCTAATTTTACATTTTCTGTTCGAATGTCGAAATTGATTTAAAATACTATACGTGGACAAGTTTTTAGAGGCAAATTATACAGTTTTTGGATGTTATTGTGAGGTTATCTTATCACATTATCAGTTCAACTTCATCAAGTTCATGCAGAGACAGAGTCAGCGAATCAGCCGAATGTCGATGATTTGCCTGACCGTAACTTGAGCGATAATAGCATCACTTAGGCTCAGTCTCCCTTCTTCATGTCTTGGCTTACACAGGCTACAACGTTAGCAGGTTGGGCCACACCAAATTAAGAAAAAATTGGAGCTAGAGAACGGAAAAAAATAATTTTGATTTCCACCAAAAATGGAGTGAGCGGAGAAACGACAATTTTTTTTCTAAAAAAAAATCATTTCCCCAAAAAAATGGGGCGAGGGGAGAAGCGTACTTTTTTTCAAAGAAAAAAACATACCCTAGGCCTACCTCTGACAAAATTTTGTAACCATTAATGCATCATTATCTAGTCATTTGACAACAACTCTGAAAATTACGCGAAATTCCAGCATTTCAAAAGTAAGACCATTTGACATGTAATTGTAACACAATTCTGAGAATAAACCGGAATGAAGGTAATGGGTTTATACATGTCATAGAGGAGCTACATAAATAGACATTTAGTCTACTACATTCCAGATGGTCTAACTTTTGAACTATACAATATTGTTTTCGCAATTTTCAGGGTCGATGCCAAATGACTAGAAAAAAGGGTTTACAAAATTTCAAGAAAATCGGTTGAGAATTGAGTGACTGGATACCGAAAAGCTCACTTTCATTTCGGACCATCCTCCACCGTTGGACAGATCCACCGTTGGACAGACTAAAGTGATCATGGTCACTCAGAGTCAGTAACAATGACAATGAGAATGATGAAAATTAATTTTATTTCTCCAAAATGCCCTCTGTTGAGGGATGAGAGAACAAACAACATATATGTCACATCTGCAGGTGGCAGTACTGCAATAACAATATATAAGAAAATTAGTCAGCTCGCAACATTTCACAGACTAGAATGGTCCGTAATACTTTAGGACTATAACAATGAAGTAACATTTATAAACCCATTTCACAGACTAGAATGGTCCATAATACTTTAAGAACTATAACAATGAATTGCTACAGCATGTTTTAAAATGAATAATATGCCTACTAGTGAGAACCCAGGTTATCACAATACAAAATAAATAAATAAAACAACCAAATTCATGCTGCTAAATTCGACAAATACCACATTGTCGTTTGTATTTCTGTAGGCCTACTAATACTAGACATATGCGAAATCGAGAGATTTGTTATACAAAGAGACCTCGATGTTCCGTCATCATCTGTTCCCAAGAAATATGACAGAACTTCGAATATAGTTTCGAAGCAGCTCCCCCACCCCCCTCCAAGCTGTGTTGGAACCGAGGATATATATCTCTAATTCTAACTAATGTTATATTATTATTATATTAGTGCATATATTGGTTGTACGAACAACATAACAACATAAATATGATCCAAGTATAATTTTTATTATTTTTTTATTATTAAAGCTGCATAACTGTTTTGTTTATTTCGACCGAAATAACCTAAAATGTTCAACACAATCATTCATATATTTTTAAAGGCTTTAAAAATGGACTAGATCGATGTAAATGTAGCTGGATTAGATCACGACGCGATACACCATCAAGTTATATGGTGTGGTAAACCGGTCCGTCTGTGTACAATATGTACGTACTACTAATAGTGGTTAATTGTGGGCCAATATAATGTTACATTAGACCAACATCAAACCCCTTAATAACAAACACGTAACGTTGAGCCGCATTGGTCTAACGCTGGGACAGAGCCGTAAACGATGGCCCCGAATTAGTTTGACATCGGACCAATGCCTCGTGTTGGCTGCGATGCCAAGCTCACACAAACCACCGGTTGGTGTCCTAAGACTAGGTCAGCCCCAATGATACCTCAGCAGGCACGAGTCACTGACCCATTGATGGCTCAATGTTGGTCCAGCTTCTATGACGCTGGTACAACATTGACCCATCAATGGTTGAATGCCTCTTGTTTGCTAGGAACTCAGCTACTGGTACCGAAAAGGCTGCTTTTTTTACAATTATTTTATTTTACCACATTTCGCTATTTATATAACTGTATGTGATGACTAACGATGAAATAAAAAAGTCTGATATTTTCGAATAGCATAGTCACTATAGATCGTGTTTCTCTGTCATTTCAAATTCACTTTGAATTCACTCATAACATTGCCACTATATTTTGAAATGTCCGTGAGGTATCAAAAAAAAGATGATTTACATGATCACTGAATTTGGTGGTAATTCGGACTGCAATTTCCCACGGTCGGGGAGAGCGTCTTAATGGTGGGCCAAAGGCTCAGATGCTGGCCCACACTTAAAAGCACCATACTAAAACAGGGTCCTCTTTTTCAATTGAGTGACATTCTCTATACCGGTACCGAAATTAAACATGACATTATATGCAGATATCACTCATATCACACAAAGTAATAACTTCTAGATATGTCTAACTGACATGAGACAATATACTTTGTACTGTGAAATGTATCTATGATCACTTAAAAAATAAGAATAATTTTAAAAGTCTTCCACTCTTTTTTTAATGATGACCGTTATCTGCCACTTGGTACTTATAATGTCCTGGTTATACAGACAATGTGTCTTACTCCGCTGTGATCAGGTCTTTGTTTTAGTGGGGCAACAATATCAAAAAACAACAAACCTAAATAACTCAGTAACCGGAGCACTAAAATAAAAAATAAAACACCATTCTCCATGGATTGATCTTTTGATTAAAATAAGCAAAACAGTTATGCAGCTTTAATTTATTCTTTATAACTTATTCTTTTATTATTAAACGTTAAAAGTATAGTCAACTGTTAAAATTCGCAGGACAAGGGTCCCCCAGAAAGCAATAGTGGCCGTGGCTAGGCCAAGGCATTATTCCATAATAACACTAAATATGCGTTTCATACCCAAAGCCTCATTAAGAGCAAGTTCATATATTCTTGAGCGACATCTATGAGTTAATAATTCCATCAAAGCAATAGCCCTTAGCCCTGGTTCTTAGCTGGTCGTTGGCTTGCAAACAAACTGACTGTGGGTACCTCGAAACAGGCTGACCCAACGCTTGTACTGACACCCAGTGAACACAAAACATTTGTATGACTTAATACAATGTTGGACCAATGTCGAAGACGTTGTATAAATGTTATACAAATGTTTTGTGTTTGCTGGGCAGAAGGACTTCCTCTCAAATATTCTACATTTCTCTAATGTTTGCTCAATGTTGGACCAGCATTGCAGATGTTGGTCAATGTCTTGTTTGAGTAGTATCTTGTAATCAGTTTAGTTGCTGATATTAATGGCGTCACCCTGTACAGTAGGTTACTGTATGCGTACAGCCCTGTACTCTATGTTACTGTAGGCCTACACGTGACGGTCCCACGCATGCCCGTTTTGCAGCTGTATGAATCTTGAACTAAACCGAATAATAATGTTTTCATTTGGTAGTCGAAATGACTCCAAGCAATATCACTCAACTCAGTTGTTGACAGATCGCCGTGATCAAATCTAACACATTTCACTGTATATATCACTGTGCAAGTCATTACTGGGGCGGGTGGCTCCGACTTTCATGTTGCTGAACGAGCGACCATTGTTTTCCTGTTATTTTAGGGCTTCACATACATCACATACTTCAAATACAATGGTAAACCATTCAACCCTCAAATAGGTGTTGACACTTCCTGCTAAATGAAACACAAGGTATTCACGGCTTAGACTAGAGTATCTGTGAAATTGATGTCAACAACGTAGATGTCAGCATGAATAATTACGGTCTGTTCACAGAAATTGTTAGATAAATATAGATTTAGTTCACAAAATCAAACATTTCGGTACTGATATCACCACCAGACATATTGAAGGTCAAATTAATTAATCTTTATCGGCTCAACTAGCGGCTACACATGAAAATAAACATTGTGCCAAGTATGACTGAATATTGTTTCAATGTGCGAGACGTTGGCTTTGACTCAGGATGCATTCCCCAATGTTGCTACAATGTGAGCCCATCGTCTCAGACACTGGCCCAATGTTGTACCAACATGGGTGAACGTCTCGTGTTTGCTGGGTTGTGTCATATTACTGCCATCTAGAGGTGTTATGTAGAAGGAGCGGTTCCTCCTTTGTTGGGGGGGGGGGGGGGTACGGTGTCAAAGGCAGTGACCCAGCATTTGAACATGTGTTTGTCGGGTTTTATTTGCTAATGGGCAATTCCATGGTGGCGGACGTACGTTTCGGACACTTATTTTATGCCTGGTGCCTCAACTAGGAATGAGAATTATATTAAGTTGTTGCTATTTCATACACACAAGCTCACTGTATTATGTGGGACATTTGAATATTTTATGTCATTCACACATATCGGCTATGAGCCAATATAAGGGTGGTGTCGGACGTACGCAGACAAATTGATATTTTGTAAAACATATCTTCAGTACCATATCTGTCTGAATCCTTGGGTGACAGCATAACAATGTGGCCTGATACTGATAGAGGATAGTGCTGTCTTATTATTACATATAAAATATTTTTTATTTTCATTTTAATTGTTCTAGAAATTATTGGATATCTTTGGTGTCGGACGTACACTCACTTGGTGTCGGACGTACATGTCTGAAATTAAGGATTTTGCTCATCCTGCAACACCCACAAGCAAAGTCAAAAATGTTGCAAATGCTTTTTAACAATCATTTTGAGGGGTTGGCATACAAAATTACAAAATTTATTAATATATAAGTATAAGATGTATAATAATAGCAGTAATTGGCCATGCCGTAACCATATCATAACTCTGTTAGGTAAGAGTGAAGTATATAGTGCTAAGTTAACATCACTTTTCGGCTGGATTTTAGTTTGTAAAAATATAAACAGGGGTAATTTACAAAATTAAAATGGCAAGTAAGTGTTTTACAAATCAGCCTTGATGCTGCTCAGGCTAACTGGGCATGGTCCAAGGTTATTTACATGATTTTATTTCCGTTATCTATTGACAGATATGTCGGGTGACTTCCCCCCCAGACATCATTAATTATCGATGTTCAATAGTCGATGAGGTACCATTAGTTTAGATGTTAGGCCTTTAATAATGCCGATTGGTGTTTTCTTGGTTGGTAAATATAGAGGGATGCATTCATTCACCATGTTCATGAACATTCATCAAGCTAGCTGTTCTTCTGAACGTTAGCAGTGGTGCCGAATTCCAGTGTATTTGGCGACTTTGGCTGGATCATATTGTCTATTAAATGGCTTAAATTATCAACAGAGCACCACATTTATTTATCAAAATGCAGTTAAATGGTCATTCAGCACTCTTTACATAATTTTATTATGATCTATGTGCTGTATCTGGACTCCCAGATTCTTGAGAATATTCATCAAGAATTAAAAGACCTTCACCATGTCAACAGAGATTCAGTGTTATACATGGTGTCGGACGTACACAAATATCGTGTTTGGCCTGCAGTGAGTTGCATATTTAACATGCAGCATTTGTACTATTGCATGCAGTTCTGATTGCATATTTGCATTAAGGGTACTATTTGTATTCAACATATTAAATATATTACATATTAGATATCCAACTATCATATCTAAAAAATAAAATAATTTACTATTTTGGTGTCGGACGTACAAGCTAATTCTCTTACGCATACTTTACACTACTTTGCCATTCACAATTGATGAATAATTTCTCTTTCTGATATTATATCCATCCATTACCTCATAATAAACTGGCATGTGGCTCATTGAGCCATTTAGTGGGCATGAATAAACTAAGCAGCCTTGTGATTGACACAAGGTGTCGGACGTACATTACAAAAGTGTCGGATGTACGCTTGTTTGCATGGCGATAATCAAACAGGCAACCATCACAGTGACACCATGCTGCATAGCTGGGGTAATGGTATCATTTCTGTTTTGCATAAGGAATTTTAGAACACTGGATGTGGTTTGTCTGCTTGAAAAAAAACATTTTGATAATATTTGGTGTCGGACGTACATATTCGTTTTTATCAATTTAACACAGAATTGTCACACCTGAAAACCCATGTTGAAGACGAGTACAGCCATCAACATATATATTGTTTTCAACAGACATCTTCTACTGATGAACAAACACTAAATATTTCCTACTGATGGCATTTCTTATGTCATAGTGCAAATAATACAAACAGGTGTCAAATTGTGTAATATGTTACCAATGCCAAATAGTGTTTAAATGTTCAAGATCAGCGCGATTTTACATCAATGTAAATCTGTTTCCTGGCCAAACAATTATTGATTCACAAAATTTGACAAGTTTTCGATGAAATTAAGATATGAAAATGTGAATCAGGCCATTTTAAAATTTTCACACCTAGGTTGACACTTTCATGGAATTGCCCTAATTAGCCTCACAAAAATCCTTTACACGTTAGGTGCATTTAGCCAGCGTTGGGGAAATGTTTTGAAAAGGACATTTATAAGCAACAAGTGGCGTTCACACAATTAGTGTGACTGACCGTCATCTGGTGACAGAGCAATGAGACACTTATGTCATGCATTGATTTAACCCTTTCGTCACCGAGATTTGATGATGGAGGCGGACATCGGAATGACGGAACATAGAAGCAGAAATACATTGGGCAGATCCGTTCCCGTCAAAACCATGACGGATGTAGAAGATGACGAATTATCGGAGGACAGATCTCAGAGGCCTGTCTGTATTATTATAGGTCTAAATAATATTGATCTAACGTTATCAAGTCAAAAATGTAGTAAAATTAGACTGTGTCTTTGTGTTGATTACTCCTCATACTGATAGATATAAACAGGGAGAGTATTTTATCTATGTTAGTATTGTCATTTAAACACATTGTGAATCATAAATCGGGCCTATATAAAAATATTCACGAGGCGCCGAGAGCGATAAAAAGGGTTAATAGAAAACATGAATTTGATAGACTGCAAAACGTGCAATGCTACCCAAAGTAAAGTGGAGGACTTAATCATCATGGTCCTTTCCGTGAAGATCTCGGTCTCAGGCAGTGGCCCAAATCATCATTATTGCCATCTTGAGTGAGCACGATTGTAACGCAGACGAGGAATTGGCGTTTCCAAACAAAAATGGAGCGGCGGATTGAAAAAAAAGAAGAAAAAAATTGTTGCTTCGCCGATAAAATGGAGCGGCGAAATGAAAAACAATTTCAATAAAAAATTTCAATCAAGGTAAAATTGAAGCGACGAACCCGTCATCCGTGAAATTAATTTGCTGTGGCCTTATGGTCTCACTCAGTACCAGTATCCGACTGAGTATGCCGCTGGGAAGTGTAGCACTTTGTGTATTCGTGTGGTCCGATGCCCAAATTGGTGCAGCACCTTCGCAATCGCATGCACCCATTATTCATTAATTTGATGATTTAAAAGTGGGCAAATGATCCAGTGGCGAATCTACGGGGTGGTGGTTGTGGCAGTTGCTACCCCCCCCCCCTCTTGGCTGGCCCAGCAAAAATTAATCCTGTAAAAAATGGCCAGCAAAGACACCAAAATGTGCCTGTGAGCATTTACTTATTCAGGCCTCCCAGACCTCCCCGCATCGCCCCCCCTTTCTACAAACCTGGATCCGCGCCTGTTAGCAAGCATTCCATATCTGAACCGTAAGATGGCGTGTGGCCGGCGACGATCGATTTAACCCCTATTAACGCCCTCGAAATACATTTTAATTGTATTTACGTAACTTAGTGACCATTTATGCCTCCACTCAACTGATTTTGAAACATTCCATCAGTGATATATCATGTGAGAGCATTTTTAAAACACCTCCCGAAAAATATTTCGGCCATTTAAACTGTTTGTGATGATGTATCTTACATTTCAGATACATGCTGCATTCTAACCCGGAACATAGTAGAGGGCGAATTCCTTCTAACTAACCAAAACGGGACCACATTTCTTATTAAAATACAATATTTTTTAATGACACTGAGACCACATTCCTTCCGTATAGGTTAGGAACGACAATGACAATATTAATGTGGTCCCGTAAATCATTTAAAATCCAATTCAGCGACATTTGTTAGTATAGTATAGGTTGCTAGAGGAGCTAAACACTTGTGGGTTCTATTAGTAGATCTAGTCTAGTCTACACGTCGCTAGCCCTAGGCCCCTATCTTAGCTCCTAATATGAATAGGCATGCCTAAAAAGCAAGCAAAATTATTATGAACTAGATTAGGGGCTCATGTAATGATATCTAGGCTATAACTAAAAAAACAACGAGAAACACTGCCTGGGTCTGTACTTGTGTTTTCTACAGACTGTTACACCTATCTAAGCAAAAAGTAACTGAACAAATCAAATGGCAGGGTGTTGAGCGATCCATATATTGTCACAAGGCCCAGGCAACCCACTAGCGTGCTAGCTAAACCATACAAACAAACACACATAGGGGCCTGCAACACTGAGATAGATTGCAGGTACACTATTATTTACAGAATTGTAGTGTAATCTACTTCGTTATTGTTTTAAAAATGCAAAGCGGAAGCACATTTTTTAGATGTTGTCTAAGTTTGTTGTTGATTCAGACTAAATAAACTGTCAGTGAATTTGGTCTGACGTAAGCTGGTACTTGGAAGTATTCTCACAGGGAATTTTTCTACTCGCTAGGTGGTGCACACATTCACACAAGTGAATAGGAAGTGAGACATGGGCGATAATAAAGTTATATGCTGTGCCAGTCGCTGAACTTTGACCTCAGAATAAACAAGATGTGCGCACCCATGTCAGCGTCCATGAACATGATCACAGACGAAAAAATATTTGATCTAACACTTTAAAATTTTGATTTTTGGCCTCTCTTGTCGACGTCCATTTCAAAGGGCCCCAGCTCGCAAGTCCACTCGCTAGACCATTTGACATGTAGTAAATTTCAAATTATGACACCCCTCTAAAACCCATTAACTTGATTATCAGAATTGTGTTAGATGTCTAATGGTCTAAATTTTGAAATACTGCCAGGAATTTCGCGAAATCTTCATAGTTGTTGCCAAATGGCTTGATCAAAATTGGTTACAAAATTCCATAAAAATTGATTGAGAAATAAATGAGTCATATCTGAAAAGCTAACTACTGCCATAAACAAATGTCAACAATCATGACTGTGATGAAAAATGATATTACTTGTCTCAGTTGAGGCAAAATTTTGAAAGATGTAGTTATACTGACCCAATGAAACAACAAGTTATCACACCTTTGTCAGCAAATACAGTATACATTTTTGGATCTTCAGTTGACTGAGGTGTTGGTGTTTTTAGTAATTACTGATTTTAAACAATGTTTAGAGGCTAAGGCCTATTTCGATCACATACGTACCGGGTACCTTGTTATTAAATGCTACACATATTCTTGCAGAAAGAAGAAGCAAAAATTGACAGATGTTTCTGAAAATAGTGACACACATGATGTCCAGTTTGAAACAGAATTAGACAAAAGATACCAATGTCCAGTATGCCTTGGTGCATTATGTAGTCCACTTCAAACAAGATGTGGTCACAGATTCTGTGCAATATGCCTCAGGGAAAGCACAGGGTAAGTTTTCCATAGCAATAAATCATTCATACATCCACTATTACATGCACAATTAGTTATTAGAGTTGAATTTACAATCAAATATCAACTTTCATTTTAAGAAATTTCAAGAGATATATAGTCTAATCATCGATATTTGTATGAAGTGGGAATTTACAGTGCCTGTTGTGAATGTGTGTAGACCCATTCATATATTTACACATTATTGACTCTAATATTTAAAAAAGTTCCGTATGTTAGAAATGTGAGGGAATACTGCCATGGACAAATGTCAAAAGGGTAGATACCTTATTCTTTAAAAAATAGTTTCAAGGTAATGTATACATTTTACTGCTTTCTTCTACACAGATGGCTCGATAATGAGAATTTTATGTATTGCTTTCTTTGTTAATGTCTATAAAACTACTGCATGGTATGTATTTATTCCAAAGTTTATTGTATTTCAGGTGGGCCAGATATGGAAAATGTCCTGTTGATAAAACTGTACTTAACATTTATCGAGATGTGAGTATTTTTCTGGTTATCTTGATCTGTATGAATTCTGTCTTTCTGCATTTATAGTTTTTATCCACCGCCTGTAGAGGAAGGGGGATTTTAGTCGCGCCAGGATTCTGTCCGGCGTCACATTTTCTTGTGGGCGCAAAAACTACTTGTCAATTTTTTTTTTAATTTTAACGTGACATTCCTAGCAGCATGGGGATGTGCAAGTGATTTTTTATAGATGCTACCAAAATTCAAAATGTCCGCCAGAGGTCAACTCTAAAATTTTTTGTGGGCGCAAAAACTCTAAAACTTAAAGTCAGAAATGATTCAAATTTTACTATCACATTCCCCATGACATGGAGATGTGCAGGAGAGTTTTTCAAGGTTTTTTACTGAAATTCAAAATGGCCGCCACAGATCAACTTAAATTTTTTAAAACTCAAAAAATTTGTTTGGTCAATTTTTTTTCAAATTTTAACATCACATTCCTCGCAAAAACTGAATAATTGAAATCAGTAATAATTCACATTGTACTATCACATTACCCACCATCTGGAAATGTGCATGTGATTTTACTGAAATTTAATATGGTCACCACAAATCGACTTTTTAAATATTTGTGACCGCAAAAAGTCTAGCCTAATTTATGGCGGGGGATGACATAGGACTTCAGTCCTCTTGTTCAACCCTTTGAGCCCTCACGATGCATTAAAGCATTATTTTACATCCCTGCAAACTTAATTTTCCTACAAGCAAGTATTTTAGAACGAAAATTTCCATGAAACTGGTTTACTAATACATGGCAATTTTCTTTAAATTTTAAACCACAGCAAATCATCTTTATTCAGTACAAGTCGACAACTGCGACAGCAATTCGCGGCTTAAAGTGGATAAAGATGACAATGTGAAGTCAGGCTTGAAAGGGTTAATATGACAATGTCTAGATTGTCATTGGGAGTAAGCCATTCAGTATTAGGCCATGCCCCCCCCCCCCCCCCCCCCCCCCCCCCACACACACACACAACACATCCACAACTATTTTTTCCGTTGAGCTTCGATATGCCTAAAACCGAAAAGAAAATATAACCTATTTAATTTCTATCCTGTTTCTCTGTTTACCAGACATTTCCTGATGTGGCTACAGAAAGAGAAGTTCTATCTTTAACAGTTTTATGTGACAATGTTAATGAAGGGTGCACTTGGAAAGGGGACCTGCGAAATTTCAAGGTAAAACGATAAAAAATATTTGCTTGTAATCTACCGTAAATATAATGAGAATTCTACACCGTAATGGGATGATGAAACACTTTGTTATAAGGATACTATATACTTGAATAATACGGAAGCGCATTTTTAAGGACATGGCTTTTTAGTTTTGTTCTGGTATACATCGTTACTATTCAGTATACACTGATTAATATTCGGTATATACCGATTAAAATTTGGTATATACCCATAATTATTCGGTATATACAGATTACTATCAGTATCCTGTATATACCAATTACTATTCAGTTTAATCAGTATATACGGATTATTATTCGGTATGTACTGATTATTACTATTCAGTATATACTGATTATTATTTTAATCAGTATATGCTGATAACTATCCAGTATATACCGATTATTATCTGGTATTTACCGGATAATAATCGGTATACTGAATAGTAATCTGTATATACCATGTATACAGTGTGGTAATCTGTATATATCGAATATTGATAACGAATATTATTTCATTGAGTTGGCATACACCCTGTCGATATACAGAATATTATTCAGTGTATACTGAATAGTACTCTGTATATACCAGATATATACCAGAACAAAACTGAAAATCCATGTCCTAAATGTGCTTCTGTAGAATGAGGCTATGTCTATTTCTGTGTTTTTATGTTAGTATTTTATTTACCAGGTGAGTACACACAAGGATTGGTTTGAAAACACATACTTTTATATTGTCCGACCTAATCCAACTTGCAATGCTGATATTAAATTGATTTTTCGGGATATTTTTTTCTCGAAATATGTTTTTGAATCCCTCTCAGATACGACCACCCCTCAAATACGATTTTCCCTCTCTGGCAGTATTAAGTCACATCAGTAGTATACTCTGAAATTCAGTTAGGTTTGTTTTATTTTGACACATCAGTGAATGAATAATATATACAAATATGTGATGTTGGAGATGCTGTCAAAAAGCCAACCCTGACTTTGATGTAACGGGATAAATTGTGTCAAAATTTAATCTACACTTCATTATTACATTCTTATGAGAATTCAGAACAGAAGGGATGTCATGAATAAATCAATATTTGTGTGATAAAGCAAAGCAACCACATAATTTTTCAGCAACACATGAAGTCGTGCCCAGAAGCAGTTGTTGACTGTACAAACCAACCATGCAAGGAGAAGATGCGAAGAAGAGCCCTGGAGGATCACCTTATATCTGACTGTATGCACAGAGAAGCGGAGTGTTCACACTGCCAGATACGCATGGTGGCTGCTAATGTTCCTGTAAGATACCATCTATAATATCAGTCACCTACAGATATTTCGACTAGAATAAAGATTAACGCTCATCCTGCTGATCATGACTATTGTTGTTTTCAATTTGTTTTATTTGTCGATCAAATCACTGATATCGGGAACAAAATGTGTGTTTATACATCAGGATTTGCAACGGGTACATCTCAAATTATGCGTAATTATGAGTAATTTTTACCCACTTGAAGTTTTGGGTCGCGGTACTTTTCATCCACCTGAAGTTTGTTAAAAATAAAATAAATCAACTTAGCAGGACAAGGATTAACTGCTTTACTGGAATAGTAAATAGTTGAAACTCTACTGTATCTCAAATATTGTATTACAGATATTTTTTTATTTTGATGAATAATTTTTTTTATTTTCAGAAACATCAAGTTCTGGGGTGTGCCAAGTTTCCTGTGAACTGTGCAACTTGTGGGGAAACAGGATTATTGAGGGAAGATGCTTTACTTCACATGCACCCAGTGGTTGGAGACTGCCCTCTAGCTGTCATCAAGTGCCAGTTCTTTGACATTGGTTGTTTTTTTCAGGTATGTCTTGAAAACTTTGTTGCAATTTACTGTCAAGCATTCATGCCTAACAAGCGTAGAACTAACCCAACTTGATCCACTACATAGCTAGAAGGAGCCGGTTGCGATTTAACTACGTGCGAAAAGCGAGTGTGCGAAAATTTAGCCATCACACTCGAAGTTTGATTTTACATGCTGAACTGCATTTTCAATAATACATCAATTTTTTAGCACTCCTACGATTTTCCCTCCCCTGGCCTGAGTTTGCCTAACTAAGCCTAGCAGGATGCATGATTAGTTAAGGGCCTTGTTTTGAATACCGGTAAACGTTATTGTACTAAATTTAATTTTGTTTGTTTCTACATTATTTTTAAACCAGTACAACCGCACAGACATATCACCAGCAAAAAAACAGAAATAAAGTTTTATGGAACTGTTACATGTACACAGAGACCCTATTTTTAGCTCCCGCCGTCACCGTAGGTGAGACGGAGGGAGCTATGGATTCTACCTCCGTTTTTTTTTTGCCTCTTCTTTTGCCTATAACTTTGTATGAAAATAAGCTAGGATAACAATTTTTGGTATGTGGGTTACTTCCAGGTGGATAATGGACAGGTTAAACTATTTTTAATCTGAATTCAATACGCAAGGGCGCAGAGGAGAAAATGATGGTGTTACAGCGTTGGGCCGTCCGTAAACAATTCGTTTCCGGAGCATATCTCTGAAAGTACTTGTCCGATTGTCTTCAAATTTTACACACAACACCCCTAGGGGGTCTAGCTGTGCCTTTTGGGGTATTTGAACTTTGACCTTCTTCTGGTTCACAACTATGACCTATTTAGACGTTTTGACGTGCACTTCGCTTCCGGAGCAGATCTCGAAAAGTACTGGACCGATGACAGTCATATTGCACATGCATGTTCTCTAAGGTCCCTAGTTGTGCCTTTTCAGGTTTTTTGACCTTGACCTTGAAGTTGACCCAGCACTTTGACCTAATTTATAGCATCGGTAGATCCGACTGAAAGATTTTGCTGAATATCTTGAAAACCGGTCAAGATAGCTACACCATTATTATAAAACAAATTGTGAGGTTTTAGGAGAGGATGCATCTTGAAAAATTTCAAGTTGATAAAATTCAAAATGGCCGCCTATCGGCCATTATTCACCTCGACAGGCCTGATATTGTGGAATATCATAAAAACCGCTCAAGATAACTACACCATTACTATAAAACAAATTGTAAGGTTTCAGGAGAGGATGCATTTAAAAAAAATTCAACTTGTCCAGGTTCAAAATGGCCGTCAATCGGCCATTATTCATTTTCACATGGCTGATATTTGGTAAACCGTGCTAGATGGCTAGACCACTACCTGATTACTATAAAACAAAGTGTTAGTTTTCGGGGGAGGATGCACCCTGAAAATTTTTAACTTACGAACTAAAAATGGCCGACAATCAGCATTATTTACCTTGATAGGCCTGATATCAGGTAAACTGTGCTAAATAGCTAGACCATTACTATAAAACAAAATGTGACATTTCGGGAGAGGATGCCTTTTAAAAACTTTTGACTCAATCGAATTCAAAATGGCCGCCTATCGGCCTCTATTTACTTTCACATTGCTGATATTTGGTAAACCGTGTTAGATAGCTGGACCATTACTATAAAACAAAATGTGAGATTACAAGAGAAGATGCATCTTGAAAAAAATTGACTCGATCAAATTTAAAATGGCCGCCTATCGGCCATTATTCACTTTCACATAACTGTTATTTGGTAACCGTACTAGATGGCTAGACCATTACTATAAAACAAATTGTGAGATTTCAGGAGAGGATGCATCTTGAAAAATTTTGACTTGATCAAATTCAAAATGGCCTCCTAACGGCCATTATTCACTTTCACATGGGCGATATTTGGTAAACCGTGCTAGATGGCTAGACCATTACTGAAAAATGAAATGTGAGATTTCAGCTGAGGATGCATCTTGGAAATTTTCGACTTGATCAAATTCAAAATGGCCGCCTTTAGGCCATTATTCACTTCCACATGGCCGATATTTGGTAAACCGTGCTAGACAGCTAGACGATTACTATAGAATGAAATGTGAGATTTCAGCTGAGGATGCATCTTGAAAAATTCAAATTGATCAAATTTAAAATGGCCCCCTATCGACCAGTATTTACTTTCACATGCCCAATATTTTGCAAACTGTGTTAGATGTTAGTCCATTACTATAAAACAAAATTTGAGGTTTCGGGGGAGGATGCACCCTAAGTTTTTAACTAGTTTATATCGAATTAAAAATGACCGTAAATCAGCTATTATTTACCTCGATTGGCCTGATATCGGGTAAACCGTGCCAGATAGGTAGACCATTACTGGGATACTGATTAGGATCATTAATTTCAATGGAGGTTTGCAATCTCTGACAGACTGTCTTGTTCTTATCTTACTCTTAGACTGAGCTTCTTAGACCTAGTTTTCTTGCGTCTTGATTTTTGACCTAGCCTAGGACTACATTAATAACCCTACACAAAATTGCTTAAATCAAATTCCAATTCGGAGCGGGAGCTCCTGGACTTATGTAGTCTTGTTATTTCTACAATTTAAATCTCAAAGTGCCTCAGAATGCACCAGAGAACACCCAGTTTTCAAAAAAGTTCTCATGGGGCATGCACCCCTAGCATGCGAGCGCATTCACGGCCTGCGGCCCCTCCCGCAGCACTCGACAAGCTTCGTGCGCCTTTTCCGATGGCCCCTTAATTTATAGCGTGTTATAATTCAACACTGCATGTCCTATTTTACTGCACATTCTATTTTTGAAAATGATAGTATGTCAAATTTTAATGTCTATATCATACCCTGAGCACTAAATTACTAATCAAGTATTTTCAAATGCAATGCTCCCTGCTATTGTCTGAGATAACTGGTGATAATCTGACTGCTTGGACAGAATACTTTTCAGTTTTGGTGGATTTTTACGGAGCGATTTACTTAATTTATTACAATGCCTGTTCAAAGCATAAAATGATATGATATTCCAAAGGTACTAACTTAGTTTTTAAAGTAATTCAGGCATTGCTTAGTTATATTATATAATCATGACAAAGTGAGCAAACTTTATTGTGAGCATCATTGATTTATCACAGGCTTGGAATATAAGTGGATTTTAAAAAATATCATAATTAAATTAAAATTTTTGGGACCAAATTGAAAACATTTGCTGTGTCGTTTTTCCAATATCGATGAGGCTTCATGATGTAACAAAGCATGGAATGGTGTGACATCCATATGACTAATGAACCTATTTCTTTTTTCAGGATAAGAGAAAAAACATGGATGAGCATTATGAATTGGCAGACAAACATCACATGATGTTACTGTACAACCAGACTTCTTATAGACTTATGGAGCTTCATGATGACAATTGCCAGTTGAGACTTCATCTACAAAGTCTTCAATCTAAAACAAACTGTAACCCAAGTTGCTGTGATGAAGAAGTTTGATATTGTCATATCAGATATATATTTAGGGTTTAATATTATGTGTACTTTCTCTGTCATTATTGTACTTGTGTCTCAGAGGGTATAACTAAGCATTTAGGTGTTCTGGTCTGTAAGGTTCATGTATTTTAAATTCATCTCCAAAGGATGCTTTAGGGTACAGTTAATTGTCGTTGTTGATTCTTAAAACTCTATTAACGTCTTTTAAATAATTATTTTAAACTGCAGTTTTCGGTTACGATTGATCGAGTCAATTGTTTTTAATCATTTGCTGCACAGCTTTATTTGTAAAGTTATGTTACTGCATGTATATGTGTAACACTAATGTTTGAGGATTGGTTTGTAAGTACAAACAATTGTCAATTTTCCATGTTTTTTAGAAAAAAGTTGTGTACAACTCCTTTATAATGAACAGTATTGACAGATGTTTGTGATCGAGGACCAGAATTTTTTTATTGTTGTGTTTGTTAATTATTATTTTTTTAAATATGGTAGTTAAATGAGATTCTTGGATACAAATCCTCCAATCATGTTCTACTGATTGTCATCAATGCATGTCTGGTATTATGCTATGTTATTTATCTCACAGTATGCTGGATTTTGTTGGTACACATACAACCAATAACCAACCACAATGCTATTTGTCTATAAAAAATATTTCATTGCATTATGTTTAATATTAGATAATAGTTCCTAATTACCCTTGTGTGTATTCAAATTTATTTCATAGAAATTTGAAAACTACTGATCTACTGATCTTTGTCATGTTGCATTATAACAATCTAAAGTTAAGAAATGAGACCATCTGTAATTCACTTAATGTTTTAACTCTGATTCCTGTTCCTGTGATATTTCATATTGTAGTGTATATATCAATGTATATTATTATCATGATAATTTTTAATCCATCACTCATTTATGCGTATTTTGAAACAGCCTCATCACTACAGTCTGCTGTTTTACAAAATGTACCTCCTCACATCTCAAAATATAACATCTTCTTGACTCTGCATAATCATCTATAGTTCTTCACAGATTCAAAGTTTGTTGTGAATGAGAGCTTAATTATAATTTAGCAGGCATTAGGTAAAAATGCATGAGTGAATTTAAATGTTCGTTTTGTCACAGAAACATGTTTTGTCTTTGGGAAATTTGTAACTAACATATTTTAAACTTATCTAGGTTGAGATATTCATTTTAAATTAATCTTATATTATTTTTTTTATTCATTGTGATCATGTAGGCATAACTGATTTGTCATATTTACCGTAAATATATTTCTTATTTTAATGTTTTTTGTATAAATAAATGCACCATAGTCATGTGACGTTCGTCATTACTGTTTTTAGCTCCCGCCGTCACCGTAGGTGAGACGGAGGGAGCTATGGATTCTACCTCCGTTTTTTTTGGCCTCTTCTTTTGCCTATAACTTTGTAAGAAAATAAGCTAGGATAACAATCTTTGGTATGTGGGTTACTTCCAGGTGGCTAATGGACAGGTTAAAATATTTTTAATCTGAATTCAATACGCAAGGTTGCAGAGGAGAAAATGATGATGTTATGGCGTTGGGCTGTCCGTAAACAATTCGTTTCCGGAGCATATCTCTGCAAGTACTTGTCCGATTGTCTTCAAATTTTACACACAACACCCCTAGGGGGTCTAGTTGTGCCTTTTGGGGTATTTGAACTTTGACCTACTTCTGGTTCAGAACTATGACCTATTTAGACGTTTTGACGCGCACTTCGTTTCCGGAGCAGATCTCGAAAAGTACTGGGCTGATGACAGTCATATTGCACATACATGTTCTCTAAGGTCCCTAGTTGTGCCTTTTCAGGTTTTTGGACCTTGACCTTGAAGTTGACCCAGCACTTTGACCTAATTTATAACATCGGTAAATCCGACTGAAAGATTTTGCGGAATATCATGAAAACCGCTCAAGATAGCTACACCATTACTATAAAACAAATTGTGGGGTTTCAGGAGAGGATGCATCTTGAAAAATTTCAAGGCGATAAAATTAAAAATGGCCGCCTATCGGCCAATATTCACCTCGACAGGCCTGATATTGTGGAATATCATGAAAACCGCTCAAGATAGCTACACCATTAATATCAAATAAATTGTAAGGTTTCAGGAGAGGATGCATCTTGAAAAATTTGAAGTTGATAAAATTCAAAATGGCCGCCTATCAGCCATTATTCACCTCGACAGGCCTGATATTGTGGAATATCATGAAAACCGCTCAAGATATCTACACTATTACTATAAAACAAATTGTAAGGCTTCAGGAGAGGATGCATTTTGAAAAAATTCAACTCGTCTAAGTTCAAAATGGCCGCCAATCGGCCATTATTCACTTTCACATGGCCGTTATTTGGTAAACCGTGCTAGATGGCTAGACCATTACTATAAAAACAAAATGTGTAATTTCAGGAAAGGATGCATCTTGAAAAAATTCGACTCGATAAAATTCAAAATGGCCGCTTATCGGTCATTATTCACTTTCACATGACCGTTATTTGGTCAACCGTGCTAGATGGCTAGACCATTACTGTAAAACAAAATGTGAGATTTCAGATGAGGATGCATCTTGAAAAAATTTGCTTGATCAAATTTAAAATGGCCGCCTTTTCGGCCATTATTCATTTTCACATGGCTTATATTTGGTAAACCGTGCTAGATGGCTAGACCATTACCTGATTACTATAAAACAAAGTGTGAGTTTTCGGGGGAGGATGCACCCTGAAAATTTTTAACTTACGAATTCAAAATGGCCGACAATCAGCATTATTTACCTCGATAGGCCTGATATCAGGTAAACCGTGCTAGATAGCTAGACCATTACTATAAAACAAAATGTGACGTTTCGTAAGAGGATGCCTTTTAAAAACTTTTGACTCCATCGAATTCAAAATGGCCGCCTATCGGCCACTATTTACTTTCACATTGCTGATATTTGGTAAACCGTGTTAGATAGCTGGACCATTACTATAAAACAAAATGTGAGATTACAAGAGAGGATGCATCTTGAAAAAAATTGACTCGATCAAATTCAAAATGGCCGCCCATTGGCCATTATTCACTTTCACATAACCGGTTTTTGGTAACCGTACTAGATGGCTAGACCATTACTATAAAACAAAATGTGAGATTTCAGGAGAGGATGCATCTTGAAAAATTTTGACTTGATCAAATTTAAAATGGCCTCCTATCGGTCATTATTCACTTTCACATGGGCGATATTTGGTAAACCCTGCTAGATGGCTAGACCATTACTATAGAATGAAATGTGAGATTTCAGCTGAGGATGCATCTTGGAAAATTTTGACTTGATCAAATTCAAAATGGCCGCCTTTAGGCCATTATTCACTTTCACATGGCCGATATTTGGTAAACCGTGCTAGATAGCTAGACGATTACTATAGAATGAAATGTGAGATTTCAGCTGAGGATGCATCTTGAAAAATTCGGACTCGATCAAATTCAAAATGGCCCCCTATCGGCCATTATTTACTTTCACATGCCCAATATTTTGCAAACAGTTAGATGTTAGTCCATTACTATAAAACAAAATTTGAGGTTTCGGGGGAGAATGCACCCCAAGTTTTTAACTAATTTATATCGAATTCAAAATGACCGTAAATCAGCTATTAGTTAACTCGATTGGCCTGATATCGGGTAAACCGTGCCAGATAGGTAGACCATTACTGGGATACTGATTAGGATCATTAATTTCAATGGAGGTTTGCAATCTCTGACAGACTGTCTAGTTCTTATCTTACTCTTAGACTGGGCTTCTTAGACCTAGTTGTCTTGCGTCTTGATTTTTGACCTAGACTAGGACTACATTAATAACCGTATACAAAATTGCTTAAATCAAATTCTAATTCGGAGCGGGAGCTCCTGGACTTATGTAGTCTTGTTTTTAACTGGTGGCTGTTGTAAAAATAATACAGTAAATTTTCATAGAGCATATTTGCAAAAATGTCCCATTTTGAATTTTTTTCGCCAATGATAGGCATGATACAATCAATCCTGTGGTCCATCACATTAAAACTCCCCATTAACTGATGAACCGGTCACACCATTTATTGCAGTGGCGGATCCAAAGGAGTGTTTGGCGGGTTTAAGCCCTGATAACCTCCTTCCCCCTCCCCCCCCCCCCCGAAAAAAATATGATCTTATTAAGGGGTTTCCTTATGATTTGGTGATATAGTGAGTGAGAAACAGTGTCCAATATGCCTTCTATTGAGAACGCCTTTGGAAATAAAAAAATTCGCGCGGCGGGCCCCTCCACCCATAACAGTAAAATATTCCTTTGTCAAATTTTAACCCCCCCCCCCCCCCTCAGTGAAAAGCTAGCTCCGCCCCTGGATTTATATGGCCTCAAATTAAAATGTAGTTACCGTTGACTACATTGAATAGCAATGCCACTTATGATGGTGGTTTTTAGTCTGTCGACCTTGTCGACAAAATTTTAGGTTGACTTTCCAGGCAAAGGTCTGTCGCAAACATCCGGTTAACATCTGTTCTGTCTGTGCAAAGTCAAAAGGCATTATCTGCCCCCTGTGAACTAGGCAGTTCCTGCTGTTTAACTGGCGTCCCGTCTCTTCCTGCCATAGCGCTGCCAAAAGGTCTTATTTGCTCACTTGTAAATCAAGTATATACTTCCTTCTCGCTGATGTCACTGCCTCCTTCTTGCTTGTAACAGCACTTTCAATAGACAGTATCTGCACACTTGTAAAATAAGCAAATACTTGGTTTTGGCTGTGTGCAGAGGCGTTCTATACCCTGTTGTTAGTAGTAAGTCAACATGATGCACTGACCCAATATTAGTTAAATGTTGCAGTGTTTCATTTAGGATTAAAAAGGGGCATGGCGCCACTTAGGCCTATCATTAGGGGCACCTTATCATGCATGTTTCCAACATTCACCCTTCCCAATTAAGGGTATATACAGAATCAGTTAATTATGTAAACATCGCCAGTTATTACTGCTATGTACCCGGGCCGTAATCAGGTATTGCGGCATAGGTGTGAACGCGAGACATCAGTGACTGGGGTGTTTTTCACAGTCACAATGGCCTGCGTGGGTTGACTACGACGTAACAGCAGTACAAAGAGGCATATCACGGTCTGAATATTAGAAGGGCAACATGGCGCTCATGAAGGGCAACATTACACTTAAGAAGGGCAACATGGCGCTCATGAAGGACAACATGGCGCTCACAAAAGGCAACATGGCGCTGCGCCATGCTAGAAAGAGCTAGATGAAACACTGTGCTATGCCATCATCTATGACACTGCTGCAACATTGATCTAACATCTGGTCAGCTCATCGTGTCGCCAGTGACTCGCGGCAAAATTGACATTTAGCCAATGCTGTTTTATTGCTAAGCCAGGGTTGTAGACGATGGGCCAGCAAAAACCTAGCATTGGTAGAACGTTTGTCATGTTAAGGCCTATATAGGCTACTTCTGGACCAATGCTGGCCCAGCGTTTCAGATGGTGGGCCATCACGTGTCAATGCTGTGTAGCTGTACACACAAAGCTGAAGGCAGTAACTGGTTCACGCCCGCGCAGTCTGTCGCAGAGTGGGAGGGATACCCCTCTCTCCCACCGCTAACCTCTACAGCAAGTCTTGTTATGCAATATACAACTTAGGTCTTGGCTAAGATATTTATCTTCAAAAATATCAACTTTCGTATTATTAAAAATGGATTGTTGACCTCTGCGGCAGAAGGCATTTCAAATTGACATAAGTTATACATTTCTGGCGTGAAATACGCCGAATAACGTCTTTTATTGCATTTTGAGTGAATTCAACTCATGACGATTTTGTGTCCTAATGAGCGCCGGCCCACACAATCTTTTGAGCTCTTGATACACGTTGTCAAAACACACGCATAGCGACTTGATTACATGTTAAGAATATGCAGTGCCTGACTTATACAGTTATAGCCGTAGGATTCCCGCAAAAAAAATTCAACTAGCGCGATAACATTCTATCTGTGCGTCACACTTACGCAATGTTTTTGGGACAAGTTAATTTCAGTGGGCCATAGGATTTTTCAAGATAAGGTATAGGCCCCGCCTAAATAATCACAATTATTAATTAACTACCAAGTCATTACCAGTGAATTTTTTTTTATTTCACACTGTAAGAGGCCTATCTTTCCAAGCAGGAAAAATAATATTTTATGGCGGTGTCTACTGCCGGTTTCCCAGCTAACACGAGTCATTCATCCAATGCTGTTTTAATGTTGGCACACCGTCTCCGACGCTGGACAAACATTGAAACAGCATTGGATGAATGCCTCGTGTTTGCTGGGAATTAACCTAATTTGGTGCCGCCAATATCTGCGGCCCACACTATCAAATTGTGAGCTGTATATATTGCTGTATTAGTTTCAGTATTAGTATTCATCGTTGTTAGAGTCAAGGTTCGGCATCCCATGATCCAAAACATAGGCTTACCAATAAAATTTAAATGAAGTACGGGTGTAGCAGAAAACGATCTACTGAAGCCAAAATGTAGTTGAAATGTTGCTGATTTCACCAAAATATTGGACTGATAAATCGGCGGAATGTCAGATTTCATAATGAGCTATATGGGTTATAATGTATAAGTGGCACACATAAACAATATAGCCTGACTGTTTGAGGAATGTGCAACATATCGTGACAACTATCAAGGTCACATGATTTAATCAATTCATGGCAATAAGGCCAAGAAAAGCTCATCTCAATTAGTGCTGCGAGCACTATCTAGTGAAAAAGTGATGTGGACATGATGTTGGTAAAAAAAATGAAATGAATCGAGCTTTAGGCCACCTTTGTGCACATATAGGCCAAACTGGGCCAGGAGAGCCTCCTGAGGATGGTGAGATGATTGAGATGACACTGTCCTCCAGACACAGGATTCGAAATTCGAGCCCTGGCGGTCTGAGGCCGAGCACGCTACCTTTCGGTCACGGAGGCTCCCCACAATACTAACTTTCACACGTGGATGGGGAAGAAACAATTTTGTTTCTTTCAAACCGCCGAGACCGGGAACCGAGCCCCGGACTCTGGCGTGAAAGGCAGCGGTGCTAACCACTACCCTAGGGCCCCCGCCCACATGATGTTGGTTTAATGTATTCAAGTTAAACTGAACGTAGATTGCAACATAAGTCTATGCTAAAAACACAACTATATAGGCCTAATTTATGTTCTTGTGTGCGTGTGGATTATAAAACTTTGATATATATGTAGGATCCCTACTTCGCTTGTTTACTGTGGCAGTCGTCCCCACTCTCCAGGACGCGGTGAGTCTGTGGATGACTGCCTCGTTTTGGTACTTTGGTGTCGTGTGCATGGGGCCGAATCCCATGCGGCTGTGGTACTTTTCCCGCACTTACGATAGAACTCTCAGCGACTGCGGACGTGCCGCGAGTCGCCCGCTCGGAGTTTAGTTAGACGTGTCGTGCGCGGGGTTGTACGTTGCTATTATCCAATGTCTAGACAAATAAATATGATAAGGAGAAGAGGAGTTTTGTGAGTTAATCAGAACCATCGACCGGACGGAGAAGATGAAGTATACGATATGATGGAGAGTGTTGGGTGGTTTCTGCCGTTCACCCTTACGCTCCCATACAGGTGACCACCTCTCGCTCCCATACTGGTGACCTCGACGACTGATAGAGAACGCAACAGTATTTTCACCAAGCATCAAGTTGAAAACCGCTGTTTTCAAGGATAGTTTTATTTGAATATTAAGGGATTTTTGAAAAAAATCATGAGCATTTTTTTTACCAAGGTACGTGAAAGCTGTAGGTCATATTAGTATGCCAGTTTAAACTAGATAGAAAGAGTTATCAAAGGAGAAGTACGTTTTTTTACGTCGAAAACGGCATAATTTTCCTTTTTTTGACGAATTTCCACGTGTTTAACGCTTTTTCAAGATGGCGACCATGTCGGTTTTTCTAAAAGAACCCTGAATTTTTTCTCATAGACCTAGTCTATATCCTTTAAAAATAAGAGTTTTTAAAATGCTTTCATCCTATTAATGCCACTGTAGGCGAGTAGGAAGTGGGTGTTTTTGAACACTCCTTTTTATCGTTGATCGCCATAATTGGGTGACTCGATTTTAAAGTCCATAGACGAAGCCTCTACATTTTTGAATTTTTCAGTAAAAATCGACAAAAAAATTTATAAAAAATATCGCTTCGACTCAGATAACCTTTATTAGGATTAGGGCCAAATAAAATTGTTCGCCTAAATGAATGTCAATAAACGGTCCTACTTGGTCTGTTAAATATATTTCCAGGACCGTAAGTCAATATTTATCGTACAAAAAACTGACACATAAAATGGGGAAAATTTGTTTATTAAAAATAAACATCAAATTAAACGACTACAAATAAAAAGGGCTTCACTTCAAATGTTGTTAATGTAAACGTGGTTGTAACAGAGTGAAGCCCTAAGACCAAAATAGGTATAAATTTACTTGACAGTCAGTTAACAGGATTAACCAGTGAATATTTATACATGTCTCTGATTGATCTAATCTACTATGAATATTTATACATGTCTCAAATTAATCAAATCTACTAGGACTATTTATACATGTCTCTGATTGATCTAATCTACTATGAATATTTATACATGTCTCTGATTGATCTAATCTACTATTTAAATGTGAACTTTGACTCTTGTATCATTACAAACAAATTAGATAATATCAACCAAACTATCAATAACAATCTAGTAATTGTTCACACAAAACCAAACCTATCAATAACAATCTACTAATTGTTCACATTAATATATTAATAAACATTGACTCTTGTATCATTACATACAAATTACATAATATTGACAAAATCTATCAATAACATTATTAAACAAGATTATCTGTTGTTGAGGAGGGTATGAAAACGGTCAGAAGAAAAATGAACAAAAAACTTGCAGCGGATGGAAGCGGGAGGAGGTGGGATTTTCTTGATAGACATAGAATCTGCTATATAAATTTATATTTCTTTCGGATCAATTTTTGGCTTGGACCACCCTCAAGATTTCATTGCTAAAAGAGACTGTTACGAACAAATCGAGATCCGAACAAACCACGAATTACATAGCTTGGGATTCGCCTAAGATTAATAATCTATTTTGTGTCCGATAAAAAGAGCTTTCATTTTACGAAAACTCTGTATTTTGTTATTATTACAATATGTTATTTCAGAGGATGCTGATTGTTACAAATGTATTTGGTAAGTGAGCGCCATATTGGACGCTGGTTCCCCTTGTTTAGCTAATCGCCCGCCGTGGGCAAACACGTGTCCCGCCATAACCGGCATGCACTTGGACAGTGGACCTGTGTAGCCTCATCACATTAGCATAAATTAGGCCGCCATTTTAATTTGGTGGAGCAGACTATTCACGTGTTCAAATTATACACGGTCTAGTCTCAAATAATTTTTTTTGAATACTTATAAATTTTCTTTTTCAAAACTGTTAAAAAAGAAGAAATTTAAATAAGCAGTTTCGGAAGGGAAATTATAGCACAAATTGTGCGAGATTTTGATAAAGTCATAGTATAATTTTTTCACGTCGAAACGCCCCCTGGTGTTTGGCGTTGCTCTAGCCTACTTTTAGCGCCTTATTTGGGCACGGAGTAGATCATGAATATGCTAATGTTAGGCGAGACGCGGCTGCTGTTCAGTTTTATATGTACACACCGATACATGCACGCTGGCACAAGCACACAGCAACGAGCTGCCTGCCGCACATGTTAGCAGTAACCGATCATACACCATACACACACCCGCCACAGATCAAATAAACGTAACCGCTACGACGACAGCCGATTTATACGTCAGTCAACGAAACGAAGGGAGCGATTGATTCGGACGTTATTAAGAATGACTCGGTGATGGACGTACCATATATAAAAAAAAAAAAAGTGGAATGTTCACCGCAGAAATCATTTTTCAGAGAAATGATATACTATATCATCAATCCGCATAGACTACTGTCAGTCATGTTTTGAAATATTTTTCTAAAATAAATGTAGCTGTTTTTTTTTATCGCAGTCACATTTAGCCTATGAGTTTGACAACGAAATTTTCTCATGATAGTCGATTTCTGTAGAATAAAAACTTATATAAATAAAGAAATATTCGACTTGACTGTTGTGCTATTGCGAAACATTGTCAATATTTGAATGTGTTTTTCGACTTGTGTGAAAAAAAAAAAATTTCACCCAGGTCGATTTACTATATACTATTATCCTAGCTTAGCATAGCATGTAATAATTATTTCTGGCATTTTATGTACAATTTTGACCTATAGTTTTCCCTAAACAATTATATATGTGTGTGAATAAGTGCAAAGAAATTATGTGCAATCTCAGTGACGAATATTCAAATATCTCAGCAACCCCTGTTTCTCGCAACATGCGACATAGCATGGACAATTTCTACAGCCTACATTTCTAAGATTCAACATATACAGACATTTTTTCATCTGGTCTAGACGGCAACGTACAACTAACCCGCGCACGGCACGTCACAAATAGTTGGTATGTGTTAATATAAAATACCATTTTAAACACGTTTGAGATAGGCATAGAGCCAATAGGCCCGCTATCTCAAACGCTTTACTAGTTAACTAATTTTACAAAAATTTCATAATGTCGACACAACACGATAGTGAAGGCTTCATGTCTACGCCTCTAGAAGGTGAGGGTGCTCGACGCAAAGATAAATACTATCAGGACAGCGAGGAAAACGAAGTTCGCTTCCGCGAGTATCAACGACTCAAAGAAGATTTTGCTCGAATTTCGCGAAATAGATGCTCGAGACATCACTCTAAGAGCGATTCGTCTAAGAGTCCTTCACCACGCAGAAGACAGCCTCCGAGACGTTCAACGAACTTGCCTGAGTTTAAAATAGCAACGTTTTATGCTACGGACGTTGAACTTTGGTTTAACCAGATTGAAACTCAGTTCGATCTTCATCAGATCCACGACAATGACGAGCGATATAGTTTAACCTGCGCAGCACTCTCAGGCGAGGTCGCATCAGACGTGAGGGACGTTCTACTTCAGCCTTTCAGATCGCATAAATATGAAAGCTTGAAAACCATTTTGATCGAGCGACGTGGTTTGACAACACCCGAATGAGTCAATAAAGTGATTTCAGGAGAAAGGATGGGCTCAGACATTCCCTCACGCTTCTTAAGGCGTCTACAGAAGACAGCAGGCTTGGAACGAAAGCAGTTGTTGGAAAGGCGGTCATACGCCAAGCATTCATTCGGCAGATGCCTGCTTCAATCTGCGCTCATTTAGCAACACAACCAGACAGTGCCACACTGGAAAGTTTGGCCATGTTGGCCGACAGGGCACTTGCCTCCGAAGCAGACGTAGAAGAGAGTAAGCCGGGGGTTTGCGATAAAAGATAAAAGTTGACGAAATCACTAAGTTAGTTGGTTTGCTTGAGGACTTATTAAAGAGACTCAAAAAGTTAGAGACCGCAACTGCAGCCGAGAAGAAAAGAAATCAAGGACGTGGACGTGTAAATAACCACTATACTCCTAGGCCTATATTTATTCCAAATGTACAGGCCACCGAGTTTGTTCCTAACAAACCTGGTAATTATAATAATGCACAGTACAATGCTCGCCCTTTCGTTCCGCCGCCGAATGTACAGCAAAATAATGCCGCTAAAGTAATAGATACGGCTAATGCACCTGTCTGCTATTTTCACCAGACTTTCGGTGACAAGGCACGCACGTGCAGGGGCCCCTGCTGATTTTCTTTAAACTGCTAAGCCAGTGCAAGGTTGCGACTCTTGCATCTGGCGGTATAACTGAGACGCGACATGACTCCGCGGAAGCTACTTTTCCCAAGTTATTTCACTCTAAGTTATTGTACGTCACAGACAAAAGACATAAATGTAAGTACTTGATTGACACAGGTGCAGCTGTCAGCGTTTTGCCGAAATCTTGCGCTAACAGGATTTCGGACGCAGACTGCCTCCCCCTGGTGGCCGTGAATAACACTACTATCAATACATACGGCAACAGTAAACGCGTCGTCAATGTCGGTTTAAAGCGCGAATATTCGTGGGCATTTATAGTAGCGGATGTGAAGCAACCCATAATTGGGGCTGACTTTTTGATTCATATATTTTACTAGTTGATTTGAGAAGTCGATGTCTTCGGGACATGAGAACAGGTCTAGTTATTGCCACTTCACTGTCATCGATCAGACCACTGTCGTTGAACAGAGTAGACACTGTTTAGAATGAGTATACTAAACTTCTCGGTCAGTTCCCGGAACTGACTCGCCCTACGACAAAGGGTGAGACCGTTAAACACGGTATAATGCACAAAAGAGTCACCAAAGGACACCCGGTGTTCGCGCGCCCACGACGATTGGCACCCGATAAGCTCGTTACCACGAAACGCGAGTTCGACGAAATGATAAAATTAGGGGTTATTGAACCCAGCGACAGTGAGTGGTCCTCAGCGCTTCACATGGTACCAAAGAAAAATGGCGACTGGAGACCATGTGGGGACTACCGCAGCTTAAACGCTCAGACTGTACCCGACCGTTATCCGATTCCACATATTCAGGATTTCACGCAGCGTTTAGCCGGCTCGAAGATTTTTTTAAAGATCGATTTGGTTAGAGTTTATTACCAAATTCCGGTGGAACCGCTTGATGTACATAAGACAGCCGTTACTACACCTTTTGGTCTATTTAATTTTACAAGGACACTGTGTGGTCTACGAAATTCCGGTCAAACGTTTCAGCGTTTTATAGACCACGTTACACGAGGACTCGATTTTGTTTTTGTATATTTGGATGACCTACTGGTAAACAGCCCAGATCATAAAACGCATAAAAAACATCTACGAATTCTTTTTGCCCGACTAGCCGAATACGGAATAATAATTGGTCCTGAGAAGTGTCAGTTCGGTACAACTGAATTAAGTTTTTTACGCCACCACGTTTGTGCCGAAGGAATTTCACCGTTACCCAGCACCGTTGAAGCAATTGTAAATTTCGTAAAGCCCGAAAAGCAACGAGCACTGCGTAGATATTTAGGAATGGTAAATTATTACCATCGTTTCATACCGCAATGCGCTGCGAAGTTGATACCACTAAATAATTTATTGACAGCTGCCAACGAAGGCCATACAAGACTGTCACCGAAGTCAAATTTCGACTTGAAGTGGGATCAAAATGCAGAGTCCAAACAAATATTGGCAAACGCTACTCTTCTGGTACACCCAGACCCTATGGCTCAGATAAACATCACGTGTGACGCTAGTGATGTTGCCGTCGGTGGCGTGTTGCAGCAGTATTTGAATGGTATGTGGCAGCCACTTTCGTTTTTCAGCAAGAAGCTGAGCCCAGCAGAGACACGCTATAGCGCGTTCGACCGTGAGCTTTTGGCAGAATATGCCACCAATAAACATTTTAGACATAATTTAGAAGGACGAAATTTTTTCGTAAACACCGATCATAAACTTTTGACGTTTGTAATGTCATCCGTCACCGAACGCGCGTCCCTACGCCAAACACCACATTTAGCTATCATAGCTGAATTTACAACTGACATTAGATATGTTGAAGGTGAGACAAATTTCGTCGCCGACGCGCTGTCACGACCATCAGTGTCCGCGATAGATGATGGACCAGTGATAAACTATAAGGAGTTAAGTATCGACCAAGCTAAGGACTCGGAATTCACGAGATTGAGACACTCGACTACATCCACTATGAATTTCAAACTACTCAAATCATTCGATAATCAATTAATCTGGTGTGATGTGTCCACGGGACATAACCGGCCGTACCTTACCGCGAAATTTCGCAGAAAAGTTTTTTCAAGCTTACACGGTTTAGGCAACCCATCTCATAGAGCTACAAAACCTTTGATTATTACACGATTTGTTTGGCATGGCATGAATATTGACATTGCTAGATGGTATCGTTCCTGTAAGGGCTGTCAGACTGCCAATGTTTCACGTCACAACACACCAGTTTTCGGAAAGTTCACTGAACCTACCGAGCGATTTGATCATGTCCACATTGATATAGTCGAACCTTTACCCTACGCTAATGGCTTTAGATATCTACTGACTTGCTTCGATCGTTTTACACGTTGGCCGGAAGCAATACCTATTGTAGATATTCGGGCCGAAACGGTCGCCGATGCCTTCTTCAGCGAGTGGATAGCACGTTATGGTACTCCCGCCACTATCACCACAGATAGGGGCACTCAGTTCAATTCCAAATTGTGGGATAATTTATGTAACCAATTCGGGATAATACGGAATCGTACCACGAGTTATCACCCCAAGTCGAATGGCATGGTCGAACGTTTCCATCATCAATTGAAAGCCGCCATTATGGCGCACGAATCACCGAACCCGTGGACTATTACTTTACCCTCTGTACTTTTAGGAGTTCGTTCGGCAGTTAAGGAGAGACTAGGCAGGTCGGCTGCCGAGATGATATACGGGACAACACTTAGACTCCCAGGAGAGTTTACGAAACAGTACACCGTCGACGCTAACACGGATTTGGAGAATTACTCAGACAAGCTACGCGTAGCCATGTCGCGTCTCCGTCTATGTCCGCTACGTGACACACAACAGACTAACATTTTCCAATATAAGGGAATAGCAACATGCACACATGTATTCTTGCGCCGAATCGCAATTGCGCCGCCTCCGACCGCTCCTTACGACGGACCATATAAGGTTGTCGCGAGGAGTGGCATAGTCATGAAAATCCTGATGTAAGGCAAGGTTGAGACGATCTCCTTAGATCGAGTTAAATCCGCACATCTCGAGTGCGAGCCTACGACAGGTCCGAACACACAGCGTACTACGCCAAACAAAAAACAGAACTCGAAGACTACCAGGATCTCTAGTGGGAATCCACAGGACCCACCTAGACCTAGTAGTGCGAACACTCAGACGTCCAACAGGACGAGTTTTAAAAAGACACAGTCGACGGCAGTCAGAAGCAGTACCAAATTGGCCACGGTCCCACAGCAACTAGATGATAAAGTTAAATTGTCTAACAAAGACAAAACTTATATAGCGCCGCATTCGCGAGCCCCCGCCGTATCTCGCACTAACGGGAACGGCGGCGGTTTGCGAACGTATTCACGCATACCTTTACATCTACGGGGTAAAACCCCGGGTGCAGCTGACGCCGTAATCGACTCATATAAAAGAAACCGTTCGAATATCGTTAATCGCGACAAAATTTCGACGGAGCAACTGTGAGAAAAACTAGAGTCGGACGAACAATCCAGACTCCTGCCCAGTTCGCGCAGATGGTCCACGCCATAGTGGACCGCATGTACCGTAATAATGATGTTTTTAAATTGTAAATTAATGCGCCAGGCCTGACAACATTGTGTAAAATATGTAAATTGTAATTTCAGCAAGTTATTTGCTAAATTATAATGGAAATGTTAAACAAATGAATCGGTTGGTCGCAGCTAGCAGCATATGTAATTATAGGACAATTGGTGTTACGAGGATAGGACAATTGGTGTTACGAGGATGGGACAATGATTTAATTACGGATGCTGCGACGACAACCACCCACGCTGTATTAACGATAACCACCCACGCTGTATTAACGATAATCACCCACGCTGTAATTTTTCACACCCTGGCTAGTTATAAGAGGTTACGTTATATACAACCCCCGCTACTTGCACGAAGCAGTCTCCTACACGTCAGTTTGGTCCTACGTTGTCACTAACCCAGGGGTAATGTAGGATCCCTACTTCGCTTGTTTACTGTGGCAGTCGTCCCCACTCTCCAGGACGCGGTGAGTCTGTGGATGACTGCCTCGTTATGGTACTTTGGTGCCGCGTGCATGGGGCCAAATCCCATGCGGCCGTGGTACTTTTCCCGCACTTACGATAGAACTCTCAGCGACTGCGGACTTGCCGCGAGTCGCCCGCTAGGAGTTTAGTTAGACGTGTCGTGCGCGTGGCTGTACGTTGCTATTATTCAATGTCTAGACAAATAAATATGATAAGCAGAAGAGGGGTTTGGTGAGTTAATCAGAACCGTCGACCAGACGGGGAAGATGAAGTATACGATATGATGGAGTGTGTTAGGTGGTTTCTGCCGTTCACCCTTACGCTCCCATACAGGTGACCACCTCTCGCTCCCATATATATATATATTTCCTTTTTGTGATAAATGTAAACCAAAGTGGAACAGGGAACATTCAACCTGAGTAAAAACAGAGCTGTCAATTATCACTTGGATAGCACTGACATGACCAATATATTATACACTTTTAACATGTTGTGTGGAGTAAAATATGAAAAATGTTGGACCAGCACCCCAGACGGTTATAACTCAGCAAACACGAGACGTTGTCCTGATGTTGGGCCAATGCTGGGCCAGCGTCGTAGACGGTTGCCTAGCGTTGGCCCAACATCGGGTCAACGTCTCGTGTTTGCTGGGAACCAACTTTATATAAACATTGGTCCAGTGTCTCGTGAACTTTATTTATTTACATTATTTGGTAGTATCAAGATCATAATATGAAGTTCTTAGCAGTACTATGTACTTTTTTAGCCATATATTTCACTTCAATAAAAAACGTGGGACATTCTTCCTTTGGCAGTCATATATCTTAAACTTCGTCTCGATTTATCAGGTGGAGAATAGGTTTATTAGAATCAGTAACATTTCAGCTACGCATGCTCAGCTCATTTTCCGCAGTCACTAAGAAGTTGTGAGCATTTGCATTTTTCGGACCTTGTGGTTGAAATCAGTGACCGTCATGTTGAAAACGTGATTTTCCCTGGTAAAACTAATACGGCAATCCGTCTATGGCCATAACACTCAAGTGTCACGTTTTTCTAATGTGATTCCGATATGCATATTTTATTAAGAAACATTCCTACATGAAAATAGATATATATAAACAAAGATCTTACAATGGCTTTGGGCTGTAAAATTACATTTCCTACAAGATGTGGTGAATCTGGGAAGTTTCGGAACCGTAAATAGGCACTTTTTGTGCATTTTCTCTAAACCATTACCGATTTAAGTGTCGCGTGAGCACAAAACTTAGTCCACTATGTCTCCGTATATCACTGAATGGATGAAAAGTAACACACATTATAGGTAAGTACATCATAGCAGTCTACAACAGATTTAACATCGCTAACGCTACATTGGCACTTTATCGTGTTTGATGTCATACCGATTTTCATTCAGTGTATACTTAATTTTAATCAGTATATACGGATCAATATTTGGTAGATGGGCTACCGATTATTATGTGATACAGACCGATTACAATTTGGTTTTGATTACTATCAGGTATATACCAACTACTATTCGGTATACCGGATTACTATATTCAGTATATACTGCATCATAATCGATATATACCAATTACTATCCGCTATATACCGATTAATATTCGGTATATATACCAATTCCTGTCTCTCTTCTATAGCTGCATTATTTTAACATTGTACATGTTGTATGGCGTAGTGAAGTGCAGTGTTATCCGTACAACCCTCCTTACCTAACCACATCACCTCCACAAAGTCTTCCATACTTTAACAAACCACTTTCATAAAAACCACTCTATCTCACCAGATCACTTCCAAAAAACCCTCCCTACCTCACCACATCACCTCCACAAACAATCAGCCACAACAATCAGTAAATGCTTAGGCTTCCGAGCAGGACTCATGATCTTAGCTTGTGGGGTCAGCGACCGATTTCACTTAGGCCAGTGTGGCTGGCAGGATCGGGAGCTGACGAGTCCCTACTCCTGTCAGGCCTCACCTACGCATACTTTTCGTGCAATTTTGCCAGCACTCTTCATCTAGACCTCGCAGCAGACAGAGGTGCTACTCTGCTGCTCGCGGAACTAGCCACCTCGGCTAAGGCCATCGCCCCCTATCCGAGCATGTGCACAGCAAAGATGTATGTTTAAGTTGATACAATAAACCAAAAGAGAGACAATGCAGTTCAAATGATGTTTTACTGCTAACCGTCAATCAAGCTGGACTTGGAGTTTGACTTACAGAATTGGGAATGGGCGCGGACAGTCAGAGCCAACATGGCAGCTGCACGCCCCACTACCCGATAAGCTCATCTCACCAAGTCAACTTCACATGACTATATCTAAATTATCTGGATGACCCACAAATCTATACCCACCACGCCACCTTTACAAAACTCTCTCTAGCCCACCACGTCACGGCCATGTTTCATCTGCTGTGTCAGTCGGAAATTGTATATTGGCTAGCTTAGTTAATAATCATTATTTGCATTTGCACTTACATTCAAGATTCTAGATGCTTTGTTCTTTTGGGTTTAAGTTTTAATTCAGGGAACGAGTATAAACATGACGAATATTAGTAACGTTGTTTTATTAACATACATATTTACTGACTGTATTCTACATAAATTGTGTCTGTATTACTCTTTGTGAATCAGTGGTTGTTAAAATAAGATGTCTAGTACCTGTGTCTTATTGGAATAAATCAAGTTCATATTTAGTATTTTTGGGTCGAAGCTGGAAATGCTCCAGTAATGTCAGACATCTCATCAGTGTAAATTACTGATATGTTGATATTGTTATGTAGATAAATAGATCAGTCTTCGCACGACTGCCATATCCGGATGTAACTTATATGACTAATTAGATATAAATATGCATATGCATCCTTATAATTTTTGTTTTTGTGTATTTGTATGTATTTAAAGCTGGAATAACGGTTTTGTGGGGGTGATGCAGTTAGGTAAGGAGGGTTTTGTGTAGGGGGTGTGATCAAATAGGGAGGGTTTTGTGTAGGCTATGTGGTGTGGTGTGGTAGGGAGGGTTTTGTGGAGGTGGTGTATGGATGATTTTGTGGAGGTGATGGTGAGGTGAGAATGATTTTGTGAAAGGTGGTGTGGTTAGGTAGGGAGGTTTGTGTAGGTGGTGTGGTGAGGTAGGGGTGGTTGAGTCTAGGTGATGTTCTGAGATAGGATGGATATTGTGGAGGTGATGTGGTGAACTAGGGTGGGTTTTGTGGAGGTGATGTGGCTAGGTAGGGAGGGTTTTGTGGAAGTGGTGTGGTAAGGTCGGGTAACAATACAAATATCATAGATATATTTATATTGTGACGCTATAAAATATATATTTTTTCATTTGGGCCAAATTCACCCCACAGGGCCAAAGGCATCCCAGTTTACGGTACCTTTAAACTTTGAAATAACACAATTATTTCACCTTAGAAAAGTTAAACGTCCATGTTGTTGGATATAGTAGTAGCTTGTTGGTAATCCCCTTCAATGCCGAGAGTGCATGGGTATTTAACATTATAAATAGGTTTAAGCCTCCTCAAGAAAAATTATGTGGAGTGACTTTGAACATGTTCAAAGTTAGCCCTCACAGTTCATGATTTTTTGTTTTATCAAGCCCTGGAAAATGGATTTGAATTAGAGACAAATACTACATACACAATGTCACTAGAGCATACCCTACATTTTGTCCCCATAGAAACAATAATGAGCAATGTACTTGGACCTACTTGCGTGAAATAAAAAGTAAATCCGTTTGTAAATCCGTTTTGAAGGTGGTTGAAAGGCTGATCTTGGTAAATTTTAAGCAATATAATAAAATATAGGGTTATAATGTATTTAGATATATTTGTTATTAGATATATATTACTATGTTGACAGAAAGTAGAATTTAATATTTTGCAAACTTGGTTTTCAAAGTAACACTATTCAAAGTTACCCCAGTTGACAGTAGGCCTAGTGAACACTCCTTCTGATGTTCGCGCCTTAGGCTTCGTATACCGATGAGAGAGGTCCTATGGAAATTTATATTCATTTATTCATGGCAAGTGTTTAGAGTCTATCAGCGGAATGTAATAGGTCGACTGCCAAAATATAATTGTGAAAATACTGGCATGAGCTGAGCTGTAAGCTATCCAACAATCCCAACAGTTACAATATATATGACATCAAACACGATATAGTGCCAATGTAATGATAGAAATGTTAAAAATGTTGTAGACTGCTATGATGCTATATATATCCTCTAATGTGTGTTGCTTTGGAAAAAAAGAAACAAAAAAGTGTGGCTCTGAAACTACCCAAATTTACCACATGTGGTTAAAAATTTAATTTTAGTGCACCAAAGCATTGTAAGATCTTTGTTTTTATATATCGATTTTCAAGAATAAATGTTTCTTAAAGAAATGTGCACGTTAGAATCGCTCCAACTGTTCACAGGTGTGCGAAAAACAACACAAAAAGTGACTTTTAAGTATCAATGTATTTCGAAGGTATATATTTGTGGAATCTGCATATAAATAGAGGGAATGGCATATCTTACAATGCTATCGTGACAGTGTCAAGTCTCTAAATTCGTTAAGGTCTCATAAGTGCATTGATATATGAACCAGATTATTCTTTTCTGACTACCTACCATCACGGCGAGGTGCTGAAAAAAATTTGCATGGCACAGTACTGTAAACATAATATTAGGTTTGCAATTAAATATTAAAACACTATGATGCTGTGCATAATAATATGCATGGTCCATTCACACAATTCACTGAACATGGGCTGCATTTGTATATGAACCACAGCAGTCTCAAAAATGTGCTAAGGTGAGATAAGTTTGGACACATTTGTTTGTAATATGACAATATACTTGACACATTTTAGTGTATCGTGACATGCTCTTTGACCCTTTATATGTTAACGTGACACTTTTTGTGACACTTGCACTGTCAACGTGACAGTGACATTTAGATGGTAAGTGAGATCCTTCTTCTTATCCCTCAAAAATAGGATATCCAAATGTGAAATCCAAAGATTTGTGTTTAGTCCAATTGTATTTACATATCTAGTAGACCTATTATACCGATGAGAGAGGTCCTATGGAAATTTATATTAATTTATTCATGGCAAGTGTTTAGAGTCTATCAGCGGAATGTAATAGGTCGACTGCCAAAATATAATTGTGAAACTACTGGTATGAGCTGAGCTGTAAGCTATCCAACAATCCCAACAGTTACAATATATATGACATCAAACACGATATAGTGCCAATGTAATGATAGAAATGTTAAAAATGTTGTAGACTGCTATGATGCTATATATATCCTCTAATGTGTGTTGCTTTAGAAAAAAAGAAACAAAAAAGTGTGGCTCTGAAACTACCCAAATTTACCACATGTGGTTAAAAATTTGATTTAAGTGCACCAAGGCATTGTAAGATCTTTGTTTTTATATATCGATTTTCAAGAATAAATGTTTCTTAAAGAAATGTGCACTTCAGAATCGCTCCAACTGTTCACAGGTGTGCAAAAAACAACAAAAAAGTGACTTTTAAGTATCAATGTATTTCGAAGGTATATATTTGTGGAATCTGCATATAAATAGAGGGAATGGCATATCTTACAATGCTATCGTGACAGTGTCAAGTCTCTAAATTCGTTAAGGTCTCATAAGTGCATTGATATATGAATCAGATTATTCTTTTCTGACTACCTACCATCACGGCGAGGTGCTGAAAAAAATTTGCATGGCACAGTACTGTAAACATAATATTAGGTTTGCAATTAAATATTAAAACACTATGATGCTGTGCATAATAATATGCATGGTCCATTCACACAATTCACTGAACATGGGCTGCATTTGTATATGAACCACAGCAGTCTCAAAAATGTGCTAAGGTGAGATAAGTTTGGACACATTTGTTTGTAATATGACAATATACTTGACACATTTTAGTGTATCGTGACATGCTCTTTGACCCTTTATATGTTAACGTGACACTTTTTGTGACACTTGCACTGTCAACGTGACAGTGACATTTATATGGTAAGTGAGATCCTTCTTCTTATCCCTCAAAAATGGGATATCCAAATGTGAAATCCAAAGATTTGTGTTTAGTCCAATTGTATTTACATATCTAGTAGACCTATTATATCAGTGGTTGGAAAATGTTTTTCAACAGCAGAATATTTTAAAAAGTGTCATTGGCATCCTTCACGTTAGCACTTGATGTTTCTTCCAAACAGCAAAAATAAAATACTGTAGCCTTTATACAATGCAACAATCTGATACCAACCATCCAAGTAAATATTTCTAGCTGTGTGCATAGAAATTCTGGGCAAGGATGCGACTTCTAATACCACTTTTGCCAATGTGACACTAGCAGCATGTCAAAATAAACGTCACGTTAGAATGTCTTAAATGCAACGAAAAACACACTTAGCTTTAAAATATATACTTGTTTTATCAGAAATAAAATCTTGTGTCTTGTGTCTTCACTTGAAGCTGCTTCGTTGTCCATACATCTTTTAATTTTATTTATATTTCTTTATTAGTATAATATATACTTTGTATCATTGACATTAATCAGATATCAAGTGTTTTGACTTCTGTCACGTTAGATATTGCTGTTTATTGCAAACCATCGAAATGCAGTTATTTTAGCCATTATACAATGCAATAATCTAAAACCAACCATACAAACACTTAAATATCTGCATTAGAAGGTGCAGAAAAAATCTAGCCAGCGAAGTCACTTCCATAGTAGCACTGTTGCTAACGTAACAATAACAAAGTATCAACAAAAACGTCACGTTAGCATACTTTAAATTCAACAAAAAATACACTTAGCATTAAGCAACCTCCTAATTGTCTGATCACAAATACAATCTACAGTATTTTATTTTCAATTTGTATATTGTTTATCGTTGCTTCAACGTTCCTAATTCTTTCCGCAGATTTCATATAGTAGCCCTACTGGTAGGTCTAATTCCAAAAAATAATTTACATTGTTTTCACAAAAAAAAAAACTTTTCTGTTCTATTGATTTAATATACTATCCCATTGACAAAAGTATCTAAAAATTAACATAGTACAGTGTTTCTGATCTGTCGTCATGTCGTCAGAATTGACGACAAACTTCCCCCTCTGACGAAAAATCATTCCATTCTGACGACAATGATATATCAAGAAAAAAATTAAGGAAAAATGATTTTTTTCAAAGCTTGAAATGTACCTTTAGATATCACTAAAAGACACCTAAAGCCTTCTCCGAAACAAAAAAAATCCCTGTGGGGCATGCCCCCGGAGCCCCTGGAGTTGCGATTGCCTTCTGCAGCCTCTCGCCGGAAGCCGCGCCTGCGTGCTGACTCCAACACCTGGTTTGGAGTCAGAATCTTCATATTGTCTGACTCCAACTTTTTTCAGAGTCAGAAACACTGTAGTACCCGGTAGGCCTACTGCCGAAATGAGTAAATTTTAACAACATTTGATCATAAATTTACAAAAAATTATGGTCGGGAAGTCAATGTAGGCCCTACGTGGCACTTCATCGTGCTTGGTGTCATAATATGTCCTAGTGATAGGCCCTAGTCCTCTCACCAAACTCGACACTTTTACCTAATGTTGGCTGAAATGTTCGGCCGCGTCGCCAGGGCCGGCGGAAGCGGTCAGGCCATGGCCGGACCGCTTCCGCATGGCCTGACCGCTTTTCAGTCAAAATGGCCCTCAAACTTCAAAGCATTTAGGCCTAAAAAATTATTCAAAATTTTCCAGGCCCATGGAGAGTAACGTTAGACCCTAAGCCTAATGAGGGTGCACACGGGTCCTGGAAATTATGGATTCTTCCCAGTTCACTTTTCACCCTTTTTTCGGCCTCGCTACTCGCTTTTTATAAGGGCAAAATGATATAAAAATAGATAAAAATATATATAAATTTTTAGGTTCGTTTTTTACATTATTTTAAAGCTGAAATCTTCGATGTTCGGACCCTAAGAGCAGGCGATTCGCCGTTCGTTTTTAACATGTGCACCCTCCTAATCACAACCTGACCACTTCTATCACAGCCTGATCACTTCTACTTTGCTTCCGCGTGGTCGCAGACGATGGACCATCAGCAGATCAATGATCATTAATTCAAGAATTAATCAACGTAGGCCTACGTACTACGTGTCGTAGGCCTACTGAACATTGCCTCGCATGAATATCTGTACTCTGCCACATCTGTTACAAGTGTGGGAGGGGACATTAGACATGTTAGAGGGGGCAGGGGAGGGGGCGACAATGACGTCATGAGGGGGGGGGGGGTTGCCGGACATGACCTCAAGAATAGTTGACGTCATTACTTGGCTTCACTCCAACCAATCAGTGCATTTTGTCTGATGCAATAACCCTCTCACGCACTATTTTAGTTTGTGTTCTAACTATATGGAATATAATCCAATAGGTTCTAACATATTTGAGACATAAAAAGGAAATATATCTTTTGACATTGTTGCTGTTTTATAAACTAAATTTAATTAAGAAAAGACTTTTTTAATTCCGTATTTATTTGTCAAACCTATTGTTGTAGTGAATGAATACATGACGGGCTAATGAGTGACCACTCTTCACCACTTGCTGACGGGGCATTCTCCAGCTCGCCACTCAATGCAAAATACAGAAGTTTACCTTTATTTTCCGCGATAGCGCGAAAATCTAAGAAAATGGAGCTCTAGTATATGGTGTTGCACCAGAAAAGTGTAAAGCGTTTGCTTTGCACCATGGCGTAAGTTGAATAATTCTAGACCCATTAGAATATTGACAATAATCTATAGAGTATAGACTAGTCTGTCCAACGGTGGACCGTGTCGGCGTGGAGGATGGTCCAAAATGAAACCTAAAGTAAAGTTAGCTTTTCGGTATCCATAAGGCATAAAACTAAAAAAGTGTAAGCCGCTCTCGGCAACACATTTGCCTCCAAAGCATAGCCATAGGGCATAGCATGTTACTGTTAGGCCCAACGTTAATACCATGAACAGGTGCGCGTCCTGCTGTTCTGTGTTCATAATTGGCCGACCGTTTATAACCAACTGTGCGTTTATCAGGCACTCGCAGCGCACTTCCTGCAAATGTTTATTGACACCCGGGCGTACTTTATAAACGGTCTGCCAATATGGCTAGTTATTAACTTAACGTTATTCCATAATATAATAATATTAGGCATTTTTTTCTTTATCATAGACATAATCTACATTTATTCAGATTTATGAAATTATGTATGATGTCGATGACAATCTATCATCTCAATGTTATTAATTGTCGGATTGACACCACTCATCAGTCATCACTACTTAGTCTTAGACTTAGACTTAGTATTCAGTAATGCACTTGGGAAGCAGCATTCGTACTTAGGACATAACTCTATGAACTCTCATTTACGTCCTTCGAACGAAAAACATAAAGGGTTATTATGACTACGTCCTTAGCACGTCCTCGTTTGACGTTACGTTCATCCTTGAATGACGAAACCGGGACCTTAACGAACGTTATATTACGTACAGTGTTTGCAGGGATTGACCTGCCACTGTCAGTGGCGGATCCAGGATTTGACAAAGAAGGGGGCGCCCCCAAGATTTTTTTGGACAATTTAGGGGACTTTTTAAAGAATTTTGCGCAAAAAGTGGTGGGCGTGCACACTGTCACATCATTTCTGTATAGCAAAGCCAAAGGGACCAGCCCCATAAAATTACGAATTACAGTACATAACTTCATATGAATTTGAAATATGAAAAAGCAGTTTAGTTAAGTATTCTGTGAGACTCAATGACCTCGACCTCCTTTGTTTTCACCGAGCTGGCTAATACAATGAAGTATGGGGGAGGGTTCTTATATAACAATTTTTTCACCAAGTGACGTCACTGCGTTTCACAGAATATAGTAATCTACATTTCAGTTGTTTTTCTAAGGTATATTTACAAAGAACCTGACTAGGAAGTGAGATGCCTAAACTCCGGAATTGAACATCTGTTTTGTGTGTACAAAAAGATGACGCATAGAAAATGCAATTTTGCATTCAAGTTGATCATCCCTATAGGCCTAGCTACCACCTCATCATCATAGTATTAGCAGATATTACCGGAAACATCATCATAGTATTAGCAGATATTACCGGAAACATATACATTTTTCAACCATGACACTTTAAGGAAAAAAAATGAATCGGGCTTTAGGCCACCTTTGTGCACATATAGGCTAAACTGGGCCAGGAGAACCTCCTGAGGATGGTGAGATGATTGAGATGACACTGTCCTCCAGACACAGGATTCGAAATTCGAGCCCTGGCGGTCTGAGGCCGAGCACGCTACCTCTCGGTCTCGGAGGCTCCCCACAATACTAACTTTCACACGTGGATGGGGAAGAAACATTTTTTGTTTTTTTGAAACCGCCGAGACCGGGAACCGAACCCCGAACTCTGGCGTGAAAGGCAGCGGTGCTAACCACTACCCTAGGGCCCCCGCCCAAACTTTAAGGATGTGGGAACAGTGGTCAGCAAACCTATTCCCGCTGATTTTCACCAATTAAAGCATCATATTTCTCTGATTTTGCTTCCCAAGTGCATTACTAAGTAGTGATGTCATGTGTTGTGTCAATTGATACATCATACTAAATCTGGTATAACAAATAAAGAATGCCTGATATTATGGAGTACAGTTAACCAGCCATATTAGCCGACCATTTATAAACGCCTGGGAGTTTTATATAAACACCTGCCGGAAATGTGATGCAAGTGCTTATAAACGCATGGTTGTTTATAAGCGGGTGGCCATTGAAAAATGCCCGCTGATCAGAATGGTGTAAGTGACCATGGATGGCATTGGCATCGCCATTTGGTATGATCAGCTGATGATTAGGCAACTCTGAACTGAACTGCCAAGGCCAAAACAAAATATGTTTGTTTCCTATTTGTTGTCAGTTTAACCAGTGGGTAGGTAGGGAATTTTTTTTATTTTATTTTTTTGTCACTTCAACCAATTGGTAGGTAAAAATTTGATTTTATTTTATTTGGTGCCAAATTCACTTTCATGCATGTCTTATCTGTACATTACGTAAAGATTTTTCGGTTTTTTTTGACCCCACTCACCTTTTCGTAACGTTTTTCAGAGTTTCTTTGACTACAGTCGGTAACTCATCCCTGAACTTATTGATTTCCTAAAAAAAAAAAATTTTTTTTTTTTTGGAAATCCATCAAATAAATTTGGGTCGCACATGTTTTGATAGGGTCGGTCGGAAATCGGAAACAAACAATATTTTTTTTAGGCCCAATCGCCCAGTCAGCTGGTCATTTCTGTTGTAGGTAGTCTAGTAAATTGTGACGATTCCAGAAGTTTAAATAATATACCCAAACTTGGCCAAAGTCACAATAAAAATAAACATAGGGATCGCATGCCATGATTGCGCCTACCGGTATTTTGCCGTCAATTATATGCAGATTCCCTTTAAATTTTGCAAAAGCCATTTTTTATTCAAATTTAAACAGTTGAATACTTTAAAGGTTAGACCATTCAACATGTAACAAAAATCTAGAATTAGTTCAATGGGTTTATAGATCGACGTCATATTCATGGTCATATTGATATATCAATTTACCACATGTCAAATGCCCGGTACACTATAGAATTGTACTAAATTTTCAGGGCTGTTTGGATTATTTTGAAAAATAGTGTTTCCAAAATATCTTGAAAATCTGTTGAGAATTGACTGGGTAATCAGTTAAGTTCATTTTGTCCTAAAGGGACTGGCCCAGGCTAAAATCATAAAAAAATCGCTGATTTTATTCTGGCTTCTAATTGGTATAGTCGAAATTCCCGTATTTCTAATTTTTGACATGGTTGTCAATAATTAGATATCAGGAATTTCGTCTCTATTTCTAGCCTAACTGGTGAATGCGCAGCATAAAAATTTTAACTTTTGCAGCTCTAGTCTATGGACATGTTTCCATCATATGGTCATATTAAGAAGCCGAAATGAAATCACCGATTTTTTTATGATTTTAGCCTGAGCCAATCCCTTTAAGAATTAATCCATACATTCAGCTTAATAACTCTCTTGTCATACATACCAAAGCAAGGGTTTGGTGAAGTTGAATATTTTTCAAATAAAAATTATAACTGGAGACCCGCACATGTTTGTTGATTGAAAGTGAACAAAAAAAATTTAAACAGTAAATTTGTTTTAAATGGCAAAAAATGTGGTTTGCTATATTGAAAGTATTACAATTAATATAGTCTTAAAGTCAGATTCACATTAACCGTGGTGAATGATTTTCGCTGATTTCTAAGTCAATTCTCTACAAATTATCATGAAATTTTTATAGGTCATGGGGCTACTACCTTGAAAATCTCATTGAAAAATATTGTATACGTTAAATCTTCAATGTCTTTTTAACATGTAGTAAATAAAAAATGCACCCTCTATAAACCCATTAGCTTTGTCACAGAGTTTCATCACATGTCAAATGGTCTAACTTCTGTAATAACGTCTAAAACTTGTGAAATTCAGCGTAGTCGCCCCATGGCTGGACAATTGTCTGTGCAGAATGTCATGAAAATTGATTCAGAATGAACTCGGGGATCTGCGAAATTTATTCACCCTGGTTGATGAATTTAATGTGAATCCGACTATAGTGCTTTCAGATTTAATATACATTCACAGTGCGGTACATATCCAATATACATATACAATACACAGTACAGAACAAAAAAAAATCGCTAAAGTTAAGGGATAATATCACTCAACTTCATCTTTATTTGCCTGAGAGAAAGTAAATTGTTACAAAATGTTGCAAATTGTGAAAATTATTTTCAATAAACCTAGAACAGCAAATAGGTGTGGAATCCGCTCCATAATTTGTTGGACAGTAGGCCCCCTTGAGTTTGTTGTTAATTGGTAGTGATCGAGATTTAAAATACAGATGTCTCTGTATAATAAACTAGACCAAACTTATTTGACTTAAATTTGTGATTTACAGATTTGTGTAGCCCTACTTTGAACTGATTGCACACAATGTTATATTTTGTAATGCATTTTTTATTTTTTATATTTTCAGTATTCAATATGAATCACTCGCGCTTGCGCCCCTCGCTACCCCCGCCGGATCCGAAGAAAAAAGTTTAGGAGATCAAGGGATCAGTCATCATGGCCCTGTTAGATCTATACGACGGGGACCTGTCCTTATTTGGAGGACAGGTCCTTGAGGAATTGGGTTCACCACAAGATGGTGACTACCTGACAAATGGAATTGAACATCAGGCAGACTTCACCAAAAAACATTGTTCATCACCTGGGTATCATGAAAATGCAGAGATTGGTACATTCTTCACATTGGAGCAGTCAGAAATAAAAGGTATAAACAATGTCCAATTTATATCATGTTCAGTTATTTATTGACCTATTTTATAACTCTGTATCGTTTAAATGTATTGAAGCAGGTAATCTGTGTTACTTATAACTCTCATTTTGTTGTTTCAATTAATTATCTTTTCCACTTTAATATTAAGCTCCCATTTTTCAGACTTTATCTTGTTTGTAATCTACCAGGCATATTACAATTTAGAAAGACTATAATTGGTTTCAACTTTTTCTTCAGGTCAAGCTCTCGACAACTGGCTTGATAGCAACGTTGATCTGTTGGATCTTATCACTGATAGGCAAGAACCCATTTTACCTCCATTTCTCGGAAATGATGAGAGTAAAATGACTGCCCTGGAAATCCTCCAATCTCTCGCAGATGAAACTGAGCAAGAATTGGCAAATTCAAATCCATCATCTCCATTTGCATCTGAGAAGAAAGACCTCAATAATGGTATTGTTGAGATGCCTGATGAATCAACTTCATTTCTAATGGGAATGCTGCTGAATGATAACCCACCAACACAATTTACAGAGGACGTATTGCAACCAAAGTCTGTTATGGACATTGATGTTGATGAACATTTAATTTTGGAGGCGTCTGCCTCAGCCATTTTGTCACCAGTTTCTGCAGATGATGTTGAAAGTCTTTTGTCATCAAGTCCTTGCAGCCCTTATGGTAATGATTTTTCCGTTGGTACAGCATCTCCAGAAATGCTTTCTGATGAAGATACCGCAGACAATACATGGTGTCCTGATTCACATCGTAAGAAACGTGTCCGAGGTGTTCCTTATCATAAAGCATCGAAAAATTCCTCTGTTAATAACAAGATAAGTGATCGCAAACAACGGAAAAAACAACAAAATAGAGATGCTGCACTTAAATATAGACAAAAGAAGAAGAATGAATCTAATGACGTAGATAAACAATGTTTAGAACTTGAGAAACATAATGATGGGCTAAAGGACAAAGTAGATCAAATGACAAGAGAAATTCAATATCTAAAAGACCTGATGAAAGAGGTTTACAAAGCTAGAGGGCTTGATGTAAAATTTCCAAGTTTTGATTGATTACATTTTAAAATTATTTCATCCACAATTATTTCATCCACATACAGTCTGACAAATAACATGTCTTTCATTTTCCACAAGAATTTCATGAAACAACATCCATTTGCAACAATAAAATATTAACCATTCTTTTGTTATCCAGTCAGTATTTTATCAAGTTTTTAGTCTGATTTTCAGAGAAAACGTCTGTCAAAAGTCAAAAGGCATTATCGGCTCCCTGGTAAACTAGGCATTTACTGCTTTTCAACTGGCTCTTCCTGCCATAGCGCTGCCAAAAGGCCGTATTTGCTCACTTGTAAAGCAAGTATATACTTTCGTCACGCTGATGTCACTGCCTCCTTGTTTGTAACAGCACTTTCAATAGACAGTATCTGCACACTTGTGAAAACAGCAGATACTTGGTTTTGCTGTGAGCAGAAGCGCTCCATGGCATGCTGGTTCTAGGCAGTCAACATGATCCAATGTTGGGTAAATGTTGTGCCATCATGTATGACACTGTTACAACTTTGGTCCAACATTGTGTCAGTGTATCAGTTGCCGATGACTCTACGAAAACGAGACGTTCAGCCAATGCTGTTTAACTGCTGAGCCATTGCTGTAGACAATGGGCCAGCATTAAGCTAGCATTGGGTGAGGGTTTATCGCGTTAAAGCCTATATATTGTTGGACCAATGCTGGGATATTGCTGGCCCAGTGTTGTAAACGGCGGGCCACCGTTAGGCTAACATTGTGTCAGCGTCTGGAGTTTGCTGATGGGCTGTGACCAAACCCAGTAAACTCGAAGCATTGACCCAATATTGTTTTTATGTTGTGGGGACGTCGAAGATGTCGGGCCAATAGTAGAGCAACATTGAGTCAATGCTTCGTATTTGCTGTGATATAAGTGTTCTCGCGGGTGTCACTCTGTCACGGGGGTGCTAGCCCCGCTCTCCCACCTCTCTCTCTGAGGCAGTCACCTGTGTTATCTTACGCAATATAGCAATAAGATATTTATCACCAAAAATATAAAATTTCGTATTATAAATAGATTTTGGACTTGGCGATTGAAGGTAATGGAAATTGATATAATTTATACACTTCTGGCCTGAAATATGACCGAATAACAACTTTTATCGAATGCCCGTTTAGTACTTGCGGGATTCCCACAAAAAAAAACTGGCCCGACATCATTTTATCTGTGCATGTTTTTAACGCAACAAGTTAATTATAGTGGGATTTTTCAAGACAAGTTTTAGGCCCCGGCTAAATAATAACGGATCGCCTGCTGAATTAACCATATAAAAAATATATAATATATTTTCTGTGGAATTAACTACCAAGTCATTATCAGTGAATCTTTTAAAATTTCAGTTCCCAATGTAAGACGCCTATTTTTCCAAGCAGGAAAAATATTATTTATATGGCGATATTTACTGCTGGTGCTGCCGCCAATAAATGCCCATTACGGCCCACACAGTCAAATTGTGAGCTGTGTATCGCTGCATTAGTTTCAAGATTTAATTTAGTATTCAGCGTTATTAGAACAGAGTCAAGGTTCGCCATCCCATGATCCAAAACATAAGCATATTGCTTACCAATACAATTTGAATGAAGTATGGCAGAAAACGAGCTACTAAAACCATATAGATGAAATGTTGTTGATTCCAAAGAAATATTGGACAGTCACCTGATAAATCGGTGAAATGTCAGATTTAGTACCATTGCCAATATCTCGCCAAATCTTCGTCACACCTGTTATATCCTGTTATATCCGATTTATCAATGTATTTTCAAAGGTTAACCTCTACCTTGAACCTGGTGTAGATGTCTGTATAGACTTAGACTATGTGCCATCAAAATGAACAGCAAAAAAATAACAAAAGATGTACAAATATATGACAAATATTAATAGGCCTACAATTTATTTTGTACAGCAAATATTGTAGAATATTTGTTGATGACTAATATATTAACCCTTAAACCGCTGAATTAAATGATATAAATTTTCACACACTTAAAAGTTGTGTCTAACTACCTTGAACCACAACTTTAAGTGAGGGAAAACTACTCGTATTTGTTTAATTTATAATTTAAGACTAAGCAATTTAGAAATCTTGATGTTTAAACGGCTATTAAACGGATTAAAGCGGTTTAGGGGGTTAGTAAATTAGGTGTAGGCCTAGCGGCAACAACTCAGGAAGGTGATGACACTGCCTCAAAAAGAGATCCGATAGGACCTCAGGAAGACAATGAGTAGCACTAAAGCTATGTGATCGACTCCAATAACACTCATAAAGGGTGTTGGCACAGCACGTGACATTACCTCACGTGCGTGAGTGATGACGGAAGTCGATAGGGTCTACTTGCAAACGCTGAATGTTAAACCATTTCAGCGCTAAAATGTGTGTTTGAATAAAGTAAATAGAGTGTCAGTAATTAACCGTTAAAGCACGAATCGTTACTACACGATGCAGCCATGAATAACACGATGCAACCATGGATTCCCCAATTTTGTTTGCCATTATTCCAGAAAAATCGTGTTTTAAATATTTCAACAACCGATTGAGCATGACATTTTCAGCTAACTTTTATTTAGCACTGCGAGTACAAAAGGTATGAAGTACATTATGTGTAGAACAGACCGTCCGGAGCCCAAGAAGGCAATTTTAGGTGCCTCAGCATGTACCAATTAATGATATAGCCCCTTAATTAGAGCCCAAATTAGTGATTAATTAGCATACCGGGTACACGCACAATGGCACAGACAAGGTGGTTTGTGGTAGAGCCCGAATTCATCGTTCCTAATAAGTGTTAAATCCTGTACCCGATGAGCTTAAGAAAGTGTTTTATTGGTGCTAATTAGAGATTTAATTAGCATAATCTGTGCACAAAAAATCTCAATGGCATGATATTCTCGGATATATAGTGCGTCAGAATAAACAATAGTTAAATGCCAAAGCCAGTACAAAACCTACTTAAGAACCCTTTAAAGATTGGGGTAAAATAGTAGTTTGTTCAATTTCTGCAAAATTAATGGTAAATTAAGTGACTAATATGTTAAAAACGGTGCAAACCGTTGATGAAAATATCATGATGTGAGGTTGGAGTGAACGGTGACACCCTTTTAGTCAGAACGCCCTTTAGTCAAAAGGTCCGTTAGTCAGAAGGCCCGTTAGTCAGAAGAGCCCGATAGTCGGAAAATCAGTTAAGCTTTTTTGTCAGAAAGCCCTTCAGTCAGAATTTGTTCATTGGGCATTGAACAATTCTAGGGGACGCTGCATTTGATATCTGGACATGTGGAGAGGGGGTGGGGGACTATATTATTTTGATTGAAACGTTTGTTGTCCAGCTTTTGATAAAGCAATATTGAGAGTTGTGAATCAAATAATAATCAAGGATACTTAAAAATGCTGACGGAGTCCTTCCGAGTTTTTCAAAAAAATCGGTAATTTATTAAATAGTTTGAAAGAGAAAAATAGCCATGAAAATTAAATTGTGAAAAAATTATACGCAAACAAATTGCAGAACTGAGAGTAAAATCCATATACATCGAATGTTGCGTCTCTGGGACATTAGTATATACGCTCGACTATTAGTTGGTAATAATAAGTCGATATGCTCTGGACATGATCTTGAAAAAAAATCACGATGGTTCGTAGTTCGTACATTTATATTGAAAACTAGCATTATTGATGAATGGTTGGTTGCTTGGCTGGGTTATTTTCATCAATAAGTGCGCTTTATTTTTTTAGCACTATGCTTTTTTGCATATATATAAACGTTACTGAAATAGGTGTGTCATGAGAAAACCCCATAAGATTTTTCAATTGGAGTTTGTAGCCATCTGTTTAATTTATGTCAAGCGTTCATAAATGTATCATTTTCCTCAGAATAAATAATAAGTTGTTTGTCCAAATATTCTGATAACTAGCATTATTTGTCGACTCTTTTGTGTGGAAATGCTTGTTTTATATATTTGAGAAAGTGAAGTTTACCTAAGCACGGGAGAACTATTATATAATGTGATTGCAGTATATATTATTACCATGCTAATTAGGACCAGCGTAAAATTTGAATCTCATTATAATCTATTAGCAGTATCTTGTTATCTCGACCATCAGCAAGTTTCAAAATTTAGGTAGGCCTATTCGCGTTTGAAGCAGTTTGTTGATGGTATTGCTTGTTCATATCTACATTGTTCCAACCTGTTCAAAGACATGGAGTGTACATTGCTGCATACGATATGCAATTACATGTATTATTATTATACTATCTTGTTCCTATATGTAGAAAATTGACTGTTATTTACAGACAGCTTGGCAATAACCACTTGATCCAATTATTATGGGTAATTTTTATTCATTTGAAGCTCGGAATTATGTCAGGAACATTAGGTTGGAAAACATAATGAGTAGCCTATTATTAACACAACCCTTATGAAAGTGCTAGACGTTGTTACTGGCACAAGTAAATAAATAAAGACAAATAATTTGTCATAGGGCTGTTCACATATGAGATGATTTCGATGAGGTAATTAATCTGACTTTCTGACTAACGGGCCTTCTGACAAACGGGCCTTCTGACTAATCATCCTTACTGGTTTTCTGACTAACGGGCCTTTTGACTAACGGGCCTTCTGACTAATGGGCCTTCTGACTAATGGCCTTCTGACTAACGGGCCTTCTGACTAAAAGGCGGACACCGGGTGGACGGATGGAAGAGTGAAACTATTTCCACTATCTCGGTATGTGCCCTATAGGCCTAGTGGAAGTACAACACATTGAAAAAAATGTATTATATATGTGAAACATTTAGTCAGAAATAAACACATATCATTCGGTTTTATCTCATTCCGAAACATACCATGGGTATCTTATAAGCTTAAACTAAAGTTCTTCGGACGTTATCTTGTGCCAAAGCATAAAGTATCCAATGTGTCAGCTATAAATAATAAATAAAGTTTAAGACAACCATTAAAGTAAATCATATTTTAATGTTTTAAATTAGTAAAATAATAAATTATCGTCACTTAAACTGTGTGTCTCGTCACTTGATGATATAACATTGTCATCCCCTAATAACTAAACCATCTGTATTATATGCTCGAATGACCACATCATTATATAGTCCTACATTGTCAATTGCTTCTGTGCTACATAAGTGAGTTTTAACGACACATATGAAAAAAAAAATATTTAAACCAATATAGTACATCATCAATGTCATAAAAATCAATAATTGGAACCGTTTTGCTAATCAGCTTATAGATACCAGCATGAATACATAGCACATCATCATGATATCAGTAATCAGGTAATGTGTTTGTATATATGTAACAACAATACCAAAGGGCGGGGGCCCTTGTGCCTGCTTGGAAAGTCAGAGATCGCAGCGGCTGAGTAAGAAACATTAAAAGTTGATATTTTACAACTCCGTGACGATTTTGTTAGGCCTATTTAGGACAGGAGAATTGAAATTGAAGAATAAAGACTTCGTGAAAATTCCTGGCTAACTGGGGCCTATTAAAAGACCCCAAATAAATAATATTTGCACATCTACTCTTGTATGACATAATTTTCACATTGTAGTCATGTAAAAATGATTTTTTGTCAAGCATATTTAATTATGTGCAGAATGTGTGTAAAATCAGCAAAATGTATGATGGGATTTGAACATATAATATAAATTCCAATGATGGATGAGATATAAATATATACTACTGGCCTATAGGCCTACATATTTTATTTTCATGATAGTGCAATTTAGAGCATAGATATACATTCTCTGACGCACCTGTAGCTGATATTTTGCAATGCTGTTGACAAGTTTCAAGGCCCCAGGGCCTCTTGTTTATCTAATGAAATTAATTTTAATATAGAAAATATCCAGCAACAAAATTATGCCAATTGATTATTATCGCATACAATGATGGCAATGTGGAATTACTATCGAATCTCATAATTGTACTCCTAATATTATATGACAATTGAAACAGCCGCATGTAGTTATATATTTAAATATGTTCTAGGTGATTAAGGATAAGTTTAACTACGCTATTGGATTAATGTATTCGTTTCGGAGATTCCTTTTGCACAACAAGGGTTACTATAGATTAGCGATCTTAACGTGGTGTCTCCAGCCCATGGCTACGAGTTCTGGCTATGACTGGAGTAATCACGCACATACACAGCTCATTAACCCTTCACATACACAGACTGTACTATTTTTTTTGTATGTTCCCGATATATGTTTTATGTGCAATAATAATATCACATTATAATGACATGATTGTAATAAAACCACATGGATGAAGTTGGTTATTGGCGGAATGAATATGGTGCATGATCTGAGATAATCATGATAATTGAATGTTTTTATACTAAGTATTGAACGATGTTACAGATATGAATGAATAAATAACGTATTCAGGTATTAGAAAGACTACAGGTAAACCTATTGTGTAAAGACTTAGATTAATATGATCAAGCAAATCACCATTAGGCAAGACGGTTTTTTTTGCTAAGACTTCAAGGGTTATTTGTGTTGATTGAAACGTGATGGAAATACGAAAAATATAAAGAGAAAGATATGTGTCATACTCGTAATGGAACGATTGATTTGTCTATTTTACTGACATTGACTAATCAACATATTAGCCAAAATGGTCAGATAGCATATTTCAACGTATCGTAAGAACAAAAAAAACACAGAAAGGTATGATTTCAGCGACTCGTAAAAGACGAGTGTGCGCTGGTTAATGACTACAGTACAGTAACATGTGTAAATGATACATAGATGTATTACTTCAGCGACGAGTTTGCGCTAGTTGATGTATTTGATCGAAAATGTGAGGACTGTCGAATAGTACTGTAACGAATGTGTTGACAAAATGGATATTATAATAATATATATTCCACATGAGAAAAATGTGATGGTTGACTGAAACAGGTTGAATAATCATAGATATGCGAAGTTGGTTTTGTATAATGCATTGGCATTGAGACTGATAAATAATAATCAGCAAAATGAGCTTATACGATCGAAACAGGAACGTTACAAGTAAGACAACTGAACATAAAAGACTGATTAAGAGATAGACGTGTGTAAGGACTGGAGTTTGTCCTATAAGTGCTGCCACCAAGTGGGCACAGCGACAGTTCCAGTATAATTATATATAATTACATGATCATCATTGCATGAGATAAAGCATGATAGTATTTGATAGTGCATGACTAATTGCATTTGTTATTTTACTTTACAGGTTACTAGCGAAGCGAATATCCTTGATAAATGTGGCTCACGTTGTAAATAAAAAATCTAGTTTTGATTGGAATATTAGACGATAGAATATGTGTTTTAATGAAAATTATGTGATGGGATGTGAAACAAAATATTACTCACTATAATATGTATGTTTAGTTAGAAGGTATAAGTGAAATATTATAGCGTTCACTGAAGGTATATTTTATTTTTGATGATATATGAAGAAAAAATATTGTTAACTATATACAAAGATTTTTTTTAACGGATTATATCGTTGACAATGAATGCATATTTAAGCTATATGAACAAGACTACATAAGTCCAGGAGCTCCCGCTCCGAATTAGAATTTGATTTAAGCAATTTTGTATAGGGTTATTAATGTAGTCCTAGTCTAGGTCAAAAATCAAGACGCAAGACAACTAGGTCTAAGAAGCCCAGTCTAAGAGTAAGATAAGAACTAGACAGTCTGTCAGAGATTGCAAACCTCCATTGAAATTAATGATCCTAATCAGTATCCCAGTAATGGTCTACCTATCTGGCATGGTTTACCCGATATCAGGCCAATCGAGTTAACTAATAGCTGATTTACGGTCATTTTGAATTTGATATAAATTAGTTAAAAACTTAGGGTGCATCCTCCCCCGAAACCTCAAATTTTGTTTTATAGTAAAGGACTAACATCTAACACAGTTTGCAAAATATTGGGCATGCGAAAGTAAATAATGGCAGATAGGGGGCCATTTTGAATTTGATCGAGTCAGAATTTTTCAAGATGCATCCTCAGCTGAAATCTCACATATCATTCTATAGTAATCGTCTAGCTATCTAGCATGATTTACCAAATATCGGCCATGTGAAAGTGAATAAGGGCCTAAAGGCGGCCATTTTGAATTTGATCAAGTCAAAATTTTCCAAGATGCATCCTCAGCTGAAATCTCACATTTCATTCTATAGTAATGGTCTAGCCATCTAGCACGGTTTACCAAATATCGCCCATGTGAAAGTGAATAATGGCCGATAGGAGGCCATTTTGAATTTGATCAAGTCAAAAATTTTCAAGATGCATCCTCTCCTGAAATCTCACATTTTGTTTTATAGTAATGGTCTAGCCATCTAGTACGGTTACTAAAAACCGGCTATGTGAAAGTGAATAATGGCCGATAGGCGGCCATTTTGAATTTGATCGAGTCAATTTTTTTCAAGATACATCCTCTCTTGTAATCTCACATTTTGTATTATAGTAATGGTCCAGCTATCTAACACGGTTTACCAAATATCAGCAATGTGAAAGTAAATAGTGGCCGATAGGCGGCCATTTTGAATTCGATTGAGTCGAAAGTTTTTAAAAGGCATCCTCTCTCGAAACGTCACATTTTGTTTTATAGTAATGGTCTAGCTATCTAGCACGGTTTACCTGATATCAGGCCTATCAAGGTAAATAATGCTGATTGTCGGCCACTTTGAATTCGTAAGTTAAAAATTTTCAGGGTGCATCCTCCCCCTAAAACTCACACTTTGTTTTATAGTAATCAGGTAATGGTCTAGCCATCTAGCACGGTTTACCAAATATCAGCCATGTGAAAATGAATAATGGCCGAAAAGGCGGCCATTTTAAATTTGATCAAGTCAATTTTTTTCAAGATGCATCCTCATCTGAAATCTCACATTTCGTTTTACAGTAATGGTCTAGCCATCTAGCACGGTTGAAAAAATAACGGCCATGTGAAAGTGAATAATGGCCGATAAGCGGCCATTTTAAATTTTATCGAGTCAAATTTTTTCAGGATGCATCCTCTCCTGAAATCACACATTTTGTTTTATAGTAATGGTCTAGCCATCTAGCACGGTTTACCAAATAACGGCCATGTGAAAGTGAATAATGGCTGATTGGCGGCCATTTTGAGCTTTGACAAAATGATTTTTTTCAAAATACATCCTCTCCTGAAGCCTTACAATTTGTTTTATAGTAATGGTGTAGATATCTTGAGCGGTTTTAATGATATTCCACAATATCAGGCCTGTCGAGGTGAATAATGGCTGATAGGCGGCCATTTTGAATTTTATCAACTTCAAAATTTTTCAGGATGCATCCTCTCCTGAAACCTTACAATTTATTTGATATTAATGGTGTAGCTATCTTGAGCGGTTTTCATGATATTCCGCAATATCAGGCCTGTCGAGGTGAATAATGGCCGATAGGCGGCCATTTTTAATTTTATCGACTTGAAATTTTTCAAGATGCATCCTCTCCTGAAACCTCACAATTTGTTTTATAGTAATGGTGTAGCTATCTTGAGCGGTTTTCATGATATTCCGCAAAATCTTTCAGTCGGATTTACCGATGTTATAAATTAGGTCAAAGTGCTGGGTCAACTTCAAGGTCAAGGTCCAAAAACCTGAAAAGGCACAACTAGGGACCTTAGAGAACATGTATGTGCAATATGACTGTCATCGGCCCAGTACTTTTCGAGATCTGCTCCGGAAACGAAGTGCGCGTCAAAACGTCTAAATAGGTCATAGTTCTGAACCAGAAGTAGGTCAAAGTTCAAATACCCCAAAAGGCACAACTAGACCCCCTAGGGGTGTTGTGTGTAAAATTTGAAGACAATCGGACAAGTACTTTCAGAGATATGCTCCGGAAACGAATTGTTTACGGACGGCCCAACGGCCCAACGCCGTCACATCATCATTTTCTCCTCTGCAACCTTGCGTATTAAATTCAGATTAAAAATATTTCAACCCGTCCATTAGCCACCTGGAAGTAACCCACATACCAAAAATATCCTAGCTTATTTTCTCACAAAGTTATAGGCAAAAGAAGAGGCCAAAAAAAAACGGAGGTAGAATCCATAGCTCCCTTCGCTCACCTACGGTGACGGCGGGAGCTAAAAAGGTAAAGCATTATAGAATTGATAAAATGTATATTTTACTTAGATGATAAGTGAAATATTTCACCGTTCCCCCTGTATCAATAATTTTAAAACAGATACAGTAGCAGTTATAAAAAGATTAGTTAGCATTTTGTTTTAGGATAGATAGATGGATAAACGGCATCATAAGTTATGCCACTCTATGTATTTTATATATAAGGATGAAATATTAGTATGATTAGTACAATGCATACAAGGTAATTACGTAAAATGTTGATTAAGTATCTATTTTGAGCTACCTATAATGAGTTACCGCATTATTGTGTAAAATGTAATGTATTTGGACATATATGTTTTTAGTAGACTTTAATACTTAGTGTAGCTTAATAGATTTATGAAAATTGGTTCGAGTTCGATCAAATTGATCGTTATATTACTACACCACGATATTTTTCTTTAAAAATTGACCAAAATCCAGGAGGATTTTTAGTTTGTCGACTCGACAAACTTTTAAGCTGGTTTTCCACACAAACGTCTGTCGTTACCTTCCGTTACTATCTGTTCTGTCTGTGCAATATCAGAAGGCAATATCTGCTCCCTGGTATACTAGGCATTTACTGCTTTTTAACTGGCGTTCCGTCTCTTCCTGCCATAGCGCTGCCAAAAGGCCGTATTTGTTCACTTGTAAATCAAGTATATACTTTCTTTCCGCTGATGTCAGTGCCTCCTTTTGGCCTTGCACTGACCTTATGTTGGTTAAATGTTGTGCCATTTTCTATGACACTCTTCCAACATTAAACCAACATTGTGTCAGGGTATAGAGTTGCCGGTGTTCCCTGCAAAAATGAGACCTTTAGCCAATGCTGTTTTACAGCTGAGCCATGGTCGTAGACGATGGGCCAGCAGTAAGCTAGCATTGGGTGAACGTTCATCTTGTTAAGGCCTATATACTGGTATGCCAATGCTGGGCTTATGTTGGCCCAGTGTTGTAAACGGTGGGCCACTATTAGGCTAACATTGTGTCAATGACTCGAGTTTGCTGATCAGCTGTGACCGCAACACAGCAGACACGAGGCATTGACCCAATGTTGTTCTAATGCTGGCCCGCAGTCTTCGACGTCGGCACAACATTGGGTCAATGCCTCGTGATAGCTGGGTAGGTGTTCATGAATGCCAGCAGTCTGTCGCCCACCCCTCTCTGCCTCACTTGACACAACCTGTTATGTTACGCAATATAACAATTAGGTCTTGGCTAAGATATTTATCTCCAAAAATTGCAAATTTTGTATTATTAAAATTAGATTTTTGGACTCGGCAGTAAAAGGCATTGCACATTGATATAATTTATACACTTCTGGAGTGAAAAATGACTAATGTAATTTATTGAATAATGTAATTTATTGCAATGCCCGATCATGTGGTAAGTTAACCCTTTCATTACGACCATCTGACATGAAAAGGGGACAAAGTATAGTGAACTATACATTTTTATTTATTAAGTTTATTTTGCCTGAGTTTGTGTCCTATTCAGGGGAAATAGGGGTGATGTGTGTGAGAAACGGTTGATATTTCTGTACACCAGTCCTTGTGAATATGTCCAATATAACATTTGGGGTCCCTAGGTTAGGTAGGCAGACAGACAGACAGACAGAATTGTTTATTTATGTCTCACTCCCATCACATATACAATTATACAATATCACAAACAATAAAAAAGGGACCAGTCATTTAGACTTACGAGAGACAAGAACATGATTAATTATCTAAAATTATCAAATGCATTTTCTTACAACACATGGTGACATGCATGGGTGGAAGAGAACCTGTTCACCTCCACCCATAGCAGTAAAAGGAAAAATAAATAAATAGAAGATCACAATAAATCTAGGCCTAACTGAGGAAGTTTAGGCGGTAAAATATTAAAATGTTCAAGACATAATACATAATACGTGACATGCGTAATATAGCATGTATGAGCTAAGTTAAAATTGTTAAATTAAAAATATTGAAAAAAAAAAAATATATATTAAACGTCACACAGCGATTAAAAGGTCTATGAATGAGGAAGGTGTATATACAATCCACCCTGGTCAACACTGTGAGCACGACGCGACTAGACACCGCTGGTGCCATGCTGAACCAACGTTTAAGCCGTTGTGCCAGCACCCCACCAGCGCAGCACCAATGCATCGTGCGCACAACGTCGAACAAAATGACACTATACATTCCAAATTAGGCCTACTTTCGTCTTTAAGAAGTGTTCAGATAAAATATATGTTCATGATTAAATATAGTGATTCGACCGTAAAGGGTTTTGATTGGAATAATATTGGCCAAGCGTCGCAGACAGTGGCCCAGCATTACATCAGCATTGGGCCAATGTATCGTGTTATCTGGTGTTTCTGGCGCCTGATGTAAAGAATACCCAGTGCCTGACTTATAAAGAGTAGGCCTAATTGTGGGATTCCCACAAAAAATAAAACTGGCCCAACATAATTCTATCGCTGCGCCGCACTTTGAGCAATATCTTTGTTTTTGACGCAACAAGTTAATTTTAGTGGGCCATAGGATTTTTGAAGATAAGGCCCTGCCTGCTGAATTAAAGGGACTGGCTCAGGCTAAAATCATAAAAAAATCAGTGATTCTATTTTGGCTTAATAATATGACCATATAATGTAAACATGTCCATAGAATAGAACTGCAAAAGTTTTTATTAATTTTTGTGCTGTGCATTTACCAGTTAGGCTAGATATAGAGACGAAATTCCCGTATTTCTTATTTTTGGCATGGTAGTGCCGCCAATAAATAAATTGTGAGCGCTGTGTATTGCTGTATTAGTTTCAGTATTAGTATTCAGCGTTGTTAGAACAGAGTCAAGGTTCGGCATCCCATGATCCAAAACATAGGCCTATAATATGCTTACCAATACAATTTAAATGAAGTTTGGCAGAAAACGAGCTACTGAAACCAAAATGTAGTTGAAATGTTGCTGATTCCAACGAAATATTGGACTGTCACCTGTAACCTGACTGTAACCTCGCCACAAGGTAACCTCGCCACAGGTAATCTCGCCACAGATTTGGTAACCTCGCCACAGAAGGCTGAGTAACCTCGCCACAGCTTTGGTAACCTCGCCACATGGGGCTAAGTAACCTCGCCACAACTTCGCCACACCTGTTGTATCCGCATTTATCAATGTATTTTCAAAGGGGAATCTCTACCTTGAACGTGGTGTAGATGTCTATATATAGACTTAGACTATATGTGCCATTAAAATCAAAAGCCAAAAAAATTCTAAAAAAATGGACCAATATATAACGAATAATAATAGGCCTAGGCCTACAAATATATTTTGTACAGCAAATATTGTAGAAAATTTGTTCATTGTGACTAATAATAATAATATATTAACCCTTAAACCGCTGAATTAAATAATTAAAATTTTCACACACTTGGAGTTGTGTCTCACTACCTTGACCCACAACTTTACGTGAGAGAAAACAACTCGTATTTGATTAATTTGTTTAAGATGAATAGGTGTAGGCCTAGCGGCAACAACAGAGGAAGTTGATGACACTGCCCCAAGAAGAGATCTGACAGCACCCGAGAAAGACAATGAGTAACGTTAGCACTCAAGCTATGTGATCGACTCCAAAAACACTCGATATTGTTGACGCAATTGATTGACACAAGTGATATTAACTCATGTGAGTGCGTGGTGACGTGAAGTCGATTGGGCCTACTTGCAAACGCTGAATGTTAAGCCATTTTTTCTTCTTCCGGTTTGAATAATAGCATAACCGCCAATATGAATCTTTGATATTTCTATCAGCATGAACACCTGATGAACGTTTAATATGAAATATGAGGTGATATGAATGACCCTTAAAGGGACCCCTTGGGAGACATTTTCAATGTTGTCAATTTTGAAAATTTAATTTATATGAAGCTATATAGCCTACTGATCTTAACTGAAAATACAAAAAAGTCAAAAAACAATTTTAAAGCACTGAAAAAGAGTGAAATAGTTGTATTTCCAGGTCGTATATTGCCATGTAAACAAAACAAGTCAGCAATATTCAGCACTTTAGATCGCATATTCCCACGTATCAGACGGTAAGAAATGAAATGAATCGGGCTTTAGGCCACCTTTGTGCACATATAGGCTAAACTGGGCCAGGAGAACCTCCTGAGGATGGTGAGATGATTGAGATGACACTGTCCTCCAGACACAGGATTCTAAATTCGAGCCCTGGCGGTCTGAGGCCGAGCACGCTACCTCTCGGTCACGGAGGCTCCCCACAATACTAACTTTCACACGTGGATGGGGAAGAAACAATTTTGTTTCTTTCAAACCGCCGAGACCGGGAACCGAACCCCGGACTCTGGCATGGAAGGCAGCGGTGCTAACCACTACCCTAGGCCCCCGCCCATCAGACGGTAAGATCAAACCAGTCGCCGCTAATTGGTGTCTCATAGTCAGGACACGGGAGAACCCATCTGCAGCACTGATTGTCTACCCAACGCTGGGCCGAGCCATCAGCATGTGGCCCAATGCTGTGAAAACATACAATCGTCCTTCAGGTATACAAATAGTTTGTTTGGGTTACTTCTGGTTTCATAGAAATGTTGATTAAAAATATTTGTAAAAATATGAAAATTCTGAAAAAAATAAAAACATGATCCGTGGGATACAACACTTCAGTACGGAACTAAAAACGAAAATTGATGTCATCCCCTTTTTCCAATTTATAAATCGGGCACTGAATATGTAATAGTACCAATCTCATACATATAATTTTAACTATTTATATTGCCGCATATTAACCGTCTGCGTCCCTATGTTTGGACTATATTCAAGTTAAACTGAACGTCGATTTTAACCTAAGTCTATGCTAAAATCACAAATAGTAGGCCTAATTTATGTTCTTGTATTATGGACCCTATCGATGGAAGCACATTGTAATAAAGGCCTAAATATCACGCTAATAGGGATCTAATTAGAAGTTACTAAAATGTGTGGTACCAAAGCCATAACTTTATTTTAAATTAAATTTACAAATAGTAATATTATCATTAAATTATGTTCCTTTAATGCTGGGTAAACGATGTAGATGGCGGCACAACAATAAACTAATTATCCAGTTATCCCTGGTTTAATGCTAGTCCACCGTCTGCACTGCTGGCTCAACATTAAACTAGCATTAAGTCGATGTAGCTTCTGTGGAATATATAGCGTATATAGCCAGTGTAATATATTATGAGATTATGCTTTGTACGCATCGCGTTGACTACTACAATGAGGCAATACCGCTGGAGTACAATCACACGTGTCTTGCCATAGAGTTAACTCCATATTTGGTCTGGCTAAACTTCTGAAATTCGAAACCTTTGAGTGTTGATCACTCTTTGCCGTATCGTATTTGCTGGGATGCACCTAAAAGTATGCATACTTTAGAAGTGGATATATGTATATTAAAAACATGCCTCGAAGTAATAATATGTAGGGCTATAAAATGTCTATAAAGCAGCTGGGCCAATAGTGTTTTTTAATGACACAGCATCATAGTTGAATTCACGCTTTCCCATTCGTTGATAGTTTTCTACCAATTACTGGCCAACCGTCAATGATGAAGACGAGGACCAGCCGTGCATGTGGATTATAAAACTTTAAAATATATATTTTTCATTTTTGCAATAAATGAAAATCAAAGTGGAACAGGGAACACTATTATTTTTGCAGAACCAGAGTAAAAACATACCTGTCAGTTATAACAGGTAAAGGATAGCAATGACATGACCAATATATATTATGCACATTTAATATGTTGTGCAGAATAAAATATGAAAAATGTTGGGCAGCGCCCCTGACGGTGAACCAATATTAAATCCACAGGTAATGTGTTTGTATATATATGTAATAACAATACCGAAAGGCGGGGGGGGGGGGTCCTGGTGCCTGCTAGGAAAGTCAGAGATCGCGGATTCGTCTCCTGCTCTGGCATTTAAGTTTCAAAGAAGCAAAATGTTTCCTCCCTGTTCAATTGTAAATATTGAATATTGTGGGCAGTCTCCGTGACCGAGGGTTAGTGTGCTCGGCCGTAGACCAACAGGGCTCAATTTCGAATCCTGTGTCTGGGGGGCAGTGACACCTCATTCATCTCACCATCCCCAGGTTCTCCTTAACACCTGGTGATTAACTGTGATATTACTGACATGGTCACGTTGCGAGCACAGATCATTTTGCAGGTAGGGAGTTTTGTGGTTCAAAAATGCATTTTTCGCTGTAGTCAGTAGAATTCAGATATTATTTGCATTAATATTACGGAAGCAATATGGATTCTGTACATTCTTGCCATGGGGTTAGACAGTCAAATACACCAAGATAGCCTATGTCAATGTATCACTCAACTTGGATCATTGAAATGTTGTGGGGTAAGCTGAACCAAATAAGATGGCGTAGGGCCTAAGTTGATCAACCGGCTCAACTAACCCCATTCATGGCTCATCTCACCCCAGTAGGTAAAATATATTATTACAAAATGTGGATGAACTAACCCCACTCGACATAGCTCATCATACCCCAGTGGGGATATAATATATAATTATAGAATGTCATCTAGTGTAACAAATGACATTATATAATAGGTCAATATAATAAAGACACATAATAATAGTATAATCTTAATAAATACAAGAAAACGATGATCCATGCATCAATACAAGATATAATGCCGATTGTATTACTTGGGACTTAGAAAAGATTTGTCAACAAATTTTACCCTTATGTGATGTACAGAAGTGTTTATTTTTTTATTTTTGCATTTACTGGACAAAAAATAACATGTTGGCATGTACATAAGTCAATTGTGAATTTAGGTGATCAACCTACCCCCTTGCTTGGCACAGCTATTATACAGCGGGTTAATTGAGCTACTTTCACCACTCTTAGTTGTGTATCCATACCTTTTTTTTTAATTGTTCTTGTCATCTTTCATTGATGTTGGATATATATGTAATATATAGCAATGTTTTAAAACTATCCCAACCATTCTGCGATCAACTGGGAAAACACCAGACAAAATAATGTAAAAAGTGGCTCAAATAACACGACTCTCCCCTACTGCTTGCACAGTTTCAAATTTCAAGTGAGCGGTTGAAGATATTGTTACCAACCCAAAAGAAAAACGTATCACCCCAGAAACGGACAGAATTGATATAATTCACAATTAATTAATTATAATAACAAGCATACCAGTACTATTGCACAAATCTCCTTTGGTATAAACTGTCGGGCCTTCCACAAACATTAGTATGATTGTAGACCTGGCATCTGGGAATACACACATCATATAGGAGTGAAACACTTTTCCACAATTGTACTTCTGGTAGACATCCCGACCCTCAAGTGTGCATGTAGAGTGATTTTACTCATGCAAGCTTGAGACAAATGTCCTACAAATGGATCTTCATAGCGAGGAATAATATATCATCATTTTTTATTTAATATTATCTTTATTGTCGTTACAAAAATATATATCGTTTTTGTGATGTTGTTGGTAAATGGAATATCCAAATCATGTTGTAGGATCATTATGGCGAAATCGCTACTTATCTTTAATCACAAATCTGTTTGTCTCGATCTGTTTGTCAGATACATCAGGATTGCAAATGTCATTAAATGTTACATGTTTATGGTGAAAATCACAAATTAAATTGCCTTTTTCCTGCAACAGCCAGTCGAGAAAGCTCAAAAATTGACCACAGACCGAATACTGCAACATAAAAAAACCGTCTGAGTTGAGCATATAAATCACTATTACATATTCAATAAAATAAAAAAACACTTGTATGTTTGTCAATCATAATGTATGCGACTATTTTTAACACTCTTAAGGCCAGTAGTCTTTTATGTTTTTTGGAGAAAGGCTAGAATAGATCTATGTCAGGGAGAAATAAAATGGCAGCTTTGACATTTTTTCATGCTTCTTAATAGATTTATGGGAAATATTTTTGTATTTTTTTCTCTTGTATTTTAATCTTAGGGAATGTATTCTAGTCATTGAAAAATGATCCTTATTTTTCTAGTGGTGTTTTTCCATAAAAGTTTTTCACAAAGATATAGTAGATAATGTTTAAGCTGTCTGTATCTGTATACATGTACCACATTTCCAAATTAGTGTGGCCTAATGATCTCATGCTTGAAATAGTATGAAAAAAAACACAGAAATGTTAAAACTAATCGTACATACTGTCACAGTGATATATTAGAAGTACATATAGTGAATCGAATTGGGAAATTACACTGTGAAATCTTATTAAACAAGGGGTGCAATAGATTATATATGAATTACCTTTCACCTCCATGCATCAAGTCAAATGACTCATTTATCTTATCAAGAGAGCGAGTATGGGTGACAAACTCATCCACTTTGATAATACCCTTCATGTATTCTTCAACCAGCTCAGGAACACTATCACGACTTTTCCATCCTGTAGAAACATACGAAAGTTATTAACCCTTGTGAAGGAGCACGCAAATAAAGTCGATCCCTGCACTGTAAGAGTAGAAATATTTGTAATGGCTGTAGACCCCTAACATAGGTATTCAAATAGATCAGAAAGAGCTAACCAAGACATTTATGATGATTTCAAGGTGAAAAATCCTTTGTTTGCGATTTTTTTTTACAAATTATTTAAGCGCTTTAAGGGTTAAATGTCACTGGAAATAATAAAATATGTTGTGGTGAATACCCATGTCGCATCATATCACTAATGTTACTCAGGGTGTTCAAATTGTTGGGGTACAGATTGAGATTTGGAGAAAATAGGCAAAGTGTCTAAATTTATTTATTTCCATGGTCCCAAACAGCTGGCGATGGAGCCATTAGTAGCCCTGGTTACTGAATGTTGAAAGTCCTGTCGAGCAGTCACTCTATTAAATTAAGTGACCTTGAGTACAGGTATACATATTAGCAATACAAGTGAACTGGCTTAATCCTGATCAAACATTTTCAGAAATTGTTCTTTCAATGGACTTTTAGCCTACATAAAACTAAAAAAATATGTAGAGAATGACCTACTAGTAATACAGGAATAATTTACTAAAGAGAAGGAATCACTATTTTAAAATGTCTATTCGTAAGCGACCATCGTACATGTTTAAAATCCACAAAAAGAGTAGCATGGCTCTAAAAATGGCCTGATGCATCACTGAATAGGCAATTACTGCCAACGTCTACTAATCATAATTTATTTTATAAAACATTCACTGAGTGATGAACAATAGATCGTTAGGGTTGATGAATATAATTAAATAAACTAAACCTCCAAAAGCAGTGCCCTTCCACACTCGTCCAGTGACTAGCTGGAAAGGTCGGGTGGATATTTCTTGACCTCCTGCAGCTACACCGATGATGACTGAAACACCCCAGCCTTTGTGACAACTTTCCAATGCAGCCCTCTAAGTAAGAAATGTGGTGAAGTTATATTTTTTTTTAAACATATGTATGAATTACAGTGATCTACTATGATATCACTTGATAAGTCATTCAAATTAAGCTCAGTATGATAAATTGAAAGAAAGAAACAGATGAGAAATGTATCCCATCTATGGACTACAGTACATGTATCACACATTCGACTTTAAAAAAAAATAGCTACATAAAACATTAACATTTCAAGTTGCAAACAATGTTTCTGGCCCTGAAAAAAAGTTGGCGTCAAGTAATATTAGGATTCTGACTCCAAACCTGGTGTTGGAGTCAGCACCCTGGCGCGGCACGCTGCGGCTCCCGGTGAACATCTACCTAAAACAGTCGCAACTCTAAGGGGTTCGGGGGCATGCTCAGTTGTCTTCTACAGTCTATCTAAAGGGATATTTCAAGCTTTGAAACAACCCATTGTTCACTAATGAAACACTGAAAAATATCTCTGGATATGATTTCTGAAAATGTATTAAGCAATTTCGTCAGAATGGAAAGTTTTTTGTCAGGGGGAAAGCTTATGTTGGCAGATCAGAAACTTTGGAAAATATTTCAACAATTGTCCTACCATGGTTGCTACATTTCCAATGCACTCAAAAGTGAAATCTAAACCACCGTCAGTTAAATCTACTAGCACTTGCTGAATGGGCTTGTCGTAATCCTTGGGATTAACACACTCAGTTGCTCCGAATTCTTTAGCTACAAAAACAAGTTTTAAAAATATTAACTATGTGGGATACTAGCCTTATATTATATATCAAAATAAATTTCACTATGAGACATTGACTAGTGAGCTCGGCATTTTATTAGATGCATGAATAAATGCAGTAGAAAAAAGTGAACTGTTACATAGCATCATAGCAAAATATTATATTAAACAACCGTTGATACTTTGAGAAATCGAAAAATAAAAATAAAATTCTATTCAATCAAACCAGTACTATATCGATGCACAACCTTTATCAAACTTGCTGGAGTTAATATCAACTCCAATTATTCGTTCAGCTCCAGCGGCTTTACAACCCATGATAGTGGCAAGACCCACAGCACCAAGTCCCCACACTGCACATGTCGAACCCTTCTCCACCTGCAAATAAAATGTAAAAGACTAATTACACAGTTGAGCTTTGATGCATGTTCAGTATGACATGCATTTTTAAAATCTGAATTAACTCCTATCGAATTCATTTGAATACCTACCGGTATGTTATGGGTCTACGGCCATTATAATTTTTTAACTTTTTCAGTGCGAGGACGATTTTTAGACTTCAAATCTGACGTCTTTAGACATCAGATTCTGACGTCTAAAGACTACGCGCTGAAAGGGCTACCAAAAACTAACAGTGGTGTTGGGATGTTTATTAAATCACATAGTGTATCATTGATTAGATTTTAAAAATTATCACGGGTGTAAATGGAGAAATAAGATAAGGGACAACAAGACATTAGACTTGATACAATTTGAAACTGGTACATGCCTTCTATATTTTGCAGGACCTTAACCATTTAAATTCAAGTAAACTCTTTTCACTCTGAAACTGATGCAGTCTGCAATAGTGAAAACTTTAACCTTCATACAATTAAACCGAAGCTAATTAAATTCAAGGTTTTTAATGGCCCCAAAATTCCCATTCTCAACATGAGAAATTTGTGAGATGATTTTCTAAATCATTTTCACCCTGATTCTGCTTTGTGAATAAATCAGTAATAACAACGTGCTGTACAATATCTTTTTTATTTTGTTAGAAAGATCTTGATGAAATGAACCACTAAACCCAAAATCACTTTCCAAGGGTTTCCAAGACATTTTTTAAATTTACGGTTTTTCAAATGTATTTTTTTCAAAGAGTTTTCAAGGCCTGTGTGAACCGTGTTCAAAAGGCAATGGCAGAGACAGAGCAATAGCTATAAGAATCTTACTGGGTATGTTTGATTACAAAATAAATTGTCACCTCACCTTTGCAGTATTGAGAACTGCTCCATACCCAGTGGATATTCCACATCCGAGAAGACACACTTTGTCTAAAGGTGCAGAATCATTCACCTGAAAGCATATATAGTGTATAGTGCTGAATAGAAATCACTTTTGTAGTAGAATAAGATATGAGGTTTCAGACTGTCAGCTGGGGGTATATGCAGTGCACAATTTTGAGGCGAGTCTGTGTGGCCTGCCGTGGTTTTGAAGGTGTGGGACACGCTGATTATTCACACCAGTGTGGCCTGTGACCACACTAGCTTTTAGTAAAAATCAATATACTGTAATATGGGGAGCCTGATCTCAGATATCATCAAAATGAAAAGTTAATTTGTATTGATTAATATTGTCCCCATACAGTGTTAGCAAAATGATTTGTCAATTGAAAAAAATCTAAATTAAAAGTGTGAAACCATAGCATATAAAAACGTTTGTGCTGTGCGCATGACCCTCAGGACTCTTCCAAGTAGGACAGGACTCTCTCATTTTTACAAGAGAGAGTCTTTCTCCCACACTGGAAATCTAGTCCGAAATTGTGCACTGATATGCTTATTATTTTATAAAAACAGCCCTGTGAAACCAATCAATTCGTACTCATATTAGTACATGTATTAAAAAAATAATTTTATATCACTGCAGCATCTTATGGACAGACAATGATGGAGCCACTATTTTTTTAACTGGCTCAGTTAATGCAACACTGAGTTAAACATGTTAAATTTGAAATGCAAATGCACAAAAATATTTAAAAATGTATTGTGAAATTTGGTGGCTATCATTCTCTTCCCTCAAAAATACAAAAAAATACAAGGACTCCAGATTGCAGCCTGACATGAAACTATCCTGTTAATTGTTTCAGAACATCAAAGGACTGAAGTTTTGTTAGAACATTTTTTTTCATTTTCAGTAATTTGTGATGGTATTTTGCAGGTAATTTTATGTTTAAAAAACTAAAAAATGGTTGGAAAAATCTTTCATTAGCCATGTGAGTAGACCCATTTTATTGATTTGTTTCATGAAAGTAATTCATTGCCTGATTATATTATTGCTACCTTACAGACGGATATCTCTGCCACAACAGTGTATTCACTGAATGTACTAGTTCCCATAAAGTGATAAAGTGTTTTTCCATCACAAGTAAAACGGCTGGTTCCATCAGGCATCACACCCTTACCCTGCGTCATTCTAAACAGATTATACAGATTAGATAGAGCATACCTATAATATTGAATTTTATGTTAAATAAATTTCATCCAGACATCCATAAAAAGTAAAAAGACACTTCTCCCGACATGTCTGTAATGTAAGCATTAATTTACATTTCTGTAAATTAAATAGGCTTACACGTATCACAGATCAATCTAATGATTGTCATGATTTATAATTACAGTAGAACCTGCTATGAGCAGCCACCCTTGTAACACAGAAAAAGTGGCCTTTTAAGGCAGGTGGCTGCTCATGAGAGGTTAATTTGTATAGGAAATATCATTTTGGGAAATGGACAAGTGGCCTCTAATAGGTGGTTGGCTGCTCATAAGAGTGGCTGATCATAGCAGGCTCAACTGCACCACACAATGACTTTTAACTCTTATTCACTTGTTCATTCCTCACTGACTGTGATATTCACAGTGAGGCAGCAGCAGCTGTAATGTAAGCATTAATTTACATTTCTGTAAATTAAATAGGCTTACACGTATCACAGATCAATCTAATGATTGTCATGATTTATAATTACAGTAGAACCTGCTATGAGCAGCCACCCTTGTAACACAGAAAAAGTGGCTTTTTAAGGCAGGTGGCTGCTCATGAGAGGTTAATTTGTATAGGAAATATCATTTTGGGAAATGGACAAGTGGCCTCTAATAGGTGGTTGGCTGCTCATAAGAGTGGCTGATCATAGCAGGCTCAACTGCACCACACAATGACTTTTAACTCTTATTCACTTGTTCATTCCTCACTGACTGTGATATTCACAGTGAGGCAGCAGCAGCTAAAAACTGTGTGACATACAGAAAGTTGCTTATTAATGACATTTAGATTGAATAGTCTATACCTGATTTTACCACATAAGTTGGTTTTCGGATTTTTGCAGAACTTGCAATCTCTACACTGTGGAATGTACAGTGGTACAACATGGTCCCCTGCAATGTAAATACAAAGAATGACAAAGACCAAAATCTGCAATATATAGTGAAATAGAAGCATCCCTTCTTCACATTGATATTAAGAGTAGTACTAGTTGTAGCAAGAGTTAGTCTGGCATGATATGTAGCAAAACTGGTCTCATTGTGGCATGAAGAGTTGTTTAAATCTTTCTTTTTTTATTTTAAATTTTTAACACTTTATGTTATCATATACCATGACTACAAGTCAATCCAATATAATAGGCCTGTAACCAAAAGTCGATCTCAGCACAGGGTTAAATAAAGCTGGCAAATGGCTAAGTGAAAACATAGAACAACAGTGAGAATTATAAGTCATACAGCTATAAAAAGTGCTGAACCACATAATGTTTTTTTAGATTATAAAGTTGTACATTTTTACAATTCAATTATAAAGCAGTCTGTGTAGATACAGAAGACAGAGCAAAACAAATAATCAGAAAAGATAAGTAGACCTGGTTTCACACTTGTCACTCCTTCACCCACACTTTCAACAATACCACCGCCTTCATGGCCCAGTACAACAGGAAATATTCCTTCTGGGTCTAAACCATCTAATGTATACGCATCTGTATGGCACACTCCTGTTGCAAGTACCTGCAATAATGAATAAAGATGTAGCTAAACCATGTAAACAGGAATCTGACAGGATAACAAGGAATTCAAGATTCAATTACCATTGTACATCGTAATTTACAAGAATTTAATTTGTATTTTTTTTAACACATTATAGTCACCTTAATCCTCACTTCTCCTGGTCTTGGAGGTGCAACTTCAATCGTCTCAATCACCAATGGTTTTTGTGCTTCCCAGGCAACTGCGGCCTTGCAGGTGATCGGCTATAATTATGAAAAAATTATCATACACCATTTTTCCCATCTGTATAAGTAATTACTTAGCATGTTTAATGATCAGTTTCACTAATATTATCACTGATTTTCATTCAAATCATTAAGGGTCAGTCCATGTCAATTCAACGAAGGCCTCACGCACTTTGTCTCAGATTTTCTTTAAATTTTCCCAGGTTTCACAACTATTCAGATGAACAAATGTGAAGTTGAAGTCCTGTAGTCCAAATATTTTTTGAGATATATGGCCATTTTAGTATGCCTGGTGTCGGTCAATTTTGCCCAAAATATGGTGAACGTCAATTCTGGAGCCATGTTCACAGTAGAATATCTCAGCAAATAATGGGGTTAGAGGTCTGAATTTTTTGTACCAGTTCTCAGTAACATATATGATTGGACTATAGCAAAATAACATACTTTAGTTTACACACAATTCTGCAGTTCAGGAAAGGTCAAATTGAGGAAAATATTTAAATGACCTTAACAAGCAGACATATTTGAGACCCTTAATCATGTCATTTCATTGACAGGAGCCTCTCAATTTTTTTGTTCCCTACATACCACACATAGACTACTGGCTATGGAGTGTGACAATATGGAAATTTTGAAGTGATTGACTATGATGGGAGGGATCCCCAAATTTTGAAAAAAACGTTTTATGACAAATTTTTAATGATGAAAAAAATAATGCATCAAAGAAAAAAATTTAAAGGGTCATTAAATATGTATTTACAACATGTCCTTCAGACAATTATTTATTACAGGAATATTCAACCTAAAGATATTTATTTCAAAAATACTCCAGCCACACCCCCTGGAGATTAAATGGTGGCCCCCCAAATAAATAAATGTGACCGGCATCGCCATCGGCGACAACTCCAGTCTCCAGGTACCCCAACGCCAGCCACCAAATTGCTTACTTTTCCGGCTGTGTCACTCATCGCAATGTGCCAGGTACAGGACAGAGTTTTGTAATAAATAAAATCTCAGATTCAGATAAATGCACAGCTTTTTGACGGCTAATTTGGTGGACTAAATAATGCGTAATCACAGCCCGCTGTCAAGAAATAAACAGATAAAGGGCGATATCAGGAGCGTGAGAAAAGTCTGGGTCAAAGTTCGTATGTGAACGAAGTGCTGACAGCGAAAAAAATTTGTAACGCTATGCATGTAGATTCACAGTCTGTCCGACGGTGGAGGATGGTCCAAAATAAAAGTTAGCTTCTTGGTATCCAGTCAATCAATTATCAAGCGATTGTCACGAAATTTTGTAAGAATTTTTATCTAGTTATTCCATTTAGCATTTCAAAAGTTAGACCATTTGACATGTAACGCAATTCTGAGAATAAAACGGAATGAAGTTAATGGGTTTATACATGTAGAGGAGCGTCATAAATAGACATTTACTACGGTGACTGCCCAATTTTCCGAAAGTCCAATAGTCCGGAAGCCCATTAGTCCGGAAGCCCATTAGTCCGAAACTTACATTGAAATAAAATCATAATTGAATAGGTCTACTTCCTCCCTGCAGACGTCTCTTAAAGCTAGTCAATATAATACATCGGGTCAACGTCTGGTTGAATACATGTATGTATTGGACTATTGTTAGAATAATATATAGGTCTAAGGGGAGGACCATTCAATTACTATGGGAGGAAGGCTAACGTTTTTGAACTAGACAAATTATTTATTTCACTTCCGATCTGAAATATGTATTTTTTTCACACTCAAAATCTTCATTTCACTTTCTTAGAATGTTTTTCTGTCTACGAAATTGGATCCCAAACTAGGCTTACTATTGATCTGGAGGTAGGCTAAAGGAGCAAAGCGAGGTCCACATCTGGAGGTGAAGGAGAGGAGCAAAACGAGGTACACAAATTTAAAGGTAACTCAATGATACCGAGCGAAGCGACTGCGCATTCACCAGTTAGGCTAGATATAGAGACGAAATTCACCCATTTCCTATTTTTGACATGGTTGTCAATAATTAGAAATCAGGAGTTTCGTCTCTATATCTAGCCTAACTGGTGAATGCGCAGCACAAAAATTATAAAAATTTGCAGTTCTATTCTACGTACATGTTTACATCATATGGTCATATTAAGAACCCGAAATAAAATCACCGATTTTTTGATGATTCTAGCCTGGGCCAGTCCCTTTAAAGTAAACGTCCTTTATAGAAGAGCAAGGAGACAAAGAAGAAGACGAATCATGAAAGGTGAGTGTGGTGAAATAGTAAGAAAATGGGAAAGAAAATGTAGAAGATATAAAAGAAGGTTGAACGGCTGTAGACCTATATTGGTTGGTAATATGTTGGCTGGTTGGATGGTTGATTGATTATAGAATAATACGGAGAATTAAAGGAGAACGAAGAACAAGACAGGAGAAAGAGGATGAAAAAGAAGGAAGAAAAAAAGGATTAAAGATGGGATGGAATATGGACAGGAATAATTCAAAAGTGGATATAAAGAAAAAGAGAATAATAATGAGAAAAGGGTCGAAAAATAGGAAAAGAGAAGAAGGAAGAATAACACAGAAGTCAGGATAAATAATGAAGATGGAGTGAAAAGAAGAGATGGACGAAAGATGAAGAACGAAAGGAGGAGATGAAGAAGGAGAAAAACAAGGACGATGAGTGGACAAAAAAAAAATTAAAAAAGCTGTCACACCCATGGGCTTTCGGATCAATGGGCTTTCGGACCAAAAGGCTTTTTCGGACTAATGGGCTTTTTTCGGACTAATGGGCTTTCGGACTAATGGGCTTTCGGACCAATGGGCTCTTTTTTCGGACTAATGGGCTTTCGGACTAAGTGGCTTTCGGACCAATGGGCTTTCGGACTAAAGGGCTTTCGGAATAATGGGTTGTAACCAGTTACTACATGTCAAATGGTCTAACTTTTGAACTAAACAATATTTGTTTACGACATTTTCAGGATCGATGCTAAATGACCAGAAAATAGGTTTTACAAAATGTCATGAAAATCGCTTGACAATTGACTGACTGGATACCGAAAAAGCTTAATTTCATTTTAGACCATCCTCCACCGTCGGACAGACTGTAGACCGGTGTCGTGTTCTGAGGGTTCACCCGTGCTCAGAGTTCCCCTTCCGCCCATCTGCGCGACCATGAGCGGAACGGCTGGTATCTGTCACTTATATTCTGAGAGTTCCCCCCTCCCCCCCCCTCCCCCCCCCCCCCCAGGCTCACTGTTCCCCACCTGTCATAGCGACAATTGGCCAGCCCTGCAGTCAAGAGGGGAGAACGCTCTGTTCTAATTGTATAAATGTACTGCACGACGAGTGACTAATAGTGTAGCAAATAATGTGGGCCTAAAGCACCCTGCCCAGTCCAGGGAGTTCAATCGAGTCTCTCAGTTAGCAGGGTAGAATTAGAGACTGCCGTTAGTACTAGATGAAAGGTAAGGCCTAGACCAAGATTAATTTTCATTAAATTATCAAGATATATAGGCCTAGTGAAACGGAAAATCAAATTAACAAGGTAACAAGGTAACAAGGTAACAAGGTAGTTTATTCAGGATCCCGTAGGACATGAGAAGCCAGGTGTGCGATACAGTGTGAGTAAATATAACATACCTGTGACAAGGGCATGCCAATCGTTATTAATTTAAACCATTCATTACGTTATTTATAATAATAATAAGTTGTGCTAGGTGATACAATAACTCCCGGTTTTCACTTGAGAATAATGCATGCATTTTAAATGTTGAGGGTCTATCATAAAAGTAGCAGCTTAATAAATTTTTTCTGTCTCTTTCAAAGTGCCCACATTCGAAAAGATAATGATATTCATCACCGATGAATCTGTTGTGACATAAGGTGCATGTACGTCTATCACGTGAAATATCACAAAAACTACCGAGTACAATGGGTAGTTTGGAATTCCTGCATCTGAAACGGGTTATAGATTTTCTTATATTCGGTGCAGTTAATAAAAGGTATTTTTCTAGAATAAAATTAGTTTTGAAAATCCTATAGTTTGTACATTTGCCACTATTAAATAATACTTCCGACCATTTCTGTATAAATTGATCTTCTAAACGTCTTTTAATTACCTCCTTGAAAAATTCAAAACTATTGGGGATGTGCTGAGCATTCCAGACACCTGGAAAGCCACAATCTATCAAACTATCCTTAATATACAATATCCATTTTGATTCGTAAATATTTAGCTCAAACATACAGTAAAACAATTTATAAATTAATGATGAAAGTTTACATTTTTGACCCGTAATCAAACGGGCCCAAAAACATAAGGCTCTACATTTGACATGTACCTTGAGGGGGAGAACACCCAATTCTCCATATACCATGTTATTGTATGTACATTTATTTACAGATAAAATATATTTACAAAAACGTAGCTGTAGTTTCTCTAAAATGACACAATCTTCAGGTGCCCATACTTCACAGCCATATAACACCGTTGGAAGAACAATAGCATTAAACAGATGTAATTGCAAGTCTATGGGGAGATTAAGTTGTCTACTTCTTTTCAAAATACTGAACATTGCTCTATTACCTTTATCAAAGAGTTCCTGCTGAGCTTTAGAAAATTTTCCATTATAATTAAATTTTACACCAAGATATAAATAATCAGAACATATTTCAAGCAGCTTATCTCCTAAATAAAAATGAGGGTGCTTTCTTATTTTACCTCTGGAAAAAATTACCACTTTGGTCTTTGAAACGTTAATTTTTAAATTCCAATCATTACAATACAAGTTCATGCTATTCAGAGCTGCTTGTAATTCTTCAGGTGATTCAGCGAGTAAAATTGTGTCATCTGCATATAAAAGTACATATATCTTCAGAAAGCTAACAAGGTTATCATCCATTATATCAGTGGCGATATCATGGATATTTGATAAACCATTATATTTGTTCACTAAGTAAGACTTAAGGTCTGAAAGAAAAATTAACTTGTAGTTGTAGCGCATGTTTTCGCTTGATTTCTTAGTCAATTCTCAACAGATTTTCATGAAATTTAGCGAGGACTATTTGCAAGTCCTCCCTCAAATATACTGCTTGCACGAGTTTGCGCGTGAACAGTTTGTCTGATTAAAACAGTTCGGCGTTGCTCACTGTGTGGCGTGTTGTCATATTGAACAGTGTGTAACAGTTTTCTGATTAAAACAGTTCGGCGTTTCTCACTGTGTGGCGTGTTGTTATTAAGAAAGGTCAGGTATACTGTGACATTTTCGTTGAAACATATTCAATAGTTCAACCCAGGGGGAAGCACTGGACGAGGGAACTGCTGGCCGGCCACACCGGACCACATTGATTATACAGACAAAAAGGCTAAAAAACATACTCTGTCCCGAGATCTTTTTTTACCCCTTATAATTAAGGCTAACAGGCTACGCCAAGTAGCATCACCCGTTAGCCTGATACTAGTCTATACTCGCCGTCAAATTAAAAATGATCAACCAGGATCGCATGATTTTCGGCGATACCTCCGTCAATTTTGAACCGATTTCTATGAAATTTTGCAGAGGCCATTAATTTTCTATTAAAATCCTAACATGGGTAAAATTTGGCAAAATTATATTCAATATTTCAAAAGTTAGACCATTTGCCATGTAATCAAATTCTAGAATTAGTTTATCAGGGTTATAAATAGAGGGACGTCGTAATTTCAATTTACTTAGCATATAAGCCTAGCTATGGTCTAACTTTTGAAATACGCTAGACCCTATATAATTTCACGAAATTTTCAGGGCTGTTAGGATTTGAGTAGAAAATGGCCTTTGCAAAATTTGAAGGGAATCGGTTCAGAATTGACGGAGAAATCGCCGAAAATCATGCGATCCTAGTTAATTTGACGGCCAGTATAGACGTCTAGGCCTACACTAGGTCAAGGAGGACTTTTGACTACACTACAGATAATTCGCCTAGAGTTTACTTTTCTATTTAGTGTTAGGCCCCAGATGACACAGTGAACCAACTTTTATAGGCCTAGTAACGAAATTGTAATTGTGCCAACCCTGTTTTCATCTGGTTGTTAGTTTTCGACATACCGCATATTTTCGCTTTCTTACTTAAAATACTAACAACTCAAGGAACAGTTTACGAAAAAAACATGGCAGCACCCGGTGGCCCGAATCGCATCTGTGAAACTGCTGGTTGTGATAAAGACGCAAAACTTCAATGCCCGACATGTATAAAACTTAAAATAGAGGGATCATTTTTTTGCTCACAGGTAATCTCATATTACATGTTTTTATAGTTTACCGCTCTCTCTGTATCTCTGGGACTGGGTAGGGTTTTTTAATTATTCGTTGCAACGGTTGTTGATAATTTATCTGGTTCCAGCTAAACTCCAGAATCTCTGGTTGCACATTATAAGTGCTCCTACTGAAATGAAAGGAGATTGCTCTTAGAATGTACTTTTATTATCAGATTATAGGCCTAGGTCTACATAAAATCTATAGGCCTACATATTTTTTGTCTAATGTGTAAAAGGTATATTTTCATAACCATATACTTCTATGCATTTTTTATTATGAATTTTCTTTGATACCAGGCATAGTCTAGACTACCTTTTATTTTTATAACACTGCCACTGACATTTGTATCATACTGATTCTCTTTTTTTCAATAAAAGTAATATTATTATTATAATATGAAGTTATGAGCTTTCATTTCTCAGAAATAAGTCACGAGTTTTAACAGTGTTTAGCCCTTTAAGCCCTCACGATGCTTTAAAGCTTTGAAAACAGAACTAATTTTCCCAAAACCAAGGATTTTAAAACGAAAGATTCCCTGAAACTGGTTTAGGCCTACCTGTGTTACCAATGCATGGCAATTTTCTTAAATTTTTTCACCCACTGCAAACATTCATCCACTATACTGCTATAGTAGGCCTATAAGTCGAGCAATTCTCGGCTTGTAGGCCTAGTGAATGAAGATGCTAATGGTAAATTTAGGCTTGAAAGGGTTAATAAAAGTTTACGTTACTCACCAGTGTGATGTCGGCATGCACACCCTCATCTGACTGTCTTGTGGTGTATGATCAATTTGTGACGCCGAAAAAGTGTATGGCTGCCACCGTTAGTAGGTTTTTAAGGTCACGGCAGGAAAATATAAACAATTGAGAATTCGAATCGAGCTGGTAGGAGCAGTATATAAAAGGGGGCCATTTTGTTTGAATTTCTGGAGTCTATAAACAACATCCAGCTCCCTGTCTGGAAACGGAGTGCAAGACAGGTGCCCCGTCTAGTCTTGCCCCCAAGATTTTTTTGGTACATTTTAGCCAATTTAGAGGACTTTTTAAGGTATTTTGGCGAAGGGGGGCGCACGGCTCCTGTGCCCCCCCCTGGATCCGCCACTGGAAGGGGTGCTGCAGATAACCACAAGGTTATCTGTATTTCCCCCTTGTATTATATTATATTTAGTTAGCTATTATAGTTAAGAGTAGTTAAGTTTAGTTATGGGTAGTTAAGAGTAGGCGGAGGTACCGGTAGTTAAATTTAGTTAACCCTTCAAGCCCTCACGATGTATTGAAGCATCATTTCGTATATCTGAAGAATCACCTAATGTCCTACAACTAGGGGTTTTAGAACAATAATTTTCATGGAACTATTTTAATAATAATTTTTTTTTTTTTTCGTGTGTCACCCACTAAAGGTCATCTTCATCCACTACAACTGTACAAGTCGAAAATTGCGACAGCGATTCGCGGCTTGTAGTGGATGAAAATGACAATGGTAAACTCAGGCTTGAACGGGTTAAGGGTAGTTATGGGTACAGTAGTGTACAGGGGTGGGCAGGTGAGATGAGTCCTGTCGCCACAAATGGTTACTTTTAGGTGCTTTGAATGGTCATTTTTTAATATTTACATTACAGATATTTTGCTTTTGTCGCCACATGGGTCGATGTGGCGACCACTTGCCCACCTCTGTACGTGTACGGGTATTTAATATTTTCAGGTAGGCTAAATGTATAAAGGGTTTTAAGGGTAGCCTACTTAATGATATTTAAGGGTTTGTAAGGGTAGGCCTACTTACGGATATTTAATAGTAGGCCTACTTAGTGATATTTAACCCTTAAAGCGCTGAATTAATTTGTAAAAAAACATCGCAACCAAAGGGTTTTTTTCAGTTTGAAATCATCATAAATGTCTTAGTTAGCTCTTTCTGATCCATTTGAATACCTATGTTACGGGTCTACGGTCATTAGAAATATTTTTTACTCTTACAGTGCGGGGATAGACTCTAGTCGTCAGAATCTGACGTCTCGACTAAAGTCTATCTCCGCGCTGTAAGGGTTAAGGGTACAGTACTTAATGATATTTAAGTGCTTTAAATGGTTTTATAAATGTTATTGAATGGGTTTTATTGGTACCTAGGCCTATTTGAGGGTTCTTAATGTGTTTTAGGGTAGGCTACTTAATGATATTTAATAATGTCATACAGCGTTCACGACTGACGGTGGTCCGGTGGTCCGAGACCACCAGAAATTATGTCGGACCACCAGAACATTCTATCCAGGTCCTGTGGACCACCAAAATATCTGGCCCTAGTCTATAGACTACTCGCCGTCAGATTAACTATGCTACTTGTATCGCATGTCTTTTACCGATTTCTCAGTCAATTCTCAACTGATTTTTATGAAATTTAAAAAGGCCTATTGTCGGGTCACCCGCCAAATACTGAGCAATTTTCATCAAAAAATTTTTATAGTTCAAAAGTTAGACCATTCGACATGTAGTAAATTTGTAATTACGACGCCCTTCTATAAACATGATAAACCCATTAAACTGGTTAGATTGAAGTTTAAAAATTGCATTAGGCCTACATGCCAGATGGTCTAACTTTTGAACTATAGAATATTTTTTTATGGAGATAATCTCACTGTATTCGGCGGATGACTCTATCAGAGTCCTTGCAAAATTTCATGAAATTTGGTTGAGAATTGACTGAGCAATCGGCGAAAAACATGCGATACACGTTAATCTGCCGACGAGTAGGCTACCGTATAATCAGAATCCTAACATGCCCTGAAGATATAAACAATCATCGCAACTCGCGGGTGATAATACTAGATACACTGTATCCTTTCTCATCTTTTTGAAGGAACAAAACACGTGCTCGTAATCATGAGGGTCAGGAACTTTTGACATTGAGATCGATCATCATCCTTGAATTGTCTCCTGTCATGCCTTTTGAGGTTTTATAAAATTAACGATGTGGAAAGATTTCCAAGTGTTATAACGTTAGTTGTTGTCAGGACCACCCAAAAAATTGTAGGACCACCAGATCCTCTGAGCTGGTGGTCCTTTGGACCACTGCTCATAAAAGTTTGTGTCAAACCCTGCATAATGATAGGCCTTATCTAGGGGTATGTAGGCATAAGAGCACTTGTTGATTTTTAAGGGTAGCATGTATGGGTATTTAAAGGTTTTACGAGTATTTAAGGGTTTGTAAGGGTTTGTAAGGTGTGAAGACCTAGGCCTAAGGGTACTTAACTTCTTAAGGTACCGGTACTGAATTCCTATGTAAGGGTTTGTAGCCTAAGTATATTTAAGGGTTTATACCATTTTGGGTATATAATAGTTAGGCCTGCCTTAAAAATATCCTTGTTTCGGATTTCACAGCAGCTAAAAAAGTCCTGCCAGACCTTGAAAACAAAATTGTTTCGGATTTCGCAGTGGGTAAAAAAAGTCATGAGGGAACGTGTTTTTTTTCGCTCGCTGGTGGGACAAAATTGTATTTTTTTCCAAAATTTCATTCGGAATGCTCGGACAATTTGAGTTTTAGATGAAACCCAATGGCTGCATGTTAACCGACTGATCGAGTATTTTCGGAAAATGGCGGGACGCTTTCGGTAAGACTCCCAAAAAAATTTGTTTGGGAAAAACGTTGAAAAAGTTTTTCACCCGCAGCATTTATACCCACCCGGCCGGGAAATCCGAAACAAGCTTATTTTTAATTTATTTAGGCCTTACCATGGCCATGTGCATGGCATATCTATTCAGTTGCTGAGTTGGGATCATAAGTTACAGAAATAATTAATATTGAGACATAGGCTAAAGATGACTCCTCTTGGAAATAGTAATTTTTAATAAAATAGGCTGAGGCCTGAGGAGATATCAAACAGTAGTTATCAAATCAATTTTTATAATGAGCATGATGAATGACACCTCCTGCTTGTATTCCCCTTGGTGACAGGAAAATCTAATTTGCTTTACAACAAGTAATAGTTAACGTTTGTGCAGAATATTGAACAGGTGGAAGAGCAACCCATTTTTAGATGGCGATAGTATTAATACTAGCGCCCTTACTTATAACATCAGTGATGTCATCTAGCGATAGTATTATTGAGGGCGCCCTTATTTCTGTGGGTGGAAAAAACAAGACAATTTTGCCAATTCTCACCAGTTTTTTTCTTTCTTTTTTGTTATTATATATTCACTATAATCAGGTAATTTGGTGTTTACTAAAGACGTTTAATGAACTATTATGATCATTTTACTTCATATCGCATACCTTCTAAAACGTCTGTTAGCTTAAAGTTGAACTAAACTTCCATAGATTTGTAAAAATGTAATTTTACTTTACTCACCCCCCTCGTGTTCAGTTGATTTTGTGGAAAAGTGTACAGATTGCTGGTTCATACTGTCAACACTATGTGGAAGCATGTAGCCTACAGCTAAACATTTTCCATTCAGCAATTTAAATCCTATGTGGCATTTTTATTTTATCAAACACCATTTACATGTGCATAAAGCAAACTTGATAATCTAAAAATATAAATAAATTGTAGACAATTATAATGACAAATATCTTGAATTAAAATAGTTTTTTTTGTAGGGTTACTCCGTGACAGTCCTTTTGCCGCTGGGGGTGAAATGTTGTGCTACAGTAGACTACGCATCAAACGTATTGAACCACAATCTGATGATGCTGGTGTAGGCAGGGGTCCATATAATCACTGATAATTATTTTAGGCATCCTTTCAGAAGCTTAGATTTAGTTTACCCTGTATAAAATAATTCAACAAATATTAAATAAATAAATTTGTGTTTACTTTGACGTCACCATACTTTTTACCGTTAGGGCGCCCTCAAAAATGCTATCCCTAGACGATATAACTGATGTTATAAGTAAGGGTGTTAGCATAATACCATCGTCATCTAAGAAGGGGTTGCTCTCCTACCTGTTGAAGTAAAAAAGGTTACCTACGGTATGTCTCATTGTTTTAGGAATGTTTCAAAGGAAGTTGGAATGATCACAAAGGACTACATAAAAAAGCTAGTAAGATTGATTAAAACATTTATTAGCCATAGCTCCCTTGAGACAGAGGGAGCTATGGATTCCGCCTCCGTTTTTTTTTACCTCTTCTTTTGCCTATAACTTTGTAAGATTGTCTTCAAATTTTAAACACAACACCCCTAGGGGGTCTAGTTGTGCCTTTTGGGGTATATGAACTTGAAGTTGACCCAGCACTTTGACCTAATTTATAACATCGGTAAATCTGACTGAAAGATTTTACGGAATATCATGAAAACCGCTCAAGATAGCTACACCATTACTATAAAACAAATTGTGAGGTTTTAGGAGAGGATGCATCTTGAAAAATTTCAAGTTGAAAAAATTCAAAATGGCCGCCTATCGGCCATTATTCACCTTGACAGGCCTGATATTGTGGAATATCATGAAAACTGCTCAAGATATCTACACCATTACTATAAAACAAATTGTAAGGTTTCAGGAGAGGATGCATTTTGAAAAAATTCAACTCGACCAAGTTCAAAATGGCCGCCAATCAGCCATTATTCACTTTCACATGGCCGTTATTTGGTAAACCGTGCTAGATGGCTAGACCATTACTATAGAGTGAAATGTGAGATTTCAGCTGAGGATGCATCTTGGAAAATTTCGACTTGATCAAATTAAAAATGGCCGCCTTTAGGCCATTATTCACTTTCACGTGGCCGTTATTTGGTAATCCGTGCTAGATGGCTAGATCATTACTATAAAGCAAAATGTGAGATTTCAGGAGAGAATGCATCTTAAAAAATTTAGACTCGATCAAATTCAAAATGGCCGCCTATTGGCCATTATTCACTTTTACATGGCCGATATTTGGTAAACCGTGCTAGATGGCTCGACGATTACTATAGAATGAAATTTGAGATTTCAGCTGAGGATGCATCTTGAAAAATTCTGACTCGATCAAATTCAAAATGGCCCCCTATCGGCCATTATTTACTTTCACATGCCCAATATTTTGCAAACTGGGTGAGATGCTAGTCCATTACTATAAAACAAAATTTGAGGTTTTGGGGGAGGATGCACCCTTAATTTTTTAACTAGTTTATATCGAATTCAAAATGACCGTAAATCAGCTATTAGTTACCTCGATTGGCCTGATATCGGGTAAACCGTGCCAGATAGGTAGACCATTACTGGGATACTGATTAGGATCATTAATTTCAATGGAGGTTTGCAATCTCCGACAGACTGTCTAGTTCTTATCTTACTCTTAGACTGAGCTTCTCAGACCTAGTTGTCTTGCGTCTTGATTTTTGACCTAGCCTAGGACTACATTAATAACCCTACACAAAACTGCTTAAATCAAATTCTAATTCAGAGCGGGAGCTCCTGGACTTATGTAGTCTTGTTTACTAAATGTTTTATACGGAGTAATGCATCAACTATGTATGGCAGATCAAATACATTGGTAGCCAAGGTGTAAAAATAATAAAGAAAAAATCCTTGAGCCATTATAAAACCATTACAACTCCATATTACTACATTAGGGCCTTTAGGCTTTTTCTTCATCACATTTGCACTGATTATTTTCCACCAATTGTAATTGAAAAATGTTTTTGTAATATTTCATTTTTTAATTAATAGTTCTCCCTACATATATATACCTACAGCTCAAGTTGTATTGCAGAAGTTTGCATTGCCAAATAGCCAAATAAGTGACCCACTTGATCTGACCTCAGCTCAGGCCAGATCATAGTTTTTGTTGGACTTTGTGCTAGCCTAGCTCTCACTCCGCTCAAGGACTGGAAAGTTAAGGCCTTTTGTGGAAAATGACAGCTTGCCAACTCAAGGTGCCAATCTGAAACTCCCGCCATGGTTTTGGTGAAAGGGGAATTCCCACTGACCTGGGTTTTGGCCACCACATTATCATCCAAGCCAGAGATGAATGTTAGCAGTGTAGTATACACACGAACACCGCTGAAGGAGTGTAGGTTTATGTGTGAATCAATAATCGTTTATTTCTATTAATGATATAAGTAAATGTATGTATGCTTTCACAACGTACATGTACATAATTGTCATTGTTGTCCCCAGGAGTTTTTTTAACATATGTGTGGTAGTGCACAGGTAAGCTGATAAGTCTGGATGATGTACTCCGGGATTTTTCCCATCTTTAGTACACAGCAGATGCATTTTGATAGCTTTCAGACCACTTTTTTATTGTAAAAATGACTTTGCGATATTGATGTTTAATGCTTTATAACATTGATAATCTCCACGAATCCCAAATTGCTGCTAAAGCTTTCAAACTTAGTCTTGGAACCACTGGGAACTAGGCCTAGTAGACTTGCACGTGGGCATAGATAGGCCTTCTAGAAAAAGCCTCGGAGCTGTCACTGCTTGTGGTTGACCTGACTAATAATGATTGCAAAGATTTGTTGCTACTACAACAAGTGTTGTTTCTTTCATCATACAATTTGTCAATTGCTAGTAAGTAGGCATAAGTACAGAGCTCTGTGCCTACTACATGTGGGCCCAGGAACACTCTCATTTCTTGGGGTCACCATAACTAACACATGTAACACTAACAGTAGATGAACTTGGTACTGACATTGTCTTGAACAGAACTTGCAGAATCAATCTGAATGCAAGAACTGGATGCTAGGTTTATCATGTTATGGTGACTTTTATGATAATTTTTTTTGTTATTTTCAAATAGCATTGTTCATGGTCAACAATAACAATCTTCCTAGTAAAAGTATGTGTATTTGTTGACAGCTTATGATGCCACATCATGTGACAGGCTGAGTCACTCTTTCATTGCTTGGGGGTAGAATAACGTATGTACTTGGTCCAATAGTGACAAGTCTATATAGTTCTTTCTTGCTTTTAGGAAACCCCATCATAGCCAGCCCACACAATAACATAGTTACTTGTAGACTAATCAAGGTATCAATTGGACATGTTGGAAGACACTTGAATATTAATCCTATTCCTGTTGAACTCCTATACATGTATAAATATAGATTATATAGATTACAGTCTACTTTTCAAGAATGTAGCAAACCAAAAGAAAATGCCACAAATGATAAAATTGTTTGTGATACATACATGTATGTATGCTCAGTTCATCATATATATATCTCTATTTGCCATATATATGTCCATTTTCATAAATTAAAATATTTTTTCGTCATTTGAAGTTGGAAATGCCAGCTTTAAAAGAATTATAAATAGAAACATACATTTAATTTTCAGCAGCACAATTCAGATATGACATGTGTGTGGTTCATATCCTGAAAAACATGTATCAAATATCTCTTGTTTTCAATTACCACAGTACAATTTTTTGCATAGCTTCACATCTCGAATGGTTAATTGTTTTTTAATACGGTACAATTGGTACTATTTGTTTTCATAAATGAACTGAAATGCAATCATGTGCTTGAGGTGCTCAAAATCTTAGTGCCATTTTCGGTGATCCACATTGTTTTACAAACATACCTTTTTGCAGAGGAACAGGCACAAGTTACTACAAATAATGAAATATATAATCCTTGGCCTGGTTACAACTTCACTGGAGAATTACGGCCATATCCTGTGGTTAGTACTGTAGTATATTTGTATTTTGTGAAACTGAAATGCATCTAATTTTAACTAATTATCGACTTTATTTGTTGGATTTTAGGAACTCAGCATGTTAGTTTTTATGCATTTAAGATTTTTTCATTTCGAGGTTAATGATTTGAGTAGGCCTACAAGTAACATTGTTTTCTTCCTGAAATTAGTAATCTTAGAATAATTTATGGTAGCAAAGAAATTTAGAAGCTGAGCAGTCCATATGTCCACCAGAGTTTTAGCAGATAAAAATCATGCTACTATTGGATCCAGTTATAAATGTGATATTATAAATATTAATGTGCTGTCATGTTACAGACATCATATCGACATGTACCTGACACTATTCCAAGGCCTGACTATGCGGACCATCTTGAAGGTAAAACTATCATGCTACCGTTTTCCTTTATAAGCATGATATAAATGTTATGTAGCGCCTCTGGGAGGCGACCATAGCCCCTTCCTTGATTCCGAAATTGTCTCCAGGTGAAGATGTCCCCATATTTGCCGGAAAAATAATAACACAGAGCACCCTGATTAAATAGACTCCAGAGTCAAATTTATAGGCACAATGATCCAGATGGATCTTTGTGCCTATAAATTTATACTGTATTTAATTCTGATTGTCATGGGTGGTCTGCCCATTTTCCTTAACCCACTGAGGTCCTTTATTTGAAGTTAAGATCCAGTATTTCATTTAGGATTCAGAAGGGGGGGGGGGCATTTTAAGCATTTACCACTGAAATTTAAACATAGCAATGGCATGTAATACCTTGAGTTTTCCTCTAAAGTGAAAAACTCATCGAGCCTGGATGTTCAATTCAACATTAATGTATTGCTAATTATGAACATTTCACACACAATTGATCCATACAATTTGTATTTTTATTTTTTAAGGTTTTCCTGCAAGTGAAAGAGCAATGAGAGGATCTACAAATATTAAAATTCTAGATGATGAAGAACAAGAAATGCTGAGATTGGCTTGCAAGGTGATTTGAATCATTAATTTTATTATTGATTTTATAGACTATTCCCAAAAGGTGCGTCGGAAATGGGGTATTTTTTAAATAGACAAAAGTGATATTTCTCTATGCAAACTTGGGAATATTTTCATACTTTTCAATACTAAACAAACTAAACAAGCTGGAAGAGCTTTTAAATCTAAATATGTGACGTGCCACATCGGCACCCGAACTATGTCGGAGCTTTAGATTTTGAGTTATGGCCATGTTTTGTTAAAATAATATTTTCTGTCTAATTTTCTTTTTTAACGCTGATTGAAAATACAACTTCAAAGCTATATAAGTACAAAATATTGAACATACCCTAGTTTTATTTTTTATATAAAAAATGGTTTAATTTGAACTATTTATACTATTGTCAATTAAATTTAAACTTTGTAGGTCATTTTCTCAACATTTTTTGATATTTTGGGCTTAAGTTTCCAAATCTTGTTTTATCGATGCTTTCCTAAATGATTGAGATATATTTATAATTTTTGGTGCATTTGAATCCTGAGCGCTGGCTCTTCAAATGCCACTTACTAACTCATTTTCTATATTTTGTGACATAGAACTGGTTTTGATATGGCACGTCACATATGATCATTTAATCTAATAATTATGACAAATTTTATTGTTTTTTTATGCATTATTTAATGCAAATAAATGGGACATTTCAACAGGTCCCCAGAACAATTGTTTATCACAATTATTTTTTTATTAGCAATTTACAGACAAATCTGTAGAGGAAGAACTAATTTTATATAAAAACATATATTAGCAGCTAAATTATAATAATTAGAGCCTTTTTTATGAAATATATTAAGCTATGGTGGTCTTAACATTTCGTGTCCTATTGACTGCTACTACTAAATCATGATTGTCATAAGTTTACTGTGCCACAATTGCTTGAAAAGTATACTAAAAAGCCAAATAATATGATACAGATACAGAAATAATATTTGAAAACAAATGAAAACCAAGTAAAAGGGTTTAATTACTACTTTTACTGAACATAAAATGTCCGTGTCCTACACACTTACTTTTGATATCATTTTCTTGAACAGAAGTCGCCTTTAGCAGGGCTCAGCACAGACTGCGATATCGAGTCAATTACGCACTTAGAGTTCAAATGTCTCCCTTTTTCCAGGGTAGTGAGACAAATGTCCCCACCTATTTCTTATCTGTGCTGAACACTGGGCGTCAATTACGCACTTAAGAGTTCAAATGTCTTCTTTTTTTCCAGGGTAGTGAGACAAATGTCCCCACCTATTTCTTATCTGTGCTGAACACTGGGCGTCAATTACGCACTTAAGAGTTCAAATGTCTTCTTTTTTTCCAGGGTAGTGAGACAAATGTTCCACCTATTCCTTGTCTGTGCTGAACACTGATTTAGTGTTCAAATTGGTGTGTATACATCTATGTGTACGAGGGTTGTACGAACACGTTTTACATAATTGTACACAAAACAATATAGAACAGGAAGAAAATGTATTTTTATAGGGGATGAAAATATGTGTGACTGTTCGACTGAACATATATAGTGTTCTTATTCCACAATGACTGTACAAAATAGCAGAATCAATGTTAGATCTCGTCTGTATCTATATTTATATAGTTTTGTTGAAATTTGAGATTAAACCAACAAATCAGTGAAAAGTTATGATCACAAAACATTGTGAGACATGAAAGTGACCGTAACATAGGACACCAAATAGTCGTAACATTGCAAATCAATACTGAAAAGTAAGGATACAAAAAAATTATCTACTGCGGTCGCACATGGCATTATTGAGAGGACACCAAAAAACATTTGGTGTCCTCTGTTCGACTGTTCTAAAAACACACATTTTTCACATTTATCATCGATTTTCTGTTTCCAAATTTAATTGTATGACTAATTATCATTAATTTAATTGATCTGTTAAGTAAACAAGTTAAAATTTTGCTTTAAAAAAACGGGGCCAAATGTCCGACTTGTTCGACGCACCTTGAGAGCCGCCCCTAAAATATTGCTTGTGTATGAATGAAAAAGAAATTATCACCAGTCCCATCAATCTTATTCTTAAGCTTATGATACACTTCTCCTGAAAAATAGGAGCATGTGGGTGAGTTTTTTTAAGTAAATTATTAAGTGATACATGTAATTCACAATAGAATATGTGTGAATCTATTCTATATGAAAACAATATTTTCATTGCATTTTATTACAGTTAGGACGTGAGGTGCTGGATGAAGCAGCCAAAACTGTAGGAGTTGGTGTCACCACAGAAGAAATTGACAGAGTGGTACATGAAGTATGTATTTTGCAATAGCTTTTGTCCATATTTTGACAGAGTGTAGGATATCTAGATCATTAGGAAATAAAATGTGCTGTGTTATTCAAAGTTAATAATTGGTTTCTGCTCTCTAAAATTAACAAGTAATGTCTAATGTTCTAGAATAGATGTATCTTTCAAAGGCATAGCTAGGTGAAAAATAATAATGTCTAAGCCTCCGAGATTTGTTTCTTTGCGGTAGCTTTTTAGAACACCTCTTATGAATGCTGGAGACATATTAACCAGGCTTTCAATATTTTCAATACACAATTTGTTTGTGACAATTTTTCGTACCACAGTTAAATCATAAGTTAAATCAGTACCAAATAAAAAATTCACAAACCATATCAATATATTTATACAATTAACTGCCATTAATATTCATTTCCATATATCTTAATCATGATGTCTATAGGCGTATTACAATTTGAGACAAGTTGACGACATTCGCACGGTGTAGTGCCTATATAATTTCCAAAAATTCCACTTTTGTCAAGTTTGGTTTTTTTTTGGAATCTTTAGAACATATTATAAAAAACAAAGATTCTCCTGTCAACGTATTGCCACACATGGATCAGCCGATAAATAGATCATTTACAGTTCTAGGTATAGGCATAGAAGATTAAATTTTTATGGTATATGGTACTACAGTGTGAGACTTACCATGAACATTAGTTACATCACAGTGAGACGTATAACCATGATAACATTATAATCAGTTCCCCGTGAATCAGTTACCCGCAATATTGTAAGGCAGTATCCCAAGGACTGTGTGTAGCTTACAGGCCTATAGAAGTAGGCCTATAGGGAATGTCTGTAAAACAAACTGCACCAACAGAGATTGCAGATTATTATTTTCTTTTGTAAATCCGTCTGGATGCATATACGTACGGCTAGCTAAAGCCCTGCCTTTCAGGTCAATTAGGTTTAAGCTATTTTTTTTAAATCTCTCAAGGGTCTTCTCATACTTTTAACATAATATTCGGATATGTTTATCTTTATAGACAGTGTGTAGGTATTGTATTGTTTTTGGATTACTAAGGTATTTAACTAACATATACATGTATTGGGGTACACAGTCTATCTAGTACTATATCTGTTAGAAAAATGGACAACAGTAATTATATTACATCAATACACTGTAGTAAAAATACTATTATAACGTGTTTAACATTTTTTTCAAAAGAGTTAATGAAACTACAATAGAAAGATTTTTTTACATTATTTATTTCAGGCTTGTATTGACAGAGAATGCTACCCATCTCCTCTGAATTATTATGAATTTCCAAAGTCTTGTTGCACGTGAGGAATATTTATCTTATCTTCAACATCTATATTATTTTATCACTATATTAATTGTCATTATCGATGGTGATTATTCAAAATAATATTAGGTAGATTGATCGTTTTGACTCTTCACCAACGTTATGTTATCTTCCAGATCATAGTAATATAAAATAATGTACATGTAGTAAAACATTTAAAATGTAGTGTTCAATTTAGGTACCTGCCAATTCAGGTTTAATGATTGCTTGTGGCCAAGTATAATTTCCACACCAAAATTAAAATTTCAGGTTTGTAATAAACATGGTCTCTAGCTCAGTACTGTAGATTTAGTCTAGGTTAACTTTTGAAATATCAAAAGTGTTTGTTTACCAAAAAATGATAATACTGTGGCTCGTAAGATGTTGTATACAAACTGAGCATAGATATAATATTTGTAATAAGAATTATGTTTTAGAACTACATATATTCCACTTACATGAAAAGCCACTTGTCTGACTTGGCTGGTGGCCAAAATTAAAAGATTCTATGTAATTAAGTGTCTATACATTAATACAGTTTTCTGCCACTGATACATGTCAAGTCAGTTCATCCAGCATAGTAATTAAGCATCCCCGATGAATATCGGATGCTTATAGTGTTTAGCATTTTTCAGTCTCTGCCGCCGCGCGCGTATCCTCAATTTAGCTCTCACTAAAAAAAATACTGATAAATTCTCTTTATTTTTCACGTATATGTCCTATTTTTTACCGGGCAATTCTTCCCATATATTTTTTTTGGCACAGACCCAAAAACCTCTATTTTCTAAGATGGCCGTCCGAATAATTTTTTGCAATATTTCTTTGATATGCAATACAGACATAGTTGACATTGTATGTTACAGCTCAGTGAATGAGGTGATCTGTCATGGTATTCCAGACACAAGGCCTCTAATGGATGGAGATATTGTTAATGGCAAGTCACTTTTATTTTGCTGAATAAGAGAGAAACAAAATATCTTTAATTCTTGTATTGAAGAATGTACTGTTTGTTGCCACATTTGTTTTGATTTTAATAGACAATTTTTTAAATAGATAGTATTCTGTTATTTGTTTTGTTTGCAGCTAGCTAATTATTATATCGTAATAATGCAGATATAATTTTACAGGAGGAATGAATAAATTAGTTGAAGTAAGAAAAATCTCTTAAATAAATTCTCTCTAAATTGACTGAACATTTTGTAAAGCTAGCTTCTGAAAGTTCAGGAAAATATTCTCAAGGCTCCTAATTTTAAGAAACTACCTACTGGTAAATTACTTCATCTGATAATAGACTTAAATATTTGATTCCTACACTTATTTCTTAAAGTAAAAAAATCATTATATAATATGACTAACATAATACATGTACATCAAAATGTCTATATTTTGCTTTCAGTTGACATCACCACATACCACAGAGGTTACCATGGAGATTTGAATGAGACATTCTTTGTAGGAAATGTTGATGATAAGAGTAAAGAGTTAGTGCGGGTCACTCACGAATGTCTAGCTAAAGCTATAAACTTAGGTAATTAAGGCTAGAAACTTGGAAAAGAAATTTAAAGTTTTCATTTAAGAGAATAATATCAATGTATCTACTTTTACTGGTACACATATTTCCACTTTTAGTTAAACCAGGAGTTCGGTACAGAGAAGTTGGAGATGTGATACAGAAACATGCACAGGCTCATGGTTTCTCAGTTGTGCGCAGTTACTGTGGGCATGGAATACATAAGTTAGTTTGATTATTCTACATGTATATTTAAATTAACTCTTAAAGCGCTGATTTTTTTATAAAAAAACATCGCGTCTATAAAAACCATGGAGGCGAAAGGTTTTTTATCAATTTGGATTCATCACAAATGTCTTAGTTACCTCTTCCCAATGAATTTGAAAAAAACCTATGTTATGGGTCTATGGCCATTAGTTTTACCCTTGCAGTGCGGAATGACTTTAGGCGTCAGATTCTGATGATTAAAGTTGATCCCCGCTCTGTAAGGGTTAAGCAGTTGAGCTATCTGATTGGTATAAACATATTTATTGGGATTTCCAAATAGCACAATAGCTACGGTAGCTACCTGATTAGTCTTTTTTAAATTCAGATGCTCTGTTCATTAAGATTGTGTAGAACAGGAAGTATAATATCGTCACCTAAGTGTTTTAGCATTGTATATGCCACTTTAACAAGTGGCAGATAGGCTACAACTCTTTAATACTCAGGTGACGAGGAAGAGAAATTTGCTAAAGCGTAGAATGAATAAGTTCAGTTTTGCTATACATGTAACTAATTTTAAACCAGACATTATGTCAATACTCTCTCATTTTATTCTGTTTTTTCCAAATATCTTTAAAAATTATTGATTTTTTATTATCAAAATGTATTACTGACCCCCCCCCCCCCCATAATGTGGCAATTGTGCAAATTTTTCCAGGTCTAATAGTTTAGAAAATACAATGGTGCCTGCCGTGTCTAATTCGTTTAAAGGGGAGGGGGTATTTTACATATTTCGGCGTCTATGAAAAATGTGTTACCAACCCAAAAATGTTCAATGGCCTCCAATTACTAGATTTCTGAAGAGTTTAGGCGTGGACATAAAAGTGCACACAAAACCCCTACCAGCTACTAGAGTAGTAAGACCTGTCAAAACTCTTTTTTTTCTAGCTATTTTCACTTTAGAATTATTAATTTTTTAAAAATATTCATATTAAAAAATGGTTGCTTTTTACACATATTATTTCAACCCTAACCCACCCCCCCCCCCCCCTCAGAAAAAAAACACTGCCGAACCACTTTTGACATTTTCTGTAGACAAGAAACATAGTTCTTTTTTTGAGGGCCTTAGTGGGAATGTAAAATTTTGTGAATTTTACTGAAACCTCTTCGGAATACATATAGATATCTCAATCTTCATTATGACACTATCTGACTCAAAATTTGTAATATTTAATCTTTGAAGTTTTACTCATCGTTTCGAAGTGATATGTTTTTGATTTGTAGATGATTAAGTTCTTGTATTGTTTTATTAATTGACAGTAATCCTTGACTATTTATTGTCATATTTATCCTTCAATTTTATTGCTTGCTTCAAATAACATCTAAAAAATGTGAAAAAAATATGAAACAAATTTCTAAATATTTTTGATCATTCATTTATCATTTTATGACATTTTATTTGATCAATTAAAAGCTAATATTTGGATTGAAAGTGTTTATAACTTTATATCTTTTCAGTACATGGTTAATTTATGTTGTTATTGTAGAATTATTTAAAAAAACTGACATGATTATGTTTCTTATTATAGATTGTTTCATACTGCTCCCAGCATTCCACATTATGCAAGTTAGTGTCTTTTTCCCCATTGCTAACAAATAAAACTATGTAATAAAATACATTTATTTCTGAAGTAGTACCAGTAGTGGCGCCTCCTTCCAAATATAATTTTAGTTAGTTTAATCAGTTGCAAATGACCAACTTTTCTATATCGGTGACAGATCAACATGTCTGTTTGTACAATATGGATTTGCTAATTTGTAGAGAAATAAATCTGTTATTTAAGATTAGATCACCTGTTCTTGCAGCCATCTGTCTTTCTTAGAAAGCCATTTTCCCCGTGTCCCAAGAGTGGCAGCCCATAGCAGGTCATACTGTACTTTCTATATTAATTAAACATTTTTTCAGTTTATTCATTTCTCTTTCAGAAAATAAGGCTGTTGGGATAGCTAAGCCAGGACACACCTTTACTATCGAGCCTATGATATCTCAAGGTAATTAGTTGTCACTTGGAGTTCTTCTCGCACAGATACGCTCTTTGACTACATTACACACACTGGTAGTGCGTCTATCTCAAAAACCACTCTTTTATATAAACATCCCTAGAGCTGCGAGACATGGGTGCGATGCTGGTCCAATGTTGGCTCATCATCTGGAGCAGCGTTGTGCGTATGTCTCGTGTTTGCTGGCATGTCAATTCAGAGTCACGTGTATAAATAAAACTCTGTGTCGATGGTGGACCGTATCTGGGTTAATGTTATGCAACATACCCAGAGAACACAAAGAGACTTTGACCTGGTATCGTTTTTATCCCCGGCCCCTAAGGGAAGGGGGATTTTAGTCGCGCCAGGGTTCTGTCCGGCGTCATGTTTTCTTGTGGGCGCAAAAACTCAAAAACTAATGGTCAATTTTTTTTGAAATTTTAACATGATATTCCTAGCAACATGGGGATGTGGAAGTGATTTTTAGTAGAGCGAAGCTCTACTTTTACAGTGGGGTAGGATTAATGTATTTTAATGTCGATTGAGCTCACGACAATAGCGTTAAATTTGTTGAGCTGAGAACATATCTAACACCATGTGTCTGTTAAAAAGTACTTTTTTTATTGCATCACAAACGCCAATTTTGAGATTTGTGTTTTGATGGTCAGATAAATATGGTTAAATATCTGTATTTCTGTCAATACAAGTGAATATCAGCCATCATGTGGCCCAGCGTGCAGGTCAGTCCTCCTTGTCCAGTTGATAAATGAGGTCAGTTTGGTGACGTCACGCGTGGCATACTTACCACCTGCTTATACTGTGTGCTCGTGTGTATGTACACTGGCATGTGTAAACCATACACTGATACAGCATAGAGACTGGAGGCCAGCTGACACCTCGTTTCGGCTGTGTCCAGGTGACTGGCAACCTCACTACACTCCAAGCAGTGTTCTTACTGCAGCGCCCGATAGTGTACCACTGCAATTTGTCAATTAAGTGTACAACCTCGCCAGCTATGACTGAGTATGATACACCCAGTCCCTACACATCAGTCACTGACACTGTCTTCTCTGACTGTTGATACTAATGTCTAGATAGCCTAATGTTGTCTGTTACAGTGTTAGCGTCACTTCATGTTACATGTAGGCCCTACTTGTGTTAGTGTTAGCACTGTTTTAGGCCTACAGTGTCACACTGTTAGCCTACTCAGTCATTCTCTGGACTGCAGCATGACAGGCGTTCTGTCAGTGGACTATAGGCTAGTATAGGTCTATAATTAAAAGAGATACATTCGTAATTTCGTTTACTGCCTGTATTTCGGTTTACAAGCTCTATGTATGGAGTAGATCCATGCTCTATGTCAGCAGTATTTTCGGAATGTGGTAAATCGTTGCTGGTGAGATTTACCACCATGCTTGGAGGAGGGTTCGCATACCGTTCGCTGATTGGCCAGCAATGACATCATTTAGAAAATGTGACCTGGGTAGTCCCCTACTCTGCAGTACTGACAGTAGCTGACATCTGTTCTCATCAGTGCCTCGCTGTGAGACACTGATGTTGAATGAGAATATTTTAATGTCAAAAGGCAAAACTCAATTATAAGGATATTTGAATTTGGTGCTATTAAATCCGTTTTAAAAAGGGTCATTTTTAGGAAAAAAAACAAGAGCACATCCATGACAGCAGTCATTTATTCTCAGAAACTTGGTGACGTCATCTTTTTTCGGTTTCGGAGGGGAGAAAGCTAACTCAGGTGACAAAATTGAGCCCTCCCCCCATACTTTGTATTAGATTTGATAGGTTTATCCTGACAAATACTCATTTATTTGCAATATTCACATTATAACACACAATTTCCAAACGGGTGTGTGATACAAAAGATGTTTTGCCGTATATATGAACTGTGATAAACCCTACAATATATATTATAGCCATAATAATGACCATAAAAAAAAATGAAGTGACGATATTTTCAATCTACAGTGCAGTAGCACGTGGGCATACCGCATTGTGTTAATGATATGCAGGGTGGTTAGTGCATGACCAAGTCGCATGATCAAAACGCCTACTTTGGGCGTTTATCCCCTTTTGACTATTGGTGTTGTTGGATAAATAATTTATTTGATGATCATCTCACACTCAGGCTAAGTCTACTGCTGGCCCGTCTGACACTCAAGCTACTGCATGCTGGATTATCTCACACTCAGGTCACTGTCCCATCTCACACTCAGGCTACTGGCCCATCTCACACTCAGGCATGTTTAGTACAGCTGCCAACATGATCTCTAAAAGACCTTGATTAATTAATGGTCACTCATTGGCAGGTCAACTTTTGATATTTAGCACTTTTATTTTAAGAATTAAATTAGGACTAGAGCAAATGCAGAAAATTTCATTGAATTGTAGGCTCACTAGCCAATTGTGTTGGGTTATTTTTTTATTATGACAGATTAATTGCTTTTGTTGCTTATGGTTTTTTTTCAACCATTTTGGTGGCAATTTCAGAATTAGGTCTTGAGAAGTCAGACTTCGGACAGACTTTGGACATATTACTTCGGACATAATACTTCGGAGATCGGCAGATTTCGGAATGCAGACTTTGAACGGACTTCAGACAGACTTTCAACTTCAGATTTCAGACTTTCAACTTCGAATTTTGGGCGTTATAACTGGACTTCGGTTTCAGACTTAGACAAAAAACAACTGACTTCAGACTCGGATTTTGGACTTCGGACATACTTTGGACTGCAGACTTTGGTTTTTGGACTTTGAACAGACATACATAGTACTTCAGACTTTGGACATAATTCAGACAGTTTTCGGACAGATGTCGGTCATCAAACTTCGGATTTCATCAGACATCGTACATCTGACTTTGTTGTGGACTTTAGACATCAGTTTTCAGACTTCGGATAGTGGACTTCGGAACATACCTCAGACGTCGAATTTAGCCTTCATTGTCAGACTTCGTATAGATGTCAAATTTCGGACTCAAAAACTCGGACAATTTATTTGTCACACAACAAAAACAAACATACATATGTAACCAAATAAGCTAAAAAAATACTTTATAATATATGTTATGAGGATCAGGAGACCTGCATTAAGATCAATGGTGATCTCTATAATGCAGACTACTTCGGACAAACTTCGGACAGTTTTCAGATTTTGGACAGACTTCAGACAAACTTCGGACAGACTCTAGATGTCAGACTCCTACTTCAGACTTTGGACTTCGGATTTTGGACTTCTGACTTTGAATTTCACACTTCAGATTGAAGACTTCGAGCTTCAGACATCAGAATTCGAACTTTGAACTTTAGACTTAGAGTTCAGATTTTAGACTTTGGTTATAGGCCTACTTCGGACAGACCTCGACCTTCGGATTTTGAACTTCGGTCTTTGGATTTCAGACTTTGGACAATATACTTTAGATTTCTTTGGACTTAAATAGTTCAGCCATTGGACTTCAAACTTCAGACTTTAAAGGTCAGAGTTAAAAAAAACCCACTGGGTATTAATAGTTTTAATAGTTAAATAAAAAACACTACTGTCTATGACTTGATCTTTTGATAAAAAACAATTAAGCAGCTTTAATAATTATTGTGAGACAGCTGCATTTCAACTGTCCGTAGAGCACTGACCCTTAAGGTCAACGCAAGCTCTACTTCAGTGCCGTCAGGCTCTAGTTCAAAGATGCTGCCAAAATTCAAAATGGCCGCCAGAGGTCAACTCCAAAAATTTTTGTGGGCGCAAAAACTCTAAAACTTTATCTCAGAAATTATTCAAATTTTACTATCACATACCACACCATATAGAGATGTGCAGGTGACTTTTTCAAGGTTTTACTGAAATTCAAAATGACTGCCACGGATCAACTTCAATTCTTTGGTGGGCGCAAAAATTAGGTTGGTCAATTTTTTTTGAAATTTTAACATCACATTCCTAGCAACATGGGGATTTTTGCAAGTGATTTTTCAAAGATGCTACCAAAATTCAAAATGGCCACCAGAGATCAACCCCAATTTTTTTTGTGGGCGCGAAAACTTTAAAACTTGATGTCAGAAATTATTCAAATTCTACAATCACATTCCCCAGGTTTTGCTGAAATTCAAAATGACCGCCACGGATCAACTTCAATTTTTTTGTGGGCCCAAAAACTTTTAAGTCAGAAATTATTCAAATTTTACTATCACATTCCCTGCCATATGGAGATGTGCAGGTAATTTTTTCAAGGTGTTACTGAAATTCAAAATGGCCGCCACTGATCAACTTCAATTTTTTCTGTGGACGCAAAAACTCTAAAACTTAGTCAGAAATTATCCAAATTTTACTATCACATTCCCCACCATATGGAATTGTGCAGGTGATTTTTTCAGGTTTTACTGGAATTCAAAATGGCCACCATGGATAAACTTTATAATTTTTTGTAGGCGCAAAAACTCAAAAATTGAAGTCCAAAATAATTAACATTTTACAATCACATTACCCACCATCTGGAAATGATTTTACTGAAACTTAAAATGGCCACCACAGTCGACTTTTTAAATATTTGTGACCGCAAAACTCTAACCTAATTTAAGGCGTGGGATGATATAGGACTTCAGGCCTCTTGTTGATATTGGACCAGTTGGTCCAATTGATCTAGCTCTAGGTCGAAGTCCCATGTTAAATATTATTCTATTCACACATTAACACAATGATACAATACCACCGTGGGCGGAGATTGTGCTGATTCTGGAGCAAGGTTTGGACAGCGTATTTGATGCTACCAAAATTCAAAATGGCCACCAGAGATCAACCCCAATTTTTTTTGTGGGCGCAAAAACTTTAAAACTTGATGTCAGAAATTATTCAAATTCTACAATCACATTCCCCAGATTTTGCTGAAATTCAAAATGACCGCCACGGATCAACTTCAATTTTTTTGTGGGCCCAAAAACTTTAAGTCAGAAATTATTCAAATTTTACTATCACATTCCCTACCATATGGAGATGTGCAGGTAATTTTTTCAAGGTGTTACTGAAATTCAAAATGGCCGCCACTGATCAACTTCAATTTTTTCTGTGGACGCAAAAACTCTAAAACTTAGTCAGAAATTATCCAAATTTTACTATCACATTCCCCACCATATGGAATTGTGCAGGTGATTTTTTCAGGTTTTACTGGAATTTAAAATGGCCACCATGGATAAACTTCATAATTTTTGGTAGGCGCAAAAACTCAAAAATTGAAGTCCAAAATAATTAACATTTTACAATCACATTACCCACCATCTGGAAATGATTTTACTGAAACTTAAAATGGCCACCACAGTCGACTTTTTAAATATTTGTGACCGCAAAACTCTAACCTAATTTATGGCGTGGGATGATATAGGACTTCAGGCCTCTTGTTGATATTGGACCAGTTGGTCCAATTGATCTAGCTCTAGGTCGAAGTCCCATGTTAAATATTATTCTATTCACACATTAACACAATGATACAATACCACCGTGCGCGGAGATTGTGCTGATTCTGGAGCAAGGTTTGGACAGCGTATTTGATGCTAGAACAACATTTACTTTGCCCAGCTCTGGTCCGACCGTCGTGTTTGCTGGATTTACGATGTACTGAGCCGGTGCTGGTTCTCTGTTCTCCTGCAAGGAACGGACTCAGTGTTTCCTCCCAGCAGGCGTAAGACATTTTTGTTGCATTGGTCGAGCGTGGGCCCAACCTCTTCGACGCTGGTCCGGCATTGTATAGGTGCTGTGCAGATGTGTTGAGCTTGCTGGACTGTGATGTTGTTTCTTTTAATGAACATAATAAAAATTATGCTTATTTTAATTTCATAGTTTGTGCTTATTTTAATCTCATCAATTTCATTATATGTATGTTTTTGTTTCTTTATAGATTCAAAATTTAAAAGTAATATAGTCAGTATGTACTGGCAATCATGGGTGTGAATTAGATCAAATATATTTTACAATTAGTTTCAAGACTATGCCTTTGTATATTTCTACATTTCTATCAATAACAATGGGTCTTAAACTTTCCAATCTGCTCTTTTTATGAGAATGGTTACTGCTTAACATGATCAAACTGGGTCAAGATTTGCAATTGACTACATACTAAAGTAGATTTGATTTTAATGTATAGATTGTGGTATATTGAATCTGGTACAAGTTTTTATATGCTACTCGGGTGGGATTTAAATAACAACTCAAAGCTACTTAAAACTTGTTCAACCCCTTCACTACCTTACATGACGGAAATTTCCGTCATCATTCGTCATGTTACGTAACCATGCATGACGGAAATTTCCGTCGGATTTACTATAGTTACACCAGGATCCTTGGATCTTGACATGCCCTTCGGTCTGGAAGTGAAGTGGTTAAGCAAATGAATGGAAGTAATGTATGTTGAATCACACATTCTCTGATCCTTTGGCAGGTACATGGAGAGACCAAACATGGAATGACAACTGGACAGCTGTGACTGTTGATGGGAAAAGATCTGCTCAATTTGAACATACATTACTTGTTACGGAGACGGGTTGTGATATACTCACGAAACGACTTGATAAAGACGGTCAACCTCACTTCATGGACAGCTTATAATTGTGTTCCTTGTATAGAAATTAACGCCTGATTCCACTATTGCCTTTTAGCATCCACGTATTGTGGATATACCTGCAGTGTTTAGCGATTACCAGTGAAAGATAGCAAAACATTTTAGAAACCATGCCTTTTTGTTCCTATGTTTTAAATATAATATCTTATTCTTTCCATTCTTCGAAATATAATTTTATATTAGGTAATTATGATGTCAATTCTCGATAAATTAGACAGCTTAAATTATAATTGTCTATGAATTATGCTTGAACGAACTCCACCATGAGATGTGTATCCAAACATGACTATAAAATGGCTATATCTGTATATGGGTATTTATTGCACATTGGAAGCTATACAACAGCTGCCATCCCTATGACTCAACTATCTTTGACTACCTCTGAATAATATTCTGCCACTTTACGACTTTCCCCTTTAGCCAGACAATTTTTTGTAATAGGATTGTGCCACATCATGAAATCAGTGCGATATTAACCCTTGCACTATGTGTTGTTGCCCACTGAGTAATTCCTGACACTGTTTTGTCATCATAAAAAACAACTGATCAAGAACTGATGTTAAAAAACTTTACATTTCAAAATCAGTTAGTTAGTTATTTTTAAAAAACAAATAGAAAGAAACCATAAAAGAAACTGGATGTGTTTTAAATTATTAGGCGGGCAGACTGGGTGAATTTGGGCGACTATGTTTGATGGATCATGAAGATGACATAAATAACATAAATATCATGTTATGATGTCATTTAAATTAGTTCATATTAATTAGTTAATGTCATGATTATAACATCAGATTTGGTCAGTGTCAGACAAGTCATGTTAGGATGTCATTGAGATAATAATGATCACGATGGTAGGCATGAATGAGTGAAGATCACGGAGGTTTTTAATTCACAAGACCATTGAGGGCTGGATCCAGAGGGATTTTCATGGTAGAGGCTATGCTGCAGTTAGATAGAGCAAATGTGAGAATTTGTCTAATTTCCTCATTTTCCTTGTTTGTATTCACCTTTCGTACACATAGGCCTACGTTTTCATGCCAGTTTCAAATCAAATAACCTTAACCTCTGTTGAATCAAAATGGATGCGTGTGATGCTAAAGTTTTCTGTATTTTTTTAATTAAACTGCGGCCTGGATTCCTCCACGCACACACAAAAGTATGATATTTTAAAAAAAACTCGCCTTTAATAATATTTCTTTTTTTTGACTGTTATAAAATGTTCATTTGCAAATCAAAGAAATGTATGAAACTAATTTCACTCGCTGTTTAGGCCTCAGCCAAAATTTTGGCGGATGCCTATTGTTGTCATCAGGCCCGTCCGTCCGCCCGCCAGTCCATCCGTCTGTCCTCCACTTTTAACACTATAACTTGTGTCGCATAAGTGGAATGCACAATAAACACTTTTAAGCTGGTTTTCCACACAAACGTCTGTCGTTAACTTCCGTTACTATCTGCGCAATGTCAGAAGGCAATATCTGCTCCCTGGTATACTAGGCATTTACTGCTTTTTAACTGGCGTCCCGTCTCTTCCTGCCATAGCGCTGCCAAAAGGCCGTATTTGTTCACTTGTAAATCAAGTATATACTTTCTTTCCGCTGATGTCACTGCCTCCTTTAGGCTTTCACTGACCCGATGTTGGTTAAATGTTGTGCCATCATCTATGACACTCTTCCAACATTGAACCAACATTGTGATAGGGTATTGAGTTGCCGGTGTTCCCTGCAAAAATGAGACCTTTAGCCAATGCTGTTTTACAGCTGAGCCATGGTCTTAGACGATGGGCCAGCAGTAAGCTAGCATTGGGTGAACGTTTATTTTGTGAGGCCTATATACTGGTATGCCAATGCTGGGCTAATGTCGGCCCAGTGTTGTACACGGTGGGCCACTATCAGGCTAACATTGTGTCAATGACTGGAGTTTGCTGATCAGCTGTGACCGCAACCCAGCAGACACGGGGCATTGACCCAATATTGTTCTAATGCTGGCCCGCCGTCTTCAACGTCGGCACAACATTAAAACAACATTGGGTCAATGCCTCGTGAAGCTGGGTAGGTGTTCATGAATGCCAGCAGTCTGTCGCGGGAGGGCTAGCCACCTTCTCTCACCCCTCTCTGCCTCACTTGACACAATCGTGTTTAGTTACGCAATATAACAATTAGGTCTTGGCTAAGATATTTATCTCCAAAAATTGCAAATTTTGATTATTAAAATTAGATTTTTGGACTCGGCAGTAAAAGGCATTGCACATTGATATAATTTATACACTCCTGGTGTGAAAAATGACCGAATAATGTAATTTATTGCAATGCCCGATCATGTGGTAAGTTAACCTTTTCATTACGACCATCTGACATGAGAAGGGGACAAAGTATGGTGAACTATACATTTTTATTTTTAGAGTTTATTTTGCCTGAGTTTGTGTCCTATTTAGGGGAAATAGGGGTGCTGTGTGTGAGAAATGGTTGACATTTCTGTACACCAGTCCTTGTGAATATGTCCAATATAACGTTTGGGGTCCCTAGGTTAGGTAGGCATACTTTCGTCTTTAAGAAGTGTTCAGATAAAATATATGTTCATGAATAAATATAGTGATTAGACCGTAAAGGGTTTTGATTGGAATAATATTGGCCAAGCGTCGCAGACAGTGGCCCAGCATTACATCAGCATTGGGCCAATGTATCGTGTTATCTGGTGTTTCTGGCGCCTGATGTGAAGAATACCCAGTGCCTGACTATAAACAGTAGGCCTAATTGTGGGATTCCCACAAAAAATAAAACTGGCCCAACATCATTCTATCGCTGCGCCACACTTTGAGCAATATCTTTGTTTTTGACGCAACAAGTTAATTTTAGTGGGCCAGTTAGGCTAGATATAGAGACGAAATCCCCGTAGTTCTTATTTTTGACATGGTAGTGCCACCAATAAATGCCCATTACGGCGCACACTGTCAAATTGTGAGCTGTGTATCGCTGTATTAGTTTCAGTATTAGTATTCAGCGTTGTTAGAGCAGAGTCAAGGTTCGGCATCCCATGATCCAAAACATAGGCCTATATGCTTACCAATACAATTTAAATGAAGTATGGCAGAAAACGAGCTACTGAAACCAAAATGTAGTTGAAATGTTGCTGATTCCAACGAAATATTGGACTGTCACCTGTAACCTGACTGTAACCTCGCCACAGGTAATCTCGCCACAGATTTGGTAACCTCGCCACAGAAGGCTGAGTAACCTCGCCACAGCTTTGGTAACCTCGCCACATGGGGCTAAGTAACCTCGCCACAACTTCGCCACACCTGTTGTATCCGCATATATCAATGTATTTTCAATGGGAAATCTCTACGTTGAACGTGGTGTAGATGTCTATATAGACTTAGACTATATGTGCCATTAAAATCAAAAGCAAAAAAAATTCTAAAAAAAGGACCAATATATAACGAATAATAATAGGCCTACAAATTTATTTTGTACAGCAAATATTGTAGAAAATTTGTTATTGTGACTAATAATAATAATATATTAACCCTTAAACCGCTGAATTAAATAATTTAAATTTTCACACACTTGGAGTTGTGTCTCACTACCTTGACCCACAACTTTAAGTGAGAGAAAACAATCTCGTATTTGATTAATTTGTAATTTAGGACTAAGCAATTTACAAATCTTGATGTTTAAATGGCTAATAAAACGGATTAGAGCGACTACAGTCGCGCTTAGCGGCTTAAGGTGAATAGGTGTAGGCCTAGCGGCAACAACAGAGGAAGTTGATGGCACTGCCCCAAGAAGAGATCCGACAGCACCCAAGGAAGACAATGAGTAGCACTCAAGCTATGTGATCGACTCCAATAACACTCGATATTGTTGACGCAATTGATTGACACAAGTGATATTAACTCATGTGACGTGAAGTCGATTGAGCCTACTTGCAAACGCTGAATGTTAAACCATTTTTTCTTCTTCCGGTTTTAATAATAGCATAACCGCCAATATGAATCTTTGATATTTCTATCAGCATGAACACCTGATGAACGTTTAATATGAAATATGAGGTAATATGAATGACCCTCAAGTGTTTTATTTGTTGTTGGGAAAATGCCCCCCTTTTGAAATAATAATGGGTCACATGCCAATGCCCCCCCCCCTCCGAAAAATATCATGGGCCCCCTGGGTGGGGGCCCTAGGCTAGTGGTTAGCACCGCTGCCTTTCACGCCAGAGTCCGGGGTTCGGCTCCCGGTCTCGGCGGATTAAAAGAAACAAAAAATGTTTCTTCCCCATCCACGTATGAAAGTCAGTATTGTGGGGAGCCTCCGTGACCGAGAGGTAGCGTGCTCGGCCTCAGACCGCCAGGGTTTAAATTTCGAATCCTGTGTCTGGAGGACAGTGTCATCTCACCATCCTCAGGAGGTTCTCCCGGCCCAGTTTAGTCTATATCTGCACAAAGGTGGCCTAAAGCCCGATTCATTTCATTTCCTTGGCCCCCTTTTTCCAATTTATAAATCGGGCACTGAATATGTAATAGTACCAATCTCATACATATAATTTTAACTATTTATATTGCCGTATATTAACCGTCTGCGTCACTATGTTTGGTCTATATTCAAGTTAAACTTAACGTAGATTTTACCCTAAGTCTATGCTAAAAACACAAATAGTAGGCCTAATTTATGTTCTTGTATTATGGACCCTATCGATGGAAGCTGATATTCAACATCACATTGTAGTAAAGGCCTAAATATCACGCTAATAGGGATCTAATTAGAAGTTACTAAAAAGTGTGGTACCAAAGCTATAACTTTATTTTGAATTGAATTTACAAATAGTAATATTATTAATGAATGATGTTCCTTTAATGCTGGGTAAACGATGTAGAGGGCGGCACAACAATAAACTAAATATCCAGTTATCCCTGGTTTAATGCTAATCCACCGTCTGCACTGCTGGCCCAAATATAAACTAACATTAAGTCGATGTAGCTTCTGTGGAAAGTATAGGGTATATAGCCAGTGTAATATATTATTCATGAGATTATGCTTTGTACGCATCGCGTTGACTACTACAATGAGGCAATACCGCTAGAGTACAATCACACGTGTCTTGCCATAGAGTCAACTCTATATTTGGTCTGGCTAAACTTCTGAAATTCGAAACCTTTGAGTGTTGATCCACTGTTCGCCGTATCGTATTTGCTGTGATGCACCTAAAAGTATGCATACTTTAGAAGTGGATGTGTATAATAAAAACATGCCTCGAAGTAATAATATGTAGGGCTATAAAGTGTCTATAAAGCAGCTGGGCCAATAGTGTTTTTTTAATGACACAGCATCATAGTTGAATTTACGCTTTCCCATTCGTTGATTGTTTTCTACCAATTACTGGCCAACCGTCAATGATGAAGACAAGGACCAGCCGTGCATGTGGATTATAAAACTTTAAAATATATATTTTTCATTTTTGCAATAAATAAAAATCAAAGTGGAACAGGGAACACTATTATGGCAGAACCAGAGTAAAAACATACCTGTCAATTATAACAGGTGAGAGATAGCAATGACATGACCAATATATATTATGCACATTTAATATGTTGTGCAGAATAAAATATGAAAAATGTCGGGCAGCGCCCCTGACGGTGAACCAATATTAAATCCACAGGTAATGTGTTTGTATATATGTAATAACAATACCGAAAGGCGGGGGGGGGGGCTGGTGTCTGCTAGGAAAGTCAGAGATCGCGGATTCGTCTCCTGCTCTGGCATTCAAGTTTCAAAGAAACAAAATGTTTCCTCCCTGTTCAATTGTAAATATTGAATATTGTGGGCAGCCTCCGTGACCGAGAGTTAGTGTGCTCAGCCGTAGACCAACTGGGCTCAATTTCGAATCCTGTGTCTGAAGGGCAGTGACACCTCATTCATCTCACCATCCTCAGGTTCTCCTTACCCAGTTTAGCCTATATGTGTACAAATGTGGTGTAGAACCCCATTTATTTCATTTCATAGCATTAGATACAGCCAACTAACACCTGACTCAACGTTGGCCTGACAACATTACAGCAACATTTCAGCAAAGATCGTGTGAGTTGAGAAAGCCTTCATGGGTCTTTATCCTTAGGTCTACTGTGTGTATTGTGATTTCCATAATTGGCATTACGTAAGAGGGTGCAGTGAAAGTGCATTACGTCCACATGTGATAATGATGGATTGGGGCTACTGTATATTTCATGGCTGAGTAAGAAACATTAAAAGCTGATAATTTTGTTAGGCCTATTTTAGACAGAAGAATTAAAATTGAAAATTAAAGATTTCGTGACAATTCCTGGCTAACTGGAGCATTATAAAAGTCCCAGAAGAAGTAATAATTGCACTTTTGTAATATTAACATTGTAGTCCTGTGAAATGATTCTTTGTCAAGCATATTTCATTAGGTGCAGTGCTTCAGAACGTGTGTAAAATCAGCAAAATGTATTATGGGAACCGAACATAATAATATAAATGCCAATGATCGATATAAAGGATATACATCTTTTCATGATAATGCATCTTAGAGTATAGATATACATTCCCTGACACATTTATAGCTGATTTTTTGCAATGCTGTTGACAAACGTCAAGGCCCCTGGGCCTCTTGTTTATGTATCGCTTCAAAATTTATACCATATATTCAAGGGTGCAGTCTTTCTTGTGCTATGACATGGCGCTTGGTATGGCACATATATATATAACGAAACTTATCATGTTGCCATTATAACTTTAGTACATTCAAATTGCACTTTGATCTGAAGAAAATTTTACTTGCAACATAATGTACTTCCATGGAAATTGATTCTCTAGGCAAAGGTCTATCTATATAACATGAAAAGTCCACGAAAGTGTGCGTGGGGGAGAATAGGGCCTACTTTAAAACAATAATAATGAAATTGCATTTTTTTCTAAACCAATAAAATTAAAATCTCCTAAAATATAATAAAGTGTATTAATTATTATTAATTACTATCAACGGCAAGCAACTATTATATAGAAAAAACTGTTTGTAGTTTACAGATCATCGATATTTCTACAGAAGTAACTAGTCCTATGTAGGAGGGTTTGTGGTGCAGCTTAAATAACTGCGGCGGTGGCGGGTTGTGTGAGATATAGTAAGCAGCCTGTCTCTGTTATTGAGAATGAATTGAGCGTTTAAATGAATGGGGTTTCAGGCCAATTTTGTGCACATATAGGCTAAACTGAGCCATGAGAATCTCCTGAGGATGGTGAGATGAATGAGATGGCACTGCCCTTCAGACACATGATTCGAAATTCGAGCGTTTGAACAGCATCAGGAGCAATTCTACGTGAAACAACAGCAATAGCATCGGTTATGGCACGATACAGAATTAAGACGAGGCAATGATAACCAATATCTTGAAGGGGCTACGTCGTCACATGCTTCTGATAATAAGTACAGCCTACATGTTTCTCCTTTCAGGTTGGCCCACAATTAAGCATGTTTGCATATATACGCACGGGAAATTAACACAACAGGAATATTACTGGCTGAGACACAGTTACCTCTCTTTGAAATAACCATTTTGAATTTGACATTTTGAGCCACATCTTAAATGTCATCTCTTCATTTACAAATTATTTATTAAACAACATCCCTCGAAGCTCGTGGTTGCAAATATGGTTATAAACCTAAATATTGTGACTAACTATAATAAATTCGATATCATGGTGATAATAGTGATTTTGGGAAGTTTTGGCGGCAATTTTGGATTTTAAAAAATGCCACTGTATACAATTTTACACACCCTCTAGAAATTACTACCTCGGACCCATATGAATCGAAATGAGTCATAAAAAACTGCATAGTCTACCCTCTTGAGTCTTTCCACCCTTTGTGAAAATTCCTCCTGACTAACTTATATTGTAGTTATATGCCCGTCAGCGATGTTGGTGTGCCACAAAGGGGGGTTCGTTCGAACCCCCCTCCCGCCCCCTGGCTACGCCCCTGTGATTAGAGGCTGAGGCATATTCCCGTCGCCGACGGACCTTGTGAATGTTTTGTCCTGGTCAAAGTTTACCTGTAAAACCGATCAGGCATCTGGTCTTTCGACAACCTGATAATTTGCATATTCAAGATCGACGTCTGACGTGAACGCTCTCCAGTCGCCAATATTCATCCTATATTCCCGATTTTTTTTCTAAACACCCTCTGATGGATTATCCTGCTCAAGTTCGAAAATAAGGTAATTTGCATATCCAAGATGGCCGCCATGGGCCAATTTGCATATTCAAGATCAACATGAACGCTCTCCAGTCGTCAATATTTATCTGATCTTCGCGATTTTTTTCTGAACACCCTCTGATTGATGTTCCTGCTCAAGTTCGAAAATCAGCTAATTTGCATATCCAAGATGGCCGCCACGGGCGAATTTGCATATTCAAGATCGACGTGAATGCACCAGTCGTCAATATTCAACCGATCTTAGCGATTTTTTTTCTGAACACCCTCTGATGGATCATCCTGCTTAAGTTTGTAAATCAGCTAATTTGCATATCCAAGATGGCCGCCATGGGCTAATTTGCATATTCTAGATTGACGTGAACGCTCTCCAGTTGTCAATATTCATCCTATCTGCACACATTTTTTTTTGAACACCCTCTGATGGATTATTCTGCTTAAGCTCGAAAATCAGCTAATTTGCATATCTAAGATGGCCGCAATGGACTAATTTGCATATTCAAGATCTACATGAACGCTCTCCAGTCCTCAATATTCATCCGATCTTCGCAATTTTTTTCTGAACTGCCTCTGATTGCTTATCTAGCCTGACCACTAGCCCTGTGATTACATATCGGGCCAGAAACGGGGCTCTGGTTTTTAGGTTGTGGCCAGCCTCAATTTGGGGGTGTAGCTTGAAGGTTTGAGTCCTATTGGCCGATTGAGTTTAGGGATTCCCCGATGTATTTCTTCAAACTGTCAATATACACAAGTATGATTAGTGATGCGTACCACACTAGTTTTTTTACAGATATATACACAATAAATTTATAATATTCCTAGGAAACACGTTACATTGAAACAATGCTGTTTTTTAATGTTGGGCCAGCGTCAAAGACGATGGCCTAACATTAAAACAACATTGTTTTAGTGTATCGTTTTTTGTTGTGTTGACCATTTCTAGGTGATGCTCTGCATCACCAATCGTACTTGCATTATCACTCTAAATAGCTCTGTGACCCTCACGTGTCCGTGACGTATATAGGCCAGGTGAACCGGTAGGAGTTTCTACTGGTGAAAGAATGTCAAGAATGTAAAATGGAGCCCAGTATCTGGCCCAATATCAGTGTTCAGGCTAATTGCTTATCCTGCTTATTTTCGAAAATCAGCTAATTTGTATATCCAAGATAGCTGCAATGGCATAATTTGCATATTGAGGATCGACGTAAATGCTATCCACTCGTCAATATTTATCCAATCTTCTAAAAAAAAATTCTCAACATGCTCTGATAGATTACCTCAGCTAAGTTCGAAAATAAGCTAATTTGCATATCCAATATGGCCGTCATGGACTTATTTGCATATTCAAGATCGACGTAAACACTGTCCAGTCGTCTATATGGCCTACATCTGATTTTTGTGATTTTTTTCTGAACCCTCGATTTTCCTGTTTGAGTTTGAAAATTTGCTAATTTGTATATATATCCAAGATGGCCGCCATTGCACTTTTGTTATATAGCCCCATTGTTACTGCATTGGCAATAAACTTTTGATTATGGAAGGTGGAGACTTTCATATTTGCTATGCAAATATAAGATCTAGTCTAAATTTCATTTTTTTCTGTATTCAGGATAAAATACCAAAAAATGAACAATAACGCATGCTAAAATGGTTTTATAGTTCATTTAAAAATATTCACGCACGATACACATACATTTTTACTTGACCATGTTGACACAATCGGATTAATCACACTCAAAACCAGTACATACATCAATGTCATGACCAAGTCTATGGTCAAAAATGTGATTTTGTACATTAAGATTATAAGGTTGTTGATCCTGAAAAAATAGAGTATCCATCTATATAATATATGCGAATAAGTGTATTTTTTACAAAATATAATAAGATGAATAGATTTATCAAATTAATGATATCGTAACGATGAAATATGCAATGTACCGCCTGAAAATGTCAATCGGGAAGATATCCCAACATTCACAAGGCAGTTATGTTGTATATATGTTGTTTCTAGCTGACAGCATATGAAGTGGATACATCATAGTGATGATTTTGCTTAATTTCATTATCTCTTCCATCAGTCTATGAGTCCACATTCTTAGCACGCGAATACAAACGTATCTGTACATATATATTCATTGTCGCTTTATTCGTCATCGTCAACATATATTTTTTAGTCTGTCCCACGCGATGGCAATACCAAGAATCAGAAGACTGATCAGTACGATTCCTGCCACAATTCCAAAATAAATAGCCGAATTACCTGAAAATAAACAAGAAATAATAACAACAATAATAGGCCTAGTAATAAAATACATTTATATGGCGCCATATCCAACCTTAACCCTTTCAGCGCTGGGAGCGTCTTCATACTTATTCGTCAGAATCTAATCATATGTCTGCAGACGTCAGATTCTGGCTATAAAGACGACCCCTATAGCTATACGAGATTACCGCATCGTTCGTCTCAACAACACGATTATATCCTGTCCGAAAGAAGATATTACCATTACACACGAGCAAATAACTTTAGTACACAGAACTAAGTAACGTTACAATTTTCAATTTAACCGTCACTTACCTTTTTCCTTCACTTTTTTTCTTTCACAGAAATGTACTTTTTCATCGATGAACCATTCACATTCACTATACCAGGCGCATTGTCTACACAGTAATGATAATGTGTTAGGATTGTTTCGGCTTGATAATAATTATATTAAATATTTAATATTTAACACATTTAAAAATTAAAGAAAGAAGTCACAATTGAAATTCTCATCAAAATCATAATTCACACATTATAAAATTATCTTTTGACAGGCTATATAATATTTAAGATTTTAAATTAGTAGTTTTATATGGACAAAAACCTTACATTTGCGATAATTCTAGGCAAACGAGATGAGGACACATATTTGCTTTTCTTGCAATGTCTATTTCTTCATCTCGATTTTTTCTCGGATCGGGCATCGCTATAGGTGGTGTGCACGACTGGTATGGGCTCCTCGAAATAAACGAAACACAGTAAACACAAGATATTACATTTAATGTTGGACCAGCGTCGTAGACGGTGTACCACCATTAAATCAACATTGGGTTAATGTATCGTATTTGGTAAAGTTCCACATATCGCTTAGCATATATTTTCCGTGTGAGAAGTAATTTTAAATGAATCTAATTTACGCCTATAAAACTAAGTTTGTGAATAAGAATTTCGTGGTCCAAAGTATCGAATGCTTCAGATAAATCTCAAATGATGAATAGGGTAGCCCTATTTCACCAACAGGCATTCCACTATCCTGTAGATTAAGTCAAGTGCAGCAATATCTGTAGAATCCATATTAACTGTTCTATAAAATGTTGTAGGCTTAATAATAATAATAATAATAAACTTCTATAGCGACTAAATCCTCGGTCATCCGAGCTAAGAGGCGCGACAAACATAATCGTAATCCGATTCATAGTTACAAAACCGTTTCCGTTTGTCGTCTGGGCCAACCGGACCACCGAGGATTTAAGTCGGAAAAGCCTGACCAAAAAGATACGTTTTCAATTTCTTCCGGGAATTAATTTTTGTTTTCGCAGAGCGAATTTCTAAAAGAGGTTCATTCCAAAGTCTAGAAGCAGCAACAGAAAAGGCCCTGCTGCCTACCGCGGTTCTCACCCACGGAACATTCAGCCGATCTAGATCACTGGAACGAAGTGTCCGTACCTTTCGCGATGGCTTAATCATGTTTCGAATATATACTGGTTGTCCCCTGGTCAGAGCCTGGTAGGTCAGGGAACACAATTTAAATTTGATCCTGTACCGAACAGGTAACCAGTGCAAGGATTTTAGAAGAGGAGTTATGTGACAAAAACGAGGAGACCTTGTTACAACCCGCTCCAAACAGTTCTGTGCACCCTGCAGCTTTAATATCTCCCTTTCAGTGACTTTGAACAGGACAGAGTTACAATAGTCCAGCTTGCTACCTATCAACGAAGTTGCAATTGTTTTAGCAACATATGGTGTTAAAAAGCGCCTTATTCTACGCATGTCACGTATATGATAGTAGCAAGCGCGAGATATACCAGATATATGACTTTTAAAATTTAGAGCACTGTCAAAGACTATGCCAAGATTTCTAGCAGATGGAGAAGGAGTTACCTCCTGTGCCAACAATCTTATTGAAAAACATTTCGAAACTTTTTCACGCTGCACTTTAGATTCAAGTAATAAGAATTCGGTCTTATCAGGGTTAAGTCTTAACTTCCTTGATGATATCCAAGAAGACACGTCCTGAAGACATTTTTTCAGAATTTCCAAAGAAATATCGGGATTTTTTAGCGAAAGGGATAAATATATCTGAGTATCGTCGACGTAAAGATGATGTTTGACATTGTGTCTCTGAATTACATAGCTAAGGGGGGTAGGGCCGAGGACGGATCCTTGGGGAACCCCACACGCGACTTCGGCTACACTGGATTAACAGTCCATTAGTTTCACCTTCTGTTTACGATCTGACAGGTAAGACACAAACCACTCAAGGGCTATACCATCCATACCATCCCAAGTCGCCAAGAGATTGGTGATACTGCTGTGGTTCAGAGTGTCGAAAGCAGCAGACAGATCTAACAGAGTAAGTGCAGTGACTCTTCCCTCGTCCATATTCAAAATAATGTCATTTTCAACTTTCAGTAGCCTAAGGCCGTTTCAGTAGAATGAAAATGCTTATATGCTGACTGATACTGATTTGATAGATCGTTTCTTTCAAGATGTGAGCGAATTCGATTTGCTATAACTTTTTCTATGATTTTCGATACAAAGTTTAGGTTTGACACTGGTCTGTGATTTTTCATGTCATCTTTTGATAATGATGGCTTTTTAGAGTAGAGGCGTGTGACATGTGATGTTTTAAAAATGTCTGGAAAAACTCTTGAAATCAAAGATAAATTAACTATTTGTGTGATTGGAACCAACAAAACAGCAGTCTTTTAACAATTCAGTGGGGATCGGATCAAGATCGCACCTTTTGCTAGGTGAATTTATAATTATTTTCCTCACTTCATCAGCAGTAGCCGGTTCAAAACAAGTCATGCGTGATTTAACTGTCGGAAATTGAATGTCTGGCATATTATAAATGAATGTCGTTGGTAAAATTCATACGTATTTTCTCGATTTTGTCCATGAAAAATTTCGAGAACGATTCAGAAAGTGATTTTATATCAGAAAAGGCTGTGATGGATGGAGACTGTGTTCTGTGAAGAATATTGTTTATAGTTTTCCAAAGTGTTCGTGGATTATCTGAGGTTTCATTGATACAATCTACATAATATGTATACGCCGTGCATCGCTCATCATTTATTACAAAGATTTGCCCGTTTTCTGTATCTCGATCTATCTAGGCATGATCGAGTCCTTCGCCAAACTCATTCTAACTTTTGACGAAGTCGTTTAGCCCGTCGTTTATAGATGATTTGGTAGGTATTTACGGCAATTATGTGTATACACATTATCCTTCATAGTAGGCTACCAAACGAATCCTATGGGAAGTATACAATAGAAGTGACATCGATTGGACTCACTCTTTTCTAGAAATACTGTTCGTGCAGTATCCATAAATGGCAGGAGTATAACACGGGCATATACACATATCTTCATAATCACACACTGGCGACTGCAACATCAACAAAAAAACACGTAATGAACTTCATGTAACGGATATTAATTCGTTATAATAATTCGTTATATGTAAGACAAATATAATAGTTTTGTTATATATTATGTTGCCTCTTTTATAGCTTAAGTAATCAATTTTAATATATATTATGAGATACGTGGAAAACGTGGCAATAAACTTATTAATTAACTTGTTCCAGTGTGTCTTTTATTATATATATTTTTTAGATACAAATTACATTTTTACTTTTGCCACATATGTAATTCATTATATTTTATTACATATGATGTAGAGCGCGGTCAGATGTGCGAAACGTGTTATTGTTTCGGTTTTTAAATATATCAGTAGTGTTAAATTTGTAAGTGTTTCATTTGGAAGTGTTACAAACTTTCAATTAGGTCCATAAAAATAAAATGCTTTCAACAACCAAATATGTAGCCAGAACCTGAAACATACTATGGCTAAAAGCTATGGCTTAAAGCATGTCCTACTTATCCCCTACAAACCGTAGGCCTACTCACAGATGGCGGATAAAACAACAAGATGGCTCTCTTTTTCAAAAACCAGATAGCCTGTTTATTACACATCCCATTCCTTTGAATGGTTAGAATCATTGTTTTTCGGCTAAGCTAAAATGTAGATATAGGATACTCACACAAATTGATTGACACTGTTTTTCATATTTCACCTGCACCTTTTTCACCACGAGGAACACGTTGGTATCGGTGACCTCGTGTATTTCAAACACATCATTCTCAACCGATCCGCCCCCTGGCAGATACAACTAAAACGAAAATAATGATATATAAGGGATCTAGCATTAAGTAGATGCTTCCCAAAAAACAAAATACCTCTAGTCAATGCTAATTTAATGTTGGGCTGACGTCGCAGACAATGGGTCAACCGTAAACCAACTTTAGCTGAATTGCTCGTCTTTGTCAATACCCTGAAAACGTGACACAAAACTTTAATGTTGTCTGTATCCTAGGAAATGTAATTTCAATATATTGGACCTCTACCCTATTATTGGCGCAACCATTGCGCCAACAGTAACGTGTCAATTTAGATGCTATATTTTGGGTAATATCAGCCCAACACTTGAGATTCGTCTAGATACCGAATAGATGTTGGGACATTATTTCATCCCCTTGGATATGAGAGGGTGTATCTGTCACTTAACAAAGTAGCATATCCAAGGCAAGGAGTTGTATCTTCCTAATATGAAGACCCACCTTCCAGTAAGTGTAGTTACGAAGAGTACTATAATCTATACATCCCGCTGGCTTCATCACATTCTTTTCAATCAGTTGATCAGTTATAAACTCTTCGCGTGTGGAGATATGTACATCATCCTCTGGTGTATCAAGTAATGATGGGTGAATTACTAGGTAACCGTTGTCATCTACCACAAAACACCTACAACCAGGAAAACGCGACGTATTGGAACAATGTTGTTTTAACGTTGGTGCAGCGTCGCACCAATTAGATCGAAATAGGCGTAGTATTTTATTATACCATGTACTTCGTGTAACAAGGATATTCGATAGTATAAAACAAACTTAATAAATCGTTTATATAATTATTTGTTAATTGTCATATCTGTATCTGGTTAAATATAATATATATAATCATGTAGGCCTACACAATCTATGTTTTTTTTATTGCAACGAAATGACAAACGAATTCTCAATAATTTTGCACATCATTAAATGTCAAACTGTAGGAAGGTACAAGAGTCTCCGATCACATACGTTTGTTTCTCGTCGACACACGGAGCATAGATGGACTTCAGAATATCAATCACAAATTGTATTGTAACATCTACCGCAATAACCGCCATAAGCTTATCATCTCTGTTTTTATCTGACTCACTGCAAATAATGTATACATTATTATTGAAAAAATAGATTAGTCACCGTTTTTGTAAACAGGCCATTTCCAAGGCATAAAGTCGATAAAAAATTCGCAAAATTATATTGAATATTTGAAAATTTTGACTATTTGACATGTAATAAAATTCCAGAATTAGTGTAATGGGTTTATAGAGGTACGTCATAATTTCGAATAACGACATGTCAAATAATTCTTTTGAAATACTTCATATAATTTTACGAAATTTTCAGGGATATTGGGATTCTTTTGAAAACGTGTTTGCCAAATTTCATGAAAGACTGGAGAATTGACGGAGAAATCGGCGAAACATGAATAAAAGGCGACAAAAATGGCTCGAAAAGACATTTTGTCTTGAAATTGCCTGTCTTTAAAATGACTATTAGAAGAAATGTATCGAAGTAAAGTTAATTTTACGCTCAATTTAATACTGTGTCATTCAATTACCCTTGGACTTGAATAATACTTACAGTTCACTGAATCATCGGAGGGGGGGGGGGGGGTAGGGGGAGATGGGAAAAAAGAAAAAAAATGAATATATTTCCTAGAAAATTGACCCTGCACGCCTATTTATTACCTATTATTATTTCACAGGGTATCAAAATGACCACCAAAAATTGTTTTATTAAGAATATAGAATTGTGAAAGATAATGATAAAAAATGAAACTGGTGGGATTGGGGAAAAATGTAATTAAAGGACAGTTTGTGGCTAGAACAATACAGGCATCAGTACTAGGCCTATTGCAGTATATATATCATTAAATTTAATAAATTATATTGCAAATGTTTACTGTGAATGCGCTGAACTGATAATCAAATTAATATATCTTTGACATCTAGGCTAACTTTATATAAAAAATAATTATTCGTGTTGAATCCTGTGAATAAATTTAGGGCTGTTTCCAGTAGTTGAAGGGTTGTTTCTTCTAATTACAGGAACCAGCCTCTGATCACGGTGTGATTTGGCAGACACTATAGTTTGAAAAAAAATGCTGAAAAAAATGTACTGAAAATAAATGTCAACTCAATAAAATAATGTGTTTACAGAGCCTACACAGAGAAAACTGTGTTTTTTGTATAATTGATTAGAATTTCATGTGCTCCCTCACTCAATTTTGTGACTTTTATTGTAGGCCTGTAAAATAGATACAGCTACCAGTATTGACCTGACAACTGCAAATTAAGATTTGCTGTTTTGGCTATATTATTTTCAGCACAAGTCACCACACCAAGCTCGAACCTTTGAGAAGGATTGACAAAAATAACAAATCCTTTTTATACATACATACAGGCATACATTAGTTCATTGACTACAGGATTGGCTAAAACTACCAGCACTCATTGGTTAAATAGTCTACATGAAGTTTGGCCAATGTTTTTATCACTTCAATCCCAATAAAACATATTTAGCACTCGGTCTATTTTCTTCTTGGTTTATCAAAAAATGTATTTTGTGGAACGATATAGAAAAGAAATGAAAGGTAGGCCTATGTGAAATATGTTCTTCAAATTATGGAAATACAGTGGAATACCGCATGTAGAACAGCATATCTGTTAACCGGTGATTAGGGCCTATTGTATACTCACCCCCCCCCCCTCCTAGACACAAAACGCTATCCTGCTAAACGCTCTCTGGTTGTCTATCGCATATGTGTCAACTGGCGTCTGAAAACTAGGTTAGTCAATGGTGGGGTGTTTCTCGGGCACAACTTGAAATGCCTCGTTTCAGTGTGTGGTCGTAGACAGAACACTGAGAAAGACTGTAGGCCTACTGCAGAAAACAGGTAGATTTGGGAAAGTCATCACTGTACATCAGTCATTTGTCAGCAGGCCTGGACACGGTAGACGATTAATGTAACATGTTTTACTTTAAAGGATTTTAATGTAATCAAAGCTTACCCTGGGATCATCTGACAGGTCGTATGATCATGATGATAGCAACATTACAAAATACATGAAATATGAGATAGGTACATCATATTATTTTTTAAATTGTTTAATAAAATTATGATGACCCTTTTTTCGTAACTGCCGACATGCTAAAATAAATATATGACCACATTCCACTGTTTTCACTGAACAAGAAAAATGCTGTGCCAAATCAAACTTCGAGCTAAATTATAAAAACGTCCGGAAATTGTGACCTCAATGTTGCAAATTTCAGAATGGATACAGAATCCAAACAAGAGCACACTCGACAATAGCCCGCCGCCCTTATTGAACTTGAAGTCATTATTGCGGCCACAATGTCAAATTATTGACGTAAAAAATGCGAAAAATGACAATAAATCGGCCATTTTCAATTTTTTTCCAGTCATTATTGAACTCGTCCCAGAACTGGTTATTAGTAACATGCATAGCAAATTTCAAGAGGATACGTGAAAATTTTTCAAGTTATCGCGCTCACAAGGTCAAATTATTGACGTAAAATGCAAAAAATCGCAAGAAATCGGCCATTTTGAAAAAAAGTTCAGCTTTTATTAAACATGTCCAAGAACTTCTTATTAGTAACATGCATAAACAATTTGAAGAGGATACGTGAAAAACTTTTCAAGTTATCGCGCCCACAAAGTCAAATTATTGACGTAAAATGCGGAAAATCGCAATAAATCGGCCATTTTGAATTTTTTTTCCAGCCATTGTTGAACTTGTCCAAGAACTACTTATTAGTAACATGAATAACAAATTTAAAGAGGATACGTGAAAAACATTTCAAGTTATCGTGCCCACAAGGTCAAGTTATTGACGTAAAAGCAGAAAAATCGCATTAAGTCGGCCATTTTTATTTTTTTACGCCAATATTGAACTTGTCCGAGAAATGGTCATTAGTAACATGCATAACAACTTTGGGAAGGATACATGAAAAACTTTTCAAGTTATCGCGCCCACAAGTAAATGTTAACGCCGACGACGCCGAACTTCAATTGCAATAGCCCACTTTTTTTAATAAAAATTAAAAGGCGGGCTAAAAATCAGGAAGACACTTGAACTTTTTGAAGGAGTTGAAGAAAACTATTGCCCCGCAAATATAGGCCTACATATCACATAATAATCATAAATTTTGGCTTAGCTTCCGGCCCTTCTTTACCTTTTTTTAAGTCCCCGAAGGGGTCATGGAATAAGAAACATTATGATGGATTTTTATCCTTATGGCTAAGAAACTTCCAATTTTACCATCGTGTAAGGCCGGTCAACAAGACTTCATCTAGGTTTTACCCTGGGAAAATAGTGCAGCCTTCCCCGGGTATTCTTAGAGATTCCCCCATTGTTCTGTCCAAATGGCCTCAATGATGGCCTCCAAAGCTTCCTCATAGGGCAGTAGTGTAGTCATTCTGGCAATAAATCCACGGAAATCTGGACAAATTGCTAACAAAGGTTTTACGATTTATTATGGTAGATATAGGTCCCAGCTAGCAATCCTAAAAAGTCCCAAGCAAAACAAATTTGTTAAATTGACGAATAGTCAGCCAGCCAGGGGTACATAATGTGATGAAAAAATGTAGTGATGGCATATCTTTGTCACAAGCAAACTTCAGCAAACTTCAGAAAATGTGTTTAGTAATTGTCAAAGAACAATACCTGGATGGCTGACATTGTTTTACATGTTTCCTTTTTTGCAGAATAGCGATATTTAAGATGGCCGCAATATGCAACTAGCTATTATGTTAAAAATCACATATATTCACCAATCACTATGCAAATTGTTAATGTAATATATGGATTCGTATGTTTAGAGGGTTAAAGAATTTGAATATCACGAAATAAGAAACATTTGAAACGTTCTTTGCGACTTCAATTGTTAAAAACGATTTTAAACCAACAGTTGTGATGTATATAATTATTATATTAGTTATGTACATTTGAAATGTCAATTCGTAATATTTACACAGATAATATCCACAATTGCATTGTGTATATGATCGTGAAATAAGCAGATACTTGGATTTGCCGTGAGCAGAAACGTTCTATGTCATGCTGGTTCTAGGCAGTCAACATATCCAACGTTGGGTAAATGCTGTGCCATCATTTATGCCACTGTTCCAACATTGGCCAAACATTGTATCAGTGTATCGAGTTGTCTGTGACTCCACAAAAACGAGACGTTTAGACAATGCTGTTTAACTGCTGAGCCATTGCCGTAGACAATGGGCCAGCATAAAGCTAGCATTGGATAAACGTTTATCGCGTTAAGGCCTACATATTGGTGGACCAATGCTGGGATAATGCTGGCTCAGTGTTGTAAACGGCGGGCCACCATTAGGCTAATATTGTGTCAGCGTCTGGAGTTTGCTGATTGGCTGTGACCAAACCCAGTTAACTCGAGGCATACACCCAACGTCGCCGACGTCGAAGATGTCGGGCCAATAGTAGAACAAGATTTGGTCAATGCTTCGTATTTGCTGTGATAAGTGTTCTCGTGGGTGTCACTCTGTCGCGGGGGTGCTAGTCCCCCCCCCCCATCCGCTCTCCCACCTCTCTCTCTGCTGCAGTCACCTGTGTTATCTTACGCAATATAGCAATTACACTGTGGTTAAGAGGTGGAGGTAACTGGAGTTACCATTAGCAAAAAATGGCTGACACGGCTACCGATTCGTTTACATTTTCATCTATTTTGTGTAGTTTAAGGTTCTCCTTCGCTCCATCGATTTGTATGTGGATTAATATTATTTAACTGGACAAAATGGACATCATGTTAACCTCAAATTGTCGATAATTTTCTAGTAATCGGTAAACAAAATTTGTTCAATGAGAATGGTAACTGTCAAGCGTGTTGCTGGTAACTGCAATACTCAATGATATCATGCTACTGGTAACAGACAAATTATGTTGCTGGTAACTGATACTTTATTTATTGGAAATTTTCAAATAGTGCATCAAGGAGACTCTCATATTTCGGACAACTGTAAAGAAGTTATTTAAAGGGAAGGGAATTAATTTTTTCGTGGATATAAAGCTGAAAGATTACATTTTGTCGAGAAAAAAATCAGTCCTGCTGATTGCAAAATCAATTTTGTTGTTCCATCAGACCTGATTTTAGCTAAACACTCAGTATATGCAGTATAAGCAGTATAGTATAGACGATCTTTGGTATATGTGACCCGATCTGGCAAAATGAGATGGAAGTCGCGTTTTGACTATTGAGCTAGGGCCTCCAAAAGGCAAAATGGTCATAATCTGACCAATTTCAGATTTTGAGATAAAGTATGAGATAAAAATGTTAACTTTCGGTTCCTAAAATTGTAAGGTATAAAAATAAATATGAATTATATAAAATTGATGTTTTAAACACACTACGAATTGCAAAAAATAAACAAATTTACAGACAATAAAAATTATGACGCCAGTACTAGCGTCATGAGCGTGGTAATAGGCTCCTATATAGTGTATGTCTATATGTACCCCATTTGCTAGATGTTGATGTATAAATTGATCTTAATATTGATTATGTATCTTGAGGGTGCTAAAAATAAAAGTGGGTTTAATTTTTTCGGGGTCATTGAGGTCATTTTCTCACCCCCTGAAAACCCCTGACCCCCCCCTACTATATGATTTTTTTTCAACTTGATCGATTAGCAGCGTGTATCAGCTCATTTTGTAGGTATTGATGAGTAGAAAAAACTTTATCCAGGAAACTATCAGCTAAAATTTATATTCACCCCTCCAGTGGGGGGAATAAGGGGTAAAAAGGGGTAAAATCACCAAAAATAGGGTATATTTTCAAATTAATGGAATAGAGTCGTGCAGCAACTCATTTTGTAGGTATTAATGAGAATAAAATACTCCGCCAAAAAACCAGTAGCTAAAATCCATATTTACCCCTCCAGGGGGGGGGGGGGGGTAATAAGGGGTAAAAAGGAGTAAAATCCCTATATAGTGTATGTCTATATGTACCCCCATTTGCCCCCATTTGCCAGATGTTGGTGTATAAATTGATTTTATTGTTGATTATGTATCTTGAGGGTGCTAAAATTGAAAATTAAAGTGGGTTAAATTTTGTCGGGGTCAATGAGGTAGTGAGGTCTTTTTCTGACCCCCTGAAAAGCCCCCTCCCCTTTGCTATATGATTTTTTCAACTTAATCGAATAGCGGCGTGTAGCAACTCATTTTGTAGGTATTGATGAGTAGAGCAAACTTTATCCAAGAAACTTTGGTCTAAAATTTATATTTAACCCTCCAGTGGGGGGGGGGGGGAATAAGGGGTAAAAAGGGGTAATATCACGAAAAAATAGGGTATATTTTCAAATTAATGGAATAGAGTCGTGCAACTCATTTTGTAGGTATTAAGGAGAGTAAAATATTTCACCAAAGAACAAATAGCTAAAATCCTTATTTACCCCTCCAAGAGGGGAAATAAGCGGTAAAAAGGAGTAAAATCGCGAAAAATAGGGTATATTTTCAAAATTATTCGAATGGAGTCGTGTAGCAACTCATTTTGTAGGTATTATTGAGTAGAAAAAACTTCACCAAAGAACAATATGCTGAAATACATATTTACCCCTTCCAGTGGGGAATAAGGGGTAAAAAGGGGTAAAATCAAGGTAGGGTATATTTTCAACCTATCAAATAGGGTCGTGTGGCAGCGCAATTTGAAGGTATTGATGAGTAGAACAAACTTCACCTGAGAAAAAATTGGCTAAAATCCATATTTACCCCCTTCCGGGGGGTGGGGGGTGGGGAATAGGGATAAAAAGGGGCATATTTTCAAATTAATCGAATAGATAGATTGAAATGTGTTTGATGTACTTCCGTGTTGGGGCATACGTGGGTTTCAGCCATCAAAGACATCCTAAACGAACACAATTGCAGCGAAAATTAACGATTTTTACCCTTTTTTGCTGATTTGACATTGTTGTGACCTTGAGATGACCTCGGGGTAACATGAAGTCCCACCCCAGCCCATGTGACCATGTTTGGTTGGGCTTCATCAGATTTAGCAGAACTGCTAGTTAGTGGTCCAAGCATGACAATGTATGTTTTATTTGATGTGTTCTTGTCATATCAGATGGGGGTGATATATGGGTCACTTTGGGGGGTATTACCCTCCAACCCCTATATTACCCCTGTAACCCCTGTAACCCCTGTAACCCCTGAGATGAGTTTGGTGTACCTCTACTCCACGTTGGGGCCTAAGTTGGTTTCAGCCATTATAGACATCATAAATTAATACAATTGAAGCAAAAACAACAAAAACTTATTATTTTCAACCTTTTTAGCTGATTTGACCTGGAATATGACCTTGAGATGACCTTGACCGGACCTTGGAATAATGAAGACCTACCACAGCCCGTTTCACCATGTTTACTTGGGTTGGGCTTCGTCATCTTTAAAAGAGTGTTAGTTATTGGTCCAAACATGACACTATATCTGAAATTTGGTCCATTTCTGTCATATGAGATGAGGGTAGACATAAAGGTCATTCTGGGGGTATTATTCTCTAATTCCCATATTACATCTGTAAACTCTTGAGATGTGTTTAGTGTACCTACGTGCTGGGGCCCAAGTGGGTTTCAACAGTCATAGACATCTCAAATGTACAGAATTAGAGCAATAACAAGAACAACTAGCTATTTTCACCCTTTTTGGCTGATTTGACCTTGCTGTAACCTTGAGATTACCTTGACATGACCTTGCGGTAACACCCTAATGAAGCCCCCCCCCCCCCCTCCCCCAGCCCATGTCACCATGTGTACTTGGGTTGGGCTTCATCACACTAATAGAAGAAGTGATAGTTATTGGTCCAAACATGACAATGTATGTGTTATTTGATCCATTCTTGTCATATCAGATAGGGGTGATATAAGGGATGATATAAGGGGGGTGTTATCCTCCAACCCCTATATTACCCCTGTAACTCATCTTTGAGATGAGTTTGGTGAATCTTCACGTTGGGGCCTAAGTGGGTTCCAACCATCAAAGACATCCTAAATTAATACAATTGAAGCAAAAACAACAAAAACTAAATATTCTGACCCTTTTTGGCTGATTTGACCTTGATATGACCTTGACATGACCTTGGGGTGATATCCATACGAAACCCCACCCTAAGCCGTGACGCAGTGTGTACTTGGGATCACCTCCATCAGCTAACTGACTATTTTCAATAGAAGTGGGCCTACTATACTGGTCATTTGTCCAAATATGTCTATTTTTTTAATCCTTCCCGGTGACATTCTCATACAAGAAATTGAATAAGTAAAGGGTTGAAAAAAAATTCAAAAAAAATGTTCTCCATCTTTGAACTCCGTTTTCTCAAAATGACACGATTTTTAAATTGATATTTCCCGATTTAGCCTCAGTTACATCTTCGGAGCTATTCAACCTACAGGCTTGTGTGACACCTCATTTTAAAGGTAATTTTGTTAATTTTGATTCAGGATCTGATAATAACTCCAATACCCCAAAACGCGACTCCCGTCTCATTTTGCCAGATCGGGTCACATATACACTTTTAGTCAACAGTTGTGATAGGCCTACACGACGCTCTAATAGGACCCTTCAATTATCATTAGCCTAGGAGCCCTATTGCATTTTGACAAAGTGTTGACGTAAAAGGTAAACATCCAAAATGACCGCCGTTTTAACCAAGGTCAAATATTAATTTGATATAATTTTCGATAGAGGCTGATTCATAATTTTGATATCTACCATATGGTTTTCAGGTATGCCCGACATAATGGTGTGGCCAAAAATTATTTTGGTCATTGCATTGGCTAGTAAAATCCAAGATGGCCCCCATTTCTGCAAGGTTAAGCTATATAAATTACCATTATTTTCGACAGAAAGGACAGAAAAGCATAGTTTTGATGTCTACCATAATAAGGTTTTCGGGTATGCTCGACATATTGTGTCGTTGGAAAGTACATTAGACATTGCATTATGGGTAAAATCCAAGATGGAAACCAAAAATAATTATAATTGTCAACAGAAGGGAAGCAGAATCGTGATTTTGGTAACAACCATCAGTCAGGGAAAGTTCAGCGATTTTTTTAACAAAACCTAAAACAAATTCCTTACTAAAAACTTATTTTACAATTGCATAGTATAGGGTTTTATCTAACTTCTGACTATTTGTTTACGCTCAACTGTCATAAGAGGTTTTTTTACAGAAAAAAATGTAAGATGGCCAAAATCGGTAATGAAAAAAATCGAAACCAAACATATTTTGTCATGACATGCTAATTTAACTCACATTTTACCAGCGGTGGGTAGACAGTTACGCTAAATGTAGTATAATTTATAAAAGAAAACAGGAGAAAAACCAACATGGCGGCCAAAAACAGCAAAGCACGATATTGATCAGTAAGTGTTCACGTTTGACTTTTTGGTTTGAGAAGTGCAACATGCTAATCTTATGTTATCGATATTACTATTGTTAAATGTGAACATGTCTGCCTTTTGTAATTTGTCTCTATTAGATGTATATGTAATGTGTATATGTAGTGCATGTAAAAAAGTAGATTGGAATAAGTTAGGCGCTTTGTGGTGAAATGTGGTAAAATGCTCCAGACAGTCGAATGTACTAATAACATAGATGTTGATCTGGTCTGGGAAAGCTGGCTTTAGTGCTACGATGATGTAAGAACATCAAATGTACCCTCAGAAATTTACCACCTCGGTTTGATTCTGGAGTGAGACGTCTAAAAAAGAAGCAAGCTTGGACAAAGAAGTTTAATAAAGGTCATCATTGATCAGTAAGTGTTCACGTTTGACTTTTTGGTTTGAGAAGTGCAACATGCTAATCTTATGTTATCGATATTACTATTGTTAAATGTGAACATGTCTGCTTTTTGTAATTTGTCTCTATTAGATGTATATGTAATGTGTATATGTAGTGCATGTAAAAAAGTAGATTGGAATAAGTTAGGAGCTTTGTGGTAAAATGTGGTAAAATGCTCTAGACAGTCGAATGTACTAATAACATAGATGTTGATCTGGTCTGGGAAAGCTGGCTTTAGTGCTACGATGATGTAAGAAGATCAAATGTACCCTCAGAAATTTACCACATCGGTTTGATTCTGGAGTGAGACGTCTAAAAAAGAAGCAAGCTTGGACAAAGAAGTTTAATAAAGGTCATCATTGGAATAAATTTAGAAAAGTAAGAAATAAACTACATAAATTATTGCAGTTCAAGCACAATCAGTTCATTGCTGATTTGCCTGAAACACTAAAGGGAAACTCTAAACGATTCTGGTTTTATTATAGATCGAAAACAAAGAAAATATACAATAATATAAAATAACAAATTTTCATGAAGGTCTAAGCGCCACCAATCCCAGTGATATGGCTTGTATGTTCAATACATATGGTGAGTCATTAGCTTTTGTAGTGGCTGAGATTGCTTTTGAAGTGGCTGTGATGACTTCCTCAGTGGCCAAGAGCAATGAGTAGCACTAAAGCTATGTGATCGACTCTAATAACACTCTTAAAGGGTGTTGGCACAACACGTGATATTACCTCACGTGCGTGAGTGATGACGGAAGTCGATATGGTCTACTTGCAAACGCTGAATGTTAAACCATTTCAGCGCTAAAATGTGTGTTTGAATAAAGTAAATAGAGTGTCAGTGTCAGCTATAATAAATATAGCACGAATCGCTACTACACGATGCAACCATGGATAACACGATGCAACCATGGATCCCCCAATTTTTTTTGCCATTTTTCCAGAAAAATCATGTTTTAAAAATTTCAACAACCGATTGAGCATGACATTTTCAGCTAACTATTATTTAGCACTCCGAGTACAAAAGGTATGAAGTATATCATGTGTAGAACAGACCGTCAGGATCCCGAGAAGGCAATTTTAGGTGCCTCAGCATGTACCAATTAATGATATAGCCCCTTAATTAGGGCCCAAATTAGTGATTAATTAACATACCGAGTACACGCACAAAGACAATGGCACCGACAAGGTGGTTGGTGGTGGAGCCCGAATTCATCGTTCCTCATAAGTGTTAAATCCTGTACTTAATGAGCTTAAGAAAGTGTTTTATTTGTGCTAATTACAGATTTAATTAGCAAAATCTGTGCATAAAAAATCTCAATGGTATGATATTCTCAGATATATAGTGCGTCAGAATAAACAATACTTAAATGTCAAAGCCTGAACAAAACCTACTTAGGAACTCTTTAAAGATTGGGGTAAAATAGTAGTTTGTTCAATTTCTGCAAAATGAATGGTAAATTAAGTGACTTTAATATGTAAAAAACTGTGCAAACCGGTGATGAAATTAAAAATGTGTCATGATGTGAGGTTGGGGTGAACGGTGACTCTCTTCTAGTCAGAAGGCCCGCTAGTCAGAAGGCCCTTCAGTCAAAAGGCCCGTTGGTCAGAAGGCCCATTAGTCAGAAGGCCCGTTAGTCAGAAGGCCCGTTAGTCAGAAGGCCCGTTAGTCAGAAGGCCCTATAATCAGAAAATCAGTTAAGCTTTTTTGTCAGAAGGCCCTTAAGTCAGAATTTGTTCATTGGGCAAATACAAATAATTACTCAAGGATACTTGAAAAATGCTGACGGAGTCCATACGAGTTTTTCAAAAAAATCGGTAATTTAATAAATAGTTTGAAAGAGAAAAATAGCCATGAAAATTAAATTGTGAAAAAAATTATACGCAAACAAATTGCACAACTGAGAGTAAAATCCATATAGATCAAATGTTGCGTCTCTGGGACATTAGTATATACGTTCGACTATTAGTTGGTTATAAGTCGATATAATCTGAATATGATCTTGAAAAAAAATCACGATGGTTTGTAGTTCGTACATTTATATTGAAAACTATCATTATTGATGACTGGTTGGTTGCTTGGCTGGGTTATTTTCATCAATGAATGCGCTTTTTTTAGCACTATGCTTTTTTGCATATATATAAACTTTACTGAAATAGGTGTGCAAAGTGTGCCATGAGTAAACCCCACAAGATTTTTCAATTGGAGTTTGTAGCCATCTGTTTAATTTATGTCAAGCGTTTATAAATGTATCATTTTGCTCAGAATAAATAATAAGTTGTTTGTCCAAATATTCTGATAACTAGCATTATTTGTCGACTCTTTTGTGTGGAAATGCTTGTTTTATATTCGAGAAAGTGAAGATTACCTAAGCACGGGAGAACTAATATATAATGTGATTGCAGTATATATTATTACCGTGCTAATTAAGACCAGCGTGAAATTTGAATCTCAATCTAATCTATTAGCAGTATCTTGTAATCTCGACCATTTTTTCTCAGCAAGTTTCAAAATTTAGGTAGGCCTATTCGCGTTTGAAGCAGTATGTTGATGGTATTGCTTGTTCATATATACATTGTTCCAACCTGTTTAAAGACATGGAGTGTACATTGCTGCATACGATATGCAATTACAGGTATTATTATTATACTATTTTGTTCCGATATGTGGAAAATTGACTGTTATTTACAGACAGCTTGGCAATAACCACTTGATCCAATTATTATGGGTAGTTTTCATTCATTTGAAACTGGGAATTACGTCAGAAACATTAGGTTCAAAAACATAATGAATGGCCTATTAATAACGCAACCCTTATGAAAGTGCTAGACGTTGTTACTGTCACAAATAAACAAATAAAGACAAATAATTGGTCATAGGGTTGTTCATATATGAGTTGATTTCTTTAAGGTATTTATCTGACTTTCTGACTAATGGGCCTTCTGACTAACGGGCCTTCTGACTAAAAGGCGGACACCGGGTGGACAGATGGAAGGGTGAAGCTATTTCCACTATCTCGGTATGTGCCATATAGGCCTAGTGGAAGTACAACACATTGAAAACAATGTATTATACATATGTGAAACATTTAGTCAGAAATAAACACACATCATTCGGTTTTATCTCATTCCGAAACATAACATGGGTATCTTATAAGCTTAAATTAAAGTTCTTTGGACGTTATCTTGTGCCAAAGCATAAAGTATCCAATATGTCAGCTATGAAATAATATTGAGTTTAAGACAACCATTAAAGTTAAATCATATTTTGATGTTTTAAATTAGTCAAATGATAAATTATCGTCACTTGAACTGTCTGTCTCGCCACTTGGTGATATAACATTGTCATCCCCTAATAACTAAAATATCTGTATTATATGCACGAATGACCACATCATTATATAGTCCTACATTGTCAATTGCTTCTGTGCTACATAAGTGAGTTTTAACGACACATATGAAAAAAAAATACATATATTTAAACCAATATAGTACATCATCAATGTCATAAAAATCAATAATTTGAACCGTTTTGCTAAGCAGCTTATAGATACCAGCAAGAATACATAGCACATCATCTTGATATCAGTAACCAGGTAATGTGTTTGTATATATGTAACAACAATACCAAAGGGCAGGGGCCCTGGTGCCTGCTTGGAAAGTCAGAAATCGCAGATTCGTATCCTGATTTGGCATTCCAAGTTTTAAAAATGTTTCCTCCCTGCTCAATCGTAAAGATTGAATATTGTGGGCAGCCTACATGACCGAGAGATAACGTGCTTGGCCGCAGACCAACAGGGCTCAATTTCGAATCATGTGTCTGGAGGGCAGTGTCACCACATTTATATCACCATCCTCAGGAGGTTCTTCTGGCCCAGTTTAGCTTATATGTGAACAAATGTGGCGTAAAACCCCATTCATTTCATTTCATTACATTTGATAAAGCCAACTAACGCCTGCCTCGACGTTTGCCTGATAACATTACAGTAACATTGCAGCAAAGATCGTGTGAGTTGAGAAAGCCTTCATGGGTCTTTATCCTTGGGTCGATCTACTGTTAGTATTGTGATTTTCGTAATTTGCATTACGTAAGAGGGTGTAGTAAAAGTGCATTACGGTTACATGTGATAATTGAAGCTGCTGTAGATTTCACGGCTGAGTAAGAAACATTAAAAGTTGATATTTTACAACTCCGTGACGATTTTGTTAGGCGTATTTAGGGCAGAAAAATTGAAATTGAAGAATAAAGACTTCGTGAAAATTCCTGGCTAACTGGGGCCTATTAAAAGACCCAGAAGAAATAATAATTGCACATCTACTCTTGTATGTACATACTTTTTACATTGTCGTCCTGTAAAAATGATTTTTTGTCAAACATTTTTCATTATGTGCAGTGGGCCTACTTCAGAATGTGTGTATAATCAGCAAAATGTATGATGGGAATCAAACATATAATATAAATTCTAATGATGGATGAGATATAAACATATCCTACCGGCCTATACATATTTTATTTTCATGATAATGCAATTTAGAGCATAGATATACATTCTCTGACACACCTGTAGCTTATATTTTGCAATGATGTTGACAAGTTTCAAGGCCCCTGGGTCTCTTGTTATTTATGTTTATTTATGTTTATTGTTATTTATGTTTATTTACGTCTTTTTAATTTATGTTTTTATTGTTGTGTACTTGGTCATTCATTGTCAAGTTATGCGAATATTCATGTGAGAATCTTGTTTTCTTAATAAGGATCTAGGGGTACAGAAATTCAATGTAACCTGGGTGTGATCAAAAATATATATGGTTATATATTCTTGGTATGATTGATAACGAAGTTAACTAATAAATTCTAGTTGTGGGCAAATGCCTGAATTTTGATCTCAATAATTATTAAACAGCAGCGGTTCCTTAAAGTAGTATATTAGAGGCCATTAACTTGACAGACAAACCAAATACTAATATTGTAGGTGGTCACTCCGCCACACAAGCTACCCAATAAATACGAGAGCATATTATTATCTGGGCTAGCAAGAATAATTTAAGCAAGACTACAGCATATAGGCATACTCATATACCTTCAAAAAAACACAATCACTTAAAATATCATTATTGTTTTCTGAAAAATCCCTAAAGCAACTTTAAATAAACTATTCTTTGCATTTAAAGTCAAACTGATAGGTGCAATCGATTCATGGTGTCCAAAAAGATAATTAACGATACCTAACATTTGCAAAATGAAAAAAACAATGTAAAAATTAGATTTTCGCAAGCAATCGTGTATTGAAATATAGTTTTGGTCATTTTCTCGAATTTGAATAGGAGTTTTGCTTGGGACTTTTCGAAATGTTAGTTGGGACCTACATCTACCATATCACATCATAAAAACTTTGTTAGCAATTTGTCCAGATTATTTTGCTAGAATGACTACACTACAGTGGACATTGTCTATTTTCATTTTCTGCATTTTTTTACAAAAATATTTAAAAAAAATATCAGAAGGGCCCTTAGCATGCCTGTTCCAAGTACATGAAGAGGTAAGTTTACCTCTTCAAACATTTATGAAATTCAATGCGACAGCGAGAGCTGGCATTTTTTTTCGTAATCGCAAGAAATCAAAAGATGGGAACCCACAGGAAAGGTGATAACAGTGCCATTCAAAACAATTCACGCTTCAATTCTACAACGCTGGCTTCATTTCTACCAGTGATAGTGAGCAAAAAGAACAAATAAACAGAAACCCCTCGGAGGTGTTCTTTGCAAAATACGAAGAAAATCACAAAAGTAGTTCCTGAGTTATGGCCCAGAAATGTATTTGAAAACAACTAATTAGGCCGTAGTACTGAACCAATAGTAGGCCAAATTACAGTTACCACAAAATGTACATCTGAACCTCCTGGGGGTGTTGTGTGCAAAAATTGAAGACAATTTGAAGATGAATGGATAAATGAATGAATGAATGAATGAATGAATGAATGAATGAATGAATGAATGAATGAATGAGTGAATGAATGAATGAACAAATGAATGAATGAATGAATTAATGAATGAATGAATGAATGAATGAATGAATGAATGAATGCATGAATGAATGAATGAATGAATGAATAAATGAATGAATGAATGAATGAATGAATGAATGAATGAATGAATGAATGAATGAATGAATGAATGAATGAATGAATGAATGAATGAATGAATGAATGAATGAATAAATAAAGGACTGAATGAATGAATGAATGAATGAATAATTGAATGAATGAATGAATGAATGAATGAATAAATGAATGAATGAATAAATGAATGAATGAATGAATGAATGAATGAATGAATAAATAAATGAATGAATGAATGAATGAATGAATGAATGAATGAATGAATGAATGAATGAATGAATGAATGAATGAATGAATGAATGAATGAATGAATGAATGAATGAATGAATGAATGAATGAATGAATGAATGAATGAATGAGGTTTATACACATAGGCCTACAGGCTGTATTGAAAATGACTAAATTCTGACCTGTAGAGAGGAAGTCTACGACCAATAGTAACAACCGTGCCAGCACCGTGAACGTATTCATATGGTAGGCTAATAGCTATCTTTCCTTTATTTCCTAATATTCTCTGGAACCTGAGCGCAAAATCATGAAAATCGTAGCTAAATTACAACTTTTTGAATTATTACCATCAAATTAGTTTGATACTTTTAGCTATTTTCATCTAAGAACAATCTGAAACTAAAATCAAAAGTACACTTAAAACAAATGTAATGGGCATTTCGATACTTTATTGTTTGTAATTATTTTTTTGCATGATGAGAACACTCGATCAACTTTTTCATGGCTATAATATAATCCTCTTGAATAAATATGTTATAACAAATCAAACTTATTTACGCGATTCTGTGATACGAACAATGAGATTCAGGTAGGAATGAGTGGAAGTAGCTTAATTATCTTACCAAACCATTTCAGTATGATCATAATTTTTTTTCATGATCATTCCAGGAAATACACGTAGAATACCATTCGCTGTAGCGAGGTACTTTCTATGGTTAGGTTTGTCAGAGGTGTCAATGGTGCTTTTCGTGACAAAATCATCAAAGAATTTAGTAATAGCCAGGGTTGCTCGTATCTCGTCCTAAAATAAAAATATACTTATCAATACATGCATTCATCTAGTCATTCATCTGTTCATTCATTTATGCATTCATTTATTATTTTAAAGAAGTAAGATTGGGTAAAAACGTAGGTTTTCAGTCGACAGGAAAATCCTCACAGGTGATAGATGTCTGATATTTTTTATACGATAAACGCAATAGTTTTAGATATTTTAAAGTCATCTAGGAGTCAGATCGATGTCCTTACTGGGCCTTGAAAACAAAGGGAGAATTGTTAATTATTATACATTTTTATCTGCAGAGAGTTAAGCCTTACTCAAATAAATCATTTTCTTATCAAATGTTAACAGTTTAATGATGAAGACATATTAAAAATCTTCACATCAATCCTTATCTAAAATATCCCTTTTCAAGAATTAGATCTATTTTGTTCTCTGAAGGTTTATAGAAGAAATCCCCATGAGCCAGTCACCTTCAATAAATGCTTGAAAACTATAGTTCACCTTTAGATATACGTTTGTATCCGTTTCCCCTGTAAGGTACGATGTGTATAACTCCACTTCTTCTTTGGTCTCGTTGAATTTTAGATAGTTATTCGAATTGATAAAAGCCTTAGGTGACAGTTTGACACTACTACCATCTGTAGAAAAATATATTGTTGTTGAACCATCTCTAAAATACATATATGCTTATACATATTATACAAATATTTATCCATATTTATACATTCGCAAGTAGAGTATTTTAACATTTATTTTTAATATGTTTAAATGCTATTACATACAATCATTAAACAAAATTTAACAATTTGTGAGTGATCATTTATTATAGTATAATGTTGTTTATTCTTCGTGTCTGTATCTGTACGTACAATATCTATTTGTTATTGAGGGCCATATCAAATGGAACGGCTTCAGTACATCTACAAAAATGATGTGTGATACTTCTTAAAAAGATGTAAAAGACAACTTTGTATTTTTCGTGGTAATTCAAGGAGATCTAAATAGTATGTAAAACCTCCAATTAAGTTGTGGCAATAAGATATATGCAATTCAAAATAAATACTACTAGAATAATGCTGGTACAGAGATGCAACCATAATGCAAAACGTAGGTGACAAATTCGTAGGTGACAAATTCGTTTTATAAGATGTCATTTATGCGGTGGCTTTTTGGGGTCACTATATTTACAAGTTAATGTTGTCGAATTACATCTTAACTCTTAACTTGTATTTCAACAGCTATGAGTTGCATTTAATCACCGCTTTACTTGCAGCAGGCCATGTAGGCTGTGTCGCGAAATTCAAATAACTAAAAGGCCATGGTACATTCACGTTGTCAAGGAATCAAATCCATGTAGGGCATTCGGACAGAAGCAAAGGCGAACAACAGTAACAACTCATACCTCGGCCACAATAACTTGTGCGAAATCCGTCCGTTTGGGACCATTTCTAGTAACCTTTTTGATATTACGGCGTATGTACGAGTCATTGTGAATTGATAAGTAGGCCTAAGCTGTTACTGCTCTGGTATATCCGCTAATATAAAGGTTAGAGAAAATCGTAGAAAATTCAATTGTGGGACACGTCCAATAAAGTAATTTTAGATCAAAGTGTGACACTTATTTATCATTGAGATGAAACACAATTAATTTGCAATTATGGCGGTCAAACACTCGTGCATGATATCTCTTAGTGCGTGTATTATCTGATACGGCACACCGTGCTTTAGACTTCTAAAGCTATAAACATCATGGTACAGAAATATGTAACAAAGACAATTATTATTTTTCCTACAGCAGTTCATATATCTTACTTAGACCACATTCACATCATTTTATTATTAAATTCATGTCGCAAGAAAACTACGTTAGTGATTGTGTAAGTTTACTTCGCTGTGTTAACCGAGTAACACGTATGCCTACTATTAACCCTTTCAATCCTGAATTTACCATTGTCATCTTCCTCAACTACAAGCCGCGAATTGCTGCCGCAATTCTCGACTTGTAGTGGATGAAGATGACTTGATGTGGTTTAAAAATTAAAGAAAATTGCCACGTATTGGTAAATCAGTTTCATGGAAATTTTCGTTCCAAAACCCTTAGTTGTCGGAAAATTAAGTATAGTTTCAGGGATGTGAAATGATGCTTTAATGCGTCGTGGGGGCTTAAAGGGTTGAGTGATTGATTACGCACTGTGTAGATTGAGGTAGCCGTATTGGTTACATATTCCAGGTCTTTTGCCTAGTAATAGGTCCAGTCGGTGATAAGTAAAGTTTACATCATAACTTTCTTCAGTCGCCCTTATTTTCGCAGCATCCTCGTCCAACACGATACAAGCTGAGAACTTAGTGTCTAAAACCTGTAAAAAAGTGATTTTTAAAGCATTAGTCATTACAGTAGGTAGATTGTCAAGATTCGCTGAACAAATTTTGTAGGCCCACCCGCATGCGCAGTATAGTCAATTTTCTAAAGAGTGGGGTCTGTCAGAAATAAATATTTTGAATTCGTGAAGCCAAATGAGTGACCTGCTTTAAACAGTGTTATTCACCAGGTGACTCTTATCATCTTTGCAATCCGCGCAGTGTAATTGCTGACGCAATTGCTCGCTTTAATTGACTGAAAATATTTATATTTATTTAAAAAATAGACATCTCACAAATTTAATTGTTTGGTTAACTGAGCATCTACTGCGAACTACTATCCCAATTTCAGAGACGTTTTATTTGGTTTCAAATTAAATTAAACCTGTATATATACGGTCCTAGCAGGACAAGGGTTATTATACGCCACATTGTAATACTCACAGGCCTCCAAAAATAGTACACCATTTTTCTGTCTATGATAACTCCATTCTTGTGAGGATTTCCACGGGAAGTTATTTGCTGAGATACAAAATTTAGTTTGCCGGATTGCCGACTACAAAAGAAAATACAGGTATTTATATTAAACCAAGGATACTCTGTTCTAGTATCCTTAATTAAACATACTTGTGGTAACCAGTAGGGGAGACCGGGGCACCATGGACACCTATTTCTCATTTTGGATTAGCTTCAAATATTTTTGTAGCACATTAACGTATTATCGACCAATAGGCTGGACTATCCCAATGTTTGACTGGAATACAATACATGCATTTATATTGGACGTTACTTAAAAATCAATTTTAAAAAAATCCGACAAATGTCCATGGTGCCCCGATCTCGGGGCACCATGGGGGGTGGGGTACAATGTCTACAGGCATGTTGGAATGACTTCCTCTGTCAATCAACACATTTTAAATAGTGAAATGGGAAATAAAAAATAATATTTTATTGTAGAAATCTTCATTTTAAGGATAGTAAAATTAAAATATATATATATATTCTGCGGACGGGGTACCATGGACATTAATTCCAACAATAGGGCACCACGGTCCATGGTGCCCCATATCATGTCAATTGTACCCCGTACATGGTGCCCCAGCATGACGATTGTTATAAGTGTAGCTTTAACTAGCTTAAAGGTAGAATCTTCCATTATCAGCCATGGTCCTTAAAAAACACAATATTCATTAATGACTATATGATTCTTGTTTCAACCTTGCCTTGATGTATCACCACCTATATTTCTGATGAAAAAGAACAGTTCAAAAGCATTCCCTAGGGGGCTTCTTTGTCAAAATTGGAGAATGCACTTTGCCAAAAAAACAGATGTTCACGGTGCCCCGATGTTCACGGTGCCCCGGTCTCCCCTATTTAAAATCAATCTACATCGTCAATGATATCATTATCAATCTCGATGTTTATTGATGAGATTATATTACATTTCTATTTTGAACATTTATTAAATAACTATGTTCATTGCATTGTCACTCTTATTGTCACCGATTATATTTGGTGAATTAGATTACATATTGGAAGAAAAAGTTCAGTAAACCTCTTCATATCAGTGAATTTCATATCTTTAATATAACAAAAGCATCACCTGGTCATACTTCGTCTCACTTTTTCAGCAGATTCTTCTGGCTCCAACACAGACATATGTACAAAATTAGGATTTTCACTTTTGTCCGGAGGCATAGCTAGCAACGGATGAATGATAAGACGACTTTGTGAATCCATGACAAATGCGTAAGATTCTTCATTCAAGAGTGTGGCTAAATCCCCGAAAAGGTAGTCTAGTGTGATGTCAATACATGCCACGCCAAATAACTTATTGTTATGAATTAGAGGCAGACATGGCGATGTCAGTAATCCTAAGAAATGAACAGTAACATTATACACACTGTACTATCAGGAAGGCGAATTGTCACAATACGGGGGTGATCTCTCCAGCTAAAAAGTCTAAAATTTAGGAATTGTTTCAATATAAAGATGAGACTTTTAACATGTGTTCGGGAAGTAAAACAATTATCACAACCAGATTTTTTAATATTACAGACAAATAGCTAGGCCTATCTGATACAAAATGAAAACTTGATACGTATTCACCGAGTACAAGGTGGGTATTTGAGCGGTCAGATTATTATGAAGGTTTATAATTGATTTACAAGTAACAACAATATGAACAAACGTAACGCTGGAAATAAAGAAAGACATCAAATTTTAGCTGATTTTTTAATTTTTAAATAAAAATGCAAGCGAGGTAGACATCATCTGTCTTTTAATGTTTTTTAATGTTGTCTCATTGTCTACGACGTTGGCCTAACAATGAACCAATAATGGTTAAACGTTTCGTGTTTTGGGGATGGTTCTTACTATAGTTACGTCATGTAATTATTAAATATTCGTGACTCCCCCCCCCCCCCCTCACCAGAGCTGGAGGTTGGATTAAAATGGCTGGTTATCACTCGGCTCGTTAATTACATATTTACATTGAACTATGCTCGATGTAAATCTAAACAAAACATGTATTTTTTTACCTGCTCCGAAAACGTCCATATAAGGCAATGTGAACTTTACTTCGTCAACCAAATCTTTGTTGAATTTGGGGTGCCTGTAATAGTCACCGATTATTGTTCGTAAGTTTTCATCGTTCGGGATGGCTGTATATTGACCCTCCTGTGAAAATAAATTGACCACAAGTAAAAAGCTAATATATAATTTACCTTAAGATTTATATTTTATTCAATTATATTACATCAAAAAACATACGCATAGTAATTAGATATGAAAGGCTTATGTTATTGATGATGATATTATGAAAAATATTAGCTAAACATGCGTGTACCATACATAATTATATCATACCAGGTTAGCAGTTGATGAGTTGGTGTTTTTAACCATGGTTACTAGAATGCTAGATTTTGTTGATATCGCTGCAAAAAGAAAATGACACGCTTAATAATTGTGGTTCTACTTTTATGTTTGATTTAATCAAGATCACATGAACTGGTTCTTTTAAATTGACATTTGACCTTAAGAAAAACGTAATCATGTTTAATCAATTTGTACCGGTACCAAATGTTATAAAAAATACAATTTTCTCAATGTGATTACACTGGCCAAATTTGGAAACGCTGAACAGATATCTGGTATCAGGATGAATCTAAACATTAAGTACGTGAGTACAGGTGGAACAATAAAATTAATATATTAATAGACTTGTAATATAGTATTACAATCTAATTTTTATTCTCAGCGAAATGCACGCATAGGGCCTACATACTTTGTATCGGATACATGGCGTCAAGTGCAATATCGTCCTAGTTAACAGTAGCCGACTATTACGTGTATCAGATGTGTTTAAAACACACCACTAAATTATTTTCTTTGTCCATTGTGTCCGACCACTACACTCTAAGCCGGGAATGGAGAGTTATTGTTGATCAAGTACAGAACAATTATCATGGTAGGTCTATGGTATTAAAATCAGTCAGGTGTGACCGAGCTGTTGATCATGAGGGATTCTTATTATGGTCGGATGTGTTTTAAGTCAGTTAAAACCCTCGGATCTCTACATTCTTAGCTGTGGAAAATGCCTCGACCTTAGGACGCGTCCTTTTCCACAGCTAAGAATGTAGAGCTCATCGGCTTTATCCTATACGTAGGCCTATTTGATGTGTTTTTACCATTTCCTACTCCATAAGTGAGCAGAAGAATATCATTCGTTGAGTTAGATCGTTCATTGACAATTGTGTTGATAATTTCTTCTTCTGTGTTATTTGTTGGTTGTCCGTCACTTAGAAAAATAATCACTCGATCTATAGACATAATTAGAGCTACAATTATAAAGCTTGAATAAGCAATTTCAAACATTTTTATCACAAATACAGATATTGGTTTTATATATTTAAATTAAACACAGACACACATACAGACTATTAGAAATGTGGTCATGTTCCCAATATATGTGAAGCCCTTGTCATGTAGCTCCAGAAGCATAATGTGTGTGCATTTAGAAATGAATGGTTGAAAGACAGCAGCTCATTGAATCTGGTATAATATAAATAAAATATATAAAAAAAAATAACATTATGTGATATAAGTTTGAAATATTCTAAATCACTTGATAAATGAATAATGTACATATCCTTGATGCTTGTTGGTTAAATTGTATTTTAACTTAAAATTGACACTCTTGCTTTTAATTAAAATATACCGACGCCGATTAAATGGTAACAATATAGAAACCCTTTTACGTTGTTCATTTTGTTTATTTTATTTCGATATACAATGTAGCTTGAATCGTCATGGATGCTTTACATTTAACCCTTATCCAACTTAACCCTTTAACCGCCGGTGCCGCATATATTCGGGTTTTCAATTTTTTATTAGGAAGTGGGTAAAAATTGGCGAGCAAACACGTGCAAATATTGATGTTTAAACACACGTTTCTTTCCCAATAACTGTGATTCAATCGGCTGATAATACGGATTAAAAACAACAGTTTATATAGACGTGTTTAACGAGAAAAGGGTAAATTTGCTCACCTCTTTCTTCTTTTGTCTTGGAATTGTTGAAGAATGCGAAAGCTTTGATCAAGGCGTCTATGTAATTACTACCTCCAGTGGGATAAAGACCACGGACAAAATCTATCAAGTATTGTTTGTTCCAAGGTGAAGCTGCGGCCAGCTCTGTAGCGTAACAATCATCATGATCAGCTGAGAGAGAATGAGCCTCGTCAGAAAAGGCAACAACAGCTACCTGTACAATAGTGGAGTTAAAAGTGATAGTTTGTCAATAAATGATATTTTTCTAATATTAAAGGGACCCCTTGGAATGAGACATTTTCAATGTTGCTAATTTTGAAAATTTAGTTTATATGAAGCTATATAGCCTACTGATCTTAACTGAAAATACGAAAAAGTAAAAAAAAAAAATTTAAAGCACAAAAAAAGAGTGAAATAGCTGTATTTCCATGTCGTATATTGCCATGTAAACAAAACAAGTCAGCAAAATTTAGCACTTTACATCACATATTTCCACGTATCAGGCGGTAAGATCAGAGCAGTCGCCGCTAAATGGTGTCTTATAGTCAGGACACGGGAGGACACACCTGCAGCACTAATTGTCTACCCAACGCTGGGCCGATGCCGTCAGCATGTGGCCCAATGCTGTGAAAACATTCAATCGTCCTTCAGATATAGAAATAGTTTGTTCGGGTTACATATAAATGTTGATTAAAAATATTTGTAAAAATATGAAAATTCTGAAAAAAATAAAAACATGATCCGTGGGATACACTACTTCAGTACGGAGTTAAAAACGAAAATTGATGTCATCCCAAGGAGCTGCTTTAAGAAAACAAATCACAACAAGAAAGGCTGTTATTTGATAGCAATGCGTCGTGTGAAATTATTTAAATTGACATTTATCCAGAAATATAGGGCAGTAAATTTTAAATATTATGTATTTTTGTACATATTAGCAAGGTATCCCCATTGAGAAAATCATATGTTTTATTTGTGTCCCTCTACATATTAAAACAGTTTAAACTAAATTCTCTTGTTTTAAACACGTTTAAACTCAGTTTGTTACATGAAGTATTTGTATTTCTCTCTACATATGTGGTTCACAATGAGTGTGTAAATAGGGTTTGTCTGTGTTGAGCGGCACAGGTTTCATCACATTATATTTACACAAATGCTCATTTATGATAATATTAGAAGAGCCACTTCACAAATACAGACCATTTTTATTAATAATTGGATACACTGAAAACATGTTGAAAATATTGTTGATTATCCGATAAAAAATATTTTTCACAATGTAATGTTGATTTTACCCTTTCATATATATGGGACAGTTTAGAAATGATTATATTCTGCATATATTAAAATAGGCATAGTTATTTAAAAAAATACAGACATTGGTAAAATGTATGCTGTTCTCAGCCCTGTATTTGCACTCCTGAGATTTATATGATTTATGCGATTTGTCAAAGTAGCTGAAATGACATGTACCGGCGCGTCCCTCAGTATTTCCACAGCGTTGACAAATGTATCGCATTGTTAAATAATTCCATTCCATTTACGTCAATCAAGTCATTTTATTTATTATTAACACATTTAGGAGTTATAGATATTGGAGCAGTAGCCAAATGTTAGTTATTTAAATATTAAACTTAGCGAATTGATCATGCCGCGCTGATTATTATGATCATGCTATTGGATGTCAGGTTAAACGTATAGTATGGGCTGAACCCTGTGATGTTCCATGCTAATAGCAAAGACCACGTACGCATTTATATGGTGAAATCCGCAAGTCGACCATCTTATTGTCCATAGTCTTTGCTAATAGTTTGTTTACAACATAGAAATAACGTGCTCTATAATTTTTGCTAAGCACCAAAAGCACGTTATATGAGCGGCTAACTGTGTTGGTAATGGGTGACATTGATGTTAGTATTGTGGGTACCTTCAATTATGTAAGCCATGTGTGTAACAATTTTTTTTTAATGTATAGAGGGCCTACATCATGTGTTTATGACAAAACAGGTACCGTAAGAAATTAATGTCACTTGAAAAGGATTATGCGGTAATTACAACCACATAGTTTACGAAACAAATATAGGCCTATTATTGAGATAACAACTAGAGGTTGAACGTAATTCCACACCTTGTCGTTAACACATTTACATTGATAGTCTGGAGGCAAACTCTTATTTTTTTAAATTTTGCTCTCCTTGAAAGCTAAATGGCGACCGCCATGCTAATATCCTTAAATACACCTAGTTCAACATATATGGGGCGCCGGTCACCTTCCTAGACCATGCGTAAGGTCGCTAGAGGTCACCAAAGGTCAACAAGTGTAAATTTAACAAATTATTTTTTTAGCTCATTAGTTGCCGCGTATTGATATCTGATAGATATATCAAAATCAAGTACATGGATAAAATAGATTTCTCACAAAAGAGATATATAATTTCTAAATTATACATAAAACTACTAACATAAAAAAATGCAATAGCGTTTTTCTCTGCTTGAGGCAAATAATACTATAATGTAATCTAAAACTTCTTTTTTTTCACCCCGAGAACTAGCAGGTATTAAGGGCAGTCTCGTGATACGATTTATATTTCAAGTCCTATTATTTTTAGTTTGGGGACATATATCTAAAATATACCATAATTTTAGATCTGACTCACTCCGAGAGAGTAAAAGTAATCACCATGCTTATATCCTAAAGTATACCTGGTTCAACAGATATGGGGCGCCGGTCATCTTTGTAGACCATGCTTAAGGTTGCTGGAGGTCATCAAAGGTAATCAAATACATATTTGATCAAATTTTAAATTTTGCCTACATTGCTGTGTAATTTATGTTTTTGTATGTGATTTTGTGTCCAGAAGTTTATTTGTTGGGTCCTTACGATAATCCCATACTTCACCCATAAAACCAAGATGGCCGCCGTTATTAAATTGAAGAAAAAAATGTTGGTTTACCAAATATATGGTTTCTAAATAATTTTTGGTCGGGAAATAAATTTCCTGTTTTTTTATAGGTAATTTGACCTACATTCACTCACAAATCGAAGATGGCCAACGTTTTAATTTTATTAAAAAAAATAATCTTAATTGGTGCATCAAATTTTAATTTTTAAGTGTTACTTCTCCTTTCTAAGTGATTTAGGGCACGAAATAAATTTCTGCTTATGACCTATATTTCACCCACAAATTCAACATGGCTGCCGTTTTCTTCATTTTTGAAAAAAAAAATTGATCTACCATCAGATATGTATAATTTCTGGTTTATGTGTGATTTGTGGAAAGAGAATGTTTTTCTTATAAATAATTTGATCAGTATTTCACACACAAATTAAAAATGGCCGCCATTTCTTTCAGTTGTAAACTAAAAAATGTAGCCCAGTTCATTTCTTAACATTTGAGACAGGAAATTTTGCTATACCATTCAATCTTCTTGGACAGGCAGAATTGAAGATGTTCACCGGTGTGAAAAAACAAACAAAATATTATATATTGGTCAAGCATAGCATTATCATTGTTACCATATATTGGGAGTCATCTATTATTTCCTCAAATATAGCTCAGATCTATGTAATTATTATATATCCATGGTTGAATGAGTTAAACAATACACAGGTAATATTCATGGGATGTTTGTGGCTGGTGTACTGACAAAAAGGAAGGGATTTTCTTCAGTGTTGATTCTATCAAAGAAAAAAACAAATCAACATCGGACCCTTCATCTAGACCCTCAGCGGCTTGGTCAAAGCCAATATGATAAAGAGATGGTTGTTATTAATTGTATGAACATTCCGCAATAGACACATATCGGGTACATATCTCTTTCAGATGGAGGGGGGAGAAATGTAATATAGATTTACGATGATATAAGCCTATGTAACACAATTTTAAACTTTGAAACTTTTTAACCTGGGTATGGGGCTTTAAATCATTTAACACTTGATGTGCCATAATTCTATAGATACATGTAATACTATGTTTCTACACATCCTGAAGTGATTTTAGTAGTCGTTGAAAAACACACTTGCTGTGACAATATATCTCATTAATATACCACACCAGTATTTTTTTATGCTTATTTTTTCACACAGGATTACCAATATCGCACAGTTGAATCATCAGTATGTAGTGTCTTTATAATAATAGATAATAATCATGAAAATATTACAAAGTGGATATTACCAAAGACTATGGACAATAAGATGGTAGACTTGCGGATTTCACCATACAAATGCGTGTAATACATTATGCAGTGGTGTCCCATTTTAACAGGAGTTGGAACTACGCTTTGGCAAGTGTATCATCATATAAAACAAGTGATAATTTCACCACTTTAGCCTCCAAATAAAAAATAATGTGTTTCTTTGTTTGACAGTTATGACAATATCTCTGCAATATTTATTTTTGGAACGAAAATAACTGCTAATATAGCAGATAATTCATCTGATATTATGATAAATTTTGTAAATTAAAATGTCCTTATTTAAATAAGAGAAGAGCTGTGTACAGCAAGTACACAAATATGTGGGTACAGAAGGGGAGGGGAGTGACGGTATGTCGTCAAGCATAGCGAACACAAAGGAGATCGAGGCAAAACATTGGAACAAATAACAACCATAACTTGACGGACGTGTCTTTTGATTCAAACTTTTATTATTTAAAAAAATCTATTTAGAACACATAAGCAATATTATAAAATTATAAAATGTAAGTCTTCTCTCTCGGACCACTGCCATCAATGTCACTGAAGACTGGAACATTAGCAGTAAACTGATATCTTAAAAACAATACACTGTCACTTTTATGACACGATTTATTAATATTTGAATTTTAATAATTTTTAATAATTTCTCTTTCCATTACTGGTAATAATGTGTTCATTGTTTTCCGCAGTACATGGTGTAGTCAAATGGGGACATATATATGTAATATTAACGTGAAACATTCACAACTTGCATGTGATTTAGGCCTACTGTCTTTGATGAACGTAATAATTTGATCTTTTTTATGACTGCTATGTAGAATCTGTTCAGGAATATTTCCGAAAAAATCGTTTATTTGAACCAATTATTTGCGTTAAGTATTGATGTGGAACAAAAGCCCCACACTCTGAATATTCAAATATTGCTTCATAGCAAGAAATGTATGCAATTTATTATTGGCATTGATCATATGCAGATCGCGACACTTTGTAACATATATATCCACTGCTATATACAAGAATATTCCACTCCTCAATGGTGATACCCATGTGGGGCGTGAATGATTTCAGTATTGAATAAGCTAATTATGTGACAGAATCGCTTAAATCAGGTGGATCAGTAGTAACAGTAACAGGCTTTACATCAGCAAAATATTTCTGTTCAGGTATATGCCGTATGATAAACATGACAAATGATCCATAGTCAAAATATTTCTGTTCAGGTATATTCAGAATGATGAACATGACAAATGATCCATAGTCATTAGACTATATAAGTATAGTAATATTATGTTTTACTTTGCCTTTATCTTGGTTTTCTTTGCCTGTATCTACCCTTGCACACATCGTCACCTGCCAGCAAATACGAGATGATGAACCAATGATGGGGTAATGCTGGAACAGCTTTAAAAACGTTGCACCAGCGTCACCCTATATTTTGGGTCAACGTCTCGTGTTAGCTGGGCGTCACCTGTTGTTTGTAAACAATGAATATGCATACTTGTTTATACGGGCGCATCAACCCCTGAAGTACCGAAGGGAAGAAGACAATTAAAAAGTATTGATAACTAACCCCCAAATTATTGGATAAAAAAAGCAGTAAACCTCCATCAACATTTTTTTTCTGATTTTTATGAGTAAAGTATGTATTGTTTTTAATATGATCAATGTCAAAATCACTCGTCGTAATATGGTAAAATCATACTTGATAGATGGTAAAAGCATTAGTTCCAACCCCCGATACCGGGGGACAGCACTGAAAGCGATTTCAAGTTTTGGCGAGAATCGATCATCGTATCGTACATGGTCTTTGATATTACTAAAAACAGTTATTTAAATGTACCATATTACACTTTTGAGTTTTTCGTCATAAAGCCATTTCGTGATAAGCCATATTTGCATAAAATGTGATATATAAAAAATGTGTCGGAATTAGGTCTAAACTATATTCCGAAGATTATAAATGAACCACAGTACAGTTTATTATTCCATGATATAGGGTATTATTCCACTTTCCAAGCCATGTCATTTATTGTATATACTAAATTTAAAATTATTAATGCTCATTTCCAACTGTAACAACCTTTGGTACGGGAAACGTATGCAGATACACATCTTAGCACACGTATCTTAACAATGCCATTTAATTTAAAGAAGACAGTTATACAATACCCAGTGTTTTATCATGACAAAATCAATTATCATATCACGCATGATTTTGATTATGTATGCGGTAACATGTATTTGTGCATGTGATTTTACCAAACTAACCATCTCGCATATATACATGTGCATATATTTCTATGACAAAAAAATCAGTAATAAGTCTAGTTACGTCCATGAAATACGTCTGTCTGTCTGTATGTCTGTCCGCTCAACATCAACTGTGACAATCCGTCTGTAGTTGATTTAGTTTTTTTTATATGGCTATATTTTGTTCTGGTTTTACTAATAATATTATATTTAATAAAAAATAAAAAAAACGGCGGCCATCTTTGATTCATGTATAAAATATTGTTTAAATTAATTGAAAGACAAAATAAAAACAGCATCCGCCCAAAATTACCTAGCAACGATAAAGCAAACATAATTTTTATAAAGGGGTTTAAGATTTTTTCATAAATAAAATATTACAACGGCGGCCATCTTGGATTTCTGAATAAAGTGTATGTCCAGTTATCTTGAAAAAAACAAAAATAATTTTATAGACTAAAAAATCATGTAGAAACCATATATTACACATACAATGTATCTACACGATCTATGTGGTAAAGCAATACAATTTTATCAATTGAAAAACGGCGACCATCTTGGATTTGTGGGTGAAATATGGGTTACATTATCTCAAAGACCCAAGAAACGAATTTCTTCAAAAGAAATCATTCAGAAGACATACATTACAAAACCATTTGGCCAACATTAAACATTTGCTATACTATTTACTTTCTGACCTTTGCTGACCTCTAACGACCTTACTTATGGTCTAGGAAGGTGACCGGCGACCTATATTTGTTGAACTGGTTATACTTTAGGATATTAGCATGGTGATTACTTTTACTCGCTCGGGGTGAGCCAGATCTGGAATTTTGCTAGGTTTTAGATATATGCCTCAAGACTAAAAATAATTGGACCTCAAATATAAATCGTGCCACGAGACTACCGGTAATACCAGCAAAAAACATATATATTCATTTTTAAATGTGGGAATGCTACATTATTAATTTGATTACACATTAAGTAGCTACTTTTGGTATCTCAGGGTGAAAAAAAGAAGATTAAGATAACATTCTAATATTATTAGCTTCAATCAGAAAAAAACGCTATTGAAGATATTTATTTTAGTAGTTTCATGTATAATTCAAAAATATATATCTCTTTTTTAAAAAATCTATGTTTGCTTTGTACTTGACATTGATGTTTTTACAAGATCTCAATATGTAGCTAGTATTCAGCTAAATAAAAATATTTCATTAAATTTGCACTTGATGACCTTTGGTGACCTCTGGAGACCTTGCGCATGGCCTAGGAAGGTGACCGGCGGTCCAAACTGGTGGACCTAGGTATATTTTAAGATATCAGCATGGTTGTAGCCATTTAGCTCTTGGGGAGAGCCAGATCGGAAAATAAGCTATATTTTCAACATCTGCCTCCAGACTATGACATTTATCCATAAATATATGACAGCAATATTATATATGTTTCTGTATGTATTCGAATTAATCACACAAGCCATGTGTGTTAACAACTAAAGTCTCTGACATATTTATCTGGAGCGCATGGTTTTCGTCGATGTCTCCGTCAATAATCAACCGATTTTCATGAATTGCAAAAGTTAGACCATTTGACATGTAGTAAATTGAAAATATGACGTCCCTCTATATATACCCATTACTTCTGAAATATTTAATATAATTCCGCAAAATTTTCACCGATGTTAGCACATGACTTGGAAATGTCCGGTGCAAAATTTTATGGAAATCGACGAAAAGCATGCGCTCCATATAATTGTGTCATAGACTTTGGTGGTTTAAAAGCGCTCAGACACACCTTGTCATTAGGGTTAAGTGTATTGATTACTATCTCGACTGCTTCAATCATTAGATCCAACAGTGTCTTTGATCCACTTTGACTTGTAAATTCTGTGATCATTGACCCTGAATGATCCAGGACAAGCACGATATCCTTAGGTCTGTTTGAAGCACCCTCTACGTACCATGGGCTGAAGAAAGGTTAAATAATTATTAGAGAATATTATAGCAACAAGATGTGATATTCGCGAAGAGTCAACGCGAACTGTGGTGTACAGCATAAAATGTCGCACTTCTTTAACCCTCTAACCGGTCTGTGAAAATACTTAACCTCTATTTTGTCAAATCTGAATAAATTTGACTAAAGTTGTGGATCGCGTCAGCAAGACACAACTTTAAGTGGGTAAAAATTCAAACTTATTAATTTGGCGGCTAAAGGGTTGATATCGCCAGTCAGATAAGTAAATTCACATGTAAGCATATTGCATAATAATTACATATTACATGACAGAATGACTAGAATAAAAACTAAAAAAAAAATAATCGAATATAGCACAAATTCTCTTTGAAGCACCATCTGTACTCCTTACCTTATTCTAAATTTGATTTTGTGTGTAAACACTTCGAACGCTATGGCTGAATATTGTTGTTGTCATTATTTGTATATTTGTGCACGAGTATTATTTTAATGTGAACGTACTCATACATACACGATATCTTGGCCCTGAGGACGGTGAGATGCATCAGATGACACTGCCCTCCAGACAAAGGATTCGAGGATTCGAACCCTGGGGGCCTGAGGTCGAGCATATTACCTACGATTAATGTTTCCACAATATTTGAAATGGAAACCATATTTTAGCCCTTTCAATCCTGAATTTACCATAATCATCTTCATCCACTACAAGCCGCGATTGTAGTGGATGAACATGATTTGATGTGGTTTAAAAATTACAGAAAATTACCATGTATTGGTAAACCAGTTTTGTGGAAAGTTTCGTTCTAAACACTTGGTTGTAGGAAAATTAAGTCTGTTTTCAGGGATGTGAAATGATGCTTTATTGCATCGTGAGGACTTAAAGGGGTTGATCTCCATTGAGTTTTTACAAAGGTAATAACTTACCGAAAGCGAGGGTCATATTGATTACATTTTCGCGTAGATGGATATGTTGTTAGAATTCCATTTTCTGTACCGAAATACTGCCACAATGTGTTTGGTCGTAAGTTGAAATTCTCCTTCATCACACTCAGCACAGCATCATTAGCAAAGGTTTTAGATCCACTACCTTCTAAACCTTTTCCCCACACACATAGCTCATTCAGATTCACCTACAAAGCACAAAATAGTTCATTGAAAAAACATTCAATATCTACGTGAGGTTTCATAATTGGCGAACATTGCCAGTCTTATTAGTGTGCAAATAAACATGTTAAATTTAAACAAACGCATGTTATGTGACCCAGAATGAATGACCTCTGGGGTGAACGCTGATCATTCTTTGTAATAGAGGCAATGGTAATGCATGGATGGACCAAAGAGCATTGAATATGAAAGAATGAATCCTGAGGACGGTGAGATGAATGGCACTACCCTTCAGGCACAGTACTTGGTCTGAGGTCGAGCACGTTACCTCTAGGTCACGGAAGCTCCCCAGAATATTGAATCGTTATGAGGCAGTGGGGAAGAACTATGTATTTCTTTAAAACCTGAATGCCACAGCTTGGGACGAATCCACGAGCCCCGATTTTTCAGACAGGCAGCTTTTACCACTTTTACCAGCAGCCCCCCCTCCCCCCCCCACCATAAGGCCATATTGTTCGCTTGTGTGCAAAAATAGAGTGTAACTCGAAACCGAATGACCATCAACTCATAAATGAATATATATACTGTACTAGGGCATACAGCGCAAATAATCAGCCTTACCTCAGCACTGAAATGGTTGTGATGGTCATTCAATGTACCGCTACAACACGAACTAGGCTGTTCACTCTTGAAATTGTCCAGTTCTTTTAAAACCACTTTCTGTATATTTCGCAATGACTCGGATGAATTTCTGAATTTTTCTGCTAATGATTCCACCAACTGTTGCAAAACAAATGATCAAAATAAGGAGAAACTGAATAAGAGTATTTCGGTTGGTGGGTAATTAGGTAGATGTAGCAAGATAGATATACATATGTCGGCATGTAGGTGAATAGGTAGGTAGGCATACATGTTTTTAGTTTTTTTCACAAAATATGTCGTATCATACCTTTTCGATTATGTTTTCTCCATCAAGTGGTGTCTTTGCAAAGTTTTCTTCAGAATTTTTATCTATGAAATCCTTGACAACAGAAAACAATAGTTTACAAAAAAAACATATTCTACGAACCATGTCATAATCACATCTGCATGTACAGAACATGTGCTCTGTAGCGAGGCGTTAGTTTGGTGCTGGTTTTTCTGACGATAATTTATTATTATGACCACCAGTGCCCTTTTTTCCGACGATATTATTCACGTGATAACATCGCATATGGCGTTAAGAATAAGTTCCGTTCCCTACTTTTGCACTTGGGAAAATCGATCAGAGTGAGTTAACCCTTGTCCTGCTGAATTGTTTCTATTGTATTTTTCGTCATTTGAAGCTGAAATTGCTAACGCAATTTCCAGCTTCAAATGACGAAAAATATAGATATTTTTTGAAAATATACATGTTCTAAATTGAGTTATTTTACTAGCTGAACAACTACCACAAACTGTATTGTCCATTTCAGTGACATATTATTTGGCTTAAAATATGCTTAAAACCGTATATATCCGGGTCTAGCTGGACAAGGGTTAAGCGGGCGACTGAAAAATCCATTTAAAATGAATTACGGATGATTTTGTGATGAATAGGTCTGGGGACTGCATGGGGGTCATTATTAATAAACAATATTACAATAACTGACCTACTATCTTATATTAAAAACTTTCTTCTGTGATTGTGTGAAGCAATATATATCTTTGCCATTATATAGTTTTTCCAGATTCAAAAAGTGGATTAACCTTTTATTCGTACAATGAAACACACGAACAGTGTCATTTAAAGAAGGGTATACTTATTTTGTCGTCTCTTCTCTGACATCATATTGGACGGCAACAGTAATAGCCTATTATAGATCCATCACTAATGGATCTGGTATATGTTCGGATACATGGTAACAAAGAGGTTCCAAATCACTACCTCCTTACTTCAGTATGAGACCGGAAGATGACCACTAGAGGCTATACCTGTATAATAATAATAGTGTATGGCAGCATTACCATTGTCACATCTCCACACTCAAGGACGCTCGCGTATGGAGAAATGGCTTGATGAAGAATATTCCTGAGAAGGAATGCACCTAATTTTCCATTCGGATGGGTTGATTTGCCAACCATGCTTAATTTTTTGACGACAATAACATGTCATGACCTCCACAAATTTAAACATTGGCGTTTTTTGCCAACAATAAAGTGCCACATATTTACGCCTTATATCCCTACCAATTAATACAATTTTCAATAAAAAAATAAAATCAGTGTGCTTCGGGTTATATACTTTTACATCTCGACTACTAGATACAGAATTTTTCATTTTGATACATATTGGTCTTGTAGTCGCTTGTTCCATAATTTCAGGAAACTGTAAGTCACGAACGTTTCAATTTGTCCAAGCATCATTAAAATATAAATTATTTAACATCTCTTTTTAAATTTGCTACCCAAGTTTTTCACGTGTTCCAGTTCTAATTATTCATAATAAAATTATGTACCAAAAGGAAAATTTCACGCGGTAAAATTGTTAACTGATATTAAAATTTATGTTACTGTCAATCAACCCAATTATCCATCAACAAAGCAATTTACAGTAGATTTAGTTACATGTAAAGTACGATTGCGTAATTGAATGTGAAACCCAATACATCAGAACCATATAGTCAAAAAGTGGCATGATTTTATGAAATATATAAAGTAACGCCCCTCTCTAGGTTGTTTCACTGTCTCCAAGTTCACTATTCAATACTTAAATTTTAAAAAGACGTAAGTCAAGAAAAGATTATCTTTAACAATGATATACTAGCAGTTAAAATATTTTGTTAAGCGCAAAGCATTCCCCATTATTGCGAAAATCAATCAGGTTTTAAGCTATACTTAATCATAGACATAGGGCTTACATTTAAACTGTTCTTAGAAAATGATGTTGTGCTTATTGTAACCGACATGATCAAGAATCACCCCTCAATTTTTAACAGAATTTGGTAGATTTCCACAACAAATCAATACATCAATTGAAATAATTCGAATATTGTTAGGTAGTCATGTCTTAGCGATATTTAAAGGGACTGGCCCAGGCTAAAATCATCAAAAAATCGGTGATTTTATTTCGCGTTCTTAATATGACCATATGATGTAAACATGTACATAGACTAGAACTGCAATTTTTTATAATTTTTGTGCTGCGCATTCACCAGTTAGGCTAGATATAGAGACGAAATTCCTGATTTCTAATTATTGACAACCATGTCAAAAATAGGAAATGCGGAAATTTCGTCTCTATATCTAGTCTAACTGATGATTGCAGTTCTAGTCTATGTACATGTTTACATCATATGGTCATATTAAGAACCCGAAATAAAATCACCGATTTTTTGATGATTTTAGCCTGGGCCAGTCCCTTTAAATCCGGCATGTTTCATCGCGGAATCATTGTGAGACTTAACCCTTTAACCGCCAAATTATTCAATTTGAATTTTCACCCACTTGAAGTTGTGTCTCGCTGACGCGATCAACAACTTCAAGTGAGTGAAAATTATTAAGATTTGACAAAATGGAGGTCAACTCTTTTCTAATCTTGCTGGTTGATGTCACATTTAATCTTTATTTAAAATGTGGTACTTAATGTGGTAATAAAAAAAATGAAAACCCGAATATATGCGACACCGGCGGTTAAAGGGTTAATTTGACACTATTAAATTATCGCTATATTAGTCCTAAGCCAGACTAAAATTTAGTACCAGGGTGACTAAACTGTATTGTGATTTTCAGTTAGATACATATATGAAGGGTCTAAAAATGTATGATGGCCTTTTCAGAACGGTAGCTTAAGGGCAGTGATTTCTGTTTTAAAGAGGGGGGGTCTCGGAATCAAAAAGCAAGTATTAATTATATCTTTCTATCTATTAGTCCTACACAAATCTATAATACATCGTTTCTGACATAATTCAGGCCAAGGAATACGTTTTTGCTGTTTTGGCAATTATTTAACCTATATTTCGCCGACAAATTCAAGATTGCCGCCAATTTCAAGCTGTATTTCTTAACTCTATCGCATAACTGGTTTATGTATGTCTATATAATGTTCGAAAATTTGTAAGTAAATATTCTAGTTAGACAATCACACTAGCATTAAATTAAGCTATTTATTTTATATCTTGTACATATAAAAGCAGTTTAGTTATCCAACAGATGCATGCTTCATAGTTCTTGTTGTGAGAACCGAAAGCGTATCTCTATGAAATGTGTCACAATAAGGCATGTCTAATATTTGTCTACATCATCTATTTTGGTCTTGGTGGAATCAAATAATAAATATTTATATTTTTCCAACAAAATTAAAAGAAACACTAATTATAAATAAATTAATGATAATGGTTCAATTATTTAGATGTTTTAGATTAGATACACTGTAATCATAGTAATAGTGGTATGTTTTTTTGTGGTTGTTATCATAATTATGTGATTGAGCCAGACCAATATTTAGTACCATTCGGGGTGACTAGAAAAAAGTACTCTAAATGGTTTTGTAGGCCTTACACATGAACACAAATTTATGATGGCCTTTTCAGAACGGTAACGATATAAGGCCTTTTATTTTATGTTCAACGTTGGTTGATATTATCCATTATTTTCTTGATGGAATCAAATAATACAGATTCATATTTTTCAACGAATTAAAAAGAAACTGTAATTATAAATTAAATTAATGATAGCAGGGTTCATTTCTGTAGACGTTTTAGATTAGATACACCGTAATCATGATAATAATAGTATATATTTCTTCGGTTGTTATCATGATTATGTGGCATGGTGATTATTTATTAATTTTCATAATTATCAACATAGTAGCCAATATACCTGAGTAGCTCGATGTAGTAGTTTGAATAGGATAAAAAGGTATAAGTCTTTGATTTCAGCTTAATGTAATAAATCCGTTTCACCTGTATAAATTTAAATTCAGCAGTAATGATGATCTTGAACAATGTTCTTTTTCAGCTTGATCATTGTTAAGGTAACGTTATTTAAAACAGAGCAGAAACTAACTGTTCTTCCTTAGCGTTAAATCAGAACTAAGTTAAAATCAAATTAAGATGTCGATAAAATAAATGAAATAAACATGCTACCCAGATCATTACCAGCATTCAGCTCTGTAAAAAAAAACTACAGTTTAATGGTGTACAGTAAACATCGACATGTAGGCCTACTACTCAACTATGTGATCATGTAATACACTATATATATTTACACACAAGCTGTAAATGCAATGGTGGATATGTCTTTAATTGCATTGTCTTTGTTTAAAGCGGCAACACGTCGTTGGACGAGCTGTTCAATCTATCACACAAAAAAATGTGGGTGTTAATTATTATAATTTATCATCATCTGTGTCATCATCCGAAGAGGGGCTGAGTGCCTTTTTATCATCGTTTTTATACATGTTTTTACAGTTCTGCAAAGTGCATGCATCTGTACATTTTAATCTATTTTCAAGACATTGACACTGTGGCAGTTTACAAATAAGCTAACAAGTAGGCCTACACGAGAAGAGATTTAGCACAGCACCTGGAGCAGAAGAACCAGACATCCATTCAAGTTTTTAAAGCATCGAAAATCTAGCCGCGATCATCATCAGGACGAGGTATATCAGGACAGATAACCAAACTCCTGTGGCATATGCCTGCTTGATATTTGGCATGCTGGTATATAGCTATGTCCGCATGATGCCCTTCTTATAGGCCTACTTGAAAAAATTTGATATCTCACGTTATTAATTTTGGACAATATAAACGGCATGTGAACTCTTGGAGTGCGTCTTAGAGATCTGGTGACAGTGCCCAGTTTCAACCGAGATTTGCCGATGCATCTCTAATTTTGTGACTGTTTATGACTAGTTTCAAGGCACCAAGCTTACCGTAAAGGAACGTTTGGTGTCGCTTCCTGTGTAACAATGTAGCCCTATAAGTGTAACACTATAAATGTAGTTCTACATGTATAAGGTAATATCTATCAATCTCTGTCGAACTCTAGTACCACTTTGCATATATAAATGACACTGTATGTTGGTGCTAAGTGCAAGGCAAAAAATGAAGATATCAGTGACATCTGCCACAAAGACAACATCATTGTAGGTCTAATATTCAGCGGCGTACCTACACGTCTGTTGGATAACTAAACTGAATTTACATACATTTGCAAGATATACAAAAAATAGCTTAATGTTATGCTAAATTAATTGCCTATAACTAGAATCTTTGCTTAAAAAAAATCGAACATCATAGACGTAAATAAACTTGTTATATCATAGAGTGAAGAAATACAGCTTAAAATTGGCGGCCATCTTGGATTTGTCGGCGAAATATTGGTTAGATCATTTCCAAAACATCAAAAACGGATTCCTTGACCCAAATTATGCCAGAAACGATATATTATGGATTTTTGTAGGACACATAGATGAAAAGATATAGTTAACAGTGGTTAATATTTACTTTTTGGTTCAGAGACCCCCCCCCCCCCTCCCTCTCTTTAAAACTGAGAATACTGCTCTTAAGCTACCGTTCTGAAAGGGCCATCATACATTTTTAGACCCCTCATATATGTATCTAACTGAAAATCATAACAAAGTTTAGTCACCCCAATTGGTACTAAATCGTAAAAATTCGGCCCCTGGCCCAAGGACTATATATGACGTTCATTCACAGAAAGCAAAGATATATTTTCATTGACTACATTATTAAGCATTAGGCCCAATGTCATGGCCTACATTCATGACAAAGTGAAATTATAGTAGTATATACGTGTACACCGTTCTGGACTTCATGCACCAGTCACACCATTGTAGTAGTAGTAGTAACTCTTTAGGCCTATTAATTAATGTCTCATGCAGTTTACATTACAAATACAAATCATACATAAATGACAGATTATTAAAGTAGTGACTGGTCACTCAATGTGAGTTACAAGAGACTGTAAAATTATATCCACCTGAAAAAAACATTTGTGTATAAAATAGTTTCGTATGGTAAAAACATATTATGATAATATGAGATGATAGAAATGAGAAGATATACAGATGATTATGATAAACAGTTAAAGTTCATACCATTTACCCATTTTACCCATTTTACAACATTATCATCAATTCACTATGACGATAATATCGTAAAATGGGTTGGTACCCAGCAAACACGAGACGTCGACCTAATGCCGATTCAATGCTGGCCCACCGTCTATGACGCTGACTCAACACCGAAACAGCACCGGGCGAACGTACCCGTGTTTGCGTAGTACTCAGCGAACACGAGACTTCGATTCAATTGTATACCATATACTGAACATTTCTCAGGTCGGTAATTTTGTTTACTAGTTCCTATTTCGACATTCGAATAAACAATGACTTTCTAAAAAAAAGTCCTTGGAATAATATATAAGTTAAAAACGTGTCGATAGAGGAAGGGGATGCACATACATAATTAAATAGCGAACTCTGAACTCTAACGACATCTAGCCACGGTTACCTTTCTTAAGCAAACAATTTAACCCTTTAACCGCCAAATTATTCAATCTGAATTTTCACCCACTTGAAGTTGTGTCTCGCTGACGCGATCCACAACTTCAAGTGAGTGAAAATTATTCAGATCTGATAAAATGGATGTCAACTGTTTCCAAATGTTGCTGATTGATGTCACATTTTATCTTTAACATGTTCAAAAGGTGGTACTTAATGTGTTAATAAAAAATGAAAACACGAATATATGCGGCACCGGCGGTTGAAGGGTTATTGTGATAATTTACGGCGTGATGAGGACACGGATAACTATAGTTGTGGGCCTACCTTTGTGAATACATTTCTATAGAGCGGGTCATTTAGTGTAGGGGCATACTAGTCTGTGGGAAGAATGATAAAAAATAAGTTTCCGTTGAGCTGTACTCATAATATTAGGTCTATTGGTACCACAACAAAGATAAACATCTTAGCTAAAAATCTAGAGGGGGACCTTTACCAAAATGCTCCGAAAATGATAAACCGGGGCAAAATTATATTTTGTATCATATATCGGCCATTATCAGTGATGATGTGGTAATGGCGGGACATTTTGTCCCAGTTTGCCCTTTTAGTACATGTCGCTATGTAGCATATCAAAATTCTGTGTTATGTTCATGTTAATTTTGATTGATGATGATTTCCTAGATATCCCAACTGAACAAATAAAAACTGTTTCCATTTTTTTCCCTCGCCCAATAATGAAAAATCCAAGATGGCCGACACTGATAAGCAAAAATCAGGTTTCCGCTATATTATCACTAATAATGAACATAAAAACATAAAATCAATGTCATTTGTTGTGTCTAATCCATCAGAACGGCCAGGATATCATATTCCGATGAAAAAAATATAGATAATACTAAATTATGGACTAAATTGTATTAAAATACCTATAAACTCGTGCATACATTATAGAGGTTACATTCCATCAGGAATAATAATTCCTACAACAGGGTCTCCCAGCAATGAAATATGATATCACCAGTAAAAAAAACTATACTATAACTATATATTTTGACCGCTTATATGGGGATAACCCCAAACCTGTTTAAAACGAGGGGGTAGGGTTACACAAACGCCTGTCTTTGTTCGACAGTTGAGTCTATATTTTATGTCCCCTTGTTTTCACATAATTTGTGTGTGCTGAATTCGAATCTGTCTGTTTACATTCTATATTTGGAGTCCTTCACCTCTAAATAAGCAAATCAAAAAATGACCTCCAAAACATTATATTTTGTTAACCATCATTGCACGATTTCTGGTTTCTGCATGATTTGGGGTTGATAAATTTATGTCTCATGTTTTTCAATCAAAATGACCTATATTTTACCTTGAAATTACCAATGGTTATTGCCAACACAAAAATAAAATGCATGTGAACTATAATATCATAAATAACATTTGTTTAATGGAAATCTAAAAATGGACTACGTAATAGGGCAGATTAGGTTTCAAGTCATTCGAAACTGTGTTTAAACCTTTACCCGCCAAATTATTCAATCAGAATTTTCATCCACTAGAAGCTGTGTCTCGCTGGCGCGATCCACAACTTCAAGTGAGTGAAAATTATTCAGATTTGACAAAATGGAGGTCAACTGTTTTCAAATATTGCTGGTTGATGTCACATTTTTTCTTTAACATGTTTAAAAGGTGATACTTATTGTGCTAATAAAAAATAAAAACCCGAATATATGCGGTACCGGCGGTTAAAGGGTTAAGCACAGCGTATGCTAACATGCTTTGATGTGCTTAGTATTTGGAATAACGTAATTATTGTCAAGGTAACTGAAATGACGTCCATCTTGCATTTTACGATAAAATATAGGTCAGACGATGAACAGTAAACATCAGAAATTTTTGGTTCGGCCCCCAAGTCATAAAAAATCAATAAATTGAGCAATTCCGAGCCACAAATAAAAAAAAAGGTTTAATTTACATTTTGATAGCCATTTTGTTTCTTGTTCATATGGAGATGAATTTCGCGGCCATTTTGGATTTTTTCTTGTAAATTTACTCGTCAGTAACGTTTATTCCTAATCCCTTAAATCACTACAAATACGTCATATTATCGTCAACATGTTCAGCAGTATACTTGTAGTAACAGTAAATACATAAAAAACGGCGGATGTCTTGGATTTAAATGTCAAATAAAGGTGATTTATTTCCAAAGACACAAAAAAATCATCAACTAAAAATCTTGCAGAAACCATAAATTGTGCTTTTATGTGCGAGAAACTATAAAAAATATGGGGTTTTCTTAGCATTTTGGTGGCCATTTTGTGTTTTGCTAATATAAAGGTGAAGGTCACCTAATATATAATGTTATGCGACAGATGCGAATTCAGCACATACAAACTATGTAAAAACAATTGGATAACAAACCATACACTAAAATCCCGAGCAAAATCCCATGTTTTAGATTTCAGCCCAGGCTAAATAGACATATATTCATGAAAGGCTTCAATATTCTATCACTAAAAAATATGTATTACAATATTAAATATAAATAACACTCATTTTTAAGCGTAAACATATCTGGGGTCAGAAAACATAGGTCAGATATTGCTATGTCCAATAACTACGATTTATTATGTCATTTCCTTTGACCATGTTGACTAGTTTGTTTTGTTCATTTTGATTATTTTATAATAAAAAAACATGCTTGAGCGTATGTGGAGAGACGACTATTTACTCTACTGCATTGCGTGATGTATTATTAAAACAATAATTTATTTATCTGTTATATGGGATATCGCGTGGGCTGATTGGTTAGTCAGAAAAGCAATGACATACGCTTACGTAACCCTACTCCTTCATTCTAGACATGTTAGGGGTTACCCCCATAAAAGCGGTCAAAATATAAGGTTCGTCCTTATTTTTTACTGGTAACATCTCATGTCATGTTTGGGATATATCAAAGCTTAAAAACAAGTTGGTGTGGGGTGAGTAGACGGGAGGGGGGGGGGGTCCACGGTGACCAATTCTACATCACTAAATTGCATGGTGCAATCTATGAAACTTAAAAAAGAACCATATCTTGTGTCTGTGTTTCATTTCTGGCCAAATACATGTCGATTATTGACAATTTCGTCATCGGTGGCGGCCATTTTGAATTTTTATTTAACCACTGGAGGAAAAAAATGGAAACAGTTTTTTTGTTGATCTATGGGTTGTATATTAGTGGAAAAAATCAGTCATTCAAAATCAACATGAACATGACACAGAATTACACACTGACATATACTATTTTGGATAATTCTGTCAAAGCTACCCGCCTATAACATGTATAACTGGCTTTATAATGTTATTTGGCCATCAAAACCTCGGTATAGACACCTCATATGTGGAGATGCGAAATATAATATTCGGCAATGGCAGAACATTTTACCCCGGTTTACCCTATTCGGAAAATTTTGACAAAGATACCCCCCTCCAGATATTTTGCAAAGATGTTTATCTTTGTTTTGGTACCGACAAACCTAATAATGAGTAGAGTTCGACCAGATTCTATTTCAAGCCCTTTTTGGAAATCATCCCACAGACTATATGTCGCTAAACAGAAGTCCGTGGGATTTTAATAATAATAATAATTATAATAAGTTCTTCTATAGCGCACATACAGTGCTCTGTGCGCTTTACACACAATTAAAGGTAGGCGTTACAGAAAAGATGCTCCTTCAAGGCGCTTTTGGAGACATCTAAGGATTCGCACTTCCGCAGTGAATCCGGGAGTTCGTTACACAGCTTTTGCGCTGCACTGAAAAAACTTCTGCCTCCGTACTGTAAGAGTTTAGTCTTGCGCCGACAGAGAAGGTTTTTTGATGATGAGCGAAGGCTTCTGCTTGGAGTGTAGCTTGAAACTAACTCAGATAAATATGATGGCGCGCTGCCATGGATAGTTTTGTACGTGAACAGCAGTATCATGAACATGATTCGCTCTTGCACTGGTAGCCAATGGAGGCCTTTAAGCACTGGTGTTATATGATTATCTCGATTGGTGCGTGTCACCAGGCGTGCTGCGGTGTTCTGAATACGCTGTAAGCGCTGAATAAGCCTCTTGGGGAAGCCGTACAGAATGCTGTGACAATAGTCCAGTCGAGCAGTGATGAAGGCATGTACCAACTTTTCATTGATAGATTGAGTCGAATCTTTCCAATGTTTCTGATGTGCAGAGAAGCAGCACTGCAAACGACACTGACATGTTTGTTCAGGGTCAGACAGCTGTCCAGTGTCACTCCAAGACTCTTCACATTCTCTGCAGGAAGAATGTTCATTCCACCAATTTGTAATGGTCTCAGAGAATGTTTGGACGAAAATCCAGCCTTGTATGTGTAGACGACCTGTGTCTTCTCCCCATTTTGTTTTAGTCTGTTTTTTACCATCCATATATCTATGTCACGAATGCAAGCTTCCAGTCGCTGCATGAATGTTTCCGCATCTGTGAGCGGGAAAGAAATGTACAATTGTGTGTCATCTGCATACATGTGATAACTTAGTCCGTGTTTCTTGATGATTTCACCTAAATCAGCTGTATACAGTGTGAAAAGCAAGGGTCCAAGAACAGACCCTTGTAGAACTCCGTATTGCAGTTTGAAATTACTTGATGTTTCATCTCCGATCACCATCGTCTGGTACCGGTCTTCTAGGTACGATGCAAACCAATGGACTGCAGACTTCGATAGATGTAATCGTGATGACAGCTTCTACAAGAGGATACGGTGATCGATGATATCGAACGCGGCGCTAAGGTCCAAGAGTACAAGACATCCGACTTGTCCATCATTCGCAGCAAGTAACAGGTCGTACGTGATACGTAGCATAACAGTTTCGGTGCTATGGGCTGGTCTGTATGCAGTTATTTTTTAGGCACTTGAAGTTGTGTCTCGCTATCGCGATCCACAACTTCAAGTGCCTGTAGTTGGGATGACACTACCTTCTCAAGTGTTTTGGCAAGAAAAGGAAGATTAGAAATAGGCCTGAAATTTTTTAAGTTCTCGGGATCCAATGAAGGTTTTTTCAAGATTGGAGTCACCCAGGCCTCCTTTAAGGAAGCAGGGACAGCTGATAGTGCGATAGATCTGTTGATTATGACAGCGATGATAGGCGCCATTGTGCCAGGAAGTTTCTTTATTATCCATGTGGGCACAGGGTCTAAACCACATGTCTTGTTTGGTGATTTTCCAATAATTTTTATAATGTCACTGGGCTGAACTGGTTTGAGCGAAGCAAGTGATGTTATGGAGTTGACAGCTTGACATGACTGACTGTCAGCAGCCAATGCAGCGCGCCTGTCTAGTTCTATACGAATCTTAGAAATTTTGACCTAAAAGAATATGCCAAAAGAGTCGCAGAGATGCTTTAGAGATTCATGCGTCGGCAGAGATGTTTCTTGAGATGAATGTAGCAGTTTATCCACAATCTGGAACAGCGCCTTCTGGTCAGTCTCAGCAGCGCACACCTTCTCAGAGTAATAATCAGACTTTGCTTGAGTCAGAAATTTGCGGGAGCTGTGGGCAGTGCAACCATCAGGCGCGACATGCATACATATCATTAGTTGATGGTAGGCCAAGTGTTCAGTAGAAAAATCAGATTTAGAAAAAAAATGTTATCAATTTTTCTTTTTAGTTTCAGTGACACTTAAAGTCCCATAGAAAAAAAAGAAAAAAACATTATTTTTATGTCAACATAACACACATAGATACATTTCATGAATTAAAATTAAAGATAATATAACACACAATGTTCAGAGAAGCACGTAGAAACAGAAATAAATATTATTTTCCGATAAAGTGACTCTTTAAGCTCAATAAGTAGAAAATAAACAACACACCACACCACCACAACTGAACACCCTTAATACTATCGGATGAAATATATAGGCCTATGAACAAATATTTGGAAGATCGGAATAACAATTATTCATTTTAGTATAAGTGACACTTTTAGCTCCACAAGAAACAAATGGAAATGCAATCATTTTCTGTAGCAACGCAATGCCATGAATTTATTTTCTTCACATCTGATAATGATGTATGATATAACATAAATCGGAGAGGCGTACATAGTAATATCATGGACATATATTGAGACAATGTAAATTCTTGACAGTATTTAGTCAATATAACAAGATGATTGACGACCATATGTCATCAGGAACAGGTCATGGTGATATGAAAGATTCAACTCAGTCGACAGTTTTTCGGTCAGTTGTTAAATTTTTCATTTCATATAAGTATTAACTGTGTATATTTTTTTAATAATGTATTTTACCGAAAAATGACAATGAATGATGTGCATTAAACCGCATTTGTGATGTTGCGATAGGTGAAATAATGTTATCTCAATCATATATTTTTTGAGCCCGAGATGTCACCAAAAATGAAAAGCAGTAACCGACACTCATTTTTACAATTATGTGTGACCTTTTTCTGACATTTACTTGACCTTATATAATGTATAAATTATGATATTTTAATTATATACTCATTAAACGTAAAGTGTCACGAAAACTTGAGAAAATATAATAAACACCTAGTTTTATTATGTGTGGCCTTCTTTCTCTTAAATTTATTTTAGACGGCGTTTATTACATGACCATCTGATAGTTTTAGTACAAAAACAACAGTAAAAATAACAACAATCACATTTAACATAAACTGTGAATATGATGCTACGATGATGTATAAATTATGTTTTTTTAAATTTATATTTATTAAACGCAAGTGTCACTATATCTGAAAAGTAACCGACAATAATTATTATGTAAGCTCTTCTGAACACTATCCGTTGTATTTCTTTTTAAATAAAAAAAATATTATATTATATATTAATATCCGATGTAGAAAAATTGGCGTTACGTTGCTGTAAAAATGATGATCTTGTAATATGTCACTTATTTAACTTAAGGTGTCACTAAATCTAAATTGAACATTTTTTACCCGATCTCCTAAACCTTTTGTTAAATTTCAGTTGAAAAAGATATAGTACAAAGGGTTTTACAGTAGTGTTTTTTAATTTTTTTTTTACTGATTGAGCCTGAAGTGTCACTATGCTTAAAAATAATGTCTAATTATGCGCATCCTTCTGAAGATTGTATGTAATATCAAGTTATTTTTTTTACATTACATGAATATCTGATGTGCATAAAATATAATTATGTGTGTTACGTCGGTATAAAAATCATGTTTTCTTTGTTTTCCATGGGAACTAAAGTTTCAATAAAACTGTCAAGAATAATTAATAGGAATAATCGCCTACCGATCTTGCAAACCATTTCTTTTATATTTCTCTTGTAGAATCTGTAGTATTAAAGGCGTGATGTTGGTTTGAAAATCGACCTAAAGCGACACAATCAGGCTAAAATCATCGAAAAATCAGTATTTTTATTTTCGCTTTTGAATATGGCCATATGATGTGAACATGTCCATAGATTAGAATTGCGTAAATTTTTTATTTTTTCTGCTGCGCAATTACCAGTTTATTCGACTGCACAACACAAGCGGACGTCACACAGGACAGACGGACGGACGGACGGACGGACGGACGGACGGACGGACGGACGGACGGACGGACAGACAGACAGACAGACAGACAGACAGACATACATACATACATACAGACAGGCAGGCAGACAGACAGACAGACAGACAGACAGACAGACAGACAGACAGACAGACAGACAGACAGACAGACAGACAGACAGACAGACAGACAGACAGACAGACAGACAGACAGACAGACAGACAGACAGACAGACAGACAGACAGACAGACAGACAGACAGACAGACAGACAGACAGACAGACAGACAGACAGACAGGCAGGCAGGCAGGCAGGCAGGCAGGCAGGCAGGCAGGCAGGCAGGCAGGCAGGCAGGCAGGCAGGCAGGCAGGCAGGCAGGCAGGCAGGCAGGCAGGCAGGCAGGCAGGCAGGCAGGCAGGCAGGCAGGCAGGCAGGCAGGCAGGCAGGCAGGCAGGCAGGCAGGCAGGCAGGCAGGCAGGCAGGCAGGCAGGCAGGCAGGCAGGCAGGCAGGCAGGCAGGCAGGCAGGCAGACAGACAGACAGACAGACAGACAGACAGACAGACAGACAGACAGACAGACAGACAGACAGACAGACAGACAGACAGACAGACAGACAGACAGACAGACAGACAGACAGACAGACAGACAGACAGACAGACAGACAGACAGACAGACAGACAGACAGACAGACAGACAGACAGACAGACAGACAGACAGACAGACAGACAGACAGACAGACAGACAGACAGACAGACAGACAGACAGACAGACAGACAGACAGACAGACAGACAGACAGACAGACAGACAGACAGACAGACAGACAGACAGACAGACAGACAGACAGACAGACAGACAGACAGACAGACAGACAGACAGACAGACAGACAGACAGACAGACAGACAGACAGACAGACAGACAGACAGACAGACAGACAGACAGACAGACAGACAGACAGACAGACAGACAGACAGACAGACAGACAGACAGACAGACAGACAGACAGACAGACAGACAGACAGACAGACAGACAGACAGACAGACAGACAGACAGACAGACAGACAGACAGACAGACAGACAGACAGACAGACAGACAGACAGACAGACAGACAGACAGACAGACAGACAGACAGACAGACAGACAGACAGACAAATACATTACATTGATACAGCCTTCCCTTTCAAAAAAAGCAGGGCACACTTATCGGCTTATTAAAAATGAGCGGGTGCAAGTTCCACCTCGTAAAGTGATAAACCCACACTCTCATATCCGAGGAGGTGAAAATATAATAATCAGTGTTAATCAGTATACAAAAAGTGTAAAGCGTAACCATTGCGCCGCTAAACATGTTTATGATCAACAAAAAGGCCTATAACTAAATTGGATAAACTAGTTTTTTTAAATAAATATGTATAATTATATATGTCATTCAAAGCTGGGAATCGCTTTAGAGAATTCAGTTTCGAGTGGGCGAAAAATAGAAACAAACAATTCAGCAGCACGTGGGTTAATTTAATATATCGGGTACAGCATCTACCGGTATAGATTTTTCCCACTTCTATATAAATTTATCGTGGGTGTTATTCTATGAGGCACTATAGAATTATGTGAAATGTTTTCAATCGAAATTAATCTTCCTTTCTGTAAACAGGTAAATGGGTATAAATAGTTGACTTAATTTATAATATATTCTGTGTGATTTTAAGTTTGATGTATGGTGTCTTAAATTAACAAGAAAATCCCACGACATTACACACGCCCATACACTAATTAGGCATATCGATATAATTGTCACCTGCAAGTGACGATGGAACAGAGATTTCTACAATGTATTAGTATAAGTTTAACATAAATAGCATGAATTTAATTCTTAAAAAACTTACCTGAATTTCACTGACGGATAATTGTTGCTCAGTGAATGTCCTTATAGCATCCGCAAAAATCCTAGGGTCCTGTTGTTCATCACTGTGCACAACTATCATGCTCACCAAGTGTAGTGATAAAACAAATATCATCCTACATTTGCTTATACGACTCATCGTCTCAAAGCGTATTGCTCAACAAATTAAATATTATTTCATGAGGAAATATATAAACGTCGCGCGTACGTGACATTATATGAAGAGTGCGGAGTGTAGACTGTACCAAAAGTGTAGAGTGAGTTGTGAATTATGTCATCCTGCTTCACACCTGGGTGATTTAATGAGGTATGGGCAGCATACCCTATGTGTGGTACTTTCTGGATGTAGATACCTACGAGTGATTTTAATTCCCCTCAGACAGACAAATTTGAACAAATAAGAAAATAAAACAATATTTTCCAGCTTCCGTGGATTCGCTAATACTAAAAAATACCCTATTATTTTCATTTAGTTGACACCTATGCAATGTACTTGACCCTGGTTTTTGACATTTTGTTTAACTATATACTGTGTCCCACTAAACAATGCAGAATGCACCTGTGTGCCATGTACACTTCACTGTCCAGAAAAAAATGTGTAATGTGATTATGAAGCCACGCAGGCCCCCATATCGAGTATTAACTGATCAATTAATTTATAATTAGCAAGTAGGCTAATTGTCATTAGGCTATCTGGTTCAGGTATAAACACATGTAGTCTTTCTATACTCAGCCGACACGAGAAGCTGACCCGATGTTGGGCCAACGTCGCAGACGGTGTACCAACATTAACCAGATACTGGGACAGCGTTTTTTCTGGGTACCCAAATTCCAAGGATGAAACTACTTTTAATTCGGCTTCACGATTACTTGACATAAATATTAGATACCCGACAGCCAGCTAATTACTTGAAATATATTACACACCCGACAGCCAGACAGGGTGACTATTACATAGCAGTTCTTATCAGGTTAAGGTGTAGAACCGTGTGACGTAAACAGACTATGTAACCGTTTCGCGCCGTACAATGTAATCGGTTGCATTCATTATACGACGCCGTAAATGTAACCTGTAGACAATTTTCATCTTTACTCACGAGCCTGCATGGTTACATTACATTATAGTCTCGCGTGAGACTGACCAAGACAAGAAGCATTAGGCCTACATAGCGCCAACGTATAATGTAACAAGAGAAAAGAGCGACTCTAGCTACGACCAATTAATGTAACCGAGGACCGTATAGTGGTGTTGTCTGTACCTATGCTATGTCCAGGAGAATCTGCATGTTAATCAGGTCACAGGGGCTTTGTTTTAGTTTTCGTCATTTTTGTACAATTTTGTGGTATGGTGACGCTTAGTTTACAATGTCAAGGTCAAATTCCCGCCAAAATCATGGTAATTTTTACGGGAAATCGCTCGGTTTTACAAATATAATGTGCCAAAATTTCTATTACCAATGGTTTTCTGGCTCGGGTCATGTTTTAGGTTAATTATAAGCATATACACATTTAAAAATGTAATTCAAGTCAAACAGGACCACTCGTGAAAGTCACTAGTGATAATTCAGTGAATTTTATCTTGGTATATTTGATAAAAGCTAAGTCATACTAAAACAATAATAACAATTATTACTACTATGTGTAGTATATTATTGGAATAATTCTCTAATCTCTCATTTTATAATGGAATCGTAAAAATGTATCTGACATTCTTTCTTTCCACTTCACAACAGTATTAATCTGAATTAAAATGAGGTGGTTGGTGTTGCTGTACCGTCATGCAAGCCTTCAAATACAGTAGCTTACTTATTAAAGGGACTGGCCCAGGCTAAAATCATAAAAAAATCAGTGATTTTATTTCGGGTTCTTAATATGACCATATGATGTAAGCATGTACATAGACTAGAACTGCAAATTTTTATAATTTTTGTGCTGCGCATTCACCAGTTAGGCTAGATATAGAGACGAAATTCCTGATTTGTAATTATTGACAACCATGTCAAAAATAAGAAATGCGGGAATTTCGTCTCTATATCTAGTCTAACTGGTAAGTGCGCAGCACAAAAATTATAAAAATTTGCAGTTCTAGTCTATGTACATGTTTACATCATATGGTCATATTAAGAACCCGAAATAAAATCACCGATTTTTTTATGATTTTAGCCTGGGCCAGTCCCTTTAACTTACACTTTAACTTTTTTACACCTGCAATTAGCTGGCGCAAAACAGCTGCAACTTCTGGAAACTTTGTCCAGAATGGCACGAGCCGGCAGCTGAAACTTCTTGCAACTCTGTCCAAAACGGCTGAGCTCGTAGGAGATGTGAGGCCATGATGGAATAATGTGCCCATGTAGAAATAGCAATACCTTAGCTCAGGCCTTATTCCTGCTGTAATCATGATGTACATCAAATGCTTTAACCCTCTTGACAGGCCAAAATTCAATGAAGAGTTCACTAACATTTAAGGGCTGATTTTATGCCACTACTATAACAAGGATGTTCGTACCAACTGCTCGTATACAATCCGATGACTACAGGAGATGATAAGTTTAGCATGGTGTAGAAGTGTCGTATCTGTTTCCTCCTGGGTGCATGGATTCAAATCAATGATGTAAATAAAATCACCGCCTGTCACGTCACATGTATTTGTCACTATAGTATCGAACGGATAATCTATTACTGCTAGTGCAATACTTTGTCAGGTGACATTTCAGACTAGTTATGAGTTGTACATCAATCGTCCCCTTCTTAAAGCCAACATAAATTTCTGGGGTTTTCTGTTTGTAGTTCCTTATGTGACGATATATCAGCACTTTAATGAACTCGTTTTTGAATTTGGTCTGGTATTATAGGAGTCGTACATGCTATTGCAGAAAGAAAATAGTTAGAACGATATCGCCCTCCACTATGTTCCGGGTTAGAACGCAGCATGTATCTGAAACGTAAGATACTCACATCATCACAAATGGTTAAAATGGCCGAAATATTTTTTCGGGAGGTGTTTTAAAAATGCTCTCACTTGATAAATAACTGATGGAATGTTTCAAAATCAGCTGAGTGGATGCATAAAAGGTCACTAAGTTAGGTCAACCCAATTAAAGTGTATTTCGAGGGCGTTAATAGGGGTTAAATCCATCGCGTGTCGCCGGCGACACGCTATCTTACGGTTCAGATATGGAATGCTTGCTAACCCGTAACACGTTGTGGAGGGTGGCGTTTGCTAACTAAAAGAAAAGAGCCTGATTGTGCTGAGGTATTGCTATTGCTACATGCCTTCAGTTGTTGTAACACTGTGTTCAGTATCTATACAATGTCGGAAAAAAAGAATGCGGAAAACATGGCGCATTATGCCTACCATGACCTCAGTCATCTTTGGCCTTGCAACAATTGAGCTCCACATCAATCTATTCCCACAAATCACCGATGTGTATCTGTAATGTATTTTAATCATTACTCTTAACTTCATGCCATGTTCCCAGGTGGTCGCTCAATAAAGAGTATTCTGTGGACATAGTGGACGCCCTGCTGAACAGTTCTATGTTGCAATTCGTGGTGCGAGTAAAATTTCTTGAGCGTCAGCATACTAACCTCCCCCACATGGTTTGGGTTGTAGACAGGGTGATCAAGCCAGGGATTGGTTAACATTCTGGTTGCCAGGCGTTTCATATGGTTGACGCTTATACATTTCAAGAGTGTTATTTGTCAAAAGAAAAGTGTTTTAGGGTTTGTCTGTACAACATTTTGTCTCGTCTATGGTAATTGCATCCGCCTCATTTGCAATGCAGAGTTATAATGTAGAAAGGAAGAATGACACACACAGTTTTTATTACTTCAATATAAAATGTGAGATCCTACAATTATTCAATGAATACAGATCCCTTTTTTAAAATCCCAGCTATGTGACCGTTTTTATATTCGTTGAAACATGTTTTTTTTATTTTCTGCACTGCTTGTTTTTTTTTTGTGTGTGTTATAATAAGATAAAAATCACTGAATTAACAGTTGTGACCAACTTCCACATTATTAGTCGCTAAATTTGACTTGGCTTTACATGTACTTTACAATTAATCAAAAAACGGACCATAAAATCATTGGCAGTATCAAATTACTTTGATAATTTATTGCAAAACATTTCTAGAAATAGATTCTCCGCATCCAAAAATGGTGAAAATGAGGTATTACACTATTATCTTTGATTACTAAATTTCCGGTGGCAGCCATTCTGGATTTTTCTGTTACTAGGGGTGACGGCCTGAACATCTTTGTTTTTTTCTGTGTCTCACACCGACATTGTTATACAATTAACCCGGGCCACAGGAATTACTGGTGGTGGTTTGAGTACATTATTGAAAAAAGCAAGAGATTTCCGGTTAAAATAACGCCGATTTTGGTCATAACAAGGGAACTTGACGTATTTGTTGCTAAAATAATGCAAGCACTGGATCGTCCAGACATACAAATGTCGAAAAAGAAGTATTGCATGTTACCTTGTGACAAAAATTAAACAATTAGTCAACATACTAGAATTCCGGTGGCGCCCATTTTAAATTTCCCCGTTACTAAGAGTTCCAGACCGAAAATTTGGGGGACTCTTTAAAAGCTGTTTTTGTGTGCCTCAGCCTAACACCATGCAAAACTTGGTGCCTGTATCTGGCAGAGAAACTTACTTTTAGATTAGTCCCTTCATTATCGGAGTTATCGTAAACCAAGTAAGCGTCACAATAATAATAATAATAATAATATTCTTTATTTATAGGGGGTGACTTATTGAGCTTTCGCTCATCTGCCATGGGGCCCTCTGAAAAAATCATATGCAAAATGTAGACATAATAATAAATACATATAAGAATATGAACATAGCATAACTATAGAACAATGCAAATTTAAAATAATAAACATGGTAAAAATGCGACAATTCATATTGCTGTAGACATACATAAATATTGTAGCTGCTAGTATAAAATTAATTTAGTATTACATAACAAATCAGTCATTTTATTTCGGGTTCTTAATATGACCATATGATGTAAGCATGTACATAGACTAGAACTGCAAATTTTTATAATTTTTGTGCTGCGCATTCACCAGTTAGGCTAGATATAGAGACGAAATTCCTGATTTGTAATTATTGACAACCATGTCAAAAATAAGAAATGCTGGAATTTCGTACAAAAACACAAAAATTATAAAAATTTGCAGTTCTAGTCTATGTACATGTTTACATCATATGGTCATATTAAGAACCCGAAATAAAATCACCGATTTTTTGATGATTTTAGCCTGGGCCAGTCCCTTTAAGCTTAGATTGAAAGCTAGATACGGTGGTAGAGTTCCGTATTTCTTTATTTACATTGTTCCATAATTTAGGACCAATAAGCGATAAACTTCTGGTGTGTTGTCTTGGTACATTTAATTTGCCAGACCCAGCTGGTGAAATTTAACGATTTCTGGAAAGGGAATCCATTTCAGCTCATTGAATAATAATTTACTTCGAATTGAAAAATCAGCATCGAGGATCAATCGAGCGGCTCTTTTGTTAAGTTTTACAACTATATTTATGTTTTCTTGAGATGTGCTTCCCCATATACTACAATAGTACTCCAAATACGGTTTTATTTAGTAGTTGACAAACAAAATCCTACTTTGGGTTGGCAAGAAGGGTCGTATAAGCTTAAGAAGAAATAATTTATAAACCACAGTTTTTTTTATTTTCGCTACATGCAAATTCCATGTCAACGATTAATCAATGTGAATATCAAGTAACTTGCTATGAGAGACTTGTTCAATTAGGATATCATTATTAATTATTTTAATTTCTTTATCAGAATCAGTTATTCTATTTATTCTTTTTTTTAACCAACTAATGCTACTTTGGTTTTGATGATACTCAATTTCATTTTATTATTTTCACACCACTTGTTTGCCGATGTAGCCACATTTTGAAGTTTTTGTGTGATAATTTGAGTACATTTACTACTGTGATGTGCTGTAGCATCATCAGCAAAAAGAGATATATCCTGCAAATCGGGGTATAGATACATTTATAAAGACGATAAAAAATAATGGCCCAAGATTTGAACCTTGTGGAACGCCGCATTTGTTTTCTAAAGGATTTGATATTTTCCCATTTATGTCAACTTTTTTATTACGTTCGGATAAATAAAATGTAAACCAAGTGAGAGCATCTTCGCTGCATCGATAAATGTTTAGTTTGCGGAGCAAAAGGGAATGATCAACTAAATCAAAAGCTTTGCATAAATCTATCATTAAAACACCTGTTAGTTCACCTTTATGCATAGAGATGTAATGTGGCTTAGTTTCTGTATCATATTTATTCCCATGGAGTGTATATCCAGGTCATTATATTTACGACAAGTAATAGTTTTATGATTAGTTGCCCTATCTTCAGAATGACTTATATCATTTCATTTTTTAGCTGTGACATATATAACGATATACATGCACACAAATGACGAAAACTAGAAAAAAACATGTTGACTTTATCAACATTCTGATTTTAATTGCAGGATATCGTAGTATCATAGTAAACAGGAAAAATATTTCACCAGTAGCTGATATAGATGGTTCATTGATTACAAATCCAGATGATGTTGTAAAAGATTGGGGTCAATACTTCGAACAACTTTTTGCAAATGATGATGAGAATTTTAAGAAACATGTGACAGCTAAAATTAGCCAGTTATCAAATGTGAACCAAATAAAAGAACACGAAGTGCTGGAAAAAAGTTATTATTATTAAAGAAAATGAAATAAGGAATGTAGGAAGTAAATTAAAAAATGGTAAAGCAGGAGGAAAAGACGGGCTAAAAAAATGAACATTTAAAATTGAGAACAAATAGCAACTAATGCGCTGTGCACTATTTTCAATAGTCTCATAGAACTTGGTTATATTCCTAAACAATTTGAGGAAGGCATAATTGTCCCTATACCAAAAGGTGAGAGAAAATACACGACAAAGAAAGATAATTATAGAGCTATTACTTTGTTATCATGAATGCATAAACTTTGTTACACAAATTAGATCCCCCATGCAATTTGCGTTTCAAAAAGGATGCTCTAGTAAAGATGCAGTACTGGCGCTTAATGAAACAATACATTTTTAAATTGAAAGAGGAAACAATGTTTATGTGGTGTACGTAGATGAGGCCAAAGCTTTTGATAGTGTATGGCAGGATGGTTTATTTTATAAGTTGCATGAAATTGGTTTGAAAGGCAAGTTCTGGAGAATACTAAAGGAAAGCTACGCAAATTTTAAATGCGAAGTGTTAGTAAATGGTAAGAGTTCCAAAACATTTAACATAGAGAAAGGGGTACATCAAGGCACTCCAATATCGATGAGACTTTATCAAATATATAATAATGATCTGCTAGAATCATTGATAAAAAATCAGGCGTCTTTGGGAATTTTTGATATTAAATCTGGCAACCCGGCCTTTGAGGATGATATTGCAGTGACATCTTTATTCGTCAAAACAATGAACCACATGTTATGTGAAGTGGATAGTCACGGAATAAAAAGGAGATATAAATTTAATACGAATAAATCATATGCGGTATGTTTTGGAAATGGTGATAAAACTAAGAATAGTAAAATAACACTAGGCGGCAGCACAATATAATTTAAATCAGGAAATGGCATATGGGAATTCCCATGGTATCCAGCAAAAATCTACAGATATCGTGTATATCTTAAAGGGCTGCTCAGATAGATAAAACAGTATCTGTAATATCTACCTTAGGGCGGAAATATATACCTCTCCCTCCTACGACAAGCTGTAAAATTTACAAAAGCGTATGTGAATCAAAATTAATGTACGGTTTAGAATGCTGTTCTCTAACAAGTAAAAGTTTAGATATCCTAGAAGCAACTCATTATCAGAGTGCCAGACGCTTACAGGGATTATCCCGACAGCGGTCTGTAGTTGTACCCCTGGCTACCTTAGGTTGGTTATCGATTAGAAGTATGCTTCATATAGCACAGCTACTACTAATCCATCGCCTATTAGCCTTACCTGCTATGTCTTTTATGAGGCGACTGGCTATCACGAGACTAATTTACCACCTTTACGACAGCACTGGAAAACACAGTGGGCCACTTTGTGAATCTCTAAAAACATCCGAAATGTATAAAGTAGATAATATTGTAAAAGAAATTATGTATAATCCTTGCTCGATCAGCCACGATCAGCGGTGTAAACAAGTTGAGAAAATTGTGTATCAAAGAGAAAAAGATGTGTGGATTGTAAGAAAAGGCATGTATAAAAACACGGTTATTTTTAATTATTGTATAACAAATATTGAAATGTGGTGTTGGTGGAAAGTAAGTAGTGTAGATCCATCGTTAGGATACATGGTTCGTTTAGTCTTGAGGTTAATATCAGGGGAGCATATTCTAGCCTGTAATACTGCGAGATGGATCAGAGAAACACCAATTATGTGATGTATATACGACTGAATCAGTATGGCATTTTCTCTTTAACTGTATGAATATTAACCTTGGTGTGGTACGAGAGGAAATGTTGGAAACTATATATGGTGTCATGCCTACTCCAATGCTGAGATACGTTACAAGCTTAACCAGTAAGGAAAAGGTTTGTTTTCTACTGTCCGGAATGAAATGTAATTTCACACAAGAATGGCAAAACATATACTGTGCAATATTATCTTTCACCTATAAAATGTATAAAGTTCGAAAATCACTGAATAGCTAATAACTGCGAGATAAGACGTAAATGAATGTAAATATGTTGCATGGTTTTGTTAAATAGAATCATATTGAGTGAACTGTAAAATGAATTGCATGCTCTTCAGAATTGGAGGTAATAAACATATACATACATACATATACATACATAGTACAGGTACAAGAAGATAACAGTTATTTCCCTTACACGTGACACCTCACCCCCATGGACGCCCAGTCTACTACATTCGTTCACTAGCAGTTCCATGGTACTTCGTGAACAACACTCCCCCCACTCGGAATGGACCTATGCTGTAATCAGATATTTTATATTCGACACTGAAACCTCATCACGAGCCATGTCTGTTTCACAGTTATTTCATGTTATGTATATTTATATTTACATTGAAATGTTTTGGCTATTTTATCTAATACGAGTGATTCTGAATACTTATAGCCTTAAAACGCTGAAATATCCCCACTGATAAAAACAGGATAATAATCATTGATTATAAAGAAGACAATATTTCAGAAGGATTATGTCGTTTATTCAATAATGTAAACTAGTACACATCTGTTGCAACATTGTTTAAAAGTGACACTATATGCCTTACTTGGCAAGAAACACTACTAGAAATCCCGTATACAGAATGACTGGAAGTACTACCCAGCAAACACAAGTATTGAACCAATATTGCTCAAATGCTGGTCCACCGTCTAGGCCGTTGGCCCAACATTAAACCAACATTGGTTCAATATCTTGTATTTGCTGGGACTCGACCATGTGTTGTCGTCTCTCGTATCTGGTGTGGCTGTGTAGGCTATTTGAGGGGTCAAACTCATTTGATTGGCTCTCTCGTGGATATGTTTGTAGGCCTACAACCCTTACAATAGGCTTACCAATAAGCCAAGGACAGGCCTGACTCAACGTTAGCCTGGTATCTCCGGCGCTCACCCAACAATAAAACTACGTTTGAGCTCAGGCCCGTTGCGATGGTCGGCACGTGTAATGTGTAGGCCCTATTAGACAGGTGGCAAAATCTCAAAAGGGGCCAAATAAGCATAGCGGTATGGACGGAATGTTAGGGGTTGGTAATCACATCAACAATTATCTACTACATATACTAAACACATTTTAAGTGGATGACAAAAACATAAATCGTTTATAACAGAAATACAGCAAAAAACAAAATGGTCGCCATTGTCAGCCCTAACAACTCATCTATAGTCAGGTCGCCGAGGGTGGGACCTTGCAAATGGGTATAAACAAGCTTTTTAGCGGATTATTGATGCATGATATGTCTCGATTCATATGAGCAAGCATGCCAGACTGGCACCTTTGAGCATTTTTAATTATCACTGAAAATTTAAAATGGCCGCCGTCAAGTCATTAAAAATCGACGTATATACTGAGTGTGGGGTAGAAATTCGGCTATCAGAGCTGAAAATTGGCCTGAGTATCCCCAAATAGTCATATATCGCTCTCCTAAAATTTCACATGAATTCTATGTCGCGTTTGGCAAAAAATCAAGTGTGATATGTCATTTCTGACTATTTTTGGGGTGTGGAACCCACTTCTGGATCTTAAGTTACAATTAAAGGCCACATGAAGGTCAAAACATGATCACAATCCGTTATAGTGAAATACATTTTTTACTAGTAGTTCAATAGTTACATGTGATGTGACCTTCTTTGTAGAGCTAGTATCAATAATGTCATTCAAGGCATCAATTATCCGATAAACATTAGATGTTACATCTGTAATGTGTCATTTTAGGTGAATTTGGTGACTGTGAATCTATTTGAGGGCATAAAAGTAGGCTACAATGGGAGTCCTCAGAATCTTAGCGCTGCTTACCACTACCCTAGGGCACCCTCCCTGTCACGTCCAACTCAAACCCACCCTGCTCATTGTGACTGATTAAACACCTTCATAACAAATTATACTTGGCATTCACACCTAAGATGTAACTAACGCCTGATGGATTGGAGGCGTGTTCACAGTGGTCGTCACTGGCGATGTTTATACAAGTAACTGATTACCTTCTAGGTGGTGATTATAATTTTAACTTGCGGGCGGTACTGGAAATGTCTCAGAAGGTGCCCGGCGGGCATGACTATGTGCCCCCAATGATAGGTGCCCCTTCTAAATCCAAGATGGAACACTGTTTTTTTATGGTTTCATATGTTGGGAATGCAATACCATTCAATAGTATTTTATTGATTAAAACTTGAAAATCTGTCGCTCACAATATGTTCGCTCCTTTAGAGGCTTGTAGCCTACGTACCATCAACCCATTCTCCCTTATTGTGCTTGCTGTAGCCGTTTAGTAGCGATGCTGGGACAGCATTAAACAAACATTGGTTCTACTCTGTGTGTTTTCCGGCAGCGCTTCCAGTGGGCTAATAAGAATTTTGATCCCACCTTAGCAGCTTCCCAGGGAGTTGTTACGTCTGTTGCATGCTACATGGTATATTTGGTACATAATCAATTTGTCTACAACATCCATTCAAGCGTAAATTATGCAGCATCCATGAGTCATGTCATACTTCTTGAGCGGATTCCAAGAAACCTTCGTTCACATGGTCTAAGTATAAATCGTTATTATATACTACTGCGGGTTTCTAAAAGGTAAAGTCGAAGACGTATATTCGTTAAGGTTTTGTAATAAAATCAGCAAACAGTTGGAATATTTCTTGATCCACAAAAGGCCACATATAATTTTTTTAAAAGGGAGAATATGTAAAGTCAGATTAGATAATACTATGTTCGCAAGAGGAAGGTGTCCGACAAGGAATCATTGTGTCGCCAAATATATTTACAATAAAAGTTAGCCCGTCATGGCTTTACCAACAGGCATCTAAACTTCTTTATATGTAGACGACTTTGCTATTTATTTCTAATCCATCAACATGAACAGGCCTGCAAGTAGTTACTTGTAAAAGTATGTTCTTCCTCAAAAACTTTGGGTGTACATTTATCTAAGAAAAAAAGCTTACACACTGGACACTGTCCATATGGACAATATACTACAATATACATATACTGGACAACCACTCCCTGTTGAATAAAATGTCTAATTCCTCAGTATTTTTTTGGGAGTAAGTTAAATCGTATATCGCACATTACATATATTATTGAGAGAAGTATAAAAAGCATTATATGTGTTGCAATTTTTATCCAGCAAGGACTGGGGTGATGACAGGACAACCCTACTAAGAGTATGCTAGTCATTAATCAGATCCAAACTGGATTACGGCTGTATTGTGCGATTGTACCTGGATGTATTGGATCTGATCGCCAACCAAGGTTTGAGATTGTGCTCATAGGTATTTAGAAGCTCTCCTATTTAAAGTTTTAAAGTGAAGACCGACGAACACTCATTTCAGCCTCGCCGGTTGAAGCTGAGCCTGCAATACTATAATACAAAACCTTGAGGGCCATACGTCTCCAACCAAACCAAAATATTTTGATCTCTGGTGCTTTTACCTTTTTTGAAGCCCGCACTGGTGTTTAGTAAAGATTTATACTATCATTCAAATGAAGGCTCTCTGATGCGAGAGCTGAGGCTTTGAGAGAAGCAACAACGTACTGACAATTCACCCAAAGAGTTTGGCCAGACTCGAGGAGGCTTCAGCTTCTGTTAGATGGTTGTTGTGGACTTGGTAATTAGTACCATGCCACACAGCATGATACCGCTAAAAACATCTCAGTAGGGCCTACCCCAATAGCGAATAGATATTGCCTTAAACATGTAGCAATTATGTGGGCGTGAAGAATATCGTTTCTCACATCAATACATTTGTAACCATTCATCAATTTGTAGTTCGGAAGATTTGATTCTGACCAACTAGTTTTCAATGGCATATGTTGCCTCCAAATGAAATGAATCGGGCTTTAGGCCACCTTTGTGCACATATAGGCTAAACTGGGCCAGGAGAACCTCTTGAGGATGGTGAGATGATTGAGATGACACTGTCCTCCAGACACAGGATTCGAAATTCGAGCCCTGGCGGTCTGAGGCCGAGCACGCTACCTCTCGGTCACGGAGGCTCCGCACAATACTGACTTTCACACGTGGATGGGGAAGAAACATTATTTGTTTCTCTCAAATCGCCGAGACCGGGAACCGAACCTCGACCCCTGCGTGAAAGGCAGCGGTGCTAACCACTACCCTAGGGCCCCCGCCCATGTTGCCTCCAAATTGACTATACTTCTCGTCTGTTATGTTACAAGAACGGAACATCATATGTCATGGTTATGCAGACCACCTTGCCATTGATGAATAAACTTCATATTTGTTTGCGCAAGCACAGGTCTTGACCAAAAAGTTATCCAATTATGATTAAGCTACTGGAAGCGCTTCTGTAAAAAACACGAAATTGAATTATTATTGCTTTAATGCTGTCCCAGCGTCGCAACACAACGGGGAACACGATACGAGGGAACGTTATGATAGTACATATGGTACACATAGGCTACACGCCACTAGGCTAAATGAGTGAACAAATTGTTATCATGTTATCTAGTTTTAGTAAATAAAGTGCCATTGGTATTGCATTCCCCAGATCTGAAACTCTAAAGGGGGCCTCAGTTAGAAACAATTGCATTCATATTTTCATATTGTGAATTCCATGTAAGCCCATTTTGCGTTTTCAAGATCCTGACGACTCCAATTATATTGTATGTGCACAAATAGATTCACAGTAACTAAATTCATCTAAAATGACAGATGACTACTCATTTTTATCGATAACTGATGCCTAAAATCATATTATTGATGCCAGAAATTGGTTCAGCGTCACAAAGCTAGTCAGAAACCATATAAATTACCACACAACTATTGGACTACTTATGAAAAAGTTTTGTTTTCCCTATGACCGATTTTGAACATTTCTGATTTTATACCGAGGGTGAATGTCATATAGTAAGGTGTGTAAGGTCACTGATGCCTAGAATGACATTTGTGATACCAGAAATGGATTCCGCGCCCAAAGCTGGTCAGAAACGAGAAATCACATGTAACTATTGGACCACTTTTGTAAAAGTTGTATTTTCACTATGACAACTAATGGTCATTTTTTTTACTTTGATATGGTGTTTGAAGGTCATATAATAAGGGTTGTAAGGTCACCGATGCTTACCATTAGACACCTAAGGTCATAGTATTGATGCCAGAAATGGATTTTGTGTCGCAAAGTAAGCAGAAACGACATACTGTAGATCTGGTAATTTTTGCCTGTTTGAATATTCGCGAATTTCAGATTTTGTAACTTTTCGCGAAGTGTAGAATTCTCAAATTTTCAAAATATTATATTCTACACTTTATAATCATCTGTACAGATTATATGTCAATACTAATTAAATTTAAAATAGAAAAGGTCATTATGAAGTCTTATTTTGATTGGTTATCAACCATACGAAAAATACCTAACTTTTCGCAATGGCGGCCATTTTGTTTTTGCTCTAACATCAAAATAAAACAAAATTTTGTTTGTCATCCGCCTGATATGTGTTCAATAGGTATTAACTATGTCAAAAAACGTGGATGACAATCCCTAACATTTTGTCCACCCTGCATGAAAAATGTGAAATTTTGCCACCTTTCTATATAGTTATTTCCGTAATTGGTATTACGTAAGGGTGAAAGTGGGCTACGCCTATAGGCCTACTTAACTAGACGATGGAGGAAAGGGTTTTAGCTTTCACGGCTGAGTACATGTAAGTTACTCAGCCGCGAAAGCTAAAACACTCCATTAAACTGGTAAAAGGTGACATTCTACAGCTCAGTGACTATATATGTTAGACTTAAATACGGGGGAAAAAATATCTTTTATATTCAAAATTGTAGACTTCCAGAAAAGTCCCAGAATCAGAAATTCGCGAATTTTTAAAACCCGAAAATTACTAGGCCTATATATTATAGGCCTATGGGCAAGGGTTGGAAGTTGGAACCCTGTCAGATTTTTTTCTAGATCCGCCCTGGGCCTGTGTATGACGCCATATCGAATCGCCAGGGTTCAACCTGCTGTGTCCTGAAGGCATAGTGTCACCTGATACATTTCATCGTCCTCATGAGGTTATCCTGGCCCCGTTTAGTCATGTAAGCCTGATATATGCACAAATACTTCCTAAAACCCCATTCATTCACTCATTCATTCATGCCACATCGCATATAAATTTATCACCAGAGGATGATATGCTAGGATAAGGCATTGCGGGAGAGGGAATTTAACTGTCCAATGTTTTACTTTTGACACAGCACAGACTTATATCTGTGTAATATTCCTGATAGTGAATAGGTCTCTGTGATTATATTTGCCTCCATCATGTAAACATATGTCTGATGTTATCCCAACAGAGTGCAATAACAAGCACAAGAATACTGAGGAGTACGATTCCACCGACGATTCCAACATAAAGAACCAGGTTGACTGTAACATAAAACATTATGAAAATGTAAATCATCAATTCGATATAAATAGTTTAAGAACTGGATTCGATAAAACATTCTTTAGATGACATAAAAGTAAGAACAATGATACATTTTATGAGAGAAGAATGAATGAACGAACGATCGAACGAACGAACGAACAAACGAACGAACGAGCGCACGAACCAGCCAGCCAGCCAGCCAGCCAGCCAGCCAGCCAGCCAGCCAGCCAGCCAGCCAGCCAGCCAGCCAGCCAGCCAGCCAGCCAGCCAGCCAGCCAGCCAGCCAGCCAGCTAGCCAGCCAACCAACCAACCAACCAACCAACCAACCAACCAACCAGCCAACCAACCAACCAACCAACCAACCAACCAACCAACCAACCAACCAACCTACCAGCCAACCTACAAGCCAACCTACCAACTAAGCAACGACTGAGCCAACCAATGAATTAATTATTTACAAACATATTTACTTTTTATCTTTGTGACTATTCTATGATGTAATCTTCGGAACATTACACAACTCCTTATATTTAAATTCGGCAACAGCTAATTACATAAATTCTCACCTTCTTTCTCTACTTGTTGTAAATCACAATAGGGAGTATCGAGATCATCTAGCCATACACATTCACCATACCATGCACATTCTCTACAAAAAAGATGAGACATTTATTAGCCCTTAGAGCTAACTTGAAGTTGTGTCTCGCTACCGCGATCAACAACTTCTAGTCACTGTTAATCACTCGGTGACAAGGCATCTCAATGGCACAGAATTTAGATATACATCTTTTCACTTTAAAAAGCTGGCTAAACATGTATGTAATAAACTACATCCTCTATAGTAGAATGGTAAAAAACAAGCAACAGAGGCCCAAATCTTGCATTTAATGCGAAATATATAATTGAACTTCACCTACGTCTGAGATAGATCCAGACAATCTATGTTGGGACATTTACTATGTTCTCGTGCCAGGGTTATATCTGCCTCACGATGTTGATGCAAGTCAGGATTAGATACGTCTGGAGTACAAGGAGGGTGTGAGTTCCTGCAAGTACACAGGATCAAGTCTCAGTCATACAGTATTGACATACAGTATTGTTTAAATGCTATTTCACACTATTTTAAGAAATCAAAGCCTGCATTTACTTCATAAGCATGCAGTATCAATGAAACTGTTAACGATAGGATTATATATCTACACAGATAGAAGGCTATACTACATTAGATGATACTAGAAATGCATAATGCACTTCTGATGATACATACATATATACTTGTATAAGCTTCCATGCACCGAAAAATGGCATGTTAAATTCAATAAATAGAGCTGTATTTGCGACCACGTCTGTTATTTAAATTTCAAACTAAATCAGAGGTGATCAGTTTTTGTACAAACATAAGACATAATATATTATCTACAAATTTGTCTTTTTTGTTAATCTAAAAAAAACATTGCAAGAAATGGCATTATTACTACTCGTAGGCCTACTATAAATGTTTTTTTCTATGTACCACATTTTCGTAATGTCTCTTTTTTTTGCTATCAATAGGGCCTATAGATTTTATCGGGATATTGGCGGTTTATACTGCACACACGTGGTTAAAACTGTATCACAGCCACCTTTCAGGTGTGCATTGTTGCCATCAAGATCAGTACTGCTCAGTTACAGAAGACGTGTGCAGCCGCCAAACTACCCGTCGGGGAAGGAGATCGTCTACCAAGGCTATAGATCAATCAAAAACCGTTACTGTTGCAAGGCATGGTGTTTAGCCTATTAGGTTACACCTAGCTTTCACCTTAACAGCCAACCAGTGATGACTTTTAAAACAGCTGTTCTGAATACTCACTCTGTGAGTAACAAAGGTGATACTATTAAAGACTGTATTGTGGACAACAAGCTGGAGATCGTGGCTCTCATTGAAACCTGGCTTAGCAATAACGATGGAGACCAGAGATATGTGAAAGAAATGACGCCTCGCAAAGGGAGGGCGGAGGTGTGGCGCTACTATACAAAACATTGACATTACTATGCATAGAGTTACTCTAATGAACTTCCATACGAAATCTGCTCACGTTCCGGAGTGACGAAGCCACCAGTGGCATCCATTCGTCCGGTCAGACACCTGGTTAAGCATAGAGGATCTGCAAAGTTTGAGTGACTCGAAGCTACTCGGTAACTGTGTGATATGCTGCTACGATTAGCTCTTTCTGCTGCTTTTTGATACAATTGACCACAAAATGATGTTAGAGCGTCTCATAGTGAGCGGAGGTGTATGTGGCACAGTCTTGGCATGGTTTGGGTCTTACCTGACTGGCAGGACACAGTCTGAGGATTCACAACACCACCTCAAAGCCGAGATTGCTCCGCTGAGGTGTGCCCTTGAAGCTCTGTACTAGGACAACTACCATTTATATCCTGCGTCCATAGCAAGTATAGTGCGGAGGCATGGACTGATCGATCATTTGTACGCCGACGACGCACAACATCAGCAGTATTCGAAGAGTGCTGAATATGAAGACAGCTTTCATCATTGTCCAGACCCTAGTCATTTCCCGACTTGACTGCCGCAACTCTTCTGCTATGTGGACTCCCCCCGTCTGTACTCATAAAGAGGTTGCAGAGGGTGCAAAATGCAGCAGCTAGAGTGATAGCTAAAGCCGGCAGAAGGGTTCATATCTGACTAATTCTCTTCAAACTTAATTGGCTACAAGTCGACTTCATCATAGAGTATACAATCCTGCTATTGATATATCGTGCTCCACTTAGCCTCGCCCCAACCTACATCACAGAGCTGCTAGTGCCTTATATACCACCCGGAACACTGTGCACGAACACAGAGCAGCTTTTGGTAATCCAAAAAACCAGACTTAAAAACTTCGGGGCCAGAAGTTTTGCAACTGCGGCTCCTGCACTCTGGAACAGTTTGGAGAGCCAGATCCGTCTGCAGAAAACCCTGACCTCTTTTAGAATATCGTTAAAAACGGACCTGTTTCGGAAAGCGTTTGGTGACCTCATACAATAATGGATTTTTTCCCATTTTTTCCCTTTTAAATGTTCAGTGCTCTGAAAAGCTTCAAGCTGGATACATGCGCTATATAAGATTTCATTCATGGAATTGTATATGATGGAACTGTATATCATATCATGGCATTGTATATTAATGTTGAACTGTTGAACTGTTGAAGCTGGAATGGATGTCGTTTAAATGACGGAAAATATTTATATTAATTTTATGAAAAATATCCCATATTTAATTATGTGATTAAGTGTGCATGGACCACAAACTATTTTATCAATCTCACTGACAATTTATTTAGTTTGACAGATGCTTGAAAACGTATCCACGTATATACGGTCTCATCAGTAAATGTGTTGACTCACTCTCCTTGTGTGAACGTATCCGCACAGTAGCCATACACGGCTGCCGTATAACAAGGACACAAACAGGAAACGTCTGGATCACATCTAGCTCTCTGTAAGCAAAACAAATTCGTAATTGTATATTGAAACTACGTTTTCAATTATTTTAAAAATATTATGCTATGCATTCGTTTAATTCTGATCCACATAAATTATTTTACTGCAATTAAATGTATGTATCATCGTTACCTCTTCTCAAACAAATCATGACAGTTTTGTTACCGACATGTTATTATTAAAACCTAATGTATTACTAGGATTAATCATATGACTTTGATTAGAGAGATGATTGATTTGTGTTAATTTATGTAAACCTACGGATCAACTGACAAAAGCAGATGATATTGTCACCTTCATGTATTTTTTCACGACGTTATATTTATACTTTTGCTATTTATGTTATATACAATCAAATTTGAGAATGTAAGCTTGATTTTGAGATTGTAATAAAATTCAAACAATGTCAAAATTAATGTTAAAATTAATTTATACCTAATGAAAATCCTAGTAAATGATCCCGTAAAGGTAGCAAAGTAATAAAACCTATAGTAAAACGAGATTTCAAGATAGATAGTATAAAAATGGGTAATGCCCAGGATGCAAACGCAGAAACCAGTTACTGTGTTAGCACTAATATAATAATATAATATATAACAGCAGGAGAAATATTTTGTGTTTGTTTTGTCACCAGGTGAATAAACATGCCACTACGAGCTAAACATACACGATGGAGGATGACAGGCACAAAATTCGACACTTGTCTTCATAACTTTACATTGGTTCTAAATCGTCCATTCATCTCTTGACCATTCCAGTGAAACAAAATTAATTATACCATGTACAGAAACCATAACATTTGAAACAAAAATGACCTGAAAATCAATATTGTACATTTGGCTCTCAATTTGATTATTACCGTTTGCCATAGTCCAATTATACTGGTGCTCTATTAAAAATAATGTTTATCTGTTTTTATATTTTAGGGGAGTTTAGTTGTTCAAAAATATTATTTACCTAATTTGGTCCTCCTATCTACAGAATTAAGAATTAAGAATGCGAAAAAAACAAGGAACATTGTTTTTGGCTCGCACTGTCAAAACTAGTCATATACAGAAACACACCAAGCAAACAAACAGATAATAGTTTAATTTATTAATAAATTTATATATACATATGTTACCATTGAACTTGCTTGCTGCGCTCGCCAATATGAAATGGATATACCCAAAATTGCGAGCGCAGCACACGTCATGCACTAGACTAGGGTTATTGGGTGTTGTGGAGGGTGGCATTTGCCAAGGACCAATGGTCAGAAATATTTTGTGCTAAGAGACTTTTATTTGTCACTGCTTCGTAAATAACTGTCCAACTTGGACGATTTTCAGCTTGATCATTCTGTAACGTCAGATTACATTATGCCCTTATCCTTGTTATACTAGAACTATTAAAACAATTTTTTTAATCCTTTTTCATATTTTAAGGAGAGTTCATGTGTTCATAACAATGATTTATTTAATTTAGCGTTCATCTGCTGAATAATTATCTGGATTCAAGCAAACAGAGAAAACATATGGCACACTTTTGACTCAGGGTGCCAGAGCTTGTCCTATAATGATATTTCAATATTCATGATTTCTGAATAAACAGAATAATATATAGGCCTACATGCGTTTCCATTGAGCTCGCTTCATTCGTTCGCTTGGCCCTCTCGCTGCGCTCGCTATTAGGTTACATTCAGCCACTTTAATGTGAGAATGATCAGGTAACATCTAAATACATTAGAGATAAAACTATTAGGTAAAAGTATTACGATATGTGAATGTCATTACAGATGTATGCATCATAACATCACTTACACATAATGACGGACATTCCTGCTGATACTGCCCTGGAACTCTATTCACAACCACAAACACATTGCTGTTCACAACTTCATGTACTTCAAAATTGGCGCTCATAAATGACTGTATTCCTCCTGGTAACAGAACCTGCTTGGAGAAAATAAAGCTATATTAGGGCCTATTATCTGAATTCGTACCGCAGAAAACACGAGACTTTCGCACAATGTAGGGAAAGCGTCGCAGATGGTGGATCAACATTAAACCAATAGTAGGGTCCAAAACCATGATTCCTTGACCAACCTCCTGCAAGTAACGTTTGACGGTTGTTTTGGGTAGCTTAAGGTATTTGTAAAAAAAATAAGCTTCTACGCCTCTTTTAAAAAGGCGGGTGGAATTTTCCAGAGCGTAAAATCCGAAATGGCCGCCATCGGTGACGGTGAAAAGCAAGAATTCACTTATTTCATCCACTGGTCTCCCAGTGGAACACATTTTTGCATGCATTTATGTAGGAAATAAATTTATTGAGGTCATAGTAGTATTTTTTACCATATAAGTGTGAAAATGTAAGATTTATACCCCCAAAATAGGAAAACGCGTCACCGTGGGTTGCAATCCGTTATAAAAAGCTAACTTTTCATCTGGCTGACCTAAAATTTCATGTAACACCTCTTTTTTAAATTTTTTTGGAGTGGGGAATCTATTTGTGGGGTTATTTTTTAAATTGTGTACTATCTCCATGTAAAAATCAAAGATGGCCGCCGTTCAGCATAAGGTAAAGCTCAAAATGATCAATTCACAGTGAATCAATTAAAAATGCTATGTGCTCTGCTATTTGAGGTTACAAAAAACAATACAAGTAAGTTGTAAAACATGTTTCAACGAAAACATCATTTGATATTCAGCAAAAAAAACGTAAAGAAAAACAATTATTGACCCAAAATGATAAACATTATTAATAAAACTTTATAAAACTATTTAAAACTAAAATCACAAGCTAAGATATCTTGCGAAAATTCATAAAAGACCAGTAGGCACAGCCAAAAATACTATTATCACGATATTTAAAGGTATAGTCAACTGTTAAAATACACAGGACATGGTTCCCTAGAAGGCCATAGTGCCTGTGGGTACACCATAATAATACTGTGTGCATTTCATACCATACGCCGCATTAATAGCAAGTCCATATACTTGAGCGACATCTATGAGTTAATAATTCCACAAATGCTCTTATCTTGGGTGTTGTGTTTGAAAGCTAACTTACTGTATTACTGTGGGGATCTCGAAACAGCTGACCCCCACGCATGTATTGACATGGGGGCTTTCCCAGCTAACAGTGCACACTTATCCAATGTTGGTTTAATTTTGGGCCAGCGACACAAACGTTGGTCTAATATTTATATATATTTGGGGTCAGAAATCGATTTGTAGGGTTATTTTGTGTTTCCTTCATGTGAAAATCTAAGATGGCCTGCTCCTAATATGAACTGATAATGACTAGGGTAATGATATAATTAAAAAAGTGAAGAAAAATGTCATAGGAATGTTGCTAACATGTTACATGCAAATTTTGACAACACCATACTATCGCACTCTCACATTGAAAAAAAACAGTAAGTTGAATTATTTTAAACATGTGTAAAATTTAATTTTTAAAGAAAACGTTACATGAATCGGTGTCTCGTGCAATAGCATCAAGTACGTCACAAGAATGATCTTTGTAGCAACAACAATTGTCATCAGAATCTGATTCAAATAATTCTGACTCACACTCTGAATCAGAGCAGTCACCCATTTGTTCTTTGCTTGGTTGTGGTGGAAGTACTGCCGGGAGATCTACTTTGGTATAGCGTACTGGTCTGCAATGACCATTAATCATTTCCCATCCATGGCCAATGGGAGAAGGATGGTTTCTAAGTTCTACATGACGCTGAATATAGGCTAAATAATTAGCACGCATAATATGTAAATTTAGGCTGTCATTATCCGGTGGGAGGCGCATTAGAGATAACTGTGACATTCTGAGACACAGACGAGTGTGCCAGATGGAAGCTGGTCGTAAACCGGAATAGTAATAAGGTGGTGAACGTGTATAACCAAATTTTTCTTTTATGTTTTTTTAAATAGGAAGTTCTACATCGTGGCACCCTGATGTTATTAGCGCTTCATGTAGCATATCTAGTCCAGCCAGCTGTTGGTTGACAAATTTGGGACAAATACACCGGGATAACCCATGAACGATCTTAAACATTAATTTATGCCACTTCCTTCGTTTAAAAAGGGGTTCCCAGCCAAGCTATAATAAGAGTTTTTCGAAGCTAGTTTGCATGCTCACAAATGGAATGGGCAAAAGAAGAATTATCTAATGCACCTCCCACTGGAAAATGTCAGCCTAAATTTACATATTATGCATGTTAATTATTTAGCCTATATTCAGCGCCATCCAGAGCTCAGAAACCATCCTTCTCCGATTCGCCATGGATGGGAAATGATTACTGGTCATTGCAGACCAGTACGCTATACCAACGTAGATCTCCCGGCAAAACTTCCACCACATCCAAGCAAAGAACAAATGATTTAGAGTGTGAGTCTTAATCATTTGAATCAGACTCAGACTAAAGACAAAAATGTAGTTGCTACAAAGATCGTTCTTGTGACGTATTTGATGCTATTGAATGAGACACTGATTCGTGTAACGTTTTCTATTAAAACTAAACTATACACATGTTTAAAATCATTCAACTTACTGGGGTTTTTTCAATGTGAGAGTGGAATACTATGGTGTTGGCAAAATTAGCATGTAGCATTTTAGGAACATTCCTATGACATGTTCTGAATTCGCATGCGCAGGTCACGTGTAAGCCTTCAGTATACAGTACAGGTTGAAGGATTGCATTCAGCTGAGTACTTAACCTCATTACAATACTATGGATACTACGCCAACACGACACTCACCCAACACTGTTTTAATGTTAGACCAACGTTTGCGACGCTGGCCCAACATTAAAAAATTATTGGGTGAGTGTACACTGTTTGCTGAGAAAGCCCTCATGTCAACACATGCGTGGGGGTCAGCTGTTTAGAGATCCCCGCAGTAATACAGTCAGTTAGCTTTCAAACACAACACCCAGATAAGAGCATTGGTGGAAATATTGGCTCATAGATTTCGCTCAAGTATATAGACTTGCCCTGATTTGGGAACTTGCTCTTAATGCGGCGTTTGGTATGAAATGCATATAGTATTATTATGGTATGCCCACGGGCACTATTGCATTCTGGGGGACCCGCGCATGTCCTGCGTATTTTAACAGTTGATTATACCTTTAAATATCGTGATAATAGTATTTTTGGCTGTGCCTACTAGTCTTTTACGAATTTTCACAAGATATCTTAGATTGTGATTTTAGTTTTATATAGTTTCATAAGATTTTATTAATAATGTTTATCATTTCGAGTCAATTACTGTTTTTCTTCACGTTATTTTGCTGAATATCAAATGATGTTTTCGTTACAATATATGTTTTACAACTTACTTGTATTTTTTTGTAACCTTCAATAGAAGAGCACATAACATTTTTAATTGATTCACTGTGAATTGATCATTTTGGGCTTTACCTTATGTAGAACGGCGGCCATCTTGGATTTTCACATGAAGGAAGTACACAATTTTAAAAATAACCCCACAAATCGATTTCTCACCCCAAAAATATATAAAAAGGAGGTGTTACTTGAAATTTTAGGTCAGCCAGATCAAAAGTTAGCTGTTTAAAACAAATTGCACCCCTCGATGACACGTTTTTCTATTTTGGGGGTATAAATCTTACATTTTCACACTTATATGGTAAATACTACTACTATGACCTCAATAAATCCATTTCCTACATAAATGCATGCAAAAATGTGTTCCACTGGGAGACCAGTGGATGAAATAAGTGAATTCTTGCTTTTCGCCGTGACCGATGGTGGCCATTTTGGATTTTACGCTCGGGAAAATTCCGCCCACCTTTTTAAAAGAGGCGTAGGAGCTTATTTTTTTAAAAAAATACCTTAAGCTACCCAAAACAACCATCAAACGTTACTTGCAGAAGCTTGGTCACGGAATCATGGTTTTGGACCATACTACAACAAGTCTCGTGTTTTCTGGGAGAGACCTGAGAAATCATTTCCAGGAAACACGAGATCCAAAGTCAATCAAAAGAAAAAAATGTATATTCAGATCAAATAAATATTCATATTGTAACATACGTTTTGTCATAATGCTTTACAATCATTTTTCGTGAAGTAGATATACACTTACCCTCCAAGATGTGTAGTTGAAAATAGCACCATAATCGATGCAGCTTTCACGTTTCATGATGTTTTCTTTGATCAACTGATCAGCAATATATTTTTCACTTGTAGTGATGTGACTATGTTCATAGTCTGGATCAAAAACGGACGGGTGAAGTACAAGGAAACCACTATTATCCACCACAAAACACCTGAACAACAAACACACCACACATCAAAATTGATTGTCACAAAAGCGGTCGCATAAATTGACTTTGTTAAAATTCAATTATTAAAAGTGTTTTACTTACGCCATTTCTTCACACACTGGGTAAAGCGATTGCAGAATATTTTCAAAGTATTTCAGATGAACGTCAAGTGCTATTACACCGTGCTTACCAGATCCTCTAGGGTAAATAAAACAGCTTTAACCCGTAAAGTGTTGAAATATTTATACATAAACCACAAAAACAAAGGTGTTTTTTAATTTGAAATCATCATAAATGCCTTAGTTAGCCCTTTCTGCTTCATTTGAATACCTGTGTTATGGGTCTCCGGCTATTATAAATGTTTTACAGTGCGGGGATAGACTTAAAACGTCAGAATCTGACGTCTACAGACGTCAGATTCTGACGTCTAAAGTCGATCCCCACGATGTAAGGGTTAGAGCGCTGAAATATGTGTTTATAAACCAAGATAACAAAGGGTTTTTTCAATTTGAGATCATTGTAAATGTCTTAGTTATTATTTTAATTATTTCAGAGCGGGGACCGTCTTTAGACGTACAAAGCGATCGACTATAGACGCTAGATTCTGATGTCTAAAGGCGTCCCCCCTCCCACAAAATAACAACGCCACTGATTTACTTATCACAAGAAAAAATAAGTTTCTGTGATTTTGTGATAACTCAAATTATTTTGATAGCTTGTTCCACCTACCTGTATGGAGTAAGTGTGTGTCCTATTGTGATCACCCTACCAGCGTGGAAAGCATCTTCGTATGGAATGCTCAAAACTAATCTCTCTTTGTTTCCCATTATTTTCTTGAACCTAAATTCCAATAACCATTTTGTTGGTGAGTAATAACAAAACAAGTATAAAGAAAAAGTAATTTGAATTGTAAATATGTTTTAATGTTATAAATATTACAATGTGGTATGTTGGCACACGCCTGTAATTGAGTCAAGGGGGGTGTAAATTGTGATTTGAACTCTGGGGTATGTTCTGAGACGATCTTAACACGTAAGCTGATAGTCCATCTCAACCCCTGTCCTGCTGAACTGTTTGTTTCTAATTTTCATTCATTTGAAACTGGAATTGCTAACGCAATTTCCAGCTTCAAATGACGAAAAATATTTATTTTTATGAAAAATAGGCATCTCTAATATTAAATTATTGAATTAACTAAGCATCTACTAACAACTATTTCATCATATTTACTGATATTTCTATACGTGCTTGAAAACATATATTATACGGGTGTGGACAAGGGTCAACAAGTACACTCACTTAGCAAATAAGCATCTCGGCTAGTTAATTCTGGGCATATATAATGTGAACGTCAATATCATCATTTGAAATAAATGAAAAATAGCCTTGTGTTGCTGGCACCGTATATAGCCGGTTAGTTTTTAGTAGATGTTCAGCTAATCCAATAATTCAATTTGGGATATGTCTATTTTTAATAAATATTTTTTTTTTAAATTCATTTGAAGCTGGAAATTGCGTTAGCAATTCCAGCTTAAAATGAAGGAAAATAATCACAATAATTCGGCAGTACATCGGTTAAAATAATCGTTATAATAATAGTAATAGGGTGAGTTTGGTCCGGAAATGTGCTAATATAAAGCCCTTGTTGTATGATTTGAGCCCGAGTCGATTCTAATAATGCACTGCCCTCCGATCGTCATAATATGTCATATTCAGATTAAAAATCTCAATGACATAAAAGCGAAAATGTTTTGTTATTCAATTACTAGGGTCTTACTAAAACAATGTAAAGGTAATGCATTTGCACAGCTATATATATAATTCACTTGGTCTTAAACATGTTAAAAGGTACCTTGACAAAGTGCCACATTACGTGACATTTTGGAACTTTTAAGTTCAAGGGAAATATACTCTAACAAATGCTCACCAGGTAGTTTTAGTATGGTCATATTCCTTTGGCATCACTATCCCGGGGAATACACGCAGAACACCGTCCACAGTACCGAGGTATTTCCTCACGTACTCCCTCTCTGTGTCATCTGTGCTCCCACGTGTCACAAAATCATCGAAGAGCATTGTTAATCCGATCATAGACCGAATATGACTCTAAAACAACGGGAAGGTTTTGTAAAAAAGTCATGTTTATTTGGTACCATAGTCCCGACATGTACACATCAACCTAAGTTGATAACATGTTCGAAGCTTCTATTCAACGTTTAGTGATGTTGTTTTATTTTTTCTACATGTTTTCAATTGAAAGTAAAATCGAATATTTTATATTATTCATCTCTAAAATGTGAAAATATTGTTCACTATTCTACATAAAAAATACCTTATATGATGTCACTGGACTATTTTGATAAACTAATCGCTAACTAGTTGTCATAATCTAATTTGATATTGTCAAACACAATTCTTCTCCAAAAACAATGTAAACTACTATGTATGCACGGGCGGGTGCTTTTAGTTGTCCTAAAACATTAAATCCACTGTAGATGTTTATCATAATTATGCTGCGTGCCAGATCGCATGTGCAGTTATGAGTAGAGCAGCTCTTAAACTATTATCTCAAACGATATTTAAGACAATTTGCAGCGCAATTTGCAAGTTCGATTACCTTCAAGTCGGCATTTTCATTTGTTTGTCCCTTAATGTATTCCGTGTAGGCTCGCACGGTTGATTTTGTCTCGTCATCAGTTAGGTAGTGATTTATGTCGGTGAATGCTTTAGGTGCGAACTTCACAGAAACGTTATCTGGCGAAAAACAATACGTAGGGGCCTATATAGCAGTGTCATCAAAAATGCAATTTCTAGTGTCCTGTAATTTTAATAGTTAGTCTTACATCGTGCTTAGAGTCAGCGCTAGAGTTGAAACTTGATTCCATCATACCATAGAGCAAGAGTCAGCGCTCCAAACTATACTCTTTTGACGACAGTACATGCATAATCACAATGAAAACCTTCGGAGCAGTAGTGACCGAACCGAACAAGCTACCGTGGTAGGTCACCATACACCAACAATTGTTATTTTACTATAAAGATGAAGCTTGCTCATGTTTGAGTGCGCTAACTTACTGTAAAGATGAAGCTGTCCATACTGGTTACATACGTCTCTTATAGTATTTGACATGAGGTCAAATCTGTGATATATAAAGTTCTGGTCATATTCTTTAGTTGTGTTTAAATATATTTCAAATGCACCCTCATCCAGCACTAGACACACTGAAAACTCTGTTCCCAAAACCTGGAGACATAATAACAAAACAGTTATTAAGAAAACGTGTATCATTTCACGTACATTGATCAATATTTATTTAATTCCAGGAGCACTGGCTGGTGGAGGCTTTGTCAGTTGCTTAAGGCACTTTACTAACACAACAACAAACGGTCATTATAATGGTAAAAGTGGTTTTGCACAACAGCAAAAAACTTTCAAGTCAAGGATATGATCACATATCCCACAAAATAAGCCGAAGTTATTAATCAAGGGATCAGTGAAAAACAGCCCTAATTAACATGATTAAGTCGCGGTTGTTTAATACTTGTTATGTCGTCCCAACATAAATATGTATAATAATACAATTTCAGTAATTATACCAAGTAAAAGTCAAGTCGAAAGTGATTTTTTTTTATGTCGGCGTCAAGAATTAAACAACATATTTAATTCTTCACAGCTTGATCAGTGCGTGGAAAACAACAAAGTGCGAAGATTAAAAGATAGTAGCACATTGACTTCAAATGAAGGTACCTAAATGAAACAATGTGAAGTGGTACACTACCTTCAACTTCTAAGGTGACAAAAACAATATGTCCATTCAAATAAGAAGGGGTTTTGATATCAGTTAAAATAGTTGAAACACCAGCTATCCTGATACCCAGATACATGTGAGCCCCTGGAAGCTAGACTGTCATATGTGCCACCCTCAACCCTTACAGCGCGGGGATCTACTTTAGTCGTCAGAATCTGACGTCCGTTGACGTCAGATTCTGACGTATAAAGTCGATCCCCGCACTGTAAGAAATACAATATTTGTAATGGGTGTCGACCCATAACATAGGTATTTAACTGAAGCAAAAAGAGCTAACTAAGACATTTATGGTGAATTCAAATTGAAATAAACCATTTGATCTCCATGGTTTATAAAGGGTTAAATAAGTGACACATAGTGACACATATGACGTTCTGTTTGCTGGAGGGTCGATGTATCTTACACGTACCGGTTTCCAATAATATGATGACGGTTTCTTTGTAACAATGACACCTTCCGTGCGAGAATTACCACGCGAAGTTATCCTTTGAGTGGTCATATTTTTCTGACCATTCTCCCGTCTATATATATATGAAAATAGACACAATCACAGGGTTGATAAACATAGGTCTATTATTAAATGTAGAGTAAATATAACATATCTTTGTTACTCGTGTGCTTAAAACTAAACTTATAGCTTAACTAAATAAAAGCAAAATGACTGTGTTCACAGCCATAGGCTACTTTAGAATACATTAGATAAACGTATTTAGTGTAGCATAAGAAAGAACAGTTGTAGAGGTAAGATGCTAACTACAATAAAGCTCCCTTCGAGAAAATAAGCTGTAGTTGGTCAATGTTATAGTGGTCCGAAAATGTGCTTAATAAGGTGCTACATATAGCAACTTTACAATGTGACTAACTTCAGCATGCTGAGTCTGATTTCTTCTGAAAATTCCCCAGGTTCCAACACAGACATGTGCACGAAATTGGGGTCATCATTTTTGGTTTGAGGTAGCAGTGGGTGTGTTAAGAGACGACTCTGTGAATCCATGACGAACACATATGATTGCTCAGTCACCAGGTCCTCAATGTCACCAAACAGATAATTGAAGCTTACATCCACACATGCCACACCATAGAACTCACCATTGTATAACAGCGTGATGTACGCAGTGGTCACCAAACCTGGACCAAAAAACACCTAATCACAACAGTGAGCATAATAAAACGTAAAAGGGGAATACAGTGCAAAGCTATAATTTACCACCCCAATTATCCATTCGGGCGTTACCAACACATAGCAGTATACATTTCACTTGTTGACAATTTTATTAGGCATAATCCCTGTTTTTTTAGGATTTGTTACCACGTATTACGATTACATTGGTCAATAATTTACATAGTCCTTGTGTCCTTTTTAATCTTACACGACTAACTACGACTTTAGTCGTTTTAATCCGCTTTGGTAGCCGTGATTAGTTGGATGTTATTTGGAACAAAATGAGTGGCTTACAAAATTTTCAAATGTTTGGTCGCAAAATTAAACAAATATGGTTAATTTCCACCCTCTTGAAGTTGTGGGTCGCGGTAGCGAGACACAACTTCAAGAGGGTGAAAATGTTTTTTTTTCAAATTATTGAAAGATTCCAGGTTGTGTTGTAAAAAGGAGTATTATTTCGGACGTAGATCTTGTAAAACCTGACAATGCAAATAAAATACAGGGAGGACGGGTGGAGGAGAAAACTCAGTTATCCCACTAAATCAAGAGAAAGACGTGCTCGATCGTATAATAACCACGTGATCTTAACAACTCAACACATGCGCTGAGCATGATGACTATTACATTTACCTACACGTCAAGAAGATATAAACCGTGTCTGATGAAAATATAATACATTAATTAAAGGACATAAAAATCATGTGATCATCAGCACCAATTCAAATCATCATAACACATAAATCTTCAAACGCCATAAAAACATTTCTGATTTCTTCAGAAATTTCTATTTCGTCTCCTTCATGCTCAGCATACGACACACATTTGGAATCATATTGTCGAATTCTCTATCTGTGTGACAAATATGGCTTACAAGCATTCTGAAACAAGCTATTGATTTTCTATGTATACAGACAGACAGACAGACAGACAGACAGATATTTTGTTGACATAAAGAAAAGTAATTACAGATTTATTTGTCATAGAAATGAGAGAGATATTTGTACATACATTTCGATAATACAAATGATTACTACTTAAAATGAAAAGGCATTGACAAGATATGAACTTGGGGTTCTATCGTTTTGTTTTCCACACCAAAACCAGATATAAAATAGCTACTATGTATAACATACAAATTACATATGGTAGCAAAAAAAGACACTCTGGAAAGCGTAGAAACCTGAAAATATATACAAGTACATAATTATGCTACTGGAATATGTAATAAGACGATGTAAAAAAATATCTGGCATTTTTTAAATCAAACTTAATATCATGCAAGTAGGCCTACAATAAATGTCACAATCCGCGAAACCGGTAGCTCTGAGCCACGTGACCATGCAAGCAAAGACGCTATGAACCCGGACATTCCCTGATATGGACTAGTGGGGCAAACTTAGTGGTCCAAACGCCACGCCGTGTCGCGCTGTGCCACGCCTTGAACTGTTGAAAAAGATAAACTGTACAGTTTATCATTGCAGGGGCTACACTACAAGCTGCTCCGCAAGGTTTTTTGCTGGAAATGTGATATATAGGGTCCAAGAAGCTAGAAAATTACATGTTGAGCAGTTTTTTATTAGGATAATTTATGAGGTAATCCGAGAATTAGCTTTAATCTCAATTTCCAATGACAATAACAATGAAATAAAGGTTCTTAAACTATATTGCGATCAGAACGTACTTTAGACATTGCGTTGTGGTTAAATTCCAGGATGGCCGCCATCTGTGTAAGGTCAAACTATTAATTGATATATTTTGTGACAGAATAAAGGGCGATTCATGATTTTGGTGTCGACCATTGAGTTTTTAAGGTATACCCTGACTCAATCAGTAAGTGAATATTGCTTTGCCTGGTTTTCTGCACAATCATGGCGATATCTCAATAGAAAGAAGCCAGAATTCGGGACTATGCCCTATTCTTATCCAATGCAAGTGTTTCCCAAATGCCATGATGTCGTTCTGGTGATCACTTTATATCCGAGTCAACAGCATTGAAAAAGCCACTAGTTTGATCCCTGGCAACGACCCATCCCGACATTAAGCATTGAATTCAATTAAAATATTTTTGTAGCGCCTAACTCTAACTTCGGAGGCCGAGCTCAGCGGCGCAAAAATCCAGAACTATATTCAAATCATGGTCGTCAAAAGGATGCCGGGCAGTACAAGAGCAGAGGTGGAAAAGCCAAATCAAAGAAATTTTTTTTTTATTAATTTATTGAGAATCGTGATCGCTGTTGATGTCATTATAGAAACAGGTAATGCATTCCTGCAACAGAATATGTTGACAGAAAATGTCAACAAGCGTTCTTTGCCTTTACGGAGCATAATTGTTTTGGTATCAGAAGATCGCAGCGGTTTTTGGTGGACAAGTAGCACCAAAAGTTTTGATAGGTATTCTGGTTGATTAGTAGTCAAGTATCGGAAAACAAGTGTGCGTATTTTCAATTGCCGATGCAATGACTTTAATATAGGGATGGAGCGACTAAAGCGTGGGGCCCTACCCTAGCCAGATAATTTTGGACACGCTGTAAATTTACCCTGGTCAGATCATTTTGGACACACTGTACTTTTTTAAAGATCTCTTTCTGGTATGTTATGTAGTAAATAATTAAAATAATCCAATTTACTAGCTACTAGTTACTCCTTGCCGAATCTGCTGGGTATGTATGGTTATCAAGCATTGGAAGGGGAAAAGATAGCTAAACTGTTTTCGTTTTCCGCTGAAGTTCAGATCCAATTAGAAGGAATAGGTTTTACTTGGGTTGAGGTTTAACTTGACTTGAGTCATCGAGTCGAAGACACTTATGACATGCCTCGTGACTCAAACTATGTTCAGAGATAATATAACTGGGTTGAAAAGTGTAAAGAGTGAACAGCATAGGGCCCAGCACGGACCCTTGTGGTATGCATGTAAAGATTAGAAGCAGTGGACAATTTTTACACCTGTTTCTCAGATAGGACAAAAACCGATCCAGAGCCACATATGAAGAAACACCATACCAATTCGGCAGCGTGTCAGTTAGTCTAAGGTAAGATGAATAGTGTCAAAAGCCGCAGACAAGTTGAGAAGCGTAAAGGCAGTGACTCGGCCTTTGTCTGATGAAAGGACAAAATTATTTTCGACTTTCAGCAAAACTGACTCAGTTGAGTGAAATCTCTGACAAGCTCACTGTAATGGATTTCCAAATTTGTTTTTGCTCATGCATTAAGAAGCATTGAAATATTTCACAATTCGGCACGTTTAGAAATTATGTGGATTCCAGATAAAATGTGCGCCATAGCACATGTAATTAACACTGTGCTTCTACTTGAAGATTGGAAGAAATCATAATATAAGTATTTCTATGTTGATGTATGGTAATATTTGCGATTTAGCTTATTTTACATACAAATTTGATATTATTTTCGGCAGTCATTGTGATTTTTTTCATTGAAAGCATTATATCAGTTTTATTTCAATATTCTGAGCGTATTCATTATCATGATTATGTAGAAACGTGGGTGTCAAACCTCCAAGTTCATCAAGTTCATCAAGGATTACGATATTGGTTCTGAAATGACCTAATTAAATGTGCTTATTCAAAATGGCGGGTGTCAACCATTTGTATTTTTAAAAATGTTGATATTATTCCCGACATTGTATATAGTTTTGAAAAATGTGAAGATAATGAAAATTCAAGAGTTAGTGTTGATTGGAGTTTGCCCATATGATATAGGCGAGTCCCTAATTTAACTATCAATTAATCAATTATATATGCTAATTATGCCAATAAAAAAAATTGAAACATATAAAATTAACATTTTGGTTAAACACATTATGTCAATGAGAGTGGCAAATAGACTAATTAAATATGCAAATTTAAAAGCACGGATGTCAGCCATTTTGCATTTTTGAAAATGTTGATACTATGTTTGGCATTTTTATTTTATTATGCTTGAACAAATGTAAAGTTAACCAGAATTTGAGAGTTTGTGTTGATTGGGGGCTCCGATATAGGTTAGTCCCTAATTTACCTCATTAAATATGCTAATTTTGCTAATGAAAAAAAAAATGCTCAACATATAGAATTTTGAATTTTCTGACGTCTTAGTATAAACATATTTATATAAAAAATGATTACACATAGTAGCTACAAAAAGCTAATGGTATGCATTTCACGTGCATAACAATAAAAATACAATTGAAATAATACAATGCAATAATAACAGACACAAACACATGCCCATTATAACATATTTCGTCTAAATGACAATGATGCTGCTTTTGTTCACCAGTGGAGCAAAACGGAGTAGCAATAGGTAGTTACGTAAATCTAGCAGAGTGAGGAAGAAATTTTAAAATTTCAGTGGTGAGAAAGACATTGGTATTATAGCTGTTAAGTCTGGACTACCAGGTAGCAATACTTCAAGCAAAAGTGGATAACCTGGAGAAAGAAAATTGGCAATGGAGCTAAATAGTTCTAGGCGTTGATCATGTTGTTATTGATAGTTTAAACAATCAAAGAAATAGTGGTGTGGTGTTTTGTGAGCAACGCTACTATTACATGAATGGCTTTCGATGCATGATCTGATATATAAATGACCATATATGAAAGAAAAATTCAGCCTAATTTGCCATAATTAATTTGACCCGGTTAAAACTTCAGTGGTGAGAAAAGCATTGGTATTAGCTGCAAGATCTTGACTACCACGTAGCGATACTTCAAGTGGGTGGGTGGGCAAGTAACAGTTAAATCCTCTTCCATGTCCCGTGACGGGGCATGGAACCGCTAATTTTGTGCCTTCGATACACCGTGGCGGACGAAATAACGGAAAATTTGAGTTATACAGCCCGCTGTGGTGTATGCAAGATAATTTACGTGCCCTTGGGCACCCCGTGAATGAGTAACGAGGTTTCTTATTGGTTGTCAAAATAAGCATTCCACTGGGTCCATTCGACTAGCACAATAAATATGTTCGCATTTCTAATTTTCAAAAACAACTATATCGATGAGGGGAGTATGTTCCATCTGGCACTCCGGGGCCAGGTGACATTGTGAGCATTCATTGTACCAGTATCACCTAATCCATGACAAATGAAGTTTGCCCAGTGTGCAGCGAGCCCTTGATCCCTTCCAAGGATGAGGTTTAGCGATTGTGCAGTGGGCCTCTCAACCCTCCTGAGAGATGAGGTTTACCCAGTGTGCAACCAGCCCCTCATCCATCATACGGATGAGGTTTAGCCAGTGTTCAGTGGGTCCCTCATCCCTCCTAAGAGATGACGTGTACCTATAGTGTGCAGTAGCCCCTCACTCCACACTGAACCTGAAAGATGAAGTTTACCTTGTGTGCAACCAGCCCCTCATCCCTGAGTGATGAAGTTTACCGGTGTGCAACCAGCCCCTCATCCCTCCTGAGAGATGAGGTTTATCCAGTGTGCAACCACCCCTCATCCCTCCTGAGAGACGAAGTTTACCCAGTGTGCAATCAGCCCCTCATCCCCGTGAGATGAAGTTTTACAAGTGTGCAACCAGCCCCGCATCCCTCCTGAGGATGAGATTTACCTACTGTGCAGTGGGCCCCTCATCTCTTCTGAGAGATAAGGGTTTAGCTAGTGCGCAGCAAGCCCCTCATCCCTCCTAAGGATTAGGTTTGGCCAGTGTGCAGTGGGCCCCTCATCCCTCCTGAGAAATGAGGTTTACCCAGATGTGCAGTGGGCCCCTCATCCCTCCTAAGAGATGGGGTTTACCAAGTGTGCAGTGGGCCCCTCATCCCTCCTGAGAGATGAGGTTTATCGATTGTGAAGTGAGCCCCTCATCCCTGACTCTGCCTGATAGATGAGGTTTACCCAGTGTGCAGTGGGCCCCTCACCCCTGACTCTGCCTCAGAGATGAGTTGAACCAATAACCCAGTGTGCAGTGGGCCCCTCATCCCTAACTTTGCCTGAAAGATGAGGTTTACCCAGTGTGCAACCAGCCCTTCATCTATCCTGAGAGATGAGGTTTATCTAGTGTGCAGTGGGCCCCTCATCCCCCCATCAGAGATGAGTTTTATCGATTGTGCAATGAGCCCCTCATCCCTGACTCTACCTGATAGATGAGGTTTACCTAGTGTCCGGTGGGCCCCTCATCCCTTCTGAGAGATAAGGTTTACCCAGTGTGCAGTGAGCCCCTCATCCCTAACATAGCCTAAGAGATGAGGTTTACCCAGTGTGCAGTGGGCCCCTCATCCCTAACTTGCCCTGAAAGATGAGGTTTACCCAGTGTGCAACCAGCCCCTCATCCATCCTAAGAATGAGGTTCAGCCAGTCTGCAGTGGGCCCCTCATCCCTCCTAACAGATGAGGTGTACCTAGTGTGCAGTGGGCCCCTCATCCCTTCTGATAGATAAGGGTTTAGTCAGTGTGCAGCGAGCCCTCATCCCTCCTGAAGATGAAATTTAGCCGGAAGTGTGCAGTGGGCCCCTCATCCATAACTGGGGCTGAAAGATAAGGTTCACCCAGTGTGTAGCGAGCCTTTCACTCTCTCAGGGTGGAGTTTGCACAGAGAGAGGAGGTTTACCAATGTGCAGTGGACCCTTCATCCCTCTTGAGAGAGGAGGATTACCCAGTGTGCAGTGGGCCCTTCATCCCTCTTGAGAGATGAGGTTTACCCAGTGTGCAGCGAGCCCCTCATCCATCCTAGGGATGAGGTTTGGTCAGTGTGCAGTGGGCCCCTCATCCATAACTAGGCTGAAAGATGTGAGTTCACCCAGTGTGTGGCGAGCCCTTCACTTTCCCAGGGTGAAGTTTACACAATGTGCAGCTGAGCCCCTCATCCCCAAGAGATGAGATTATCAGATTTTTCCTATATTAACATTCTGATGCCTATAATATCACATATCTTATGTATTAGCACTCTCCATTCTAGAGTATCACATTTTTTTAACTTTCTGGGGTCTAGAGCATGACATGTCTCATGTATTAACCCTCTGTGGACTAGACTACCATATTTTCTCAATGTTAACCTTCTGATGCCTAGAGTATCACATGTCATATTTATTAAGCCTCTGTGGTCTAAAGTATCACACGTATTAACCCTCTGTGGTCTAGAGTATCACGTTTCTAATGTGTTAGCCCTCTGTGGACTACACTATCATATTTAACTTATTTTAACCTACTGATGCATAGAGCATCATAAATGTTAGTTATTAACCTTCTATAGGCTAGAGTTTGACATGTATTACCCCTCTGAGGTCCAGAGAGTAGATAGTATCACGTCTCTCTAATATTACTCTAGTATCACATTTCTTATTTATCAACCCTTTGTTGACTAGACTATCGCAAGTATTAACCCTCTGTGGTCTAGAGTACAACGTGTCTAATATATTCACCTAGCCTATTAAATATGTCTTTCTGGTCGCGCAGCCAGCAAGGCATATGATCGATCCCATAGAAAAACACGCATTACTACTGGCCGCCCATTGACCGCCTTCAAATGGTAATCATTCGACTCAATATATTCTTACCTACCTCGGTCACCTGCTTTAAATACATCCAAGACACGAAAAATGAAATAATTAGCAAGTTAATGTGCTAAGCCATTTCTGTAAATCTGAACCGACAATGGCGACTTTGTGTTTGGAATCGTCATCCGGGTAGCTGGTAGGCCTAAATCACGAAACGCTTGGCTAAGCAAGTTGGAATATTGGAATAACCAGCGATGAGGGTCCGGGATGAGGGGTCCACTGTACACTAGGTAAACCTCAACACTCTATTCTAGGAATGGTAAGCCTTATATCTCGGAAGGGATGAGGGGCCCACTGCACAGAAGGTAAATCTCATCTCCCAGGGCGAGGGGGGGGGGGGAAGGACTCATTGTACACTGGCTAAACCTAATCCTTAAAAGGGGCTGGTTGCACACTGGTAAACTTCATCTCTCAGGGATGAGGGGCCCACTGCACACTTTGTAAACATCATCTCTGAGGCAGTGTCAGGGATGAGGGGCCGACTGCACACTATGTAAACCTCATATATTAGGAGGGGTGAGGGGCCCATTTCTCACTGGCTAAACCTCATCATTATCCATCGACATAGGATGGATGAGGAGCTGGTTGCACACTGTGTAAACCTCATATAGGCTTAGCTTAGGACGAGGGGCCCACTGCACACTGGGTAAACCTCATCTCTCAAGGATGAAAAGACGGGGCTTGTTACACACCATGCACACTGAATATGTTTATATCGAATTAAATACTTCTACACTAAGGGCTGTATGCCCGAAGTAGTTTAGCTAACACGAAGTTTAGGCTTAACACAGTGTTAAGTAAAACAGTGTTTTAAAAATAATTAGCCCGTATGACAAAAGCAAGGTTAGCATCGTGTTAATAAACCATAAGGTTAAATCCTAAACCAGTGTTGTAACGCCGTGAAGCATACAATTTGTGTACACTTGCAGTGATTCCCCTCAGCGCCGACAATGGGCACGTCCAACAAACACGATACATTCCACCAATGCTGCCTTATTGTTCCTGCCAGCGTCGAAGACCACGGCACAACATTAATTCATCAACGGCGCAAAGTGTCGTGTTTCCCGGGGGCAATGTATGAGGATGGGCGTACAAGAGGACTGTTGCTTGGGGATTCGGGGTATCCATGCTTGCTGTACCTCACGCCAATCGCTAGTCAACAACAGATAATGAACGGCATTACAATCGGTCTCATATAATGATCCGAAACATTATAGAGAGATTGTTTGGCGTTTTAAAACAATTTTTTAGACGATTTACATGTTTGCACTTTGGCCTCCGCACCAAATTAAGCACCAGATTGATTATAATAATTGTGGCTTGCTGTGTTTTGCACAACATAGCAAGAAGACACAGGGAAATTCATATTCGTTGTTGAGTTGGATGATGACCATTACATTGATGATGATATCATTGATCCTAATATGCTGTCATCCGTCAACCCACGAGACAATTTTGAGAGGCCAACAGATTATTGGTCCAACAGATTTTGTGAGTAGGCCCTACATAAGATACATTCATAATAATAATATTAAAATCAATACTGCGCAATAAAATTTGAGAGAATAAATGATGAATTAATATTTACTTTTGATGACGCACAGTAACATCTGAAATAATAAATGATGTATTAACCCTTTCAGCACGGGGACCGCCTGTAGACGTCTGAATCTAACCAGAAATGTATAATGCATTTCTGATCTAACGTATATAGGCCTAAACGTCAGACGTCTAAAGGCGGTCCCTGCGAGGAAAGAATTAAAAATGAAGCAAGTAAAGCAGAAAAAGCTAATGAAAATATTTATGATTATTTCAAATTGAAAAAATGATTAACGTCAACAGACGGTCCCCGTGCTGAAAGGGCTTATACATTTTATATTATCTCAGATGTTATTGTACGTCATAAAAAGTATATATTAAGTCATCACTTATTATCTCATATTTTATACGAAATTTATTTCAGCGTTGTAAAGGCTAATATTTCATTGTCATATGTATGTACAAAAAAATCTGAGACAAGAACATATTTCATTAATTCGATTGGTATATTAGTATTTAATTGCGATAGGCATGTATAAATGTGTGTATAATTTTGTTTGGTACATCACTGATTTGAAAATAAAGAAGTTGATACCTGCAATGTCTCGAAAAGTATTTTGATTTGCATTTCCATCAAATATAACAAAAATATGTTATATTGTTGATTTTTTTCTAATGACTCCACACAATTATGAGTGTCGTCTATTAGCAGATTAGTATTCCATGGATAATTATGATAATTTAGCTATTTTCAGGATTTGATTTCAAGTTGCTATTGCCATCAACTTCCTTAACCTAATGCTACATGGTTAACTTCTGGCAACATAACACACCGGTTTATCATCGTGTTAAAGCAGCTCCTTGGGATGACATCAATTTTCGTTTTTAGTTTTGTAATGAAGTAGTGTATACCACAGATCATGAATTTATTTTTTTTAGATTAAAAAAAATTTATCAACATTTCTATGAATCCGCTTAGAACCCAAACAAACGTTTTGTATACCTAAACACTTGCTAAAGGACGGTTAAATGTTCCTACAGCATTGGACCACATGGTGATGCTGTCGGCCCAGCGTTGGACAGACAATTAGTGCTGCAGGTGTATCCCCCTATGTCCTGACTATAAGACACCAATTAGTGGCGATCGCTCTGATCTTACCGTCCAAGACGTGGGAATATGTGTTGTAAAGTGCGGTATATTGCTGACTTGTTTTGTTTACATGGCAATATACGACCTGGAAATATAACTACACTGTATTTCACTATTTTTCGGTGCTTTAAAATTGTTTTTTGCCTTTTTTGTATTTTCAGTTAAGATCAGTAGGCTATATAGCTCCAAATAAATACAATTTTCAAAATTGACAACATTGAAAATATCTCATCCCAAGGGGTCCCTTTAAGCCAAAACCAGCTCCTGGCATACCGGTTAGCGTTAAACTGAAGGTTGCAACACTGTTATAGCTGAACTCACACTAGCCTAGCTTCGGGCATACGGAGAGCAGAATCACCTCATGTTACATTAATATTTATATTTGGGCTATGTCCAAATATATTGAGTTTTCAACGGAACTTTAAACTTATTATTCTTGGCACGTTTTTGTAAGACGTTATTTCTCCCTGAGTTTTAATCTAATCAGCTTGAAATTTTGACACAACATTCCCAGGGGTGCTTTGACTTTTCTAGGTCATCCAACATGTTCTTCTGGATTTATCCATGATTTCATGGATCATTATACTCTTGAATGGCAAAAGGCAGTTTCTGCTTACTTATAAAGTGAGCAGATACTGCACTATGCTGCTCTTCAAATTCAAAAGGCAGTATCTGCTTACTTGTGAAGTGAGCAGATACTGCCTTTTGGATCGCATGGCGGCAGTAGGCCTATGATAGGGTCCAATGTTGGTTCGATAGTGTACACGTCGGGTGATTCTCCTTTCATTGCCAGGAGGGATAACCGGGTGCCCTTATGTCCAGACTGACTCCACCCTTTAGTCTCTAGATTTTATAATAAAAAGAAATTTATGTAATTCCGGGCCAGCGTCGCAGACAGTGGCCCAGTATTAAACCAATATTGTGTATTAGGTATGGACAGTTGAAACCTTAAAATAACAGTCGCAATTCTATTCAAACACAAAAAGTTGAAACAATGTTGTTTTAATTTTGGGCTAGCGTCTGGGATAGTGATACAACATCAAGTCAGCAAAGAGACAAGTCAATGTGTTTACTGGGCACTCTAAATGCGATTCCATTTGACAAACAAATATATATCTATTCACAAGTGCAAAAGCTCAGTGGGACTTCTTAAATTTGAAGTCTGAAGTCCGAAGTCTGAAGTCTGAAATTCCAGTTCAGAATGGCTGCCAAAAAAACTCATACGCAAAACTCCAATCAATCTGTCATAGTAAAAATAACCCAACAAAATTTAAAATGGCCGCCACAAAAACTCATAAAACCTAGTCCAAATATTATTGTTACTTGAAAAGTCACAATTCCAATCTAGTATAATTTATTACTTTTCAAATATTTTTAATTCTATTCAAACACAAAAAGTTGAAACAATGTTGTTTTAATTTTGGGCTAGCGTCTGGGATAGTGATACAACATCAAGTCAGCAAAGAGACAAGTCAATGTGTGTACTGGGCACTCTAAATGCGATTCCATTTGACAAACAAATATATATCTATTCACAAGTGCAAAAGCTCAGTGGGACTTCTTAAATTTGAAGTCTGAAGTCCGAAGTCTGAAGTCTAAAATTCCAGTTCAGAATGGCTGCCAAAAAACTCATACGCAAAATTCCAATCAATCTGTCATAGTAAAAATAACCCAACAAAATTTAAAATGGCCGCCACAAAAACTCATAAAACCTAGCCCAAATATTATTGTGACTTGAAAAGTCACAATTCCAATCTAGTATAATTTATTACTTTTCAAATATTTTTAAGAGTGCGTCAACACTGATCAAGGGTCTATGTCCGAGCCCAATGGGGAATGTAGGTTATAAGACAAATACAAACATTGATAATTTCACCATCGTTATGTGTCAATGACATTTGACACATAGTGTCTCGTATGTACAGTCATCATTGAAAAAGTCACCACTGGGCAAAGAAGGCCGTATTTTTCCGTTTCGTTTACCGAGATATACTTTAGGCTGAATTTGATATATTGTAAAGTTAAGACCCTGGGGGGGGGGGGGGGGTTCATTTCTGGCGGATGTATAGTTAGCAGCCCGGGGCGTCACCATGGCAACGGGCCTTGAATCAGTTCTATATTAACTAACTGTGAACATAATGTGGCGGCTTATGGTGAATGGCTGGGAATGCATATTCAACTTTTAGGGCCCTCGAGAAAATACCAATTGGTCAAAATCAACAATAATTTGCATACATAAAAAACGTTTAAGCGTACTTACAAATATTATTTTAAATTCTAAAATATATATTTTAGGGTCAGAGGAGGTCAAAGTTCATGCCTGTCGTAATATAACTATAAAACATGACATGTGACCAAATAAAATTGACTTTAAAACTTACAAAAGTTTTTCTCCACAATAAGCAGGGCCACAGATTGTATAATTTTCTTTTAGTTCATGTAGTGGAGGTAAGTTTTATTTCATTTGTCGCAACAATTTGTCATAACCGTTGTCATGGCAACACATGCTTAAATGTTGGTTATATTATCGAAATATGAGGCATTTTCCAACAAAATACACATTAATAATCACTTTGATCGGCTACATATCTTAAAATCTTCAGTGGCTACAGAAATATGTTATATATGTGTGAAATGTATAGATATTTATTATTTTAAGGTCATTCAATGTCATTCAAGGTTAATCAAGGTCAAACAAGGTCAATCAAGGATAATATTTTAGAAAAAACTTAAATATAGTCTTATATAGTTTTTGCTGATGTGGATATATTAATGCAACTAAAACGTAAATGTCTTTCTTTCTGATACTACAGCGATGGTTTGATAAAGGGAAAATACACATTAATGTATGGAAATGTTCGGAGGCAATCGTCATTTTCTCTGCAATAGAGCCATTTTCAATAACAAATATTTGTTATATTAGTAAGAGCATAACTATGTCAATTAACTATGTGAAATAAAAGCAAGTGTGTTTTAGGTTTTACAAGGCAACCTATGAGGGAATCATTTTCAGGTTGCACACACACACCACTTAGGGGGCGGGTGACATGTGCCTTTTGAAGGTCATGACCTGTTTGCTTATTGGCCTACATCCCTAAGTAAAATGGCATAGATACTAACAATTTTGTTTCCGGGTGATATCGAACTAACCCATACGAGATTACATTCCTATTCCACACGCACATCACTAAGTTGATGTGGATGTTCACATTGGTCTCTATGACCTTTGACCTACGTTTTGACCTATATCTCTGAGCCGAAATAGCTTGGACACTAACAATTTCGTTTCCGAAGGATATCTCGGAAACCTATGGTCAGGCTACATTCATATTGCACACGCACATCAGATCACTCATATTGCATCACTGAAAAAAGATGTAAGCTGTTTCATACATGGTAATTAAACTGAATGTCCTGGGGGGTAGTTCTGGGGAGAGTTGGGGCTTGTCTCGTTTACCGTATGTCTCCTGTTGTTATAATCCGCCCAACAAAGTTGGGGTGGGGGGGGGGGGGTAATGGCGTCGCCTCGGATGTCCAGCCCGCTGTCCGTCCGTCCGCATTTCGTTTCGAGGGAGAACTCGGAAACCCATAGATGGAGTTCTTTAATTATGCACACACACAACCCTTAGGGTGTAGATGTGCCTTTTGGAGTTTTTAAAATTTGACCAACTAAAAACACATTGTCAATTATACAATTCACTTGTGGAACCAGTGCAAGATTATGCATAAAAAAATTGGGGCTTTGAAAATACGGAAATGTGTAATAAAGTGCATGAAAATTAATTTACACATTTGCCTGCCTTATATGGAGAAATGTGCTTGATTGCTGTCAAATATCGACATTATTTAAATACTTTTAAATTCTGGAATGGAACAACGAAACTACCTAATTCTTGTATAACCAGACATGTATTGATATAATGATCTATCAATAACAAATAGGCCTACACACAACTGATGCAGTAACTTTAAACAATTGCTAGTACGATTACATCTTTATGATGAAAATTTATGGAAAACTAATTGTTATGATTTGAATGAGATAACGTCAAAATTATTAAGCTAATGGAAATAACCTGCGTGGTTGACTGATATGTACAATAAACCCAAATTACGTAGATATATCACATTTAAAACCATACTACTTGTTTATACATATGTATTTATATGTTCCCTATATGACAATTTTAGAACAACGCTTTTTCAATCTGTGACTGTGGTGAAAAAAATCTTTTTTTTTGGATATTAATAATGCTGACAAATTTTAATTTTTAGTTATACATTCTTGGAAAGCTCTGTCAAAATTTGTGGAGGCAGCTTGGAAAGAAAATCTAAATTATTCCGATTGTAAGCTAGAACAGGAGTTACCGAACTCCGAGGCCCGGCTTTAGTCTCTTTGAGTGCCATTGACAAAAATAAACTAAATATTTTGTAAACATAACTGTGTTGGACTTCATCGTGGGCCAGAATCCTAAATGTCCAGGATATAATTAAGGAAAGAACTAAGGAGACAAGTTAAAACATATCTTCAACGTGTATTCCATCCACCAACACCACTGGTGCTGGCCAACATCCATTCAGCGCATCGCTACGAAGTACCTCGTACAGAGGATGTAGGCCTACACACCCAATTCCAGTTCAATATTGGGCCACCGTCGCAGCCCATTGCTGGTTCAATGCCGGTCAATCTTCTACGATGCTTTCCCAACAGTAATCCAGCACTGGGTCTGCTGTATACTTTGCGCCAGTACATCAGCAAACACGCTTTACCACCCCCGTCGCCAGCAAAGCCACCACCCAGATAACACGATACATTGGCCCAATGCTGATGCCATGCTGGGCCACCGTCTGCGACGCTAGGCCAACATTATTCCAACCAAAACCCTCTAATTTTATTCACAAATATAATTGTGAATTTATTTTTTTCTGAACACTTTTTAAACAAGCAACTATTTGACCTAGTGACCTCAAGCGTTATATTTGACTTATTCATAATATAAGGACTGTTTCTCAAAAATGTCTACCGTTTCCCACACGAAGCACCCCTCTTTCCTCGAATTAGGACACAAACATTATTGCAATAAACTTAATAGGCTCCTAGCTTCTGGCCTGGCCTAATAATTCGTGTTGTTTTCAGATAGCATGTTGTCTGTATCGCATTTAGGGCAATATTGTTAATACTGTAATTGACATAATCATGGTAATATGTGAACAGATTTATTAAATCATCCACATTGAGCTGGTTGTCTTTAAATAGTCCCACCTCAGTGTGGATGATTATGTAAAACTGAGACGCTCATTCCGTCAGTCAGGGGTATTTTATCGGGGCTGGTTCGGTGGTGGGCTGGTTCGGTGGTCGGACACCTTGTATTTGTCGGGCCGCTCTGTCACCACGGGCACATATATTTTTGTTTGACTTGTAAGCCATTTTTGGCTCAGCATTTTACTGTGCATGTCACCAAAGTCAATAAACATAGTATAATTGGCCAACCAACATAGTATAATTGGCCATAAATAATTTTACTATGCCTGATATCTGGCAAGACGTGCCAGATAGCAAGACCATTACTATAAAACAAAATGTACGGTTTCATGTGAGGATATGTTCAGGAAATGTTCAACTCGAACAAATTCAAAATGGCCGATTATTGGCCATAAAATTGAAATAATTTAATATAGCATCAAACTGCACTGGCTGGATCCTCAAAGGGGACAATCGCTGGCTGGATCCACCAGGGGACCAGCACTGGCTGCATACACTGAGTGAGGGGACCAGCACCGGCTGCATACAATGAGGGGACCAGCACTGGCTGGATGCACTAAGAAAACTACACTGGCTGGATCTACAAAGGGGGCAATCGCTGGTTCGATCCACTAAGGGGACCAGCACTGGCTAGATCCACAAAGGGGACCAGCGTTGGCTGGATGCACTAAGGGAATTGCACTGGCTGGATCCACAAAGCGAATCATAACTGGCTGTATCTGCTAAGAGGACCAGCACGGGCTGGATCCACAAAGGGGACCAGCACTGGCTGTATCCACATATCATGTGGATCCACAAAGGTGACCAGCACTGGCTGAATCCACAAAGAGGACCAGTACGGGCTTCACTAAGGGGACCAGCACTTGTAGGATCCACTAAGGGGACCAGTCCTGACTTGAACTGGACAATAATTATAAGGGGATTCGTGCTGATTGAATACGCTGAAACGACCAGCGCTGGCTTGATTTACCAAGGGGACCATCGATGGTTTGATCCATCAAGGGGACCAACACTTGCAGGACACATTAAGGGGGTCAGCGTTGGTTAGATCCACCTAAGGGGCCAGCGCTGACTGGACCCACTAAGGTCTAGATCTCGTAAGATGTCAGTGCTGATGAGATCAATTACACAACTGGTATTCCAATATTTAGCAATTGTCGTCAGCGCAGATTGCAATCACTCGCTTTATCTTACCATGTTTTACAAAAGGTTATCCACAATCATCTAATTAAACAAAGCATAAGCAAAACAATTATCTCATCATGTCCGGTTTCAGATACGCACATTTAATACAAATACAAATCAAGCATCTTTTTACGATATTATCAAACAAAAAAACTTGATTTTTAATTTGAACACATATAATATAGCTGCCAAACGTTCTAATATAGCATAACAAGTAAATGCCAACTGTCACTTCAAGATGGCGATTGATGAACACTGTGCACGTGACACATAATATTATGTGTCTTAATAGGGGTTTCCCGACGAATTTTATTGCATATTAAATTGTATTTTTTTTAATGTCGCATAACTAAGTCTGAGTCTGACATTGATTATGATCATGATAAAGAACGATGCAACGGTTCCTAAAACGGTGTCTAGACTAATACTAGTTGTGTGCTTCTAAAGGGTTAAGCAAACTTGCCAGTCAGTTTTTTAACTATACATGTACGTGAATGCATGAATAATTACACAATCAAAGTGAGTACTACAAAACATCAATGAAAGACATCAATGAAATAATGTGCACATAAATTATTCACGTGTTTTATATATAACATGATATTTGATAAGCAACTGAAAGTATATGACACAGGTGTCTTCAAAAGATCGTACAGGCGAGATATAGTTAATAAGGAATTTGTATATGTATGTACATGCTGTTACCAGCGCCACACCCACGAGCCCGTCAGGCGAGGCCGACAGGGAGAGACTGTTCTGATGTATGTATTGAACGCGTATTCCCAGCCAATCATCATTATGCGTCACATTTCATTCACTGTATGTGACGTGCCATATCAAAAGCAGTTCTATGTCGCAAAATATAGAAAATGAGTTAGTAAGTGGCGTTTGATGAGCCAGCGCTCAGGTTTTAAATGCACCGAAAATTATAAATATATCTCAACTATTTAGGAAATCACCGATAAAACAAGATTTGGAAACTTAAGCCCTAAATATCGCAAAATGTTGAGAAAATGACCTACAAAGTTTAAATTTAACTGACAAATAGTTTAAATAGTTCAAATTAAATCATTTTTCATATAAGAAATAAAACTAGGATATCTTCAATATTTTGTACTTATATTGCTTTGATCAGCGTTAAAAAAGAAAATTAGCAAAACAATATTATGTTAACAAAACATGGCCATAACTCAAAATCTAAAGCTCCGACATAGGTCATATATGAATATACAACTGATTCAGGGCCCGTTGCCATAGTGACCCAAACAGGGTCTTATATTTACAGTGATACCAAAGTCACCCTAAAATGTATTTAGGTAATGGAAACAATAACAATTTTGTTTTCTCATACTTAGACAGCATAACCCGTATAGAAGCAGTTGTTGCCATAACAACGTGTATGTTACCGTAGAAATAGGGGTTTTATGCCAAATCAACTTTAAATCATTAAATATTATAAAATGATCATATGAAAAAAAATGCTTTGTAAGGGACAAAAACAATATTGTATTTGGTCACATCGCATGTTACATAGTTACTTGTATATTACAACAAGCATTGACTTTGAAACCCCCAAAAAGCACGTCTACATCCCCTGAATGATGTACGTGTGAATATAATCTACATTATTCGGAAACGAGCTTGTTACTGTGTAAGCTATGTCAGCTCAGAGATGTAAATGTAGATAAAAAGTAGGTCAAAAGACCCGCGAAAGGCACATCTGCACTGATTTGTGTGTGCATTATGAATATAATACTCCCATGGGTTTCTGAGATATGCTCCAGAAACGAGATTGTCAAAATCTAAGCTATTTTGGCTGAGAGATGAAGGTCAAAAAGTAGGTCACAGCTCATTACCTCCAAAAGGCACATATATACACGTGATGTGCGTGAAATAAATCCCCTTATCGGTTTCATCTGAAAACCTGCTACTTGTTTTTATTTCACATAGCAAATGACATAGATTTGCTCTGCATCAATATAAGAAATGTTTTTATTGAAAACGGCTCTATTGTAGAGAAAATGCCGATTTCCTTTGAACATTTCCATACATTAATGTATATTTTCCATTTATTAAACCATCGCTGCGGTATAATAAATAAATAAACTTAAATTTCAGTTAAATTAATATCACCACACCAGAAAAAGCTACTTACGACTATTTTTCAGGGTTTTTTCAAAAAAGTTATCCTTAACCCATTAATAAAGCCAACAGGCAAGTTTTTTTGCCAGTTACGTATTTGTGTGACGTCGCAATAAAAAAAATATTTTAAAAGGCTACACGACTTGAACCCGTTGTAAACTCCTTTGTCATCTTGGTTAACTACATTTTATGCAATTGATAGTTGATACCAACGTTTAGCAACGCTTAAGTTTGTCGGAAAATAGTACTTCCAGAATGCTACTTCATCGTCGTGGAAAAGACCAATAAGTAGTTGTTTGCATATCTTGTAATACGTAAGTCAATATTCATAGAGAAACTGTCATGTGTGGTGATTTTCACCATGTAATTGTAATGGTGAAAAAAGATTCATACCATAAAAAGACTAATAATTTACATGGCAAAAAAATTTGCCATTGTGTAAAATGATGCAACGAAATACATTATGTTCTTTATGTAGGCTGGCTGGTACTAGATCCCCGAGCATGCTGATATGTTAAGCACATTTCCATCCTTTTCTAATAATAATTGTTTGTCTGCTAAATGACATATACTAAGAAGACATTGCAATTGAAAATGTAAGTACTGGCAAGAAAATTTGCCAGTGGGCACTTATGGTGTCTTTGACTGATACATGTATGTGTATAAATGATATGATGAATGATATATTCTTCATGTTTGAATACGCTGCAAGGGATGAGCCAACTACAGCAAATCAGTTCAGTAAGCGACGAAGTAAATGGTGTCATTAAGATGTGTATAAAGTGTACAAGATTTATTAAAAGAGAATGCAAAATCTCCTGGACTGTATTTCTCTCAATGTTCCCTCACAATCTGCTTGATATCATACAGAGGGAGTACAACCTGTATTATCAGCAATAGGAAAGAAGCCTCGGTATAGACATAGATAAGATGGAGGCTCTAACATTGCTAGGTATCATGCTTCTATCTGGATACAACCGACTACCATATAACTGGCTTTATTGGTCAGATGGAGCTGATATTCACAATTCTCTGGTCTCTGATCCTCTGAGGCGGAACAGGCTCGATGATATCGTAAATGATTTTTATTTTAGAGATAATACTTTTTTGTCAGGTGACAGATACTACAAGGTTTGACTGATACATGAGTTGACCGGAGCTTTCAAGCAGGCAGATGTGGCTGGATATCAGCATTGACGAAACCATGATACATGAAGAGTTGACTGGAGCTTTCAAGCAGGCAGATGTGGCTGGATATCAGCATTGACGAAACCATGATACATGAAGAGTTGACTGGAGCTTTCAAGCAGGCAGATGTGACTGGATATCAGCATTGACGAAACCATGATACATGAAGAGTTGACTGGAGCTTTCAAGCAGGCAGATGTGACTGGATATCAGCATTGACGAAACCATGATACATGAAGAGTTGACTGGAGCTTTCAAGCAGGCAGATGTGGCTGGATATCAGCATTGACGAAACCATGATACCTTATTTATCTTGGTAAACATTGGCACAAAGCAGTTCATCCGTGAGAAGCCAATAAGGCTTAGTTTCAACTTGTGGTCTCTCGGATATACATACATCACGTAAAACCGTATATTTGCGGGTCTAGAAACACCCCCCCCTTAGTCTCAGTATGAAATAAAATACATTTATGTATGAACTCCTCGTGGGAGTGATTACCAGTGTTGGTCACTACATCGACCATATCCAGGGGTACTGGGATGATTGCTAGTATGGTACGGAAGCACTAGTCTACAGCAATCATCCAAGGAAAGCTGCAGCCTCCTCTATCTGGCCATAATCTTCGGCGGATTCCCAGTGGTGTAGCCTGGGACCTCTGCTCAACTGCGGTGCCAATGCAGCTCTCGCGTCAGTGCAGGCGCTCATGTAGGCCGTGGTAGCCTTAAATAACCGGGAATGGCGTGTTGTTGACATAAAGGTCTCTCACGGGGGATGAATTGAGTTACCCTTCCTATTGTTACTCTGGGGACTTGGCCTATCTGACCCGAGGATAGTGGAGCTGCGCGAAATGCAGAGTTTTAGCATTAAATTGCACAGCGAAACCCAAGTCTCCTGCCGTCTGGACATGTAGATCCCCTAGACATGCCCAGAACCCCTTAGTGGGCGAGCGAAGGAAAACGCTCTCAATAACCTACCATGCCCTATCTCCCCCACCCTCACATCATCATCTGTACATCATTCATCTCATCAATTGACTACAACGTTTTTATCGCTGTTCACAATAAACACATTCAAATTTAAAATAGTAATAATGGCCTAATCGTAGCAATGTGTTATATTTTCGACTCGGAGGCTCTGTTTTAAAAAGTTGGGCTTTAATGGGTTAATGACCTTGATTGACCTTTACTCTTGAATAATATTGAATGACCTTAACATATTAAGTACCGTATCTATACAATCCACACATATAAAAAATACTTCAGTAGCCACTAAGCATGTTGAGATATGTATCAGCTCGAGGTAATAATCCATGGGTATTTTGTCGAAAAATGCCTCATATTTCGAAAATATTATCAATATTCAAGCATGTGTTGCCATGACAACGGGTATGATATTATTTTCGCGCTAAGTAAAACGTAAATTACATCTACTGCATGAACTGATATAAAATGATCCTATCAGTGTCCCTGTTTATTGTAAAAAAAACTTTTTATAAGTTTTAAAGACATTTTCATTTTGTCAAATGTCATGTTTTATAGTTATATACAGCATGCATGAACTTTGACCTCCTCTGACCCTACAAATATATTTTTCAATTTAAAATTAACTTTGTAAGTACCCATGAACCTTATTATCATGCATGTAAATTATTGTTAATTTTGGCCAATTGGTATGGGTCTTGAAAATGGAATGTCTATTCCAAGCCATTCATCATTAGCCGCCACATTTCGTTCACAGTGTTCTAGAATAGGACGGATTCAGTAGTCAGGACCCGTTGCCATGGTGACGCACCGGGCTACCAACTATACATCCGCCAGAAATGAACCCCCCAGGGTCATATCTTTACAATATATCAAATTCAGCCTAAAGTATATCTCGGTAAACGAAACGAAAATTTTGGGGTCTTGGCTGCTAGACTACAACCCAAACGCCCCACGCTACCTACGTTTGCCAAGTGCCAATACAATATCAAACGCTATATTATAATTATACACATCTGAATTACCTCACAGTTATCGTACTAAGGGCATTTAGCAATTATTCATTTACTGTTATTCATTCACCTTTTAAGCGCTAACCATGACCATGAATTGTTTTTAGATTACGGTTATAATTAGATTTTATTTGTGGCAAGTGATATTAAAGTTGTAGTCCCAAAAACAGAATAGGTTCGGTTCATGTTTTTTAATGTTGGCTTACAATCTGCGACGCTGGCCCAGCATCAAACCAACATGGGATCAGCGCCCCATGTTTGTGCCACGACTTGCCTGTAGGGAAGGTCAGGCTGCCTCTTCGACGATTGAACCCTCTATGTGTCGATGACAACTATATTATTTTTAACATTGAATTAATATTTCAATAGTAGGCATACGTTTTCAAGGTGAATTTTGTCTTCAATCCACAGAAAGATTTAAACATGACTGTTTGACAAATCTGTAAAAAAAACAGAAATACAAATGTTCTCTCATTTGAAGCTGTGTATCGCGTCAGGAAGACACAGCTTCAAGTGAGAGAAACTTTCTCAATTAAATCAGTTAATGGGTTAAATAAGATGACATTGATATTCAATATAGTTTGCAGTCTTCAGAATCTGTTTCAGAAGCAGTGGAGTGTGTGGCAAAAATGTAAACCACACTACAGTCTTCTACCGTGCTGTAGGCCTATGTACGCGAGGTCAACATTGTGACAGCACTGCACATTAATTAATTAATTGTGCAATGACAGCCTAATGCTAGAATGTTTCTACCAACAATAAACAGCATTAACAAATGGAATGATTTTTGTAGTAGAATAGAATTTTGTAAATGGATGGATGAAACCGATGGAACATACAAGTTCAGAACAATAGGTTACTGTATACCGATCATCGACGACTATGATCTATTGTTCAAGCGATTATTTCTGCCAACGCAAATTCCAGCTCCAAGTCAGGAAAAATATATTTATTTATGAAAAATAGACATTTCCCAAAGTGAATTATCTGATTAATTTAGCATAAAGATCTACTAAATAATATTTTATCAATTTCAATGTTTGGCACATGCTTGAAAGCGTATGTATCCGGTCCCAGCATCACAAGGGTTAACACGAGGTCCTAGCAGCACAATGGTTAACACGAGGTCCCAACATCACAAGGGTTAACACGAGGTCCCAGCAGAACAAGGGTTAACATGAAGCCTATAATTTATGAATAATTTGCATAATGCTGCTCTCACACATAAGCGAATATGCTGGCAAATATAGCGAATATGTATCTTTGAAATTCGCAGTGAATTCGCCCAAAAAATTGTGAACAGAAAGCGAATATTTTCACCTCAGTCATCTCTCGACCTCTCCTTACGAATATGTTGTAAATGCACTGCGAATGCCTGCCAATGCCTTACGCATTGCTAACAATCGTTGCGAATGGTGCAAATGGTCTTAAGAATAAATGCTGCGACTGCCTTGCGAATGTTATGAATGCTTGCGAGTGCTTACAAATAGGCTTGAAAACGTTACAAACGTACTTATGAATGATACGAATGTCTTACCAACGCTGCCATTGTCTTGCCATTTTCTTACGAATATTGCGAATATTTGATGACGAGGCTGTGATTGGTATAAATACGGAGTGAATAGGACGCTGGGCTCATTGTTTTCTTGAATTTAACCTGCTAACAGTGGTAAGACATTCGCAAGAAATGGAAAACGGCGAACGTTACAAACGCCTTGCAAATGCCTTACGAACGTTGCAAGTGCTTCCGAATGCCTTACCAACGTTACCAATGGCTTGCGAATGCTTACGAATATCGACGGCGAATGACAGTATTCGCAACATTCGCTGAAATTTAGGAGACGCTTTCTAAACTGGCCGATATTCGTAAGCAGGTGGAGAATGACTTGCGAACGTTCCGAATTTATTACAAACGCTTACAAATACTCGGCGAGTGTTGCGAATTTTGGGCGAATGTCAAATCTTTTCATTTAGTATTTTTCAATCGGTTTATTTTATGTTCTTCGCCTCAGCAAACTCTGCAAAAATGCCTTTTTTAATTATCTTGATTCCCCATGGTTTGTCCGCAATTCGTCTCTTTTCCTGCAGAGTGTATAGAATAAAATGGTCGACTTGCGAATTCTGTAAAATTCAATGACCTCGACCTCCTTTGTTTTCACCGAGCTTGCTAATACAATGAAGTATGGGGGAGGGTTCTTATATAACCTTGTTTTCACCGAGTGACGTCACTGCGTTTCACAGAATGAAGTATGGGGGAGGGGGGTATTATATAACCTTGTTTTCACCGAGTGACGTCACTGCGTTTCATAGAATTCTGTGAAACGCAGTGACGTCATCGGACACCCTTTTGAACAGATACTCGGTGAAAACAATGTTATATAATACCCCCTCTCCCATACTTTATTGTATCAGATAGCTCGGTGAAAACATTGCAGGTCAAAGCTATTGAGTTTCACAGAAGTTCACCATGCAAATGCCCTTTAAAGGGACATGCCCAGGCTATAATCATAAAATAATTGGTGTTTTCATTTTAGCTTAATAATATGACCATATGATGTGAACATGTCCATAGACTAGAAAAGTTTTTTAATCCTTGTGCTGCGCATTCACCAGTTAGGCTAGATATAGAGACGAATTCCTGATTTCTAATTATTAACAACCATGTCAAAAATAAGAATTACGGGAATTTTGTCTCTATATCTAGCCTAACTGTTAAGTGGTCATATTAATAAACTAAAATAAAATCACCGATTTTTTGATGATTTTAGACCTGGGCATGTCCCTTTAACCGCCAAATATACAATATTATTTACTAGGGTATTAGGTTGACAAAAGAGCAATGCCTACAACGTACAAAGATATCTGGGCACAGAGCGGGACGGATACCCAGCACACCCGGCCAAGACGTTGAACCAATGTTAGCTTCATGTTGGTGCAGCGTCTTAACATGGAATGTCGAGAACCAGTGTTTGTGTAATGCTGTGCCAGCGTCGCAGACAGAGGACCAGTAATACCCCAGCATTGTGATGTGACCTAATGTCAGTCAGTTGTACGGCGTAAGATGACGATTAAGAATTAATAATAACTAAACAACATCAATCTGGTAAAATCATAGCAAAGCATTAGTTGAGTGATTTCACGTTTTGAGTCCACTGTCATATTGTACACTATCGGGCGTATTCATAAAAGAGGTTTTACCAAACCCGAGCTTAGCGTTAACACGAGTGTAACTAAAGAGGGCGGGGGCCCTAGGGTAGTGGTTAGCACCGCTGCCTTTCACGCCAGAGTCCGGGGTTCGGTTCCCGGTCACGGCGGTTTGAAAGAAACAAAATTGTTTCTTCCCCATCCACGTGTGAAAGTTAGTATTGTGGGGAGCCTCCGTGACCGAGAGGTAGCGTGCTCGGCCTCAGACCGCCAGGGCTCGAATTTCGAATCCTGTGTCTGGAGGACAGTGTCATCTCAATCATCTCACCATCCTCAGGAGGTTCTCCCGGCCCGGTTTAGCCTATATGTGCACAAAGGTGGCCTAAAGCCCGATTCATTTCATTTTGTAACTAAACATACAACTGCGAAATGGGCATGCGTGGGACGGTCAGGTGAAAGCCTACATTAGCCTATAGAGTACACTTTGACTATATTAATATCAGCAACTGAACTAATTACAAGATACTACTCCAACGAGAAATTGGCCCAAAGTTGTTTTAATGTTAGACCAACGTCTGCGACGTTGACCGACATTAAACCAACATTTGGTGAGTGTGCCGTGTTGGCTGGGAAAGCTCTCACTGTTAATATGCGGTGAGTCAACTGTTTCCAGACCCCCATGGCAACACAACTGTTTGTGTCTCAACACTAAGCCCACATAAGAGAATTGGTGAATTATTTCCTCATAGATGTCGCTCAAATATATAGAGTTTATATGATTCGGGAACTTGTTCATAATGCGGCGATGTGTATGAAACGCATTATAGTATTATTATCTTGGCTGATAACTGTGGATGTGGGGTGATATGTCATTGTGGAATGTCCAGGGGCCGCTGTTGCATTCTGGGGACACCCTTGTCCAGTGAATTTTGACAGTTGACTATACCTTTAACAAAACTTCAGAATGCCGTTAAAACCGGCTGGTTTTACAGTTTGATCGACGTTCATGCACACAGATGATGGTTACCCACATCCAAAATGCATACAATTTGTGTACACAGCATACACAATTTAAAACTCTGGTTAAAAGCGTGTTCCCGATAACACGATACGTCAATACAATGTTGGTTTAACGTTGGGCCCTCGTTGCAGACAGCGGTACATCATTAATCCAACAGTGGGCTAAGGTCTATTGTTTATTGGGTCGAAGAAATAGATCATTTGCCCCTTTATAGAGCATGTAATCAATATCATATAGAAGATAATTATTCTGTTATTGTCTTAATGCATTATTACTGACATATGTTTGTGTCAAATTATAATTATACATGTTGCTCAGAATTCAAATATCCGTTGTATAAAATATTAAGCACAACTTTCCGATAATAATCATTGTTAGTCCGATAGGGCGGGTGCCCTGGTGCAGTGGTTAAAGCTACCTGCTTGGAAAGTTGGAAATCGCGGGTTCGAACCCCACTCTGGCCTTCAAATTAGAAAAAAGCAACATGTTTCTTCCCCGCTCACTCGTTAAAATTCAATATGTGTCTCAGTCTCTGTCTGTCTCTGTCTATGGCTCTGACTCTGGTTCTGTCTCTGCCTGTCTCTGTCTCTGGCTCTGTCTCTGGCTCTGTCTCTGTCTCTAGCTCTGTCTGTCTCTGTATCTGGTTCTGTCTGTCTCTGGCTTTGCCTCTGTCTGTCTCTGTCTATGGCTCTGTCTCAGGCTATGTCTCTGTCTGACTCTGTCTATGGCTCTGTCTCTGGCTCTGTCTCTGTCTGTCTCTGGTTCTGGCTCTGGCTCTTGCTCTGTCTCTGGCTCTGTCTCTTGCTCTGACTCTGTCTGTCTTTAGCTCTGTCTCTGGCTAGTGCTCTGTCTCTGGCTCGCTCTCGCGCTCCTTCAAAAACAATGGCTCCGTTCGAACTCACTAGCACGTTAGTGGTAGTTCCTCCTGGTTTTGGCCATTATACCGCATCTGGTGGGGACGCTCGGAGCTTATATTTTACCGTGATACTTTCCCTAAATTATTCTGAACCCTTTCAGCGCGGGGACCGTCATTAGACGTAAACGACTCCCGCACTGAAAGGAATTAGCGAATTGTTATGACCGTAGACCCATAACATAGATATTCAAATGAAGCAGAAAGAGCTAACTAAGCTATTTGTGATGATTTCAAATTGGAACAACTCTTTGGTCCCCATGGTTGATACATAAATATTTCAGCATTGTGTGAATATTTTTATTCAGTTAGGTGAAACGTCTGACTTGTTTTCAACTAGGCAATGTTGATGGGTTGAATCAGATTTGAGTTCTAAAGTATATTTTTTATACCACTCCATGACGGAGACTTATTCCTGAGGTCACATAGTGAGCGCACGATATTACTGCAATACATGTTTCAAATTATTGTTATCATTATTACATTTAGCTATAAACAAAAAAAATACATATTTGTGAATTAATTTATACTATTCGCCTTCTGTTTTGTGAGTAGGCCTATGGTTTATCCTCATCCAGTCTGTGACGACTATGCGTTTCTGAGGGTAGTAACAATCTGTTCAATTTGTCCTTGTATTAAGACTGATTGAGGCAAAGTAAACACTATTATCATCGGTTGTTTAGATTAAGTTATTATCGCCTTTATCCAAGGTACCAATTATGGTTTACAAAAAAGTTGTGAAATAGCATTGTGTTTATAATAATATTTGAGGAACTATAGAATGTATGGTGAAATTGTTTTTTTTTTTAAAGTCAAAGATACATTGTGAACGCGTAATCCCAAGTACCACTAGTCCGTTTACTCATACTTTTGTATGTAGGCACTTACCTGCCTGAGTACGCAATGAAAAGGTTTTGGTCATAGCGCAATGATTCTTAGTGATTGTCAATTAAAATGCTTGGCAGAGATGCATTCGTTTTCGCCTCATAGGTAAAACACATAATTTCAACAAGGGCTCAGGGGCACATATTTTCTGTATTTTACTTCTGTGTACATATAATAGTATTCTATCGGGTAGTGAAAAGTGTAGGGGGGTAGGCCTACTATCCTGTTTATTAATAAAATGTAAGTATTATAATTTGGTGCTTTGTTTACAATTGTACCGGAACTATATAATGGCGGTTGTTATAGCTACTAGATAATTTAATAATGTACAGACAAGAAGTAGGTAGTCCTTTTGTGGATAACTTTTGTGTTACTCTGCGACCATGTGAACACATTCAATAATATTATAAAGTTAATGATGAGATAATAATAATTACGAATGTTGCACTTGCATTTATTAATTTTTAAACATTAAGAAAATCATATCACACATAAAATAATGTCGATCTTGTTTATGTTTTTTATACAGATAAAACAAATATAGCCAGTGACTTTGAGTGTTCATATAGAGTGTCCATATATATTCTTCTAAAACCACTGGGGTGTCGCTGAAAATAAAATAATGAATGGATCAATGAAACAATTTTTTTTTAATATGTTCTATTCGTGGTGATCAAATTCGAAATTTGCATTTAATATTTTGATAAAAAAAATTACAATATGATAACTACAAGAACTTAAATATTTGTTGGGTAACACATAAATTAGGTAGATAGGCATACTTACAATTTTATCTCTCATACACTACTGTATCATGTGTATACGGTGCAGACGTGTCTCCAGGAGAATGATCTAAAAATTGTATCGCTGTACCTTTATCCTGTACAAAGAAAACAAAAACAAATATCACTATAGCATAATTTAATCATTACGAGAACGCAATTCTGCTACGTAAGTGTACTGTGTAGCAACAACGATTTATGTTCTAGCGCTCATAGCGCATATTTTGCACAAGAAATACTCTAGATTACCTTGCGCAGACATGTTGAAAAAACCCTGCTGCTTTTCTGTGGTTGAAATAAGAAAGGTTGGAATAGTTATTTAACCCAGTGGATTTGGTGTGGATTAAATACGAAAATATTTCTATAACCAGTTGTTTTTCTGTAGGTTAAAGAAGGTTCAAATAGTTTAATAGCCCAGGTGATTTTCTGCAGGTTAAATAAGAAGGTTGGGACAGTTATCTAGCCCGGTGTATTTGATGTGGATTAAATATGAAGATTGGAAAATCGCTCTGTAACCCAGCTGTTTTTTCTGTGTGGTAAATAAGAAGGTCGTAAAATTATATAACCCAGGTGCATTGTAGTGGGCTAAATAAGAAGGTTGAAATATGTCTGGGTGCTTTATAACGTGTAGGCATAAAGAAGGGTTGTTTAGCCCGGGTGTTTTCTGTGGGCTAAATAAATATGTCGGTTGAAAAGTTATAAAACCTACTTGCTTTTATTTGGGTTAAATAGATTTTCCGTGGGCTGGAAGGTATGAAGGTAGAAATAGGAGGTATACAGTCTTTTCTGCTTTTCTTTGGGTTAAATGGGAATGTTGTAAACGTTTATAAATAATCCTGATGCTTTTTTGTGGGCTAAATACGAAGGTTGAAATATGTATATAGTCTGGGTTCTTAAATGCCGTTAAATTAGAAGGTTGGAATTGTTATTTAGCCCGGGTTGTTTGATGTGGAAATGGTTATTTAGATGCTTTGTTGTGGGTTAAATAAGTAGGCCACATATATAGATTGATATAGTTATTTATTCCGGGTGATTTTATGTGCGTTGAAGACAAAGATTGAAATAGCTCTATGACCCACTTGTTTTTATGTGGGTTATATTATGAGAAGGCTTTTATTGTTATTTAGCCCAGTTTTTTTTAGGATTTGAAAAAAATACACGTGGGGGAGCGGCCGGCCCTTAAATTTTTTGTTGGTATATTTAGGTCAATTTAGGTGGCTTTTTAAAATAATGTGGCGAAAAAAGCGGGGCCGTCCCCCCTCCCCCGCCCACGATCTGCGGCCGGCATTTCCCGTCATTAAGTCGACTATAGGCCTTTATTTACCCAATGTTGGTTTAATGTTGGTCCAGTCTCGTAGACGGTGGACCAACAATAAAGTAACCTTGGGTGAATGTCTCAGATACTAGGCAATGTAAAATGCACATCGGGCGTCGTAATTAAATGCGGCCACGGACGATAATATGCGTAGTTGTCAATTCACATATATTTGGTAGTATTCCAGCTTTCATATTTTTTTTGTAAATGTTGCTAGCGATAATAGTTGTCATGTGTCAGGGATAGGCCTATATTTACATTGTACAAGTTTATTTTCACGCGGCATAACTTACCTGTTCATTTTCATAAGGTCCTGGTGTAGGCTATTCAGTTCCATGAATGAGCGCCAAAAAACAAACATTGACAGCAGGGCATTGAGAGCACGATTTTGATTGGTTGTCATTGTCGGGTTAAATAAGGGTTTTAGTCTTATTGCACACCCCGTGACGGGGTAAATAGACACTTCCAATTGTTAATGGAGATAAATAGTTCTCGGCGTTGATCGTGATAGCTTAAGCAAGCAAATAAATAGCGTCGTGGTGTTTCGGAAGCAACACTACAGTTACATAAAGGGCTTTCGATGCATGATTTGGTATATAAATGATCATTTAAGGAAGACACATTCAGCCTAATTTGATATAAATTAATTTCGTCTGTTCTATCGCCAATATAGAATTGCAGGTAACTTATTCCATAAGCTCACAGAAGATAGTAGAACCGAGAGACGAAACTGTTCAGATGTACAATATAAAAGTCTAAAAAGATCTGGTTACTCTATTCCTTATTACCACTTTTCTTCACAATCTCTTCTAGTTGTGCAGACAATATCTGAAGATTTGCCTGACGGACAAATAAACACAATGTTTTATCAGATTCTGCTGTCTTAGACCTGGTTTTGTTTCGCAGTGTAGCATGGACTGACCATTTTCTCTGCTTGAATTTTTTTTTGACTGTTTGTTAGTATGGACGTCTCACTCTGTCTAGACATGGCTTAATACAGATTTTCAACAATTGAGATGCAAGCTCGCTTTTCCGTTTACTACTGTCACTCCGAACAACGGCTGTCCGACATTTTGGGTTGTCATTATCTCTGCTTTCACCGTAGAGTCTAAAATGTTTTGAAGAACTGTGTCTTTAAATGTTGTGTACATATATGGACAATACTGGCATAGCTTCAAGTCGATAGACTAGTATGTTTTGTTGGTGGCTCTTGGGTACTTGCCATCTTAGCGAATTTATAGTATTTCATATTTTGTAACGATGAACCAAGGTCAAAACCACGTAAGCCTTCCCGTACATAATATATATAATTAAAGCTGGGAGCAACAAAATCTTGTCAAAATGCTATTGAATGTTGTTGGGGAGCTGAATAGAAAAAAGAATGTGTGAAAATAATTATCACATGTAAACATCTCAGAATTCTGAACCAACATGTTGATAGGGTTTTTTTTACTTTAAATAAGAAAATGTTATGCCTTTTTAAATAAAAAAATCATATCGTGTCCACCATCAAAAATGTGATTTTATTAGCGCTAAAATGGCGGCCATATTGAATTTTAAATACTGAATTTAGAAGTTCGCGAAAAAATGGTAACAATGGAATTGTTAATCAGTGGACACTATTACAGTGATTTAAATAAAAAAATCAATCTTGAGCAAACAACATAAGGTCCTACACTACTATATGCACCGCCGCTTAAATTGGGTAAATTAGTTCTCTTGGTGATTAATGACCGAAAACATTTTCAATAATTTGTTAAATGGTCTTCTATTTTGCATTGTGCATCAAGCGCATTCGTTCAATAACAGTTCGCGCGAGGTCCCTATCTTAGCGCCTGTCACGAGACGTAACGCTGCATATTGCAAATGTTCAATCACCGATTTATCTTGTTTAAAACAATTATCAAACATCATGTCGGCGTATACTAATAAGGGGCGTACAAAAGAAAGATAGCATCGAGAAAGTGTATATCTGCTCATAGAATACTTGAATGCGTTTGAAAGATGTATTCGCTTTTTTGCTTTTTTAGTGATATATAGTATGTGTTCAGACCATGTCATCTTTTTAGTTAATATTAATCCAAGGTGCTTGTGAGAATAAACAGAATTTAATTTGATGCTATTTAGAACAATAGGGCGTAGTAAAGTTGGTATTTGTTTTTTTTTGAAAATAACATGCTTACACAATTTTGTGGATTTAGAAAAAAACATTGCACCACTTCGATTTTAAATACCTGAAAAAGTGAACAGTCATCAGTAAAAAGGTAAATCACTGTAGTCGGCCTCCACATTGATTCGGCAGTTTGCATTATAACACGTTGTTGCCTACATCCAAAGTAACTTAATGTGTAAATAAATTAAGAAAAGTACCATTTATACCATACCTACTTAATTTATATAATAGACCTTTGTGCCAAACCTTATTAAAAGCTTTAGATAAATCTAGAAAAACTAAAATTTCGTGACATATTTTTGTTAATTGATATACCGTATAATCCCTTGGAATAAAATCCGATTGTTTTTCTGAAAGCAGACTGTGTATTTTATATCAACTAGTAAATATGTTTGACAAAAAATGAAAAAAGACTAATAGGCCTATAATTATCACAAAGAGTTAATCATCATTTTTATGTAAATGAATGACATGTGCGCGCTTCCAAGCGTTTGGGAAAATGCCTGAGCGAATACAAAAGTTAAACAGTTCAATGATCTGCCAGTGCGCGACTCTATTATCTTTAACTCAATTTTGTCTGGACCAGTTTCTTTATGTACATTTATTGTATTTAGCATTTTAAAACTTTCAGACGATTTAACCATTTTAGTCGGTATGCTAGTATTACAAAAAACGAAGTCGATGAGAGATACGTATATTTGAGTCATCATACTGGATTGTTTTATGAAAAAGACGTTAAATAAATCCGTTTTTTTGTGATTATCATTAATTATTTCCCCGTTGATAGATAAGGGAGAGTTCATTATATGTTTTTTGTCCATCATTTTTTACATGTGTGTCACCATGACTTCCTGTTACTTAGATTAAAGTCATTTAGCTTTTTAAATAAGCTAAGCTCGTACTCAATTGTATATGACCTTATCTTTGCAGCAGTGAGGTTTCAAAGTTCGATATAAATATGATATTACGCCGCCTTGATCTATAAGGTTCTCGGCGGGACGTACAGTACTGGGGTTTATGACATTATGTCAATGAGAGTGGCAAATGGACTATTATGGTAATTTTACATGTGAAATGTAGACAGAAAAGAAAATACAATGTCATATGTTATTAATAAACCATGTCATGTTCAATGAAGCACATAACACCGCCTGAGTCGTGACTGACTTTTAGGCGTGGTGTGACAGCTTAACACTTAGGCTTACAACGCTGAATTTTTTTGTGTAAACCATGGAGACCAAAGGGTTTCTCCAATTTGCTATCATCATAAATGTCTTAGCTAGCGCTTCATTTGAATACCTATATTGTGGGTATACGATCATTATAAATATTTCTTTAGACGTCAGAATCTGACGTTTATAGACGTCAGAATTTGACGTCTATAGACGTCAGAATCTGACGTCTATAGACGTCAGAATCGGTTAAAGACGATCCCTGCGCTGTAAGGGTTAATGCGTGCTGGTGCTACACAATAATCCTATTCACTCTAAAAATAAGCATACTCACTTTCTTCATATGATTCTATAAGGGTTTCTGTTAGACAATATACGTAGAAATTACTTTGGATATTTCTCAAATTGTTGATCACTCATAACTAATACCATCGAAATTCCAAGAAACTCAATTAAAAGTAAGTAAATATCTCAGTATCAAACACTTTATAAGATATCCACATATTTTTCTTGAGATTTTTCATTTAGCAAAGTATACCATGATCAGATAAGACTATTGTCCACCTCAGTGGATGATATTCATTATACTACAAATTGGATCGGCCTTTTCGCATGTTAGAGAATTCAGCTACCTAGATTCGCTTAAATAAACCACCTTAGAAAACTGTGAAATGATATTGAGGTTACGATGAAAATCAACAGACCAACCATAAAATTCACATATAATAAAATAATCATGAATGGTTTGGGAGGTGTCGATTATCTCGCTTGACTGGACACATTCACATGAAGCATGCACCTCCGAAAATATACGACATGCAAAATATTTATTTTCTATTTGAAATAGCCTATTCAATCCACACTTAAGAATATTAAGCTATTACATTAGCAGATTTTTTTTTCAACTAGTCACCCATTGAGCTTCTATGCCCTTTTAAACTATAGCAGTGAGTAGATGTTTTATTCAAAATTTATTGAAAATAACGTTCGATATTGCACACACAAAAACAAATATCATTCGAACCAACGATTAAATCTCAGAGCTCTGCGCTATTTAATTTATATTTTCAATCACTTGAAGCTGTGTCTCGCTACCGCGATACACAACTTCAAATAATTGAAAATTACTCGGATATGTAACATTAACTCATAGTATATCAGTTACACAGATATAACATATCTTCCCTTTTACAGACAAGCCGTTACACAGCGTGGTATACGAAAAAAACATAAATAACACTATAGTCGATATGAGTAGGGCGATTAATATAATACACAATAATTCTAGTTATAACAATACTAGTTATTAACCCTTGACCCACTAAGTACGTCTATAGTCGTGTTTAATCCTTTTTATCAGCCGATTAACCCTTAAAGTGCTAAAGAAAATTTTGAAAATCATGGAAACCAAAAGGGTTTTTTCAATTTGAAATTATCATAAATGTCTTAGCTCTTTCTGATTAATTTGAATACCTATGTTATGGGTCTACGGTCATTAGAAATATTTATACTCTTACAGTGCGGGGATCGACTTTAGTCGTCGGAATCTGACGACTAAAGTCGATCCCCGCTCTGAAAGGGTGAAATCACGGCTATTGGGAATTAAATGTGTGTTTAAACATCAACACTTACAAATGTTTGGTCTCAAATTAAACAAATTATGAGTAATTTTCATTCACTTGGAGTAACGTGTCCCACAAATACTTCAAATGGGTGAAAATTTGAATTTTAGCGCTTTACGGTCAAACACAGATAATGTATCAAAATAAAATAATTGATTTGATATTACCCATGCCAAAACTATCCATATACGGAACTGTAAATCTGACGTGATCGTCCCGTAAATCCCTGGTAAACTGAGGATGTCGGTAGTATGTGCCCATTGTTGACCTCAGGTTGATACTGTCCGGCACGATTGTATGCCCACTCTGTAAATGTACGTGACATGTTTTCAAGCGAATAGTAAAAAACTTGCTTAACGCCATAGTATTTACATTGCGGCGGATATCACGCCTGTGGATGCTGACCATGCTGCGCATGTGGGTCATTGTGCGCCCAAAATGTTTACTCAGCGAATCATGACGGCCCACCTATTTTAAATTGATATCAGGATCACATGATTTACCTGTATTAACCCTTTAACCGCCAAATTATTCGATTTGAATTTTCACTCACTTGAAGTTGTGTCTCGCTGACGCGATTCACAACTTCTAGTGAGTGAGAATTATTCAGATTTGACAAAACGGAGGTCAACTCTTTTCAAATCTTGCTGGTTGATATCACATTTTATCTTTAACATATTTAAAATGTGGTGCTAATAAAAAATGAAAACCCGAATATAAGCGGCACCGGCGGTTGAAGGGTTAACGAAATGCGACTGAAAATGATACAATTGTTTGTGATAGATGCCCAGTTCATAAAATACTTCGATTCAGGAGGTGTCTCTTTTCATAAATAGTAATATTTTTCGTCATTTCAACCTTGAATTTGCGTTATCAGTTCCAGCTTGAAATGAATGAAAAATACAAATAACTAATTTAGCAGTAAAAGGGCTAACGGAGTTTAGAAGAGAACGTGTCATCAGTGAAATCATCGTTTGTCGAACACTTTATAATTGTCAAAGTGATGAAAACATTCTAGGAATTGTCAAAGAAAACGTTCCCTATATATCTTTGACTCTATTCCAAACGACAATAATAAATTGACAAACAATTACCTTTTAAGTCTAGAGATTGAAATAGTTCCGATTATATAGCTTAGATTAAATATATTTTCAATTTGTTTAAATATTTTATTTTTATCGGGGACTATGAACGCAAATAGTCAGAAGCCTCAAGGTATATTAGATATTGTATTGTCAATAAGGAATACGAATTCTTCAATACAATATCAATAGGGTGTAAACATTATATATAGGAGTGACATTTTCAAATGTCTCTGAATGGATTCTATGCAGCATTATACATTGCATGTAGTATACAGTTTCGTGAAATCATATTTGGGGCAGTAGCAAAAATACATAAGCAGAGGTGCCTAACGCTTTTCAGTTGATGTTTGACAGTCAGTCGACAAAACTGCTTCCAACTCGAAAACTATTTCACCTTTAAAACATACCACTACATTATCTGCTTTGTCCGACCACTACATTCAAAGCCGGGAATGGAGAGTTATTGTTGATCAAGTACAGACCAGTTATCATGGTAGGCCTATGGTGCTATATTCAGTCAGGTGTGACCGAGCTGTAGATTATGAGGCATCCTCATTATGGTGGGATGTGTTTTAAGTCAGTTAAAACCTTCGGAGCGCAACATTCTAAGACAGCTAAGAATGTAGAGCTCCTCGGGCTTTATCCTATACATGAAGTGAGAAAGAGTGATTATTAGGATCGGTTTGAGGTCCCTAGGTTAAGTAATTTCGTGTTTTAAAAGTCTTCAGAAAAAATATATTCACGATTATATTCGTGGTTAAGGGCTTGAAGGGTTTTGGTTGGAATAATGTTGGCCCACGTCGCAGACGGTAAGTCAACATCATTTCACAATTGTCCTTTCATGTTGTATGATTGTTTTATGGTAAAATAATTATATCATTTACTAAGATGTTCTGTTCTGCAATATATGTCCCGGGGTCTTATGTGATGAAATTGTTAAAGCGACACAATCAGGCTAAAATCATCAAAAAATCAGTATTAAAATTACCGTATTTCTTATTTTGGACATGCATGTCCGAAATAAGAAATCGGTAATTTCGTCTTTATATCTCGCTAAAAATCATATGGTCATATTAAGAAGCCAAAAGAAAAATACTGATTTGTTTATGCTTTTAGCCTGATTGTGTCGCTTTAACATCTCACCACATAAGACCCCGGGACATACATTGCAGAGTAAAACATCTTAGTATATGATATATCTTACCATACAGCAACTACCATACGATATTTAAAATATTATTAGCAGCGGTAAGTTAAGATAGATAAACGCTATTTCTAATGATACCAGATCAAAGTTTATAGGTGAAAGAGTTATTGCGTTAGAAGCACTTATGTCGACTGACTTTTATACATCAACTGAAACGAGTTATAGTCATTTCTGCTTATGTATTTTTGGCAGTAGTAATAATAACAATATTTATATTCTAAGTCATAATTGAATCAATCTTTTACATTTGATAGCATAAAAGTAATTGAGAAAAATATATCTGGAACCAAACGTTATATCTAATTGTCATTAAAATTGATTCAACTGTAATAAGTTGTATTGTTTAGTATCACCTTACCTCGCTTTCTGAGGAATTGCCTTCAGAGCCTGTATGTTCAGCCATCGATAGTAAAATACTTGAGTCATTGGAAATAGCTGTAAAAAACATTTTGATAAATTATTTAGTACCAGGATTAAATTCCGAAACGATCATTAAAAAATAATTTTACAGATTTAAAAATAATTTGGTTTCGTAATGTCAAATAATTGCTTACATAGGGCTGAATTGCATTTATTTATTTTAACTTGGCGGGTTTCAGGTGAGATTTGGGGTTAGCCACACAGCACATATAACTTGCATTACAAAATTATTTATTGTTATATGATTCTGTTGTACCATTTCCCAATTCGTATGTGAGAATAAGAACATCATTTTGTAGTTTGGCTTGCTCCATCTCGATCACATTCAGAATGTCTTTCTTGGTGGCATTTGTTGGTTCTCCGTCACTTAGAAATAAAATTACACGGTCTGCAATGAAAAATAGCATGTCCTTAATTTTATTAATTATGTTCTCTCCCAACAAACACAATGCTGGATTAATGTTGGTGCACCGTCTGCGACGCTACACCAACATTAAACCAAGATTAGTTCAACGTCGTGTTTGCTGGGCTTTCTGTCAATTTCGAACAACCAAATGCACCAGATGAAGGTCAATCACTTTGAGCATATCACTCCAGGTCACGAGTAATTGCTTATCGATGCGAAACGTTATTTTATCAGCATACGATCAGTGAGGGCTTTATCGCTGTTATATCATGCAATTAAACAATAATTTAAGGTTGACTTCGATGAAAATATTTACTTTGTTTATGCCATTTTATCTCTTATCAGATTTAAATCAATTACGCTTGATCAATCGGCATTTCACAGGTGTGGGTGTTAACTTGATGCCCTATTGAGAGCTGGCACTATCAACTGTGTTTTTATGTAACTATTCAATTGGGATGCCAGAAAGCCTTGTGGTCTATGCTAGTTTCGCATGTTTATGACAAAAGAATAAACAGATAAAAGGCTGACTTAAAATGCCACCAACCAAGCGATAACAGTTTCATTCAGTTGTCAACAAGCGCTCTCTCGTGATCACCAGTGCGAAACGTCCCAGCAAACACGTCTACCCAATGTTTGACCAATGTTGGGCCAGCGTCGTAGACAATAAACAGCTTACATGTATGGCTTAGCTCTTTCATTTCACGTGTAAATGGTTTAGGTATAATTATTGGTTTGTATCAAGATAAAAAGGCATAATTGCTAGGTCAACCTGTTGCAAAAGGCTATAGAATGCAAAAATATTCAAAATTGTATTGAGGACGATAATAATCATGTTGTTGTCAATAAACTTTTACCCTTGTCAAAGATAATAAAATAAATTCAGTTAGGTAACTTACGTTTCTCTTCATTTGTCTTAGAATTGTGGAAGAATGCGAAAGCTTTGGTCAAGGCCTCTATGTAATTACTACCTCCAGTGGGATAAAGACCACGGACAAAATCTATCAAGTATTGTTTGTTCCAAGGTGAAGCTGCGGCCAGCTCTGTAGCGTAACAATCATCATGATCAGCTGAGAGAGAATGAGCCTCATCAGAAAAGGCAACAACGGCTACCTGTACAATAAAAATATATACAGCCAGAAATATCTTATAACTTCTTTGAGTTTTCATAAACTTATATCAATTGAGTTTGCTATGCAAAATGGTTTAAGCGTGAATCAGTCTATCATGCCATTACGACCTTAGATTTAAACCGTTATCAATGTTCTATAGATAACACCTCCATAATGATCTTAACCCTTGTCCTGCTAGGCCCGGATATATATACGGTTTCAAGTAGGTTTTAGATTAATAGAATCATCACTAAATTTGATAAAATATTTTTTGCTAGATGCTTAGTTTATCCGATATTTCATTATGACATTATCGAAAATGTCTATTTTTCATAAATATAACTATTTTTCATCATTTGAAGCTGAAAATCGCGTTAGCAATTCCAGCTTTGAATAAATTAAACATAGAAACAAACAATTAAGGAGCACATAGGTTAATTACCGAGTATAGAAGAAAATATAATTATGATATTAACACTTATTTCACATTACAAAAAGGTGTTTCAAAACGAATACTTGACAAAATGACAGTCATATTATATTGGCAAATTTTTCGAAAATTTTGACCCACATTTTGAGCATGTGATAGGTCTAGACCTCGAGCATGATCGATAAATCGACCAATCGTATGCCTGGAATCTCGGTTAACCCCATACCTTGTCTGTAGGACTTAGAGTCTGGATCACTGTCTCTGCAGCCTCAATCAGGATGTCCATGCGTGTTGGTGTCCCACTTTTGTCCACAGACGTTGACATGGATCCCGATTGGTCGAGAACCAACACGATGTGCTTAGGTTTGCTAGAAGCTCCTGCCACGTACCAGGGTCTGAAAGGTGGAGACAACTGGATTCATCCTAATTTTCACCCACTACCGTGATCTACAAATTACCGTCGTTAAAAACTACTCATATTTGCTTATAACCCTCGCAATTCGGAAATATTTGTATGCAATCCATGTTACGGGTCTACGGCTATAATAAATATTTTACTCTTTCAGTGCGGGGATCGACTTTAGACGTCAGAATCTGACGTCTACTGACGTCAGATTCTAACGTCTAAAGTCGGTCCCCGTGCTAAAAGGTGAGTCGTTGCGCTCCAGTCATCAAAAATATTTGACTCCTCACAACGTTGCCCATGTTGAACGCCGGGTGGGCCTATGACTTGCGCTCAGCGAATCGTGACGACCCACCTACTTTAATTTGAGACCACCATTTTACAATTTATGATTGAAGCCATCTATCTACCAAGATCGATTATTATTTATGCGATAATACAATATATTTAAAAGGATGATTTCCCACACAAAGGCTAGGAAAGGGGGTATGTCTTCCAGTTGATACAAACAATAACCTTTTGAAAATATCAGATTGGAGTTTTAGGCACCTTAATATGCTCTGATGCATAACAGTTTTTTATTGTTAAGTTATGACAATTATTTAATTCGGACCACCGAGAAATGTAAATTATCTGTATGTGGCAGAATTATATACTACTCTGCTCTGCAATGCGTAAAGGTATTATTTGCTCACTTGTAAAGTAAGCAGATACTGCGTTTTGGCTTTGTACGGTGAATTATGCATGGTATAGCTCGTTACCTATATCTTGGATCATACTTTTCACAAATGGACGTAGAGGGATAGTTAGTAATGATGCCATCTTCTGAGCCCACATACTGCCACAGTATGTTGGGGTTTGACTTGTAGTTCTCCTTCATAACCTGCAGTATGGCATTGTTGGCATAACGTTGTGTATGTCCGGCCGGACTGCTTGCCAATCCTTCTCCCCACACACAAAACAGATCCAGATCCACCTGCGAAAAACATCACCTGGATCTCAAATATATTTTGATATCTATTTTAGATGCACAAGAATAATTTCAAAAGACAACATAATATTATGTTCATCATAATATCGTGGTAGAATTAAATTTAGCTGATAACACGTTCCACAATAAATGGGCGTGAGGCATTAATTATATTATCTTTCTGCCTATGGTTGATCTTCATTGTCATTTTCCCAATATTGTTCGAGGTAATGTAATTTAAAAAGAAAATAAACTAAAAAATTCAAGTTTTCGATCATTATTAATATGCTTCTGCATTCACATTTTTGTTCTTTAAGGCTCTGCTCTTAAGGCTGCCAGTCATTTAAAAATCAACCAAATGTGATATTATACATCAGTTCTTAGATCACATTAAAGAACATCTCACATCGCCTCCAAAATGACTGTGTGGTGTGTTGGAGGCGGTGCTATTACAGCACACAGGAGGTCGATCAGTGGTGAAATTGTCAAGGTTTGTAATCACTACATTCTGTATGTTCCTCAGAGAATCTGAAAAGTGATCAAACATTTCCTCGAGCGAATTGGCCAGCTGCGAACATAAAAAAACATGTTCAACTTAAATGTCAGTCTAAAATAAATATGAAAAATAAACTGCCGTAATCATGGTAATATAATGGGGATTAAAATAAAGACAATATGTAAAACATCAGAGGCGAGTATCAAGTTGCTTCATCTGTTAGACTTACTCTTTTTTTGGTACAAAAATCATTACCCTGTGAGAAATTACCTTTTTTATTATATCAAACCCGCGGAGTGGTACCTCTTTCGTTTTATCGCCAAAGTAATGGTGGACAACATCCTACAAAAATACACGATTACATCAAATATATCATATTCACGTATTTTAATAAATATAGGCTTACATTTACTATCAAAAAACGGCAATGAAAAAAAAGCCAGATATTCTATAAAATATGGCTTAAGCCTACTTGCAATTCACAGCTTAAAATAATTTGAATTTCAAATAAAGTAGTCATAATTCCTAACTAGACGATATTAATTTACTGCAAGTTCTAGCTTGACATAATGACCTGTGTTTTGGCATATATAATAGAAAAATATGCAAGGTTAAAGTTAAAACATTTGAAAAAAATACAATTTCAAAAACATAAATTTAATATTTGTCATTAATAACACATTTTGTTGCATTTCTATTATAGCTATCAAGCTCACATTTTAGAAACTAGTGGATAGAACCAATGTCTCATATCCCTTACAGACGGGGGTGATATTGCGGTATGTAAGATCTAAAACAATGGAATGGCTCTCAGGAACGAAAATAAAAGGGTTTGGCTTAATGTTGGACTAGGATCCATGATGCTAGCTCATCTCTAATACAACTGTATAACTACTACCGATATCACACATCAAATGTGACAAATTGTCCTGTCTCAAACAACTCACCTGCATTTTGTCGACAAATAACTCCCGTTCAGCGTAAGTCCTTATGTAATCGGTAAACAGTTTAGGATCCAGTGGTTGATGCTGATTATATTGCTGAGTATTACCGGACACAGCGAGCAGGAGGGTAATATAGATGATACAAATAGCCTGCATGTTCAATGTTTGCTTCCAGGTCGTGAAGTGTGGTTGACAGGATCTAGCAGCAATGTGTGTGCCAGCTTTCAATTTATCTGTTTGTCACGGTAGAACTAACAAATGTCGGTATAATGAATAGGGGCACTGCTAGATCCACGCTGCTCAAACCAAAACAAGCATTTACGGTGTGCGCACTGATATTGTTTGAGTAGTTGAAATTAGCAGCCATTATTATGTTCCTTGGTATATTGCATCCTTAGGGATTGGTAACAAGAGATCACATCTAAGAAAATAACGGTGTGAGACGATGCTAAGAGGTTAAAATTCCCACCTTACTTACTCTGAAATTACGTTAGACTATTTTGGTTATTATCCATAATAATATTGTGACGTGAAGTCAAAGTAGCCCATAACATGCATACTAAAGTTTGAAAACGTTTTTTTTTTCTGGTGCTATTTCCTTTACCACAATTTAATCATGTTTTTGGGCGAGTAATCAGCTGATGCAATGATCGATGAGAAGTTTTATAATAACATAATTTACAAACATGAATTGCCCAAATCATCGCCCACGTACGTGAATCTGTAAGGCGCATAATCCTGATAAATAGCGGCGTTAATAGTTAATAATTATCTTAATCATGTAAATTATACAGAGCCAGTAAATTACAGGCTGTACAAACATGTATATTAGATAGTACAGGAGGAATGGACCCATTATTTGAGTTGAGTTGACACTTAAATTCATAGAGATAAAAAATATATCACGGGAAAGGTTTAAGTCTCTAGTTTATGGTGGCGTATATCGTTTTTGCCGTACGTGGTCGATATTTTTTTCAAACGTACGTTTGTGACGTCATGTCGCTATGGCAATGACGTCATTTTATGAACCAAATTGGCCAGACAAATTACGAAATAGGGGTCATGTTTAAGCCACTGCTCAGTATTAGTATGATGCGGTGTCGATTCTTAATGTGTCGGCCCATACTACGCACACCTGGTAATAGTTGTATATATTCATTATGTCGTAAATTCACATGTCATAAAATTACATATGTCTTTGATACAAATGAATATATTGTTTTAGAAAAATAGGCACGCGAAATATTGTAGAGAATAAAGTTGTGTGTTATATCTTTAATTCTGATTACGGAAACCCTTATATATATATATTGGAAAGGTATTAATCTCTACATTTGCTCTACGTGAGCTAGCGGTAGTAACGTCAAAATAATCATATGGTGAATACAGCGCTCTTTTATGACGTCATAGTTTTTCGCATTTATCAAGCTTACCTTTGATTTATCCACCATTTATCACTAGGTGGATCTTCACGACTCGCTGAGCATACTCGCTGAGCATACCCCAGCATACACAACACTTTGACCCGATTTTGCCCTTATGTTGGACCAGCGACAAAGACGGTGGGTCAACGTTAATGTAACATTGGCTCTACGTCTCCTGTTTGCTGAGTCTGTCACCCATGCCCTCTGTTCAATGTCCCCAATATAACAAAAAAGGCTCTATTAGGGCGAAATATGCTCTAGAATGCATTATGTAAGTCTTAATTAAATTTAACAAATTCCCGAAGAGCATGCCTCCGACCCCTCTAGACAGTAATACAAGGAGGCTGACTGAGTCAGATATAGGATAGGCGCCTCCTGTCAGTCAAATCTTGGATCCGTTAATTAGTGCAAGAGCCTTAGTGTTATGTCTAATACGATTTAAAGGCAACAAAAACATACATTTATTTTCAATTGGCTTTCATACAATAAATTACCTCATTACTTGTGTATTTATAAGTAATAGATAGAACGGATATTATACTCTTTCTTCGCTGTTCTGGGGGGGGGGGGGGGGAGGGGGGAGCTATGTGATAAATCTTGTTATTTGAAATTTGCTGACAAGGATCTTGTTGACAAAATGGAACCATTGGATTTTGTGATAGATTAAACAAAAAAAAATCAAACTTGAGCAAAGAAATGGTTCATTCACGTAACCGAATATACTAAAAGCTGTTTTTCAGGAATTATAGCGGGGCTTCTACCCATACGAATGCTGAAACATCCTTAAAATCTACCTTGTGTCTGTTTTTAATTCAAGATGGCCGTCATCACGGTAACGCCATTTTTCGAAAAACCAAGGGTACACTCCATGCACTTCATCACTTTTACAATTTGAAAATAATTTATTGTGTGTTTACCCAGGATTTGAGGTACGAGAAGGAATAATATCAGTTCTTGCCCTAATATATATCCAATATCAACCACACGCTCTATCAAAGTTATTCTGTCACGTGTGATGTCTCTCAAAAAAAAGTAGTACTACACATGGGTGGTAGGGGTGGAGACCATGTGTTGCTTGTTATGCGGTCACCATTCCAGGTTATTTTTTTCAAATTATCAGTTTGAGTGGATTCGTTCAGAAGTACCACGAGTACTATTAAATTCAGAAACCGTACGGTATTTCTAATAGTATTAATGTCTAATTATTCCCTTAGAACATTATATCACTCATATTGTAATAATCCTACCGATTTATTGTGACGCAGTAGAAGTCTCTGGCCAGAATATTGTTATTTATTAGTAAAAATGAGTTATCATGGTTATTGTGACACACATATAACATGGCGTTAAAGGTCGCTAGGCATCAACATTCCAATTATAGGGTGGGCGGGGCCCTAGGGTAGTGGTTAGCACCGCTGCCTTTCATGCCAGAGTTCGGGGTTCGGTTCCCGGTTTCGGCGGTTTGAAAGAAACAAAAAAAAATTTCTTCCCCATCCACGTGTGAAAGTCAGTAATGTGGGGAGCCTCCGTGACCGAGAGGTAGCTTGCTCGGCCTCAGACCGCCAGGGCTCGAATTTTGAAACCTGTGTCTGGAGGACAGTGTCATCTCAATCATCTCACCATCCTCAGGAGGTTCCCCTGGCCCAGTTTAGCCTATATGTGCACGAAGGTGGCCTAAAGCCCGATTCATTTCATTTCATTTATGTCCTAACAATATACGCCATATTCTGAAAAAATCCCCACATCCTGGCATAAAAATGTAATTTCATGACAAAAAAATACTGCCATGTCCTTATATCACAATGCTATATTGGCACATTAATATGCCAGATCTTGATATTATAATGCCACATCCTTCTTTTATGAGGCCATATTGTGTCATTAAGCAGCCATATAGGCTACTGATATTATAATGCTGTATACTGACATTAATATGCCACATAATGAAAAGAGAATGTCATAGCTTGGTATTAACATGATATCAAAAAATGTATGATCTAATGATATAAGACTATATTATGACATTAAAGTGGCATATCCTGATATTACAATGCCATATCCTGACTATATAGTGCAATCTCCTGCAATATTATTGCCATATCGAGATGTTAAACGGCCATAACCTGATAATATAATTCCACATATTGACTTTATAATAGCATAGCCTGACAGTCAAATGTGATATCCTGACATTAAAATTTCAGTAACCTCACTGCATACTCGTTAGCTCGTTAGCTCGAGATGATTGATTAGGTTGTTTTACCAGTTAAAGTTATTATATGGTCCGCGGGCACGAGATTTCACCTGCGTAGAATGTCATCTATACAATTTGAAGGCGGCGGTAATATTTATTAGTAAAAGTAAATCACATTAGAAATAGATAATGTATTTGAATCTGTAAGAAATAATAACCGGCGTGTTTCTTTTCTGTGAGAAATACACCTAGCACTCGCTGCACGATGCTAATTGAGTTTATTTTATCATTTTTTATGTCAGAATTTGTACGTAGATATAATTCTATAGGTCTATGTTCACATCCTGGTTGGACCATTCTACGGATATCTGGTTCAACATTAAACCAACATTAAACCAACAATAAATCAGTATAGTTATGTTCGCTGGAAGTCGTTCATTTCCACTTAACTCATACCTTTGCACACGTCACACACCTAACATGGCAGAGACAGAAGCAGACAAATTAATGGGTTTATTTTTCTAGAGGTTGGCAGCCCTACAGATATTGTTGGCTACCTCTACAGTTAAAACTAATAATTATGTCATTATACCTGAAAATGACGCAAAACTAAATGACCAGGCGTCATGCTTGAGAGGTTGGAATCCGGGTCTGAGAAATGATTGTATGTATGTGTAATACATTAAATGATGGGAAAATATCACATTATATAATGATGTAGCAGGTAATTTATAAGATAAAGGTTAGATGTAATACAGCAAAATACTGTGACGTTTATCAGAAATATTACCTTTAGATTTTATTTCATTATAGTGTTGATATATGTTTTAAGTATTGAAGTGCCAGAAGCGTTGTGCAGGCAACTGTTATTGTTGTATTTGGGGATTTGTTTGTTCGGCGCCCTGTGATTGCTATGGTATATGCTCTCGCCTCACTCCGGGTGACTAAGAAATAAACTCTGCATAATACGAGAATGGAAAAACAAATAAATTTAATAAATACGTTCAAAATGACTATGATTTTTCCTTTTTTTATTTTTAAGTCATATTTGACCGTGGAAAAAACTTTTTTGGGTGACCTTGACCTTGTACAAAACAAATCCCTCCCGAACTGTTTAGTGACGCGAAAACACTACAAAACGAGGTATTATATGATTCTTTGTGACTTTTATTTGTAAAGTTTTGAAATTCTCATTTCTTGATGGCGGTATTTTGGCGGCCATTTTGAATTTATTAACCCGCAAATTTTTGAGGTTGAGACCAAAATTGTATTTAATTTGTCAAAATCTTGCTCTGTGCCAAATTTGAAACTTGTATCAAACTGGGATACATAAATTGAAAATGACTATATTGTATCTTTTTTGTTACATTTCTATGTCATATTCAACCTTAAAATGACTTTTTCGGGTGACCTTGACTTTGAATCGTAAAATATTCTCCCCCAACAGATTTGTGAAAAAACGGGGTATTACATGATTCTTTGTGACTTTATACGCAAAATTGTGAAATTCTCATTTCTCGATAGCGGCCATTTTGGCGGCCATTTCGAATTTGCTCAACCGACGAGATCTCGGTCTGAAATTTTTGGGCTTGAGACCAGAATTGTATTTAATATGTTAAAACCTTGCTCTGTGCCAAATTTGGGACTTGTATCCATCTGAGGAGCATCCGAGAGACTTGCCCACTGCACTAACTAATCCTGCTTGTAACAAGACTCCTTGTTAATAGTATAAAACATCCTGAAACTTTTTTTGGTCACTGATTTAAGATCACGTTTTGACATCGTCTGCAAGTCTTACATTTTGGCAAATATCACTTTTCTATATCTATATCTATAGATTTATCTATATAACAAGGCCTACGATAATTAACTACAAAAGAAAAAAATGTATACTAGTATCTTTCCGGGTATTTATTGGGAAAATGTGTGGCTCTCTGACTTGTTTGTGTTTCAGGTATTCTTTTTTCGATGAAAAACGGGGTGAATGTGAATGCATTGCTGTGGCGCACCACCAAGATACTGCGCTATTACAAACCAGTCCCTGGGAAAAATGTATAACAAATCGGCGCAGTTACGTTTTAAAGCCTATTTACCAGCTTTCTGCGTGGATTTTTCTGAACATTTTTTATAACTTTTCGTTTCTAGTCACCCCCCACCGTTCCTATTCATCCCATTCTATTGTTCAGTTGTTGGTTTTAAATGTACTTGTTTGTTCCTGTTCACCCCATGGTTGGGTTATGCCCACAAGAGACTGCGGTAGACAATGTTGATGTTCCTATTTACCCCCTTTTATGGGTGACTATGAACACGCAGTTTTTTTTAATACCACCATAAAACACCCAATGTGTATGGGCATAAATGTCCCGCAAAATATTTGTAGGAAAATAGTTAAAACTCCCCAGAAAGACGTACCCCTGGAACATGAGTTAATTTAACAAAAATCATGATGTAATATTTCAAGTAGACCCTCACAAGCAACCATTAGACGCGGCTTTATAAAACTTGGCACAGAGCTGCATAACCCTCAGGGCTTTAATGTGAAATAGATGTAAGATGACGCCAAGGATATTTCAATGTCATTTCAAGGTCGAATAAACTTCTTTTTTAATGTAGGAAAATCGCATTGTTGACAACTTGCCGCCTACCGAGGATTCGCATTATTGCGAACTTGGACAAAGAAGGATTAAGCACAACTATATACAACACAGTCATATGCCAGAATCGTTCTATTTAACATGATTTACCAATCTACTGTATAACATGAGTAGTTGGACGAGCATTGTATCGAGCTAAACTAGAGTGCAAAGTCAGCAATTTGTTTTCTAAAATCCTATATCTGAATTATGTTTATAAATATACAAACGTTCCTAATACGATTACATTTAACATTTGACATTTAAACTGCGTGTGACAAAGGGATCCTAATGTGTAAAATGGCGGCCATCTTGGCGATGTTCCACCGAGCTGATTTCTGGTATTTTCGTTTTGGGGGTTGCCAAGAGATAGGCCTATATTTTCGAGAAAAAAAATCAGCTTGGAGTACGCCCGTTCCCAACTCAATCCTCCAAAGTAGCTCTATACTCACCTGTTGTGGGACATCATGAAATTGATCGTACATTTCTAAAGTGTATAACGTTAGTATAGTTTTTTTTGGTGTAAAATTAGCTTTCAAAAGCATCAGCTGAATAAAATAGGGCATAATTATGAGGGTAAGATGTTACATACGCATACATGAAGGACGTCCACTACCAGGATTGTTTTTAGAACATTTATAGTCCATCTCTTTGCTTAGGCCTATACATTATCCTCAATATATAAATAAACTGATAATTAAGCATATTAGTGGTTCAAATATTTTGATATATCCATCGTGTTCATTACATGTAGACATAGCTTGTGTAAATGTTATCTGCAAACGTTAATTCTCCGAGTACGTTTAAATCACGCGACGGATAAAATAATATTATTATTTATACATGTAGGAATAATCTGTTGTCTCAGAATCATTTATAATTAATTATTTCTACATCAAAATATACAAAAAATATACAAAGGATATACTTGATATACATAGTATAACAGGGAATCAAGTGATGGCATGTGGACAAAACATGTATGTCATTTTTGTGTGACATTCCAGGCATATACTCTATCATTTTTACAAATGCAGGATATTGAACGTCATCTACATGTGTATATCGCAGCTGATAAATGATCCACCTTTATAAATATCCAGTAGAAATTGGTGAAAAAGTGACGTCACAACCATCACGACATGACGTCACAAATGCACGTTTTATGAAAAACTCGACCACTTGCCGCAAAAACTGTTCACGCTTCGTAAAACTAGACGTTCATACATTTCCAGCGAAATATTATTTGTCTTCAGGAATTTAAGTGTCAACTAACTCCTTAAATAACGTCAATTTTCAGATTTCCTCCTCTACTAAGAGAACGATGTCTTCCAGTCACGGCTGGTTTCATCCTGCCCCAGCTCCTCGTCTGTCCTAATCTCTGTCCACGAAATAACTTGGGCCTGACACATAATCATGCTAAGGATTTGAGTTCGGTCCTCTGACGATTTCAGGGCTATAGTAGTCCGAATAATTGATTGATTTATATATTAATCAATCAATATATGATATATATGATATGTGCTATGTAAGATATATAATTATATATGATTTACAACGTACGGGCTAGAAAAATGACCGATTAGTCACAGTCGAGCATGTTATCACACACTTGTCACAGTATATCATAATTATATGTTTCTGACCTTTAATAAGGGTTGTTCAAGGTTATTTGCTACACAGTCACACAAGCAGGAGCCGGGTATACTAAACAAACAGACAAACAAACAAACAAACACACAAACAATTAAACAAACAAACAAACAAACAAACAAACAAACAAACAAACAAACAAACAAACAAACAAACAAACAAACAAACAAACAAACAAACAAACAAACAAACAAACAAACAAACAAACAAACAAACAAACAAACAAACAAACAAACAAACAAACAAACAAACAAACAACATTATTATTCAGCATTTATATATCACACTTGTTTGCTAACACCAACTCTGGAACTTGTTTATACCACAGAAAATTATTCAAAGTGGTTTATAGCACGTATGCAGGACTCGCAGCGTATTTTATGGACGAATGTTTTGTATTTCTATTCCACACTAAATTACTTCAATATCTGTAAACAAGGAAAGTTAACTGATAATTTTTGACGCAAAAACATCAATATATCACGACCATTACAATTCATTTGGCGAAGACATACAGTAGAAAAAACTCTCTTTTCAAAGAGCTTTGTCGTAATAGATCGCGTGGTACATGGGTGAGTAGGCACTGGGAACACCAACCGTGTTCTCCTTTTGCCTGTTGATCAGGCAGTCAAACGCTTCTACATTACTTTATATTTTTATTATAGGTACTTTAAATAAAACCTTTTGAATTTAGATGACATTTTTTTTATATCAGCAAAATTTAAAAATTCTTCAATTTGATAAATTTAAATAATGTTTACTCATTTGCAGTTGCAGATCGCGTCAGCGAGACCCAACATAGAATGCGAAATGTTTTAATTGGATAATTGTCGGTTCAAGGGTTTAGCATCGTGCGATGTTTATAATATACTCAAAGCAGGGAAGAGAGATTTAACCCTTAAAGCGCTCAAATGTAGAAAATTGAAATCATCATAAATGTCTTTCCACTTCATTTGAATACCTGTATATATATATATATGTTATATTATGTAATCGGTAAACTGTTTAGGATCCAGTGGTTGATGCTGATTATATTGCTGAGTATTACCGGACACAGCGAGCAGGAGGGTAATATAGATGATACAAATAGCCTGCATGTTCAATGTTCGCTTACAGGTCGTGAAGTGTGGCTCACAAGATCCAACAGCAATGTGTGTGCCAGCTTTCAGTTTATCTGTTTGTCATGGTAGAACTAACAAATGTCGGTCTAATGAATAGGGGCACTGCTAGATCCACGCTGCTCAAACTAAAACAAGCATTTACGGTGTGCGTACTGATATTGTTTGGGTAGTTGAAATTAGCAGCCATTATTATGTTCCTTGGTATATTGCATCCTTAGGGATTGGTAACAAGAGATCACATCTAAGAAAATAACGGTATGAGACGATGATAAGAGGTTAAAATTCCCACCTTACTTACTCTGAAATTACGCTAGACTATTTGGTTATTATCCATAATAATATTGTGACGTGAAGTCAAAGTAGCCCATAACATGCATACTAAAGTTTGAAAACGTTTTATTTTCTTTGGTGCTATTTTCTTCACCACAATTTAATCATGTTTTTGGGCGAGTAATCAGCTTATGCAATGATCGATGAGAAGTTTTATAATAATATAATTTACAAACATGAATTGCCGAAATCATCGCCCACGTACGTGAATCTGTAAGGCGCATAATCCTGATAAATAGCGTTAATAGTTAATAATTATCTTAATCATGTAAATTATACAGAGCCAGTAAATTACAGGCGGTACACACATGTATATCAGAGGACGATGTCTTCCAGTCACGGCTGGTTTCATCCTGCCCCAGCTCCTCGTCTGTCCGAATCTCTGTCCACGAAATTACTTTGGCCTGACACATAATCATGCTAAGGATTTGAGTTCGGTCCTCTGACGATTTCAGGGCTATAGAAGTCCGAATAATTGATTGATTTATATATTAATCAATCAATATATGATATATATGATATATGCTATATAAGATATATAATTATATATGATTTACAACGTACGGACTAGAAAAATGACCGATTAGTCACAGTCGAGCATGTTATCACACACTTGTCACAGTATATCATAATTATATGTTTCTGACCTTTAATAAGGGTTGTTCAAGGTTATTTGCTACACATAGTGCACTCTGTTATGTCATTTCGTGAAAATTTCATATAGATTTTTAATTTTTAATTTTATTTTGATCTTTGGAGGTCACTGAAGGCGAAAATCTCTGTTGGCATTTTTTTGCATTTGTGGCAGTCATTTTAAATTTTTGACCTAATTACGGCATAAAAAACATAATTTCAACAATATTACACATGGACAACCAGCACTTTATGATGAATAGACACCAAAACCAACAAAATGTCTTAATGTTGTGTTATCAATACCTTACAAACCGCAGTGGCTGAAAAATGTGTCTTAAATATCACTACTTAATCATAATATAGCTGAATGTAGGTGTTGCCATGGCAACGGGTCATGGAAGTAAAATGATGTGAAAACCATAGACGCAGTTTTTAAATTAAAAAGGTCAGGATTTTCGCAACAACGATCACTTTATTTATTATTATTTACACACTTATGTGTAATTTAATATAAAATATTACCAAAACATTCACTCAGCACATCAGTTACCATGGTAACAAATAGAAAGTTTGTGGTAAAATTATGTAACTGAGCAGTATTATTTGAATAGCTGTGAAAATATTGATTATAGCGGGGAGGGGATTCATCACAATCATGTACTTGGTGGCAAGTTTTTGAAATTTGGCATGGTGCTAGTTATGGCCAGCGTATGTTCAAAATCCATCGCAAGCGACATGAACTTTACCTCTGGCGACCTCCAGAGGTCAAATTCAAAATGGCCGTCAAAACGACCATGAAAACGAATAAATGTAATATCTCAGCTCGTCTTTTAAGTAGAATATTATGTAATACCACTTTTTGTATGTTTTGCGACACGATAAATCAGCTTTTGGGGTCATTTCAATGATATGGGCGTTATTTGAGGTTAAAGGTTATGTTCAAGGTCAATTATGAGCTTAATTACCTACAATATACTCTAATAGTAAAAAACTGTCTGGAAACAAATCTCCAGTTTTTCAAATTTGGCATGGTGTTAGGTATGGGAAATGTGTTTCCAAAATTCATCGCAAAAAATGACCTCTGTTGACCTCTTAGTTAAATTCAAAATGGCCACCAAAACGGCCGTCAAAAGTAATACATGTAGCATCTTAGCTCTTGTTTGAAGCAGATCATTATGTAATACCATCTTTTCTATGTTTTACGGCATGGAAAATCTGTTCCCGGGGTCATTTTATTGCTTCCTATGTAATTTTGAGGTATTTTTGAGGTCAAGAGGTGGAAAATATCACAAATCAAAGATGGCCGACAGCGGCCATTTTGAGAAAAATAGATTTTTAACTAATAAACCGATAATCAGGTGTAATATGTCATATTTGCTAAATTTGTGGTATAGAACTAATTTTTGGGCTTAAAATTACAATTCTAGACTGCTGCGACTTTCAAATATGCATGAAGGTGCAAGAGAACGATTAGCGGTCAGAGTGGAAAACCAGTGTTTTACTAATGGCATAATAGCTACGTGATATGTCATTTGTGGCTAACTTGATGGCTCAACATCTTTTCATGATATCAATGATATCTTTATAGCCACCAGTGACCCTGGAAACCATTTTATAGAACCTTAAAACAACCGATCAAGGTAAAAAATGACCACCAGCGCCGGTAGATGTAAAACTAAAACTGTATTACTAGCGGTGCAATAGTTGCTTGTAGTATGTCATTGATGATTAACCAATGGTAGCAGTAAAATTATGAAAGCCCGAGAAGCGACATTCGCATTCTTCATCTTATTTTGATAACTCAATATATTGAGTTCACAACTTCATATACTAGTATTGAGTTAAAAACTCAATTATATTAGGCTAAGAACTCGATATATTGAGACAAGAACTCGATATATTAAGTTCAGTTATCAACTCAATACATCGAGTTGTCAACTATTAATATTGAGAAAATAAACTCAATATAGAGTCGTGACATCTCAATATATTGAGTTGACAACTTAATATAAATATCGTCCCCTCAGAATTAAAACCATACAAAGCGGACAGTTTAAGCTCGATATATTGAGTTCAGAACTCAATATGTTGAGTTAATAATTCGATGTATTTAGTTCATAACTCAATATACTGAGTTAAGAAGTATATGTATTGAGCTACCAACTTGATATATTGATATAAAAACTCGATATATCGAGTTTACAACTCGATCTATTGAGTCGTCAACTCAATATTTTGAGATAAGAAGTCGATATATTGAGTTCACAACTCGATATATTGAGTGAAGAAGTCGATATGTTGAGTTGAAAACTCGATATATTGAGTTTACAACTAGATATATTGAGTTGTCAACTCAATATATTGAGTTCACAGCTCGATATTGAGCTAAGAAGTCAATATATTGAGCTAAGAAGTCAATATATTGAGGTAAGAAGTCCATATATTGAGTTAATAACTCGCTATATTGAGGTCACAACTCGATATATTGAGTTAAGAAGTCGATATATTGCGTTAAGAAGTAGATATATTGAGTTAAGAACTCGATATATTGAGTTATCAACTCGATATATTGAGTTATCAACTCGATACAGTATATTGAGTTTAGAAGTCGATATATTGAGTTTAGAAGTCGATAATTGTGTTAACAGCTCCAAATCTTGCGTTAAGAAGTCGATATATTGAGTTAGGAAGTCAATATAATTGAGTTAAGAATTCGATATATTGAGTTATGAACTCGATATATTGAGCTAAGAAGTCGATATATTGAGCTAAGGAGCCGATATATTGAGTTAAGAACTCGATATATTGAGTTATCAACTGGATATATTGAGTTCACAACTCGATATATTGAGTTAAGAAGTTGATATATTGAGTTCAGAACTCCATATGTAGAGTTCACAACTCGATATATTGAGTTAAGAGGTCGATATATTGAGTTCAGAACTCGATATGTTCAGTTGAAAACTTGATAGATTGAGTTTACAGATCGATATGTTGAGTTGAAAACCTGATATATTGAGTTTACAATTCGATATATTGAATTGCCAACTTAATATATTTGAGTTCACAGCTCGATAAATTGAGCTAAGAAGTCGATATATTGAGCTAAGAAGTCAACATATTGAGTTAAGAGGTCGATATATTGAGTTATCAACTCGATATGTTGAGGGATACTGGGATGATTGCTATCCGGGGGGGGGGGGTGTCATTAGGGATCTGTTCCGTCTGTTGAATACGCTGTATGGCATTGTACGGAAACACTAGTCTACAGCAATCATCCAAGGGCAACTACAGCCTCCTCGTATCTGGCTATAATCTTCTGGTGGATTGCCAGTGCCGTACCCTGGTTCCTCCGCTCAACAGCGGAGCGAATGCAACACCCGCATCAGTGCTGCCGCTGGTGTAGGCGTGGTAACCTTACATAACCGGCAATAGCGTATTTGACATTTTTAGGTCTCTCACGCGGGATGAATTGAGTTACCCAGAGGGAGTTAACCTTCATATTGTTACTCTGGGGACTATCCGACCCGAGGATAGCGGAGCTGCGCGAAATGCCACGGAGTTTCAGCATTTAATTGCACAGCGAAACCCAAGTCTTCGGCTGTCTGGGCATGTCTGGGGGTAGATCCCCTAGACATGCCCAGAACCCCTTCTCAGGCGAGCGAAAAAAAACACTCTCAATAACCCACCATGCCCTATCACCCCTACACTCACATCATCATCTGTACATCATTCATCTAATCGATTGACTACAACGTTTTTATCGTATTACAATGTCACTTAAAAGACTATTTGTGCCGAAAAGTGACGTAAAGCAATGATTTACTACTACTACTCAATATATTGAGTTCACAACTCGATATATTTAGTTGAAAAGTTGATATATTGAGTTAATAACTCAATATATTGAGTTTTCAACTCGATAGATTGAGTTAAGAAGTTGATATATCGAGTTAAGAGCTCGATATATTGAGTTAAGAACAAGATATGATGGTGACTTCTGTTGAGGTTCTAGACCTGTGTCAAGTTCTCAAAAATACTGATATCACGAAAGCTTCACATCTCAGATGGTTTCATTTCCGTGGCCTTGGTAAAGACCAAGGTCTTGGCAAGCTTCCCCCAACACAAGGTGCTCTTCATGAACACATACGGCGGGCACATTACCAATGTTCCATCTGGTTGCAGGCACTACTCTTTCGGCCAATCGTTAGGCCGCCCAACGAACTTGGGTGGTCTCTGAATGCCACGTGAGGACAATATTTGCCAAATTCTTATCCGCACACCCATTGTCCCAGACTCAATCTTGCAGTTGATCAGGTGCAAATGCAGTAAGAGTCACTGTGTCGGGCGATGTTCTTGTCGCCAGCATGATATGCCTTGTACAGAACTGTGCAAATGTGATCCAGATGGATATAAAAATGTAATGAATATTGATGATGATGATGATGATGGGAATACAAACATTGAAAATAATTAAACACAAAAAAATATACCTAATTTATTATAACTATATTACACACAGTATCTAACTGAAGAATACATTAAATGTGTGTTATAAAGTCTACTATTATTTAGTGGTAACAGATGGACATTTAATCTGTTTTTCTCTATATCATTATAAGAATAACAGTTTTTATTTTCACAATGTCATTCTTCATTCATAATGGACATTAAAATCTGTGTTATATCATTTGTTGTGCATGTATTTTTATGCCTATTATAATTTTACAAATTGTTCAGCAATGTTGAATTTACAAAAGCCAACAATTGATCCGTTTATATGTTACAATATTGCAACGTCAAAATTGGTGAATTATGAGACCTCCAAATGAGAAATCAATGACTTAAATGGCCTACACTTCCAAAAATGGTGTTACACATCTTCTTTCTGTAACCTTTATTTATTCATCATATATACTTTAAAAAGCGAAAATAGTGACGAAAATCACATGCAAAAGTCGTATTACCTATAAGTATCAATTATTGCCAAAGAGTGGAAATACGATATTTTTCAAGATGTTGGTGGCGGCCATCTTAGAAATATACATGTACGAGACCACTAAATGAGAAAATAATGTCTGAAATTAGCTCCTTATGCTGATTACAACACAGTAAAAAAATGATACAGTAGAATCCCGTTATAGCGCGAATTGTTACACCGCGATATCGGATATAAGGCAATCCGCGTGTGGACCCCGTTTTTTTCAGGGTGAAATTTGACTAATAGTGCGTATTTTTTATTCTTGATCACGCCAGTCTGGTCAAAACAGCGCCTATTCACCAGGTGTTTACGTGACGCTGTGCTGACCAGGCCTGTATGCATGCAGTAATCCGTTATGGACTATCGTGAAATAGTAATTATCGTCTGGACCAGGTATGCTCGTTTAAACAAAGGGGACTATTTAGCGCTTGTGAAAGATCACAGCAAGGAGTAGCCGTGGACCAGGCTCCGTAAGGCCGATCAGCGCTAAGCAAGGAGGACAATACCAATTTGTTGCGTGTATGTAACACATTTAATAAATACACCTTACTCTCATTAATCACCGCTGGCACATTAGCTGTCTGGCTGTCTGTGTATATTAACAGTACTGGAGCGTTAAAAGATCTCCAATTGTGACGGCACGTTATGCAACATTTACAGCCCATTCTTTACTCTGTATACAAAAGACAGGTGATTACGGCACAATGCCGGGCCAACATCTCAAGTAAAATAAAATTTATTCCGAGAGGGTATACCATTTAGCGCTAGAGCAGTGGTTAGCAATGGGCAATCACGATGTTGCTCCAGCTTTGAAACAGCGCTGTGCTATAGTCACGCGATGACGCTATACTATACCTAGGCCTATATCTATTGTGACCTCAGTCAAGAATAATGTACAGTATGGGGAACAATATAATTCTAGCAAATCACGTTGAATCTCAAGGCCTCGTGAATATACGATACAAAGCTCAGCCTCTCGTAATACCTGTCAATCAAACTGTTCCAAAGCGTTGACGCATAACACCGTGATGCCCTGAGATAGTGCGAGGTTTTGTATATATACACCGCATTTTTTGCATGAAACAGAAGAGTGTATTTGTTATAAAAACGTCCAGCCTAATCTCGCCTTGCGTGATCCCATAGCATTCACAGGGTCGATGTAGATCGCTTACACCTTTCATTTACGCCTAAAGTCGCATTTCAATCTGTTAACTACACATGGGAGTGATTTCACGGAGCCCAAGATGTCATCATATCTCGCGAGTAGCCAAAAGATTCTAATTGCGTTTAACTAGAAAAACACGAGACTAAATAACTTACCCACCCTAGTGTTATATAAAGAGTGAATTTTCAATCCAGCTGGCATATTTGCTTTGACCACGAAACAGACAGCATCGCTTCACAAATATTGTACACAATTTATGTATTGAATTAATTTTGCCAATAAATGATAAATTAAATATTGTATATTTCTAATTCATTATCAATTTTGAAAATTTGGAGCCTATAGCCCTTTTCGCGTGGCGGGTCACAAATGGTGATGGCGGCGATTTGGATTATGCATAAACGAGACCATGGAAATTACACTTCAAAAAGTGGTATTGCACATCTTTTTCTGCCGAAAAGTAAAAACTGATATTTTTCAAAATGGCGGCGGTGGCCATCTTGGATTTATGCATCAACGAGACCTCAAGAAAAAACTAAATCTGATAAATGAGTTTATCGTGCCAGTTACACTTTGAAAAGTGGTATTACATATCTTTTCCGCAAAAAGTGAAGAAATGATATTTTTCAAAATTGCGATGGTGGCCATTTTGGATTTATGCATCAACGAAATCTAAAAATATAAATAATATGTTAGAAATGAGTTTGTCGTACTAATTACACTTTGAAAAGTGGTATTACACATCTGTTTCAGATAAATAGTAAAAAATTTGAAATTTCAATAAAAAAGGCTATATTTTCAAAAATGTGCATGGCGGAAAGAGACCTCAAAATAAGAGAATAGTGTCGAAAATGAGTTTCCCATGCTAATTACACTTAAAAAAGTGGTATTACACATATTTTTCCCGCCTAAAAGTGAAAAAACTGATATTTTTTCAAATCTCGATGGCGGCCATCTTGGATTTATGCGTCAATGTGAGCTCAAAATAATAATAAAAATGTCAGAAATGAGTTTCTTGTGCTAATTACACTTTGAAAAGTGGTATCACACATGTTTTTCTGACAAATAGTAAAAAATATAAAATTTCATTTTGTTCGATAGCGGCCATCTTGGAAAATGGCGTAAAAACATGCTAAATGGCACGAAAGAAATGCCAACATCGATTATTGTATTCACAACACATTATTTTTACTAAAAAAGTACATTGTCAAAAATCTATATGAAATTTTCACGAGGCCAAAAAATATGACATAGCAGAATGTACTAACAGTCACACAAGCAAGAGCCGGGTATACTAAACAAACAAACAAACAAACAAACAAACAAACAAACAAACAAACAAACAAACAAACAAACAAACAAACAAACAAACAAACAAACAAACAAACAAACAAACAAACAAACAAACAAACAAACAAACAAACAAACAAACAAACAAACAAACAAACAAACAAACAAACAAACAAACAAACAAACAAACAAACAAACAAACAAACAAACAAACAAACAAACAAACAAACAAACAAACAAACAAACAAACAAACAAACAAACAAACAAACAAACAAACAAACAAACAAACAAACAAACAAACAAACAAACAAACAAACAAACAAACAAACAACATTATTATTAAGCATTTATATATCACACTTGTTTGCTAACACCAACTCTGGAACTTGTTTATACCACAGAAAATTATTCAAAGTGGTTTATAGCACGTATGCAGGACTCGCACCGTATTCTATGGACGAATGTTTGGTATTTCTATTCCACACTAAATCATTTCAATATCTGTAAACAAGGAAAGTTAACTGATAATTTTTGACGCAAAAACATCACTATATCACAGTAGAAAAAACTCTCTTCTTCAAAGAGCTCTGTCGTAATAGATCGCGTGGTACATGGGTGAGTAGGCACTGGGAAACATTAACCGTGTTCTCCTTTTGCCTGTTGACCAGGCAGTCAAACGCTTCTACATTTCTTTATATTTTTATTATAGGTACTTTAAATAAAACCTTTTGAATTAAGATGACATTTTTTTTATATCAGCAAAATTTAAAAAAACTTCAATTTGATAAATTTAAATAATGTTTACTCATTTGCAGTTGCAAATCGCGTCAGCGAGACCCAACATAGAATGCGAAATGTTTTAATTGGATAATTGTCGGTTCAAGGGTTTAGAATCGTGCGATGTTTATAATATACTCAAAGCAGGGAAGAGAGATTTAACCCTTAAAGCGCTCAAATGTAGAAAATTGAAATCATCATAAATGTTTTCCCACGTCATTTGAATACCTATGTTATGGGTCTACAGCCATTAACAATATTTTACTCTTTCAGTGCGGGTACCGACTTTAGACGTCTAAATTCGGTCCCCATTGTATATAAAGAACCCTAGTGCAGGCCGTAATGTTGGATACAGATCTCCGCTTGGATTGGAATGTTAATTTTTGGCACCAAGGCTAATATCAATCTACTCGGTCTAATGATTCAGAACAGTTTTGGTGCCTCTTTTTGTTGAGCTTAAAGGTCATTTTGGGGTCATTCAAAGTCGTCGAACTTAAATATACAAAATGACACCCGATTTTCATATAAATGACAAAAAGTGTATCATATGACCCCTCAAAATTTGCAGAATGAGATGTAGAACATGAATATAAATACACCATGGACGCTAGTTCACTGTAGAATGAAATCGGTAACATTATCTTCATGAAACATACAACATTCGCTACTATTCAATAAGTGACGGTTGCATATAGATGACAAATTATGCAACACTTACTTAGCCTCAAAGTGACTAACAACTAACAAACTGCACCAACGATGACTGCGAAGAGTATATAAACTACACTGCTTGACATATTAACTGAGACTAAACATAACTTGAGTATTAAATGTCAGGTTGCTGGTGGTTATTTGGTGAAGAATCCCTCTTCTCATGAAAAAGTTTCTAATATTTCTTAAGTGTCATTCATTGTATAGATCTGACGGTTACCAAAATATCAACAAACGCCTTGGGAACAGCACAGCTGTTGAACTAAGAGCAAAGGGTGCAGCGTGACATAGAAATTGCTTTCAAGAGACAAACTTGCTTCCATACCGACAAACTCAAAAGGGAAAAGATCAGGTATGAGAAGGCGATCGTCAAGGGGGATTTATCTAAACTTGCTCATACGCAGCGAGGGCGTCCTTCTATCAAATGTCCGCCTACGGCTTCTTATGATGGTCAACAAGATGCAGCTCCTTACAAAAGGATTACACGTTCTCTGGCGAGTACGTGTTTTCACAAAAGAAGTCTGTATTTTCTGCAATGGTGATAATTCAGAAGAAGCTCTGCATGCTGTCACTTGCACAGAAGTAACAATAATGATTGGAAGATCAGACTTCAATCACTGGATGCCAAAGATGCCAGAGCTATAGACATTAAATATAATTTCCCATGTTATGTATGATATGTACCAAGAAGTGAAACAGTCATCGCCATTTGGCAGGGCTCGCACAATAGCAGTAGAGTTTTACAGTCTTGTTAAGAAGGCATTTAAAGAAGGAAAAGTATTTCCAATAACTGATGTGTCTACAACATAAAAGGCCATATGAAAATCCATTGGAATCACAAATATTCCTACAACACGTCAGTTGAAAGAGCAAATTGCTGACAACATTTCTGATGTTCAGTTTACTCAACCACGAAAAAAACAAGCCTGAATTATTTTGCTCCACAACTACTAAAGATTAGGCTGTTGGAGAAGTCCTAGAAAAGTCAGAGACATTCAGTCGATATTTAATGCTGCCCATGTAATTCGTGATGACATAATTCAAATGGGGACTGATCCGTGGAAGTTTGAATGACATTTGGACACCACTGATCGAGATAAACACATTCTACACACTTTATATAGCTTACTCAGATGAATTACTCAAGGAACAGCAGAGTTTGGTTCACAATATGGTTGACTTCCTTCATGTTAGTGGTTTATGTGTTGATTACTCTCGTATTCTGTCACTCGAAACACATCTTGCACAGGCGATAATTCAGAATATGAAGAAAACTGGTGGTGTTCTTGTGCCTCTTGATGAACAAAACATAACTTTAAATGTGCAGATCTGCTGGAAAAAAAGGTTGAAGTAAAGACGCTAAGAAATACAGTGGTGCTTCGCGAAGATAGGAGTCTGATGATCAGACCTGATATAAACATAGAAGAAGTGTACACGAGTTCTCTTGTATACCTCGATCCCCTTTCGTGTCTGATGGATCGATATTACCTTATATGGACAAAAGCAAACTATTTCATATTCTGAGAGCTTTGTATAAAGAACAAGATCAAAATGCTAAGGATTAAGAGAATGGCAGCGTTCTTATCATTGATGCTTGTCCAAGAGCTAGCAGGAATGAAAGCTTCAAAACATGCCTTGAAGTGTCAGCTGCGTTTATGGTGAGTATGATCAAATCCATCTCTAGATATATTACAGTTCACTTTTGATCAATAAAACAACATCATTAAAACAAACAACAAGAGAGTGTAATAAGAGTAGTACAGGCCGGACATCATATACATGTAGAGACAGTACACCAATCAGAATGTATGTAAAGGTGTTCCTCAGTGAATCCAAAACAGAAGATAGTTTGACTCTATAAATTCTTCAAAAAACACTCGATTATCACACAAAACATTTGTAGTAGGCCTATCTGCTCGAGATGGTGTAACAACCAACAAGAAATACCGTATAAGTATGTCAGTCACATGTGTACCAGCCAGGAGGAGACAGACACAATTCTAATGCTTCGTGCAATTGATGTGGCCAGTCAAAATGACAATGCAGCAGTCCACATTCTGTCAGCGGACCCCTATGTTTTAATCCTTGCTCTAGCTTATTTTCCTAGACTTGGAGCGAACCCATAAATGCTAATTGATCATGGGAAGAGCAGGGAATTGATTGTACTGAAACTAATCGATGATGTCTTAGGTTGCCCCCTTGTCAGCGCTTTGATTGGCTTTCACAGCTTCACTGGATGTGATACTGTTGGTCGATTTTCTGGTAAAGGGCAAGATAACCTGCTGGAAATCATTCAATAACTTTAAAGGCTGCCAAGACCACTGTTCAGGGATTCATGGATCTTGGACAGGCAGACATGCCATCTGGAGTAGCAATCTCAGTACGTTTGAACGTTATATATGTCAATTGTATTTACTTGGGACAAGCAACGAAGATCCCAGTGGTGTCAGGTGGTTGCTGTTTCAGAAAAAAATCAAGCAGAGTGTGAAGAGCTCCCCCCAACTAAAGCTGCTCTACACGAGCACATACTCTGTGCCAGGCCAGAATATGACATCTGGCTCACATCGCGAATCCAATACTTGCCCTATGAATGGACAAACGAGGAAGGTTGTCATTGTCCTGTGAGAACATTACTAAAACCAGCTCTAGATGCTGTAATTGAGCTCATACATTGAAAATGAGCGAAATCTAAAAGCCAAAACTCAAAACTCATCTTCATGCAGAAAGGCTGGCCTTGTGTGTACAGAGATAAATCAGTGTGGATTAGATGCTGGTGACTGTGATAATGTCGAGTGTATCGTAGTTCTTGATGAGGAGGAAGATGAGGACATTTGAGTTATTATGACCTTTTCGATGACATTAGTTTTTATCCAAGATAAAATTAAAGAGACATCACATACGTATGTCTTTTTACAATAATTAATTGACTTAGTGTATGACTAGGCTGGACTTGTGTATACAGAGCGCCACCAGCGTAGACTTGACGTTGGATAATTTGATACTGCTGATTACATCGCATCTCTGTTTGATGACAAAGAAAACATTTGTTTTACCTGTGTTTGCCATTAGATGTGTCTGGAATATTTTTTAGGTGGATAATGTTTGTTTTTATTCGTGTTAAAAGCACTGACCTTATCTATAAAGATATTGAATTATTTTGATACCGTTACTTTGTATACAAAATGACGACGAACTTTACCGAACAAATCGTATCTTAAAAAACGCATTTTGGTTTTATTTTTTTACAGTGTATATTTATGTCAATCGTACAAGCATATTAGTGTTCTCCTCTCAATTATGCAAATTTTAAGGGGTCACATGACGTACTTTGTGACATGAAGACGAAAAAGATATGAGAATGTATGTGAAATATACGGTACCTACATTAAATTACCCCAAAATGACCTTTAACTCCAACAGAAAAAATGGCACCAAAACTTTTTTGAATCGTTAGACCTAGTAGACTGATATTAGCATTGGTGCCAAAAATTAACATTCCGATCTAAGTGAAAAACACAACCCCCTGCACTACCCACTGTATATGAGGAGCCCATTGTATATGAGAAACCCATTGTATACTAGGAATCCATTATATACTATGAACACATTGTATATGAAAACTCGTTATATATTAGTAACCCATTGTATATAAATAACTTATTGTATATGAAGAACCCATTGTATATGAAAAAAAAACTTTGCGCATGAAGAGCCCATTGTATATGAGGAAGTCATTGTAACTGAAGAGCCCATTGTATATGAAAACCCGTTGTATATAATGAACCCATTGTACATAAGGGACCCATTGTATATAAAGAACCCATTGCATAGTAAGAGCTCATTGTTTATAAAGAACCCCATTGCATATGAAGAATTCGCTGTATATGAGGAAACCATAGTATATGAGGAAATTACATGAGTAGAATAGCAGTATATGTGTCTTTGTATTCTGTTGACCAGTGTGCCGGGAGTTGTCTCCACTTCAAGGCATAAGTGAATGAGATGTGAATCATGTAATTCTTTTATTATCACTTAAATCAGTAATCAAACGAGGACGCCTTATAATTCATTGCGCAATGGATCGGTTGCACAAGTAGAATTCTGAGCACAGGTATCGCGTAGATTTAGAGCATGGTTTTACGGACTAAACGAGAAACCCATTGTATACGAGGAACCCATTGCAAATGAGGAACCCATTAAATATCGGGAACACATTGGATATGAGGAACCATATGCATATTAGCCATCCATTGTATATGAGGAACTCATTGCATACCAGAAACCCATTGTATTTGAGGAACCATTTGCTTTTCAGGAACAACTCATTGTATATGAGGAGCCTATTGTATATCAGGAACCTATTGTAAACGTGGAACCCTTTGTATATCAGGAACCATTGCATATGAGGAACCCATGGCATTGTATATGAGAAATCCATTGTATATGAGGAATCCATTGCAAATCAGGAGCCCATTAAATATCATGAACCCATTGTATATGAGGAACCCTTTGTATAAGAGAAAGCCATTGCATATCAGGAACCCATTGTAAATGAGGACCCACAAATAAACCTTTCCAGGCACGAGCTCTGCTTATACATCCAGTTTCATTTGCAGTACCTGATGAGTGCGCCATCTGGTGAGTAAGTAGTATGCATAGCATTTCATTTCAAGTTCGATTCCCTTATCAAGGTATACATTGTTGTAGTAAGTAGGCTACTGTGGGTCTGGTTTAATGAGTCATACCATATGTTTATTATGGTGAATATTAGCAGTGTATCTAAAAGAATAATAGTGATCCACTATACAACGTACATTGTAAGCTAATTAATTGTCTACTGTTCATGACATTCAGCTGATAGCATGACGGTGGTGGTCAGGGTGACTGACTCAGCTACTGACCCCCCCCCCCCCCCACGCAGACACTAGCAATTGACCGCCCGTTCGGCCCATACGTAGAAGTATACCTGTTCATTTCAATTAGACTGAGCCATTTAATATGATATAATATATAGTATATGTATATTTATATATTTTAGTAATGTATATCTCTTCCAAAACATCTCCGACTCCAACTTAATTTTTTAGAATGTACCACTAGGTTACTTCCCTGTCGACAGAAGACAATTCCGGCACTGATACATTCCGACCACTGTGGTTATTTCTGCGACCGACAGCAGACAGTTCCGTATCGAGTATGAATCATATTGATGAAGTCGATAGAAGACAACTCAGACTCAAATAAACATTTTATTTATGTGGTTATTTCTCTGCCGACAAAAGACAATTCAGACACTTAGAAACTCAGTTTATTATGGTTATTTCTGTGGCTGACAGTTCCGACTTGAGTATAAATTTCATTGACTTGGTCGATGTTAAGACATTGTGAATGAATGTACACTAAACATAATGCTGTTTAAAATAATGTCTACATTTTTCGTTATTTAGTTATCTAAACTATGTGAATTGACTAGTTACTGTTTTTTTAGGAAAAACATATAAAAAGACCCAATAAGAACCTAGATAGTATATATACTCGCAATAATATTGGCTCTTTTCATATGTCCAAGTAATAGTCATTTATGTTGGAGTCGGAACTGTCTTTTGTCTGTCAGAGAATTCATTGACAAAATGAAGAAACTTATGTGAGTGTCGGAATTGTCTGTTGTCGGCGAGAGAATTGGCCATATAAAGGTAATTTATATTAGAGTCGGAATTTAAGTGTCTTCTGTCGGTCAAATAACTGACAAAATGAAGAAACTTATATTGGTGTCGGACTTGTCGGCCCCAGATAATTGACTAAATAAATGATAGAATCAGAACTGTCTTTTGTCGTTCAGACAAATGGGAAAATGAACTTATATTAGTTTCGGAATTGTCTGTCGTCGACAGAGAATTGACCATATAAAGTCAGCTTATGTAACAGTGGGAATTGTCTTCTCTCGGCCAGGGGATTGACACGGTGAAAGAACTCATATCAAAGTCGGAATTGTCTGCTCTCGGCCAGGTAATTGACCAAATTAAAGTAACTTGTGTCAGAGTCGGAGCTGTCTTCTGTCGATCAGTGAATTGAGAAACTGCTGTTATATTAACAGCATTATTTATATGTCGGCCAGACAAGCAATAAAATGAAGTTGATTCAGGTACTATATGACCTATATATAGCCTATAGTCTTGCCATTTAGAAAAATACAGGTAGATTTGTACATATGGGCCTAATGTTCATTCAATGCCGGGCTGAGGTCGCAGGCGTTGGGTCAGCATTAAACCACATCTGGTAACTTCTTCGCGTCCGCTGTACTGGGTCAGCGAGAGGTAGCGTGCTCGACGGTCTCAGACCGCCAGGGCTCGAATTTCGAATTCTGTGTCTGTGGGGCAGTGCCATCTCACCATCACCAGGAGGTTTGTCTGGCCCAGTCTAGCCTACATGGGCACAAAGGTGGCCTAGACTCCAATTCATTTCATTTTTATAGTGGGTCAGTATCAATAACATTGTAGCATAGTTTATATATAATGAACACATCCGCCATGATGCATGTATTAGTGGCCTCTACGTAGTTATGATATTATCACCATTATTTTCCTAATAATCAGGAAAATAATGGTGATAATATCATATACAAATTAAAATAAAGAATTGATCAAACAACAATTTCAAATTATTTGACATTATTGTGCAATCAATTATTTAAGTTAATTTGTTTAACTGTGTCAGTGTCATCGTTCGGAAATTTGTAACGTCATTGTCTTTTTTGTTTCAATATAGAACACTAATAGGGCCTACCTGTTTTTTTTCTTAAAAATAGTGCTGATTTATTATGACTATTAACCCTATCAAGCCTGAATTTACCATTATCATCTTCATCCACTACAAGCCGCGAATTGCTGTCGTAATTCTCGACTTGTCGTGGATGAAGATGACTTGAAGTGGGTGGTAAATGAAAAAAAAATATTGCTATTTATTAGAACAGTTCCACGAGAATTTTGGTTCTAAAACCCCTAGGTTTAGCAAATAACTCATTATTTAGAGATGCAAAATGATGCTTGGATGCATCGTGAGGGTTTAACGTGTTAATGTTATTACAATATATGTATACGGTGTAGGTCTAATGTAGCTCGTAGAATAACACTACGAGCTATATTATTGTAAACCAACCATACAATAGCCGATGGCAATCAATAACAAATATACTATATTGGACGTCATTAAGCGCAATGGTCTAAACATCAATATCTAAGCTTTGTCTCCATCATCAAATGCATAGTTATAGGCCTAATGTAATAGAATTGTTTGTGATATTTTTTCAGAACGGATACAGGTATACGGATACAGAAAAACATATAGAAGTGTGTAAGAAAATGTAGATAAAGTACACTAATGACTAATGACACAACATTTGTTCATGTAAAAAAAAAATTGTTGCAAGTTTGATATTTTAGCCATTGTTTCGGGCACATTTAAAATGCATTCAAATCAGATTGATACCCTTGGTCACACGTCAATTTAGTAAAATACCGTTTTCTATACAACGAACCATGACGTATCATAGCCACCAAATAGTGGGGTCAAACCCAAAATATTGCTCTCCATTCTGGGTTACGCATACCAAAGAATTGTATATTTTGCTCTCCATTTTCATCATTGACTCTTTGTGGAGCATGAAAAAATGAATTTGAATTTCCATTATGTCTAACTGCCACAAGGCCTTTCTCGATATGTTTTAAATCCAGGTTTTAATTCCACGTACTGACTGTAATAATGAAACTATTGTGCTGATTTGAGACGCGATTTACGTTGGCCCAATGTTGTTTTCATGTTGGCCACCGTTTGCGTCGTTGGTCCAACATACAAACAACATCGGATGAACGTCTCCTGTCGGCTGGGTGGAAGGCCCTATATATACGTCATTATAATTTGTAAATTACGAGAAGCAGGCTAAATTATAGCCTATCAACTGTCTGAACAACTACACGAAAATACACAAAGTACTATTATATTAATCTATACATGAACATGGTCACTCCGCAGTGTCTTAGTGGCTCAATGCCCAGCAGACGGTGTCACATCATTGAATCAGCGATGATTAAAATAAGACTGATCTCACGTGCCACCAATAACCAATATTACAACGTGACTCATTCCAGCTTGAATCACGTGTAGCACGGAAACAGATGCAGTTCTAACAACAGGGCAGATGAAATATTGATGTGAAAGAAAAACACAACGTAAATATCAATGAATGCTGCCAATCAACAACGTTTCCAAACAATTTTAAAATGCATTGAAAGCAACAGGCAAAGCCGTTTGATTTATTGTTTACACTATGCTGTTCTCTCCAATTATGCCTACATGCCCACGGTATAGTATCCCCGCACACGAATGTGATTATCCCAAGTAAAACAAACTAATTTCGTAAACATTTTCAAAAAGTGGCACGTAAATGGTATAAAACATTAATTTGCAATGTTGCGAAAATATATATAAAATATTGTTTTTACTGTTAGCAAAAACATCATTAAAAACGTTACACAATTTTACAACGTTCTAAAATAGTTTTCAAAATGTTAAAACAAAATTCATCATTATTTTCAACGTTTTGAAACGTAGGTAAATGTTTTTTTATTGTTGTTTTTGTCCAACATTGAAAATATATTTTCTCGATATTTCCTGGGCCCTACAAGTCACAATGGAATGTAAAGTTAATGTTAAATGGTAGAAGTGTTGATACAGGGATGTGACGACTCCAACACTAGAAGTCAAAAGAAGTGTTCATGTTTATCACAGAGAGGGACATGACGCAATGGTTAGAGCGCGGAGCTTTGTCGATGTCGCTGCCTGTCGTGTAGTTTCGAATCCAGCTTGGTGCAGGATTTTCGGAGAAATATAATGTTTCTTCCCTCTCAACATTGAGACATTGTTTCAATGTTGTATCCTTGGGCAAGGCACTTAACCCTCAAATGCTTCACTTGACTCAGGTGTAAATGAGTACCTGGTAGGACAGAAATGGCAATGTGTATGACAAGTTCATGCGCCGAAATGGCTGCAGGACTGTATGCTCTCCGTGGAGTTGAGATGGCACATGAATGAACAGGTCCAGTGACCAGGGGGTAAAAGTGTAAAAGTCGGATGAGATACTTGATATCAGACTATAAACCTTTACCTTTACCTTTTATTATTTTTTTTATTGTCCTCCAATATATCGGTCAAACATCAGACGAACGTAGGCGCAGCGTCTTGGCTTTCATCCCGGGCACCAGCAATCATAATAGCCTATGTTGAAACAAAGCTGGTTTAATGTTGGCCCATCGCCTACGACAATGATAGAAAGCAATGCACTGTTGTTGCTGAGAGGTGATACACATCCCGCTTTTCATGTTGGCCCAACGTCTACGACGCTGGGCCAACATCAAGCCACCATTGGTTCAATGTCAGGTGTTTGCCAGGATATCGTCGTGTGAAAAGGTAAATGATGGACGGGCAGTTAGAGAGGGGGTGGCTGGTATAATTGATTAAATAAGACACGCTGCTGGCGCAATAGCTCAATCTTGTGCCAGCTGCAGTGAGGGCCTCTCGACCATGTGAAAGGACAACAATGCTGAGCGCTAGCCGTCGCCAAGTGACCAGTACTCCTGTGTCAAATTGATGAGGGCAGCGCCCTTATTGCTGGGACTTGATCAAGCAGTAAAAGAACCCTGGCGTTATATTATACGTTATTACAGCAGGCTCTGACAGCAAGGCTTTGTGTTTTACGGGGGAGCGGCACGTGGCCGTGTGTCCGACGGCGATCATGTGACATAGTGCGGGGTATTATATGGAGTCCATGTGGATCATCTGGTACACTCTACCGCGGGATACACTAGCAACCCTCTGACCAGCACTGAGTCAGTCAAATAAGGTTACCGGTCGTCTATTATTACTGACCAAAGAGAAGAGACTGTAGCTTCCTGGTCACATCTGGTCCTTTCTGTCCGATCTACAGAGACGGAAAGACTGAATAATTGCAGACTGGCATGAAAAGCATTTCATGACGACATCATTCTGTACGTGAATACACTACAGTCAGCCAGGATTAGATCTGCTGTACCACATAGGATATATCACACGGCATCCGACGATTATATGATCATGTATAAAGGCTAAATATAAAATCGACATGGCAGCACCAGGAATAGATGTGACAACAAACACATCAGCAATGTATAATATTAGCCAAATCATTGAATCAAGTGAGTTCATTTTATTTTTTTCGCTACAAATCACAATGTGCTGCAAAGCATAGGTTTACGAGATTTGTAGAAATTTCAATTGATCAACAATACATTACAGTAGGTCAGATCATTGATTCTGTAGTCTAACGTCAATGGTCAGATCAAATGCCAAGGTTTTTATTAGTACAGATTTAATATATGTTTGAAGATTACAAAGTGTATATTAGATCAGCGCTATTAGTGTTTTAACGTTTTTTTTTTATAATTTAGTGTAAAATGTTGTTTCCGTCGATGTATACGCCATATCATGGAGATACATATTTAACCATTAATATTTAGCTTGGATATTCAAGCCGGTCATCTCGCTGTTTAAAATAATGTGAACAATATGACCAATGATTATGTGTACATGTTTACATCAGAAAATCATGCCGACACAATGACCAGTGAAGCTTACATCATTGGGAGTAGGCGTTCCTGAGTGCTCAGCACTTTTTTTCAGATATTCGACAGAATAATAAAAAAAACTATATTTTTTAACCAAATAATATTATTTTAGTATAAATTTTAAGTAACGTTGTTTAGCATGATGGCCAGTCTATTATTTAACCCTAATTACTCTCTTTCTTTAAAACGCTTTGACCGTTAATAAAATCACGAACGGATAGGATGTATAATAATACAAAACTACAACAAGGAATTACCACAACAGTTTGTCTTATGTAGTAGACCTATTCCTAGCCATTGAATATTAATATTTTAATCGTTATTTTAATGTATTGCTAATAGTATATATATTAACATTGCAATTCCAATATTACGCATTTTGTTTACATATTATTGCCATTCTTTATAATCACAAAATAGATATGGAGATGTAGTTTGTAAGTCTTTGGATATGGACTGCACTTAGGCATTTAATTTCTCAGACAAACCGCATTGTTTTCTAAAATAATTCATAGGCAGCTACCACATCACATATTACTCACTCGCACATTGCAAAAGAAAAAAATGTGGATATTTCTGTGGCTATGAGTAATATGTTAGTCATACAAGCCTATGTTTGCAATCGAAAATGACGTAATAGCGCTTTTTTATAAAATGTCACTGAGATATGGCCTGAAAAAGAAGATGACTATCATTCTAAACATGATGCACAGAATATTCGATCAAAATGAATGTTATCACACAAATTCTCGGCATTCCCAATAATGTAAAGATAAACTGAATATCATGAAAATTGACGCAGATTACAGTAAATAAATGGTAGCCCTTATAAAATATGGCATCATTAGTCTACACTGCGTGAAGTCTATATAGCCAGTCTTTAATGTCCCCCCCCCCCCATTGTGACGAGATAGCCCTATACAGTGGTTAAATAGGGGTTATGCTTCTGTAGGTGAACAATCCATTTGCAGCCACATAAACGCTACTGAATAATTTATTGACTTTGAATGCACAATATTTCAACATTTAACATTTTTTCTCACCAACGTTTAAACATATTATTCCCATATAAGTTCATACCAAAGGGAAATACGTGACACCCTATTGTTTTCTACAATAATATACCCAGAAAACACAAGACATTGAACAAATGTTGATCTGGTCTTGGTCCACCGTCTACGACGCTGGCCCAACATCAAATCAACATTGTGTCCACATCTAGTGTTTGCTGGATGAATAATAACTGGGTGACTTTATTGCTATTGCTTTATTTTGTTGTTGTTTCTGAAATTAATTGCTATCTTTTTAGATTTGACCACTTTTCTCTACTACAATGAGGACCATGTTTCCACAGACACTGTGACAACAATATCTACTGTACTCCAAGATGAGATTGCCCTGAACCAGTCTTTTGTCGATGTGGCGAACAATATATCAGGCCCCTCCTATAAGCCTATCATATCAGACTCACTCAGCACATCCAGCCTAGTCTCGCTGAATGGGGTGTTAATCAGAATAGCCATTATTATGGCAGTGGTGGGAGCTGCCTTATTGGGCGCCCTGGTGTTTATCTGTGTACTTCATTACGGACGCTATCGTCTACGTAAGAGAGTAGAAAGACATTTACGACGGACAAGTCACTACGTCTATAACAACCCAATAGATATTCTCACACATCACGATGAACATTTACTGGTAGACGACGGGTTCCACGGACTAAACGAGTACGGCGCCATATCCACTGTTATCCCGAATGGCCAGTTATCTGACTGCGCCACCGGTCAACAAGAAAAAAAAGTGCAGGTCAAGAAAGGAAGATCTCTTGGGAGTAGGAGCGAGGATACCGTAGACACACCCAGATTGGAGTTTATCCCCACGACAGACATTGATTCGCACCGCAGGATGGTGGACATGTCACGTGCCACCACAGTGAATTTGGAAGTGTGACGCCAATATACAAACGTGCATTTACAATGTATTTAATATTTGACTGGTTATGAATGAGATAATGGAACCAAAAGCAACCATAAATGCTGAAAAAAATCAATTACCAGCCACTCGAAGTTGTGCCTCGCTACCGCGATCCACAACTTCAAGTGACTGAAAATTTGTGTTATTTGTGAAAATTAAGTCCCAACATCTATCAGTGTTTCAAGATTAGCAGCATATTTTACGTTTAACAACTGGTTATGCAGGTGCTAATGAAAACACAGAATGTCCACTCTAGTAGCTGTCAGTGTGCTAAGGGTTAAAATAAATAGAAATGTATTGAAGCACATATTGCTATTGACACGTATATGATTCATTCACCATCACTATGAACTGCTGAAATGGTGTCATTCTGATTTGGGGTGAGAATTACATTAAATTAAGAAACATATTGACTAGCTTCACAATATTTTAACCCTTTAACCGCCGGTGCCGAATATATTGGTTTTGTTTCACTCAATTATCACCACATTCAGTACCGCCTTTTAAGCATGTTAAAGCCATAAGGTGACATCAATCAGCACGATTTGAAAAGAGCTGACCTCCATTTTGTCATATCTGAATAATTTTCACTCACTTGAAGTTGTGGATCGCGTCAGCGAGACACAGCTTCAAGTGGGTGAAAATTCTAATTGAATAATTTGGTGGTTAACGGGTTAATAAATGAGGATAAATGTTTTTTTTATGCCATACAAATTTTTTTCAATGGATTAATATTGATCTTTACTAAGCAATCATCCTGTGATAAATAAAATGTAAATATATATGATATAAGCCTATTTTAAAATGCTATTTTTCACAACAACAACAATAGTACCATATCATAAAAATGAAATGAATTCGGCTTTAGGCCACCTTTGTGCACATATAGGGTTAACTGGGCCAGGAGAACCTCCTGAGGATGGGGAGATGATTGAGATGACACTGTCCTCCAGACACAGGATTCAATATTCGAGCCCTGGCGGTCTGAGGCCGAGCACGCTACCTCTCGGTCACGGAGGCTCCCCACAATACTAAATTTCACACGTGGATGGGGAAGAAACAATTTTGTTTCTTTCAAACCGCCGAGACCGGGAACCGAACCCCGGACGGCGTGAAAGGCAGCGGTGCTAACCACTACCCTAGGGCCCCCGCCCAGTCCCACATCATGAAGTAATAATGATCATTGACTTGCTCAGCATAATTCCATAATTAAATATAAACAGATAATTCAAAATCATGCAGCCTTATTGCATAGGGACAGATATGAATGCATCCGTGTGAAAATAATAATTATAGATAATTAAAATATGTGAATGTTTACTTAAATTAAGCACTGAAAAGTAAGGATAAATCTTAACTTTTCTAATGAAAATAAGCTAAATTTAAAGTGACCTCAATCTTTAGATATTTAGTGGGATGGGCCCCCGACCCTTGTGATTTATCACTTCACTGATATAGAGGTGCCAAGGTCTCGGCAAACACCAGCCGTTGACTCAAACACCAATGTTCGTTTGGTGTTGGGCCAGCGTCGCAGACATTAGGTCAACGTCCCGTGTTCGTTGGGTTCGTAGATTACTTGTATACTTGAATTATAACCATACCAATCTGTTCTGGTAACATCACGTATACAACATGATTCTAAATAATCTATTACCATGTTTACAGACCATTTTATGTATTTCAGTGAAATATACTGTGGCCCATTTGTAAAAGTCTACCCATAATCAATCAAGGATTATGTCTGGCTAACACGTTGGAAATTCAGCTACTCCTAACACTCATTCAGTTGTTATAACGTATATATTATTATATATAGTTGGAGAGAAGTCAATGATCGCCTTATGTGTGAAACCATCGTTTTTTGTTTGCATTCCTTGTCAAAATACTGTTCAAAGTCACTTATATCAGTTACAATGAGGAGAGTCACTAAGACTAATTTTCAGTTTATCATCATTGTTCTTCTTCAAACAATTAGCATGTATTCATTGACAGATCTCAACAATATTAAATAAAAAAATAATATTGACGCTAATATATACTTGTGAGTCGTCTTCGTAAAACTGACGTTCAAGACCATTTGATGATAATGTCTATTATGTGTAGAATACATCGTAATCAGCTATGGGCCAAGAGCAGATCCCTGTGGCACGCCAAAGCGCAGATTACTAGAGCAGAATTTGTCATACCCTTTTTCACATATGTAGCATTCTCGGCAAGTACACAAAATATTAGCTCCATCTTTTTCACCATTTTATTAATGAATCATATTATATAAATATATATTTAAGCTGTGAGTTGGTCATGTAAATAAAGCAAAAAATATCCATATTTGAAATAGTATAATATCACGTGAAACTCTGTATGCCACATGAAGACTGCATCTTCAACCGTTAAAAATGAAGTGTGACATTTATTATATAAATATAATACAACACAACATTAAAAATGGCCTTTCAAATATTTCAAATATATTACACGTCACTCGAACTGCAATTATAGGTCAAAGCATACTTGCTAATAGAAGGGTAATAGACTCCCCCTCGAGTTATCAATGTACGTTTACTTGGTATGGTGAATTTAGCAACATTCTAAATGACAATTTATCAATCTAATGTGGTCGCATGATTTGTATCATCGATGAATATCGGACAATAATGCATGGGGAAATAATGCATAGTATACAGTCTAGTCTATACTTAAAAAACACACATAGGTGGCAACAGCTTGGACATTTACAATTTATCTCACAGTTTAATGACAGAGGGACATCGATTATCAGATAATATGCGCATTTGATAAGTTACATGTGAGCGGAAGCTGCGCAGAGAGCAGCCAGGCACCAGTCGATGGCTAGATATGACAAATATTGCACAGCCATGTTGTGCTATCGCAGCAGGAATCAGCTTTACGAGCAGAACATTGCGCACATATCGATTTTGTTGCCCATTTCTCAGTGTTTTCTAAATAATAGAAAGAAAACATTTCAATGTGCAGTGATAAAATATTTTTCTTAAACTCAGTAAATAGATCGTACAGTGGCCTGCAGTTACTGATTGCACTGTAAATAGCAATAAGGGAATAATCAAAATGTAGTATATTTTATTTTAATGTCGAGAGGATTGAGGCGAATCATACAAAATATCAACAACGGATATTTTCCTAATAGCGTATTTGTATCACAAATACGCTATTAGGAAATTATCCGTTGTTGATATTCCCATCACATGTGAATATAATCTCCTTGATAATGTCCACTTAAGTGATCGTAATGTTTTCTGCCTTATGTAGTCGCAGTGGTGATGTCATCGGTGCTACAATTTTTATAATTAACATGATTAATATGAATCTATAGTATACACCGGCAAACGTTACTCCCTGTGAGATATGCGCAGATTGTGGAAGCAACATAATCTGATAATTGTTATGGTGGTGCCACCCTATACGTATAACTTGAACCCAGCAAACTTTCATATTAGCTGATAACAGGATAACACATTTTGGTAGTACGGTCTAGTACCACATTGGCTGCAAATGTTCTTTAACAGCAAGCATGATGATTTTACCAGGTTTATTGTAATCGTTGCTCTGTGTACAGGAAGCTCCTCACGCTATTTGGACGAATGTGCAGTTTGGTAATTGTGATGTACTTCCCACAAAACGGTATGCTGCGCTACAGGAATAATAAAATAGAAACCTTTTACATCTGAAACAAGCACTGGATCAAAATTATCAATAATTATGTTAAACAAGGTATCCAGAAAAGATGAAATGAAGAATCTCCCCTTCTGACAAAAGGGTGAGTAAATATATTTTGAGCTCAGGTAAACCTTGATAAATCGACTTAATGCTTAGCAACGCAACATTTAATTCATACATTATGGCGGTTCTTGTTGTCTATTACAGGTCAAGAAGTATGCCTTCAAGCAAATATGATGAATCTCTCAATGTTGGTTTGAGGTTGGGCTAGCGTCGCAGACGCTGGACCAATATTAAACCAACGTTGGAACATACATGTACATGGGCGATTGTGCTTTCTGGTCTGTCAGCGAACTTAGGACACATTTAAATACTGAAAAGCCACAACATTCGCTGATATTAAACTTCCAGTTAACACATTGATCAAGAAAATCATGTTGGTAGTATACCATTACATTATTTTAATTTACATTGATTTGTGTAAATAGACATATGTCATTAGTTTATTCATTTTGATGAGGGCCATATCTCTGAGCGCAGCAACGACTTATTAACATAACAAATATTGACTGAAATTCATCAAATTTGCTATTTCAGATGTATAATAAAGCACTAATTTTGTATTACAAAATGTCCAGTTTTTCAAAGTAGGGTTATATTTTTGTTTGCATATATCAAATATCACTGAATGATCGAGAGCCAGCATATCTCTAGACAAGTGAGGGTTTAATAGGGGATAAATGAGAGCCAGGTTGAAATAATGGCCGTCTGGCCCGGGGAATAATCAATAATACATGTCTCACGTGAGATCAATATGTGTGATTAGATGCCACAGATGTACCTGAATGTTTAATGCCGTTTAAGCTCCAGCGTCGTATGAGTGCAACACATGAAATATCTTGAATATTTTTTTTTTAATAAATTATAAAGTAGCCCATCAGGATAGGTCGGTCCCTGCTTTCATTTGAGGTATAATACTTGGATATTTTCTAAAAATGACTTCATTTTTATTCAACTTGAGATGTGAATTGCGGCAGCAATTGACATCTCAAGCTGAAGAAAAATGAGATGAATAAGCTCTGAGTTTAGAGGAATAATTGCCACATCTCAAGAATGACTCAAGTGCGTGCTGGCTGTATATTACCACAGATCTATATAATGGTTACCACATAAAATTAAAACTTGAGCATGTATGTTAACCTGCTGCTCGAAATGTGTATGTATTGTCCCCTTGGATCTGAAAAGGTGTATCTGCCACTTCACAAAGTAACATACACCCTTTCATATCCAAGGGGACGATATACATTTTCCTGCACGTCAGACAGATCAAATTAAAAATCACTTAAACTGATCAAACAGTTTGTAGTAGACGCTCAGTAAATCAAATAATTCAACTTAGGAGGTATCTAGTTTTTCATAAATTGGAATATGTTTCGTCATTTAAAGCTGGAAATTCCAGATCAAAGGCTGTATCTGCTATACACACAAACGTCTTTTAGATAAAAGATGTATTTTTAACGTTAATTTCGAGCATGGTATAATGACCAATCAGTGTATCGGTTTATCGCTGCATGTACATGTATGTGTATATCATGATATTGCCAATAAAAACTCCGATTCGGACGTCTACAATCGATCCCCGCGCCGAAAGAGTAAAAATATTTATAATAACATAGGTATTCAAATGAAGCGGAAAGAGCTAACTAAGACATTTATGATCATTTCAAATTGAAAAAACCCTTTGGTCTCAATGTTTTATGTACACAAATATGTCAGCGTTGTAAGGGTTAATCGAATTACATGGAGAGAAGTTAGTATTGTGGGGAGCCCCCGTGACCCGAGAGGTAGCGTGCTCGGCCTCAGACCGCCAGGGCTCGAATTTCGAATTCTGTGTCTGGAGGACAGTGTCATCTCAATCATCTCACCATCCTCAGGAGGTTCTCCTGGCCCAGTTTAGCCTATATGTGCACAAAGGTGGCCTAAAGCCCGATTAATTTCATTTTTATTCACATGGAGAGAAACGATTCCCTGATGTACTGTTTGAGGTTAACCCTTAAAGCGCTGAATATTAAAAAAAAACATGGACATCAAAGGGTTTTTACAATTTGAAAACATCATAAATGTCTTAGTTAGCTCTTACCGATTCATTTGAATACCTATGTTATGGATCTACGACCATTATCCATTGTGAATAGTTGTACTCTTACAGTGCGGGGATCGACTTTAGACGTCAGAATCTGACGCTATTTGGACGAATGTGCAGTTTGGTAATTGTGATGTACTTCCCACAAAACGGTATGCTGCGCTACAGGAATAACTACAAGTCGATCCCCGCGCTGTAAGGGTTGATTTGATTTGATTTGATTTATTTCAGTAAACAGTACATGTAAGCATGATATAAAACAATCAGGGCCACCATACTGGTCACCAGGGATAAAAGACACTATAAAGGGTCTGGTGACCCTTATTTCCATAGTGGTCCCTGAAAAGTAGACCAGATGGCAACTGAAAAGGTTTACAGCAAATTTAATTGAAAATACTTGTAAAAAGTTTATATAAAATAAATTATAAATACAAAACATTTTTCCATGATCACAACATACACTTCTAGTCATAACATTATCACATAAATGACTAGACTACGCGTTAATATATATATATAATTGATTGAAAAATTCATATACAACTCAGACAATCTAGTAATATAGAAAGTCTGAGTTGTATTCGCTAACTAGTCTATCTATTAGGTAAAGTCTCACAGCTTCTTTAAAAGGTGCCAATGAGTTCAGTTTCTTTATTTTTAAAGGCAGTTTATTCCATGATTTTATACCATTTAATTTAAAAGCCTTAGATCCGTTTCTCCCAGTGGATGGCAGGGAGACAGACAACGTTCTATGTCTTGTCTCAACATCATGCACCTGACTGACCATACCAAAACTCTCAGTAAGATAACATGGAGCTCCGCCATGGACAATCCTGTGCATGATGCTGAGATTTAATTGTTCTACTCTGACATCCACTGGAAGCCACTGCATCTTTAGGAAATGTGTGATGTCTAGATGTGTCCGGGGGCAAACCGCATTGTTTTGTTTTGTAAAATTTGGAGTTTATGTTTCATAGTTTTTTGGAGGCCGCTATACCAGGCTGAACATGCATAGTCGAAATGGCAAAGAATTAGGGCTGATGTTAACAATTTTCTAGATCTGGTGTTCAAATATTTTGCCTGTCTGTACAAAAATTTCAGTCGCGAATTTCCATTTTTCAAAATATTTTCAACAATAGCTGTGCCGCTAAGTGTTTGCTCTAGATCTACCCCGAGATACCTAATGACAGTCTTTGATGTAATTACATTATTTCCACAAGAAATAGCTAATTTGGAATGTTTTGACAGCATATGTTTGGTTCCAAATAGAATAGATTCTGTTTTACCTAGGTGGAGAGACAACTTGTTGTCTATCAGCCAATTTCTGAGAGACAACAAATTGTCCCCCAAAACGTTTTCAATAGTTTTTATGTGTTTTCCCGATACTAGCAGGGCAGAGTCGTCAGCATAGAGTATTAGTTTGCAGGAGACAGATGCTTCCATATCATTAACGTATATCAAAAAAAGAAGAGGCATCAAACCAAGCGATGGCATTTCCATCAAGGCCTATAGCTTTTAGTTTATTTTCAAGAATAGAATGGTCTACGGTGTCAAATGCTTTCTGCAGGTCAATCATCACCATGCCGATATAATTTCCAAAATCCATTTCTGAACGTATATAATCCATAAGAAAAGTAAGACAAGTACAAGTAGAAAAAGATGGTCTAAAACCTGATTGCAATTTATATAACAAATTATTTTCTTTCAAGTAGTGTTCCAGCTGGTTGTACACTATTCTCTCAAGAATTTTGGAAGTAACACTGAGAATGGAAACAGGTCTATTGTTTCCAGGCTCAGTTTTACTTTGTTTTTTATAGAGTGGTACCACCCTTGCATTTTTCATGTCTTCCGGAATTTGACTAGAGTGTAAAGATAAATTTATGATATGAGCCAATGGACAAGCAATGACCTCTGCGCCATCTTTCAAAAACCTTGCAGGTAAACTGTCCAGCCCAGTGGCTTTGCTTGCTGTTAGTCCATTCAATAGATTTTCAATTTCTTCTTCGCCGACGGTCAAAAAATGAAAAAAAAATTCTACAACACCTTTTTCCTGGTAATAGTCTTTTAAAAATTGTTTGGCGAAATGTATTGGTCTTTTAGGTAATTTGTTAGCCAGTTTTTCTGCCACTGAAGTAAAAAAGTTGTTAAAAATATTTGCTACTTTAAAATTTTCAAATATAATGTATTCTCCTTCAGACAAACTAATTTTGGAAGAGCCAGGTGTACCTTTTGACAGACCAATAGATTTCAAGGTTTTCCATAACTGGGAGGATGACCCATTACATTCTTCAACCTTGTCAAAATAAAAAGAATTTTTGGCTTATTTCACCTTATTTTGTATCAAATTTCTAATTTTACAAAATTGTTCGTAAGAACTTTTCTGATTTGAGCGTTTAAATTCCAAAAGTACTTTATCTCTCTCTTTTATCAGCTCTAAAATTTCATCTGTTATCCATGGCTCTGATCGTTGCTTTAAACGGACTTTCTTCACTGGAGCCACCTTATCAATGACACCCGCAAAGAGCCCATGGAAAGCAGACCAGGCCTTACCAACGTCGTCACAATTCAAGACTTGAAACCAGTTTATTTCTTTGAGTTGCTCTATTATTTTTTAAGTTGAAACCAATTAAAGGTATTTAATAACTCTTTGAAAGATTTGTATAAACTAGAGTTGCATTTTCCCATGAAATCACAATTAAAATCACCCATTACAATCGTTTCTACATTTGTAAAGCGCTCTTTATCAACACAAAATTCTTCAAAAATATTGCAAAATTTGTACACCTTCTCCAACCAATATGGGCTTAGAGTGCGGCAGAAGGAGTTCAACCCAAACCATTTCCAGGTTATCATGAGCTAAATCTGGTCGAACATTATAAGCCATGTCCGATTTGACGTAAACACAAACACCACCGCCATTTCTGTCTCTGTCACGCCTTACTACACAATACCCTGGAATGGAAATTTCAGAGTCATTTACAGTATTGTCTAGCCAACTTTCTGTTATGCCTATTATCGATGCATTGGTCTTATTAGCCATCAGTCTGAAATCAAACATTTTTGGTAAGAGGCTTCGGGTGTTAAGGTGTATAGCATGGACACCCCTCTTTTTGAAACAGTCAAAATCGTCAGTGGTGTTTGGTGGCTCTGGTGGTAGGCCTCGCTCGGGTGATGGTGGTCCCTCCCCCTCCACACTCTGTTCATCGTCTGGTGCGTTTCTGATCGAATCTTCCGGAAATGTAGTCAGATTGTCAATCTCTGCGTTTGGTAAAAATGATATTTGACAGCTGTTACAGTAATAGTCAACTTCAACAGATCCGCGACACATTTCGTCATACTGATCTCGTGTTATGTCTGAACAGGCCAGATGCACTCACCTGTCACAACCGTCTTAAGCTGATGGCTTAAGCTGATGGCTTGTAGGAGACGAGATTTTCGTGAAAACAGAGAGCTCTTTTACTGGGAAAACGTTTACCAAGCTCCCACCAGACAATTTAATAGATTAAGGACGCACCATTTAATATCTGGGGGGGGGGGGGGTAGGCTGGAAAAAAATTGAAAAAAAATAGTTTGTCGCCACAAAAGTCAGGAAAAAAAAGTTTGTTGAAAATGTGGGCAGAAAAAAAAGTTTGTTGTCGAAATCTATGTAAAATATGTTGACCAGAAAAAACACCAAATGGTAACCTACATAATAGGGAAAACATACGACAAAAAAATTCTACGACGAAACATAAAAAACGTTGATTGCCAAAAAAAAGATTGTTTTCTCTCGGAGGTAAAAAAAAGTTTGCAAGCAACAAAAACTCTAGCCCCCCTTCCCCCCCCCCCCCCAGATATCTAATGGTGCGTCCCTTAGCACATAGAGTGGGCGATCCGGGCGACCCAATCAACAAAACATAAAGGGGTAGATATGAGTAATGAGTGTGGTTCGTCATTAACCACATGTCAGCATTTTGTACTCGGGGGCATTCCTATGTCTAATATCCTCTCAGATATAAATTGTTCATCACTGGGGTTCGTGATCCCTACATTTAAAAACTGCTGTGCTTTTTGTAAAACTTGATTTTTGCTACAATGTAGTGCAGTGTGCACAGAGGATTGCCACTTATATGACAAATATGCATTTGTAATATCGGAAGAAGAGTAGGCCTTTTTTAAGTTATACTGCAAAATATTATATATTCCATACTTTATCACCGTGTAACCCCTGATACACGAAGAGAAGCTGCAAAAAGCTGAAATTGAAGCAATAATCACATGACATCGCCTAGCTAATGTTAACCAGACACTGCAGTGCATCGCTGTCTATATTCAAGAAATGAGCTATAATATGATAATTGCATCCTGACGCAGGATGGATAGTGGAAAGAACGTTAAAATCCTTGATGATGGAACCAGAGATCGTAAATATTACGGTACATAACTGTGCGTATGGTGAGTGAAGAAAAGGAGATGCTAATCTATCCCACTTCATGAGAGTGTAGCAATATCAATAACATCACAAGTATATCCCAGGCAGCAGACACGATAAGTTGGCCCATCCTATGTGTGATGTTGGGCCACCGTCTGCGACGCTGGCCCAACATCACACATGGGATGGGTGAACGCCTCGTGTTTGTTGTGAACGGGAAACAGATATTTACATTTCATGGCAATGCCGATTAACTGGACTTTTATGTATCATTATGTGTATTTTCAAAATAATCTGTGTTTTTGCAACACTATTAATTCTCTTATAATAATTTGTAGGCGGTAATATAGATAACCGGTCTCTGACCATAGGCTCGCTCTATAGGCATTTTCGAGCGTAGTGTGGCCTACGCGACAATCATCACATCTGCCCCACTGTGTTTTTAACAGTGGAGAAGATGTGGTGGTCTTAATCAAGGGAAATCAATTAAGTTAATAAGAAAAAAATCAATCGGGCGAATTAAAATATAAACGACCATTGGCCACCATCTGGGCCAGGGCACATACATGTGTCAAATACGAACTTGATCTATCAATGGTAAGGTAGACGTATACATAACCATGATATCCATGCATGTCCCGGTCTTGCAGTAATATAGTGTAATAGATTTATTTTGTATTCACACAGGACGTTTTCCTAGAGCCCGTGTGCAGTGTGGTTCTCGTTCCAGCCCAGTGATTACAGAGATTATACAAAGAAATATTCGCCAGATCAACTGGGGTCAGACACAATGAATACCAGCAACTTTTTAACTGAAGCTGTATACCAGGCGAACAACTATTCGATCAGTGTTGAATAAAAACGAAATGAGGACACACAATGGGGTCGGGTTTATCAGAGTATTGAAAGTATGTGGGGCGATAGCTCAATATTGTATTAGTGGGCACCATTGTGGCATCGCCGGCCAAATAAAGCATTATCATGACGTTTTCACAGTAAACACGAAAGGGAACATTGATTATTTGTTTGTTCAATTTAAAATCATCGTTTATTATATTAATTCGCATTAATTATATTAGAACATAATTTTGTTTAGTTCGCAGGTGTCCTATCGAATACACCAGTGTTCTTGACGGGGATCATGTGAGCTTCACCCATTATTTACTGTGGAACTAAACAATGGGAACTATAATTCTCGAGGTTTGTTTTTTTAATATAAAAGCTGTAAATTTATCGGTATTTGAACTTCAGAGGAAATAGAGCGTAATCAAAGACGAAACTTCAAATAATCCTTCTAATTTATGTAAAAAATGTGCTTCAGAAAGTAATATTTTTAAACCTTTCAATCCACGGTAGATTGAGCGGGAATGTTTTAAAATCAGTCATCGGGTTTTCATCGCTTTAAACCTACACGTACAATATTGCTCGAACCCACATCAATAAGTTTGATATTAATAACGTATATGCTACATGCCCGTCTTACACAACTGAGTCGAAGGCTTTAGCGAAGTCGAAAAAACACTATACTATAAATCCTCTACTAAAATTATACTGATATCAGAATAAATATCAAACACATGTATTGAAGTAACTAGATCATTCATGACAACATGTTGGACAGAATATACTTAACGGGATGACCTAATGGAATAACGTTTATATACACCAAGAACTGCTAAATAAAGTGTTTGCATCCACGAATAGTTGAAGCCATCGTTCATCAGCGATAGGCATGCTAAGTGCCTACATTGAGTTATATTTTCAGTGATAATTAAACTATAAATAAACATTGATTAAGAAAAATGGGTGCTAAAGTGAACAATTAGGCATACGTACAGTGCGTTCAGATTAGTACCATGAACAGAATTTAGCAGTGACATCATTTTTAAAAGTAAATACGTTCTATATATATTTTAATACATTGAATTATCTTAACTGGAACAATGTGTAAATATAACACAGTTTTAGGCTATGATAATAGGGTGCTTTACAGAATCACTGATGCGGTTGAACTGCCATCTGCTATATTCTGTTCATGGTGCAGTTCACATGTGACTAAGTAACTATCTTCAGTAGAGCTTTACAGATTGCCATGACAACACAAGACACCTTAATGCTAGATCGACATCGCGGATTATGGCCTAGCATTGATACAGCGTTGACAGAGCTCCCAATGTTTGATGTGGTCAGTGCGTGGCTATACTACCGAGTGAGACAGAGACTAGCGTTAGACCTTGAAACGTGAACTGGTGAAAGGGGGATTATATACTACAGTCAGCAGTTGGTGTTATTAGAGGAGGGTATAACGTGAAATATCTCTAGTGACCTCTAGTTAGACTGATAATATTACTGTTTGCTCACAGTAATACCTCATACTTTGTAAAGTCTCCTCAGAAATATTATTCAGAACAATTTAAAAACCACAGGAACATGGCATTATTTCAAGTAGTTATACTCTTCTTGAGCATTCTGACTCTATCCGTGAAAATATCTAGTAGTCAAGAAATCCTCGATATAAACATTTTATTGGACAAGTTTATGCAATTCACAGCGAACGAATTACATGTGGAAGAAATTCAGGTAAGATCTATATCACTGATCACATTTCTGTAAATAAATATTATATAAGATATATCTGACTAATCTATTCCGTTATAAGGCTAATATTCCAAACAACACTTGGAGTTTCCTGGTTGAATGGGGAGGCGGTATTTAACACCAACCCTTGTGCTGCTGTTTTCTATAAGGTGGTTTCTATTTTTCATTTATTTAAAGCTTGAATTGCTTACACAAGTTTCAGCTTCAAATGACGAAAACTACTATTCTTTATAAAACAATTGACACATCCTAAGTGGTATTCTTTGGTGAACTAAGCATTTATCAAATAATCCCAGCAGTAGGAGGGATATACTAATACAGGACCCAAATAGATATGTAGGCCTACACCATCACGATTTAACGGTCACAAAAAAGTGACGGAATAAGCTAACCCTGTTCCCTTAGTTAATTGTATCTTATATAACAAGGTTTACAATAATGTCCCCACAGATATGTTTGAAATGCTTTTTATTTATTTTTCATTTGTGCTTACACATGCACACAATGACATTTACAAAGGCGTTTATATTTTTGTACTTGTTATTGGGTCATTTTTGACCAGAATTATATGAGGTTTTGTTGACGATGAATCATCAGTTAGAAGAAAATTGTTGTACTAAATTTATTTAAAAGTATAGAAGAAAGCAATAGGATAAATTATTTAATGTAATCACAATATACATGTAAATGCAGTTAAAAACGACTCAGCTGTTAGTTGATATAGACATACCTCGTTTCGTCTCATTACCTGATTATATAGCGGAGCATAAACACACTTTTCATATGAACTTGAGCGAGCAGGCATGTAGTTACTACTGAAAAATTACAGGCAAACCTTGATTTTTATGCCGATATTGTATGATCAATTTCTCAAATAATTGTATAACTGACATCACGTTATCAGTTGGCAATTGTTTTATCCTACAGGCACATTTATATCATTTAGCCGACATTTTTTAACTTTATAAATTTTAAAATCCTTTCGCTGCCAGATGGTCTAAAATATTTGACAAGTATAATACTATGATGCTATGATACATGCCTAATGAAACACCATATAACCTTGTTCGTAAATAATGTGGAATAAATACCCAACGTTTTGCTCTTAAATCACATTTCCAAAACCGACATAGCTTCTAATTTAAAACATTATGTACATTGCACCGTTATTTAATTCTAATTACTATATACATTTTATGAAAATTGAATTCAGTCAGTTCAAATATAACTTGCTTTAATGCAATTTTTCTTAGTGCGACTATTACAAATAATAATCTTTGTGTTTGCATAGAAAAGTCAGACACAAAATTGGATGGAATTTGGCCAAGGCATGACTTTTATTAATAAATTTAGAATAACGTAATATTTTAAAATGTGACAAAGTTAAATTAACAAAATGAGTTGTATATAAAAATGTATATGAAGTTATGACAGTTTGTGTCAATGGCAAAGTTGAAAATAGATTTAAGCGATAATAATCACAGGCCTAGTTAGAAATTACCAAATAAAGAAAAATTGCAAATCTGTTAAAGTGAGACAATGTGACTTAAGTGTAAGCAATATTTCAACATGGTAGCGACTGAATGAAATAAAACATGAAACTTTTTATGTAAAAAAGGTACTTAATTAAATATAAAAGTTACATCAAATCGCATGTTGTCAGTACCAAACACAAAACAGAAATTACTGATACACAGTACATAACATGTCTTTATATATATAATATATTTCAATGGTGGGGTACAAACGCCAATACCAGAAACCTGATATTGACCGGCGGATGAAGGGGCGGGGGTTGGAAAAATTCCAAAGAAAAATTCTCAGCATACACAATATAGCCTTGCCAATACTTTTGTGGTATATGACCAGTAGGTCAAGCACTCGAGCAGAAGCTGTGTTACTCAGCCATGACTACTGCTTGAGTCCAAAACAAGACTTGTTCCATGTCCATAAAACCACTTACGTATGTCATGGCCATCCATAAGTTAACTATAGTGGTAAAGGCTGGCCTGATGATTTTTTCGGTTCGGTTGTGGCTTGAAAATGTGCAAAACGACAGATTCACTTGCAGCATGACCATGATGACTACTGTAATACCAGTAACCAAACATAATGTTGTTATTTACATGCTTAGACTTGATATGGAAAATATGACTCTAGAGATTCTAGTGTATCCATATGCAGATGATTGATACAGGAAAAGTTCTTAATGGGAAACAAAATGTACTCTACGTGGTGATTCTACGAGTGAAGTAAATTTTTCTTTCGTGCTGTCACGGACATTTGTAAATATATTTAAACTAACATGCCACATTATATTGAAGACGACAATGATAATGATAATGAACATGCTAATGTCAATGTTTAGTGGTTTTTGTGGTCATATAATAACAGCTTGCTTTTATGTACGTGCAGTTATGTCATTGATGTAAGTTGAACCGAATAAGCGAGTTCATTTAATGTGGTGAGCTAGGGGCATGATATATCAATTTATAATAATAAAAGGATTTGGTTGATAGTATTCTTTAAAGCATGTATATTTTTCTAAACTATATCATGCATGTAATTCTATTACATGATGTAATACATGCTGTATATTTTATGTAAGACATGTTAAATGATGATGTGGCTATATATATACATTAATGCAGAGTATTTGTTCGGGTAACAATTTATTACCAACTTTGCGGAATAAAGTGTAAAACACACCAACTTGACAACGACGTCGCGGCGGTTTTTCAAACACACCATTATTTTAATCAATCCCAAAACACACCAACGCGACGACATACGCGAGCACTATCGGCAACGCGATCATTTTCAAAGCTTGTTACATTTTCGTCGCGCGTCGTGCCGGTTGTCGCGCCTCACATGTCGCGTTGGACGTCGCGTTGGTCGTCGCGTTGTTGTGTGGACAGTCACGCGATTTTCACGTCTATCGTCACGTTTCTCGTCGCGCTCGCGTTCGCGTTTTTTTTTTATCTTCACCAGATGATATTGAAGATAATGACACTCACAATCATGAGTGTGTTTTGGTTGTCCATGATACGTGTCCTGCATGTATAAGAATAAACATGAGTGTTTTTCAGTTTTCTCCAACTGTTCGACAATGTGGATAATATACCTGCCATCCATAGCCGATTTGTCTGTTATAAAGCGCTTTGGGAATCAGATCAATAATAATGTTTGTTTATATATATATGCACATATGCACATTAATATTCACATTAAAACTGAGTTAATTGATCGTGGTACTATATGTGCATATCTTGTTACATACGAAGCTAGGAAACTGCTCAGCAAATATTAGTAATATTTTGTTTTTCAATTTTGACGATTTTTGCTCTGCATATAGGCTACAGGCTTACTTTTGTAATTATGTGGGTATTGGTGTAAGACGGGCTATGACGTATATAATTATCATATTCCGTATCTTTACATTACAAAGTTTTATGACAAATAAATCAGTAATGACTTTTCTTTATGTCAATAAATATTTATCTATCTACAAACTTTTATTTTGGCAGAGATGAATTTTCAAAACATGCAAAAATATCATGAAGCTTATCCTCCAGCTCAATTTTAGTTATTTTCGTATCATAATGTAGCTCCGCACGCAATCCATTTTTAAAACTAATGATAAACATTGTAAATAACAATAATAAATATACTTTAGCTGATATATAAAGCTCCATTTTCAGCATCAAATCTAATTTATGGAGCGCTATGATACCGCTATCTAAAATTAGGCACTTGAAAAAAATCATAATACAGCTCATAACATGTTTTGCAGTTAAAAATAAAGCTTCCAAAGGTACCATAGGAGCGTTTATTATACTCTGAGCCGGTCCAATTAAACTAAAATTAATCCACATCTGGTAATTTCGAAAATAATATAACAAACAGGTACATAAGTTCAATGTACATACATAAGTTCTATTTTACTGACATTCTGCTTAGAGTACAGCACCCTGTGAGACACTGTGGAAAGAAGAAGACAGTGTACTGAACGTAAATCATGATACATAATTGTTTCATATGGAACATTCACCAGTTGTTTACATTATCACAATTTATATTTAGCCCGATTGAATAGAAAAAAAGAAAAGAAAAGTAGTTTATAAATTTGATGGTACATAACTTTCAACTCATTTTTCATAAATATCTCACTATAATACAGCTGCACACCGGCACCATCGGAAAGAGGTTATTTCCAGTAAGATAAACTAAAATGTGCCCCTATTACCCTGATTACATTCTGAGCCTTAAAGTAGATTGTTTAGCCACCAGCTGCATCAAGTGACATCACTCAGCTAAATTTATTCACAAGGCCTTTCTTTCTTCCTATACGGCTCTGTTAGCTAGGTCGTGAAATTGGATATGAAAGGGTGTATCTGACACTTCACAAAGTGGCAGATATACCCTTTTAAATCCAAAAGTGGTGATAGGTTATCAAGACACTCTAGCCTTAGCCATTTAAGCTCTAATCAAATTAAAGAAATGTGAGTAATTTTCACCCACTTGAAGTGGTGGGTCGAGTTAGTGAGACACTAACTTCAAGTGGGTAAAAAAATAATAAAAGATATGAAAAAGTTAAGAGAAAAATGTTAGCACGACAATGTGAGGAATGTGTGAATATTGCTTTACGTCGCTTTCTGCAAAATCATGGCAGTGACCTGTGTTGCAATGATTTTGTTACAGCAAACATAAATTAAACAGTTTTAACACCCAGCTCAATGGGCTTATAAGTCACTTTAAAATATATTTATAACTCTGTGTACTTGCCTCAGCGTATTGATATAATATTTCATATAGACATATATATAGTATATATATACAATATTACAGTGCTATTATAAATATTATAAACATGAAAATTCGTAATCAATATAATCTGTTGAACATTCTATGAAACATACAGTGCTTCTCTGCGTTTTTGAAATGCTTTATGTATATAGAAGGAAGCCCGAAGCCGGGACTATGCCCTGCTCTTATTTTGAATGACTTCAAGGGTTCTTTATAGTACACAGTACTATATAGCAGCACTACACACTGCATGCCTTTGAGCAGACAAGAACAAGAACAAGGGAACAAAACACAAAAGTTATATAAGTTGAGAAAAAACTATGCCTGGGTAAACCACGGTTTCAAAAAGTAAAAAATATCGTAGTTCTATCTTAGAAATAGTTACCTTACGATTGTTTAAAATCTGAACGTTTTACTTTCAGAATTACATCGATGACTCCTCAGATTTTTCGACTAGAACTCCACTTGCAGGGAACTTGTTACTCGACGAGGTCTGTTGCAATTGCTCACATTACTCAAAATGGCATAGGCATACACAAATCGTTTGAAATTTACAATTTTTATTATTACAGAGATTGATATACATTATCAATTTATTATTATTATTTGTTATGATGTAGGTTAATCATGTTAACCCTTTCAAGCCTGAGTTTACCATTGTCATCTTCATCCACTACAAGCCGCGAATTGCTGTCGCAATTCTCGACTTCTAGCGGATGAAGATGACTTGCAGTGGGTAAAAAACTAAAGAAAATTGCCATGTATTAGTAAAACAGTTTCATGGAAATTTTCATTCTAAAACCCCTTTTTGTAGGAAAATTAAGTCTGCTTTCAGGGATGTAAAATTATGCTTTAATGCATGGTGAGGATTGAAAGGGTTAATGTACACACCACAGGTTACTGAGAGGCTGAGCATCAAGCTGAAAGACGCCATAAAGAACGTGAGATCATTACGGGATGTGATCAAGAATGAGCGGACTAATTACATCAGCACTGGACCCCCCAGCTGCTGTGAGGTGGACCTGCAAGGCGCTAATTTGAGTTTTATAGCAGAGGTGAGACTATTTTAACCTCCGACCGTATTGAGCGTTTTAGTTGTCTTTCAAACAAGAAAAATAAAAAGAGAAAGGAGGATGAGAATTGCTACTAGCGTTTTTATTCTCAGAAATTCATAGTATAGTGCATGGAAAATTACAGTACATTACTTTGGGCCAACGAGGTGTCATGTTTGTGCGACGTTGACGAAACTTTTAAACAATGTTGAACGATACTACACTACACAAAGAACTGTTCTCTAAATTATTATAGTCTACTATTATTATCAACCATTATTATCACTTGAGGGGGTGCTACTAGTAGAATGTTGCTACTTTGCGCTGGCGTAAGATTTAGCTATCAGTCCTATTCTCAGGGCTGCAAGACTAAAAGTGTGTACTATAACAGGCATTGTTTTCGGCTTGTACAGATCGTAGTACAGGTACATGCCTGTTCTATGGGGGGGGGGGGTAGTGTTGATTGATCTTACGGGGAGGGGGGGGGGAGGTTGCCGGTTTACTGTGCTACTGTGCAGGTTAACACCTGGCTAAAAAGGGTGAGCTGTGATATTTAGCAAGGTGTTTCAATAATCAGTGATAATAAATATGTTTTCAAGATTCGGTGGATAAGTGATAATAATAGTAATAACATGATTATATTGGCCATTCACAAATGCCAGCAGCCCGTGGCTCCGCCTTTTGCTGCTGGTATCTGCGTCGGGCCAATAAAAAGCCTATCACTCTCAAAAATCATGCTATCGTTATATTGTCAAACATACGCCTTTTCCTGGCAGGACGGATCTCCATTATTGAATCTGGAATAACATTGAAACTGCATCGGGTAAATATAGGCCTATCCTGTTTGTTGTCTTTGTACATGAACTGAATTAGATTTCCAATCATTTCAATAGACGCGTATCGACAGGGTGAACAAGTATCGCCGGACGTTGGCCAGGAGCGGTCGCGGTGATGGACAGCAATTCTATTTCTGCACCTGCTTTTAGACAGCCCTGGATCGGCGTTATGTGTTGACTTTGGTCAGTTTAAAAAAATCATATAGTACAGCAACAGCTACATCTCATGACGTCAAAAATAAAGTCCTCTCCCTACTTTTGCATCTGGGAAACTTGACCCAGTGGGTTAAGAAGGGAAGCCGAGGACTCTAGTCTTTCAAAATTCATATAAAATAGAATGAAAGATGATTTCGTGCAGAGCAGGTCTGGGGAATATATAGGGCATTTATGTTGACCAAAACAGCTAATAAATACTCGATTGACTTCAAGTGGGTGAAACACGTAATTGTCATGACACTAATTTGAAACCAAACATGTGCAAATGTTGATGTTTAAGCAAACATTTCTTTCTCAATAACCGTGAATTAGCCAGCTAATAAAAGGGAAAAAACGATTTTAGTCATGCTTCGCTTTAAACAGTTATAGAGACCTGTTTTGCCCTCTTCAGGTGAATACGGACAAGATGTGTGTTTGGGGAGAGGGATTAACAAGTGACCACCAGATAAAATATTCCACCGAAGCTGTGCTTGATGTAATGAAAAATAACCTAAAAGAACGCCCGCATACTCTGTGGCAGTATTTTGGGTCAGAAGATGGTATTGTTCACACGTATCCCGCAGCACGTAACTGTAGAACATTCGATCCCAGATTCCGGTAAGTAGGCCTACTACATATATATGTTATATAGTAGATGTGTGGGTAATATTGATTGTACCCAGAAATCACGATATATTGATCCAATGTGGATCAGCGTCGCAGGCGATGGTTCAACATTGAAACGACATTGGTTCAACGTCTCCTATTTGCTGGGTCTATAATAATAAATGCGATATAATATGTTAACTGGTAGGGCCTATATATTGTGTGAAACAAACACCATGGATTTATAATGAGGTAAAGAAATTTTGAGTTATAGCTATATAAACGTGCTAGTCTTCAATTTGTATCGTAATTTTTTAATTGCATAATAATCTGATAATGTTGATTCTGCGCTGTACTATTCTGCTTATAATAAAAAAATAACCGTATCAGACACCATAGGATGTAATTTGACAAGTTAAATATGGTTTTCATTATATTGTTGGTCATTTGAGATGTATATTATATTTTCGCCTATTAATAAACTAATGTGACATGTGATGTAAAGATGGCGGCGTGGGTTTCCAATGGTTTTCATGTGAATTACAATTCAATATTGTCGGTTGTCTCAACAAAGACGCTGATCAGCAAAGCCGCCTGATTATATAAATAATTTGTAATCAGTCTCCAATTCTAAGATCTCGTAATTCTTTTCTAAGTTTTTGTTGTTAATTATAAAGCAAAATGCACGATTTTGATGATATTCTTAGATAAACGATTTTTAAATTCACGATTGCTGGTAGGAGTTGATGGGAGTTAAATTAATTGACTGTCCATATACTTGCTCAACCAACCGACTGACCGACCTACTGACCGCCCCAATGACGACCCAACGCAAACCGACTGAGTGATAGACGCAAGATGTAATGCAAACTAGTTTTGATCGATGTTTTTTAACACCACTCACATGTATTTGTTTCAGCCCATGGTATGCAGAAGGTGCTTCAGGGAGACCTAAAGATATTGTGATTGTTGTGGACAAATCTGGTTCAATGAGCAAATATATAGATAAAAGCGGATCCATGACAATGATGAATATAGCAATGGAGGCCACAACTGTTGTTATTCAAACATTGAATCCTAATGACAGGGTAGTTCTTCAATTAATCGAATTATTCAATTTTGTGAGTAGTGTATTTGTCCAATAATAATAATAATAATAACGGTGAGTTCTTATATAGCGCACATACAATGCCTTATTACCCTGATCAATGGACCTGCTCATTCATGTACCATTTCAACTCCCTTTTTCGGGGCAACATCACTTGCAGCCATTTTGGCGCTAGGAGCTAGTCGCACACATTGCCATCTCTGTCCTACCAGGTACTCGTTTACACCTGAGTCAAGTGAAGCATGTGAGGGTAAAGTGTCTTGATATTTCTCTGAAAATTCTGCACCAAGCGGGATTTCAAATCGCACGGCAGGCAGGTGACATTGGTTAAGCTCCGCGCTCTAGCCATTGCGCCACGTCCCTCTTCTGAAGCTGAAAGTTGGGTTAACAATTCCAGCTTGAAGTGAATGTAGATTTCTAACTAACACGGACTAAGATCGTGTCAGAATATGACATCAGTTACATTAATTAAACGTGTGTGTGTTGTAGATAGCTGTGGTTTCGTTTTCTGACACAGCTGAGGCGTTGTCGGCTGAGCATGATGATTGCTACAGTAGAAATCTGGCGAAGGCTACTCCATGGAACAAGCAATTCCTGATAGACTATGTGAAGGGACTGTATCCCGCTGGAAATACAGATTATATCACGGCACTCAAGACTGCATATTCATTCTTTCATCGGGCCGAAAACCAAGGACAAGGTGAGAGATGTATTACAATTTAATCAGACTAGAATTCATAACAAGCGTGTTTTGTAATAACAAACTTATGCTACTGGTGAAATGAAGTAGTCTGACTGATTTTAAAATCTAATTGTACCAAGCCCTCACTCGTAATTGTTAAATTGTCCACAAATCTTTTTGGAGCTGGAATCGCTGATGAAAGTCCGCCTTCAGCATGCTCAATTGGGTGTGAAATACAGTGTGTTTTGGGGAAATAAATGTTTGAAAAATAGTGAATAAAAACTCGACAACAGCGTTGTGGTACTTTTGTAGAAAAATGTTTTTCTGCCTTTATACTATTATATCACCGACAGTTGAGTGATAAGTAAATTATACATTATTTTTCAGACGATATACAACGATGAATAATCATACATTATTTTGTTTTAGATCGCGTGATACTGTTTCTCAGTGATGGCTCGTGCGGCAACTGTACAGAGACAAAGATGAACGAGTTGATCAAGGCTGAAAACGACAGACTTAATGATGAGGTTCTTCTGCTGACATATGGCTTAGGACATGGTATGTTATGCTATGAGTTTTATAATACTAGGCCTACCGAATATACTATTTAAAAAAGAACGTACTCAACTATGTCGGTGCAATTGATTCTCGGGCATACAATTTGTGAAATTATGACGTATTTGTTTTAGTGGAAGTGAATGATACTAGCATTCTGTTAACCATGGCGAATCAGGGCAGTGCCAACTACACTGTTAATAATCAGAAGGTGAGATATACATTGAGGGTTACTGACTCATTAGATTTGCCGTCCTAAAGCAAACAACAGTTGATTTCTACTTTATAAAGTACACATTAGCAAAGTTAAATCTGTTGTAGACTATTATGATGCTATCTCCTCTAATGTTTTGTTACGTTTCATCCATTCAGTGATGGACGGAGACATAGTATATCATCAATTTGTCTACAGAACGCATTCTACAGTGTAATCAATCAGAGCCACTAGCTGACGCTAGTGGAAGAATAGTGAATCTGATGAATGAGAATGCCCTCTGTCATGCTGTTTGAAATAACACTTTTATTTGTTGCACTGTGCTGCACAGCTTTGCATCACGCCATACTGCGCTACTACGCTGTGTTTGCAGTGCTCTACGCTGTGTTTTGTCATGTTACGCTGCGCTGCTACCTGTCGTGCTCTGCCGTTTTGCGCTACATTGGGCCTACTCTATTAGTACACTCCCATAAGTCACAAAAAGCCGTCGTGGGATTTTTTGCGTAATTCTTGCCAATGTGAAGATTGCGAAGATTATTAACTGAAATTGCCCAAAAATCATCTTGGCATTTTTTGGCGGCCATTTAGGACCATTGGCGGCCCAGAATCCAAATTGACCACCAAGTCACATATATTTAGGGGGGGGGGTATGGTTACGTTAAGCGTCTGTCATTGATTTTCGGATAAACCAAGGGCCAATGTATGATATGTAAACAACCATAGACTTGTATCATGAAACGGTTAACATATTTGCTGCTAGAAACAAGATACATTTTATGATTCTTCTTATTTGTGTATTAGTAGGCCTGTAGTTAGTTTGCCTGTATTTTGTCGAAGCTTAGCATGGATCAAAGCTAGTGATATGAAATCACTATCACCTGGCAGTAAATCTATTTATGCCATCCTCACTCAGTGGGATTGCAGGAACCCATTAGCAAAATTTTCTAATGGTAATACCATGTAACATGTTTTACAAGTATGGGTCACAATATTCACTATTGGCCAATTATGACCCCCGGCGAGATGGGTGAAGCTCAAGTGTGACTGAACGAGTTCAAAAGCATAAATTATGGTTCATGTGAATGCTATTTCAAAAAATACCATAGGTCTAAATTACGTGATGTATTTCATGGTTTTTGAAATAATTATTTTGTAATATTGAACAATTTTTTAACCCTTGTCCTGCTGAATTGTTTCAATTGTATTTTTCGTCATTTGAAGCTGGAATTGCTAACGCAATTTCCAGCTTCAAATGACGAAAAATGTTGTTATTTATGAAAAATAGACATGTCCAATATTAAATTATTGGAACAACTAAGCATCTACCAAAGACTATTTTATCAAATAAGTGGATATTTTTATTGATCTGAAACATCCTTAACCCCGTATATATACGGGACGAGCATAACAAGGGTTAATGTGAATATGAACACTCTTGGGCTTAATCTGTTTTCTCTCAGGTTAGCGGATACACACATATTGTGGATGACACTGATCTGAGAACAGCTATGGGCACATATTATAAACACCCTATGTTTACTAGAGGTCTGGACGATGACAGAGTCATCTTCACTGTACCATATATGGACAACCTTGGATCAGGTTTGAACGACGAAAATCATAATCTATCCCGAAAAAAGTGAGGTCGACGGTAATCCACTTATTTCCTTTTTATACTGGAGTAACGCTATAGCTTCAGTATATGATTAGATGTTGTATTGAGACATTGAGGCCATCAGGCAGCTAAGATGTCGCTGTGAATCCTAATTGATGTCATGTGTTGCGCCAATTTTATGGCATGCGTCGCTTCAATTATGTTGACACTTCAATTTTGTTGTTGTTTATAGTTGTCTCTGTAGTTTTCCATAAGTTTGTTCAAGTAAGATGCTGCATCTCGCTTTCAATGCCTAGTTCTTTTTGTAATTTGTAGAATAGACTTGAGTTCTCGCCCGACAAGTGTATGAATTTGTTGGGTAATGTGTGGTATATCTTGCAGATGGGTTCGATACCCGCCATTTCATATATGTTTGAGCGAGAACAATAATAATCTATCACAAAAAACGTCAGGTCGATAGTATTCCATTCATTTCTACTGAATTTATTTACCTATTAGGAATTTAAAGGAAATATGCATGTCGTTGGAGAAAATTTCAAAAGTGGTGAGGTGGCTCGGATTTTTTATTATTCTCAATTATCTTTCTTGGATTTCGGCCCCAGATTTGAACAAATATGTGTAGAAACCTGGATTTTTTGGTATTTGCTATTGAAATATCGACCAATCAGGTGTCTAAGATGAGAGAGGGAGCTGAGAAGTATATTTTCCTATCTTGGGAATCAGAGGACTATTTTATATAAAACCTAAAATAATAATCACAAAGTACATGATGTATACGAAATGAAAAAAGTAACATGTCTCACATCTTAATTAAGTGTGTGCGTTTAAAAATAAATTAATAAACTTAAATTGAATTTTAGAGATGTTACTCAAGCAGAATAGGACTGAAGATGGTTTACCATATTATCTATAAGCCTGGTATCTTGTTAAAATGATTAATATATAAAAATAATATTGAATAATATATAGCAATAAATATGATTATTGCAGTCAATATTACTAGGATTATTATTGGGTGATTTGTTCAGGTTTGATGACCTCCGCTTGTATGCCAGGCGTTGACGATGGACAGTTTTTTGGGGTGGTTTGTGTGGATGTCACACTCAGTTATCTGTTCAGTGACATTTACGAGAGTCTAAATCAGCTTTCCTACTCGTTCGTCATGGACTCCAGGGGTAGGTTGTTAGAGCACCCAATGTTACCCAGACCAACAAGCTTACTGGACCACACGGTGTTTTTACAAATGTCCCTCTTAGAACCAGGTGATGATGCAGATGACGTCAGACTAAGCATGCTCAGGTACGTATGTAAGGACGTATTCGATAACATGTAGGATATATAAACCCCTGGCCCCGACAGGGAGGATACGGTATATTAACCCCCTAACCCCGACATGTAGAATATATTACCCCCTAACCCCGACATGTAGGATATATTAACCCCCTAACCCCGACATGTAGGATATATTACCCCCCTAACCCCGACAGATAGGATATATCACCCCCCTAACCCCGACATGTAGGATATATTACCCCCCTAACCCCGACATGTAGGATATATTAACCCCCAAACCCGTCAGATAGGATATATTAACCCCCTAATCCCGACATGTAGGATATATTACCCCCCTAACCCCGACATGTAGGATATATTAACCCCCTAACCCCGACATGTAGGATATATTTTACCCCCCTAACCCCGACAGATAGGATATATCACCCCCCTAACCCCGACATGTAGGATATATTACCCCCCTAACCCCGACATGTAGGATATATTAACCCCCAAACCCGTCAGATAGGATATATTAACCCCCTAATCCCGACATGTAGGATATATTACCCCCCTAACCCCGACATGTAGGATATATTAACCCCCCCCCAATAACCCCGACAACTTGAAGTGGGTAAAAAATATAATTTAATTTAGCGTTTCAAGGGTTTAAGCGTTACCAGCGTTACAATAATAACACCCGTTATTTAGTGTATTTTTTTTTTCAGGCTGCATCTTGTGGCTATCTAGCTGTATGTTTCCTGAATAAAATCTATTTACACAAAAAATAACATCCTCATCAACCCTTCAAGAGCAAATTACGACTAATCGAATAACTTGTCGTCAAAACAATAGTTACAGGCCCGTGCCCAGGAATTTTTAAGGGGGGGGGGTCAAATTTTGGATTGGTGGGGTATTTTTAAAATAAGTTAATTAGAAACCCTGTAAAATACTGCTTGAAATGATATTTGGTGTAGTCAAATAATATTTTTCTGATAAGACGCAGGTTAGGGGGTCCGTGGGTATGGGGGATCACATGCGTCCGGGAATTTATGTATTTTCAACTGCAAATTAATGCAAAGTGATGTATTCTGGAGGATGTTGCTGGGGTGAATTTTGAGCTTTGTGGTCTTAAGTACCCCCCCCCCCCCCAAATGACGGGCCTGAGTTAAAATTATAAAAAGTCATGAAGTATTACCACTACATGTTATTGAATGATTGTATTTGTTTTCTTTTAATAAACTTAGCTGACATTTTTCCCGTAAAATTTATGCAGACAAGAATCCGGGCAAAAGAAGACAAAATCTCAGAAAATAATTTCACGTGGCGAAGCTCACAAAGAAGGTGTAATTATTACCGAACAAAACTGTGTCTATCACTGGAGACCGGTGAGTAGGCCTACTACTTATTCTTAGTTGCAGTATTTATTTTATGTGTCCTTTTTTCATATGCATATATAAAACTAGTAAAGTGTTCGGGGAACATGAGTCACAGATGTCCCCCTGTATTGACAATGACGGCGCCAATAGTCTTCCGAGGTCTCGCTGTCAAATGTCATTAGATAATAATTGTATTGTGAAATTCAACATAAGTCAATTTATTGACTTTCGTTGTTAACCCTTTAACCGCCGGTGTCGCATATATTCGGTTTTTCATTTTGTATTAGCACATTAAGTACCACATTTCAAATATGTTAAAAGTAAACTGTGACATCAACCAGCAAGATTTGAAAAGAGTTAACCGCCATTTATGTCAAATCTAAATAATTTTCACTCACTTGAAGTTGTGGATCGCGTCAGCGAGACACAACTTCAAGTGGATGAAAATTCCAATTGATAATTTGGCGGTTAAAGTGTTAATGGCCAAAAATATATGTCGGAGAGTGAGGGGGCTTGCTAAGGGAAGATGTAGACTTATCTGGATATAATGTGTTTACAGGTGAATGGCACAGACTTCTCTGTATGCCTAGTACAGGTGGATTCAGCTGAATTGACAGCCAGAACTTACGACCAGCAGTTTATCTATCACAGAATTGACATTACATCACTAGAGACATGTGATAATAATGGACACATACATATATACAGTAGGATTCAAACGATAACTCTGTTTTAATGCAGCTCGGATTGTACATCTGACAGCATATGATATATGCTGTCAACTCTACAGTCCGAACTGGACTATACAAGCATTTTATCCCCTTATAAACCTTATAAACAACACCTGCAGCATATATTGACTGGTGATTAGTTTATAAACAGCCTACCATTTTGGCTACCGCTAGCTTCAAGTTGAGTTTGGATTTTGGAAGCTTATACTGTTTACTGACCAACCTGTATAGGATGATAAATTCATATCTACTTTAAAAACGTTATATAATTTACATGTATATATATAAACATTATCAATACATAGGCCTTTGTAAAAAAGGGGACCATCATTATGTAACCTGTATATAAATAAAAAATGAACGACATGTATAGTGATCAGCTAACCTCGTCATGTGACAGACTGAGCCACTCTTTAATTAATCAGGAGTTGACTACTATACGTGGGATGATTATATGATCAGCATCAAGTCACATGCCTTTTTCAAATGATTTAATATATCAATCATCAATCAATCTATTCAGTCGATCACTTATATATTGCTTAAATCCTCAGAGAATCTAAATAACCAGAGGCAATGCATTGAGTCATCGTTAAAATCAAATGAAATTCAGAGGACAATCTATGTATTACATTAATAGGAAGATGCCAGGGAATCTACTGACCGGACGCATGTGTTTTTGCCCATACATTGTGTGTCATTTTAATGGCGACAATGATGGTTTTATGGTCCGCTTTTTCAGCTCATCAGCTTCAAAAATGATAGCTTCCAATTATTAGATTGTGAACAGTGATTATCACAGTGAAGCCAGCCACATGGCGTCGCCATGTTGCCCACGCAGGGCTTGTGTGAAATCATGACCAGGGTACAACAAGCTGGTGTACGCTCATTCGTGGCACAAACACTTTTCGGTATAGAAACATGACGGATGTTAACGCTTGATGACTCAAAAAAATCCAGGTGTATCAGAAAATATTCTGCCAATTCTGGGCAAAGTTTGAAGCTTTTGTAACCTTGACTATGAATACTTTTAGCACTACAGTAGGCTATGTACGTGTGATTTAACAGATTGCAATAGAGAAGCTAATTATTGCAGCTGTATTTGCTGTCGCCGCTGCTTGTGCTGCTACAGCTACTACTAGGCCTACAAATACCGCCAGCCACCACCACGAAGCAGTGGCATATTAAACCATTGAAAAAATAATATTTATTATCACCCATATGTTTTTGGCTATTTTACATTGTCATTGCAGATCACAGCACAGTCAAGTTCGCACCTGGTGCATTTATAAGCGAAAGTGCTTACCTTCTTACGAATGAATCAACTGAAATCATCGATGAATATACCAAGTACATCAGAGGAGAAACAAACGAGAGTAACTATTTGAAAGTAATTAATTATCATTAAACATTACGTTCATTGACTTTCAAATTTGACATACCGGTTTACACGCCTATAAAAAGAGGCCACGGTAAATAACCAGAGAAAGAATTGCAGCAGTGCACCATATATTGTAAGTTAGAAAGACCTACCGTAGTACTCTATTCAGCATATTATATCTTTTCCGAATATGGGTAGACTAAAACTAGCCAAAATTGTTTGTCTGCTAGCCAGAAGCGTCACTGATATTGTGAATTAGTTAACGATACTCACATCAATGAGCCTCTGATCTACGGAATGTAATTTTTATTGGCTGTTTAAATATATTAGAACATTTATTTAAAGATTTTGAGGAGCGAATAGTAACTGTTAGCTGAACACCTTAACCCGTGTGCTACTAGAATTGTATACATATACGGTTTGAAGCATAGTTAAGGGCAATAGAATATTAAAATGTTCTGATAGATGCTTAGGTAATCGAATAATGAAATATTGGAGATGTCTATTTCTCAAAACTATTAATATGTTTTCGTCATTTGAAGCTGGAAATTGCGTTAGCAATTCCAGCTTCAAGTGAATAAAAATAGACAGAAACATTGTAGAACATGACGATTGAATTGAATAGCGACAGATGCCTGTAGCTTTTTATAATTCTGTGTCTCACCGTATCAAACAAATTCGAAATTTTCCTTGTGTGATACTTAAAAATATATATGATATCTGGTTTTTGTGCGGGAGACATATTATGTATATAATATTACTTCTGTGATATTTAAAAATATATATGATATCTGGTTTTGGTGCGGGAGACATATATATGTATCATGTATATAATATTAACATGTATATTTCTTTTAATTATTTTAAATCATTTAATACTTGTACATATATTTACACCACTTTCTATTTTATCATATTATGCAATGTTTCATATAATGTACTGTTGATTTTAATGACGCATAAGTCTACACAGACTTCTCGTCGTCAATAAATATCTATCTATGAAATATAAGTTGATATTATCTTTTTAAGGACTATATTCGAGACGCAGCTGCTTTAACGTCCTTAATGGATATGTTTGCATTGAACGAAACTGGTGTTAACAACAGGAATTATATTCATAAATACCTTGCTACTGCGACTGGGGTTCTACGGGTATTTCCTGGAATAAGCCTGAAGAAAGAATATGATCACACTTTACAACTATGGTAAAATACTTTTTTATTTTGCATATAAGACTCAGTTTGTCTGATATATTATAAATATCTAGGTGTGGTCTGAGATTCACAAATTTATACTAATCATGTCCAATACAATAAACGTCTGAATAGCCTAATAAAGAATTAATTTTGTTGTGATTGATAAGTTGATCGTATTTCGTCAGAAAGTAGAGATGAGCAACATGTCAGCCAGGTTTAAACATTTCATATGAATAGTGTACAAAATAACTTTCAATGTAGACTAGAAGTAAGTGTTTACCATGTAAAACACCCAAGAAGACTCCCCCTCGCACTTTTCAAATAAAAGTTATACAATAAATATAATTTTACTAGATAATCACTTTGTACATGTAATTATCAAGTAATATTATGAGGCAGAGGCTAGCAGCTTTAGGCTGACTAGGTGCTATTTCGACCACAAAAGATTAAAGAAGGCCACCAAGACCTGGATATTTTCCAGAACTTTCTGCAAAATTTATGCAGTCTAGGAATTAATACTAGCATGCGTACGTTGAATATTGAGTGGATCGGATAAGCGGCTTTGAAGTTATCAGGGTGTCAGACAAGGTTCAAATTTGGAGAAATAAGAATAAAGATGGCCGACATGACCCTGATATTTTCCCGAGCTTTCTGAAAAATTGATGCAGTCCAGGAATTAATACTACTATGCAGCATGTTAAATATTGAGTATATTGGATAAGCGGCTTCGAAGTTATCAGGATGACAAGGTCCTAATTTGACGAAAAAATTTAAAGATGGCCGCCATGACCCGAATATTTTCCCGAACGTTTTCAAAAATTGATGCAGCTGAGGAATTAATACTTGTTATGTTGAACACCAAAAGAAGTGAAAAAGCGGTTTTGTAGATATCAGGGTGACATGGTATGAATGAGAGGCGGCGTCCATGTGTAGGCTGTCAATGAAAGATAAATGGTATTATTACGGGAGAAAACTAGAAGGCGTGAAACATTTTAATACCTGGGTGCTAAATTTTCATCTGGGGGATATTTCTCAGAAAATCGCACAACCAGGATAAAGCACATAGGCCTAATGTGATCAATAAATTTGATAATGTAACATACTGTGATGTTTTAGACAATATGATTATGCTAATCCTGTGCAAAGAAAACGGGTTACGTTTTTTTTACCGAGAAGCTGTAAAATATTGTTATTCCATAACACATTGATATTGTGAAAACATAATCACATAGGTAGACTGCGTTTAACCCATTGAACCCTCACGATGCATGAAAGCATCATTCTCTGCAGAATAACTTAATTTCCTACACCTACGTGTTCTAGAACGAAAATTTTTATGGAACTGTTTTAACTATAACGATATGTTTTCTCATTTGCACCCACTTTAGGTCATCTTCATTCACTACAAGTCGAGAATTGCGACAGCAATTCGCGGCTTGTAGTGAGTGAATAATGTTTGTGCACGCAGGTACAGGAAGATAGTCAGCAACACGAACAGTATCACTGTGACATCACCATATGAAGACGCGTTTGACTCGGGCATTATTATTACTTTTGGCCACTGCTTATTTCAATCTCGGTATGTATTAAATTTACTACACAAAGTGTTTAATCATAACTTAGATAATGAAAAATATTGCTGAAATGCCGCTTAGCATTTTACCTACACATGTATTATCTATTAATGGTATCATGTTATTGCGTACACTTTAAATAATCGTCATTATTAAATATATGGTGTAAAAATAGAGAGATGTGAAATATTCCAGTTACTGACACTATTGTACGGTTAAGGATATACCCAGAAATCACCGCGCGGATTACTTAGATAGATAGAAGGCTAAGGGACACCTGGTGTATATATATAAACTAAAAATGCACTATAGTGATATGGCCAAACAATAAAATAATTTACTCATCGAAGTCGTTAGTGATAATTTGTTCCAGCCGCTTTCTATTAGAACACTTTATTTTTAGTAACGTTATAATTAACTGCCTACATTTAACCTTCATTCTGTTAAATTAAATAATATATTTTTCAGCCACTAGAAGTTGTGTCTCGCTACCGCGACCAACAACTTCAAGTGGCTGAAAACTGCAGATATTTGTTTAATTTGACATAAAACATTTGATAATCTTGATGTTTAAACACCCTTTTTATTCCCAAAATTGTGATTAAACCAGCTAATAAAACGAATTAAAAAAGACTATAGTTGTGATCAGCAGACAAAGGGTTAGCAATACTTTTGTGTAACTTATCTCGCATGTTTACTTCACAGTGAGTCGGGGGAACATGGTGGAGATACACCCCAAGCTATCATAGCGATGGATATATCCTTGGAGTTCGTAAACAGAATGTTGTTTTCTTTTTATCCGTTCTGCAGTGATCGGGAGGTCACGTGAGTATAGATGTATATTGCACCCCTCTTCCACATTAAATCAATTTTTAGATAATAATTATTTTATCATGGTTATAAGTTGGCTCACAAAACAAAGTAATGCAAAAGTGGAAAATATCTGTTTATTTCTTGGAATTTTATTAAATTTTGTGGTTTTTGTTTTTTTATTTTACAATTTTTTATTTTTTCCTCATTTTCATCTTTGTCCATCTCCCACCCCCCCTACATAAATAACACATGCGTGCGTGCGTGCATGTGTGTCTGTGTGTGTGCGTAATAGAATATTATTATAAAAATATTATATTTCAGCTGCTTTTTGGTGGACAGTAGTGGTTATCTGATACTTCACCCGTCACTTCTAGAAGAATACGCAGATGTAGAGCATGTCCATATTGTTACGCGAGAGGAACATGTCGCTATCGAGATGATGGAAATGAACATCATGAAACTTGAATTTTGTATAGATTATACAACTGTTATTAACTATACGTATTGGAGAGTAAGTAACTATTAAATAACAATTTTGCCATTTAATCTTAGTGTACTACATAACATGGACTTTTTTTAATATAGTATTGCTATTGCACACAAGTATGCAATTAACGTCATTTGACCTAAGTTGCACTGTTATACCTTATTGGCAATATTTCGTCGGTAAACAATTTATTAGGTCTCCACCTGCTATGTGGTGGTGGAGACTTATTGTTTTTGCGCCGCCGCCGCCACTTGTCTCTGCTCTCACTCGAAAACCCCTACTCGGATTATTTCCAAATATTTACAGTATGCATACTGGCCCTTGGGAATTTGTCTGTTAATTTTTTTTTTTGCGTTTTTCAGTTTTTTCAACAAAATCCAAGATGCCCGCCAAAATCCTATGGCGCACGCTAGAGCTTGAACCGCTTCATCGATTTGTTTTATGTTTGGTTTAAAGGAAAGACCTTACTCTGGCCGTGAGCTGAAAAGCTTTTGGTGTGATTTTCATAATAAAAACTTTGATTTTTTTACGTTTTAGTATTTTAGCGGATATTTTTGTTTGCTCAGTTTGGCCATCATCAAAATTTGATAATATAGCCATACAACCCTACTCGGATTATTTCTAAATATTTGCAGTATGCATATTGGCCCTAGGAAATTTGCCGTGTAATTTTTTTTCTGCGTTTTTCAGTTTTTTCAACAAAATCCAAGATGGTCGCCAAAATCCTATGTCGCTCTCTAGAGCTTGAACCGCTTTATAGATTTGTTTCATGTTTGGTTTAAAAGAAAGACCCTACTCTGCGTATGTGCTGAATAGTTTTTGGTGTGATTCTGATAATAAAAACTATGATTTTTTGTACGTTTCAGAATTTTAGCGGATTTTTTTCAGTTTTGTTCATTTTGGCTATCATCAAACTTTGTTAATTAGCTAAACACCCCTGCTCGGAGTATTTCTAAATATTTGCAGTATGCATATTGGCCCTGAGAAATTTGCCTGATAATTTTTTTGCGTTTTTCAGCTTCTTCAGCAAAATCCAAGATGGCCGCCAAAATCCTATGTCGCTCTCTAGAGCTTGAACCGCTTCCTGGATTTGTTTTATGTTTGGTTTAATGGAGAGACCTTACCCTGCACATGTACTGATTTGTTTTTGGTGTGATTCCGATAATAAAAACTTTGATTTTTTCACGTTTCAGAATTTTAGCGGATATTTCAGTTTTGTTCATTTTGGCTATCATCAAAATTTAGTAATATAGCTATAGGCTACACCCCTGATCAGAGTATTCCTAAGTATTTGCAATATGCATATTCGCCCTAGGGAATTTGCCCGGTAAATTTTGTTGGCGTTTTTCAGCTTCTTCAACAAAATCCAAGATGGCCGCCAAAATACTATGTCACTCTCTAGAGCTTGAACTGCTTCATGGATTTGTTTCATGTTTGGTTCAAAGGAATAAACCTACCCTGGATGTGTGCTGATGAGCTTTTTGTGTGATTATGATAATAAAAACTTATATTTTTTTACTTTTCAAGATTTTAGCTGATATTTCATTTTATGCTCATTTTGGCCATTATCAAAATTTGGTAATATGGTTATACAGCTCAAATTTGATCTTTTGTGTATGTTCAGTGGCCCTGAGAAAAAAGTCATTTTTTCAACAAGATTCAAGATGGCCGACGAATCACATGTTACTCTGAAGAGCTTGAACTGCTTCACCGATTTGTTCCAAGGAAACAACTTACCCTGGCCATATGCTGATTAGTTTTTGGTGTGATTCTGAAATCACATTTTCACGTGGTTTACAAATTTGGTGACAGTACTGTATTTCTCTATAATTAATGTACTATGTGGGGCGGGTGGAGACGCAAGCTTTGCCCCTCAGGCAAGTCTAGTTTCTTAAAATAATAACGTTGCTGTCTCCATATTACATGTAGTATACAATAGCGATTATGTAACATAGCCTACAACGTAGCCTACACATTAAACGCTAGTGGCCTATCCAAAGGGGGGGGTGGCAGATCCAAGGGGGGTGTGGAGGGTTGAAGCCCTCCCTTTTCGGAAAAAATCCTTAATCTTCTTCAGTGGTTTCCTTGGAACTGGTGACACACTGAGGGGCAAACAGTGCCCAATATGCCTTAGAATGCAGGATAAAACCTTTGAATTTCCAAATTTTTCCCGGGGCCGGCCCTCGGACATTTCTTCAGTAGAATGCTTATTTTTCAAGTTTTACCCCCCCCCCCCTTAGTGAAAAGCTACATCCGCCCACGAACACTTGTATCTCGCTGTATGCTTCATAAAGAATTAATTATTGTAATTAAGTGTGAATATTTGTAATTAAACTACAAAAATATTGACGAGATATATTATATTTTTCACAGATTTTCCTTCCCAGTGGAGAACCCATTGTGACGGAAGAATTCGAAATACATGAGATGAAAGGCACTAATGTCTTCGTCATTGTAAAAAAGATGGAGCTTAATTACGAACAAATATGCCCGTCACGATGTGTGAGTGTGTTAAACATCAATTGTGTGTATTAAATATGATGAGAAATTAACCCTATGATAATACTATGCTAAGATAATAGCTGTAGATAAAGGTTTACAGTCAATATAGTCTTCATACTCTGTAGAACCGTATAATCAGTGTTGAATAACGTGTCAGCCTTCATATTTTCTCATGCGAATTGATGGCTAACAGAACTATCTTTGTTCTCATTTGAAAAACAAAACCAGTACGATTTAGTGAAAATGCCATTCCTTAGAATCTGATAATCATGATAATGTACTCTATCCTTGCGCGCATCAATGCGGTTTTGACTGATAGCGCCGCTTGTAGAAATTTAAACATATACCCCTACCTACAATCTAATTAGAATGGAAATGGCTTAAAATGATTTTTATTTATACTAGTATGGTGATAATATACATGTAATCTGCAAATTGCGTTAACAATTTAAACCTCGGATATACGAGATATAGCCCTATATTTCAAATAATCATCAGTTGGAGAGTTCAAATTATATTAAATACGAGTATTTGAATTAGTCTCCCGTCCCTTACAATATCATTATATCATCATCATATTATCATTATATCATCAGCATATCTTTATCATATTATCATCATATCATCATCATATCATCATATCATTTCATCATCATATCATCATCATATCATCATCATCATATCATCATCATCACCATATCATCATCATATAGTCATCATATCATTATCAGATCATCATATCATCATCAGATCATCATCAGATCATTATCATATCATCATCATCGGATCATCATAGCATCATCATCATTATTGGAATGTTTTAGGTGGGAGATTGCGAACACATGGGCGCTTGTCAATGTCCTTGCCACAAAGCCGCAGATTATGCATATTGTAGTGATGAATATACTGATAAAGAGTGAGTTTATTTGATATATTGTATCTTCTAACAAACACATCGTAATGAATAGCGTACATATGACAGTAATCGACTGTCAAATTTGATCAAATAATATTATTTTCTTACAAAAAAACAAGACGTCAGATAATTAAGTATATATGTCTGTCGTCCAGTTGAGTTCAGATCCTGCTACAGATTCTGTGAAAAATAATCTGCAATCATAAAAAGAGAGGATTTCTTAAAGGGACTGGCCCAGGCTAAAATCATCAAAAAATCGGTGATTTTATTTTGGCTTCTTAATATGACCATATGATGTAAACATGTCCATAGACTAGAACTGCATTTTTTTTTTAATTTTTGTGCTGCACATTTATCAGTTAGGCTACCCCTGTAAAAATAATTAAAAAGAACGACCGTTCGAACGCCGTTCTGAGCGTTCGAACGCTGCAAAATCGTTCGAACGGCCTGAACGACGTTTTTATTCCAAAACTGAACACTGTCATCGTTCTGAACGACGTTCGTTCATTACAAGAAGATGGAACGGCTGTTTGGACGTCGTTCTTGGCACTTGAACGTTCCTGCAGTCAACTGAATATGAGAACGAGCTCGGCGGGAAAACAGCGTTCCGATTTGAACAAAATAGTAAAGAATAAATATACAGTTTCATTGTGACGCAGAAATTAATTTAGCATAGACCAATCATGTGGATCTTCAATATCACACCATCCGTTCAAAACTGACCAGTGTTTCAGTTCAGTTCAGACGCCTGCAGAGGAGACATGTACAGCTATAGGCTAGCCATACTCTCATTATAAACTCAATCAATTTTAGTCTAATAGCTAATGAGTATGGTATCAAAGTACGGCAGATCTACTGTCGTCTGTCGCAGAAATAATTGCAACTGTGGGACATAGCGAGCCCACAGTAGGCCTACTATAAATACTAGTAGGCCCTAATGAATGACAAAAACAAGAAGGATTTTAAGTGAGTATAATTATAGGTCTATGCACGTTAGTGTGATCATTTTTTTGTTTGTGATCTGTGCTATAGTCTCGGTAGCTTATTGAAGTCATAGGGCCTACTTTCTCAGACCCAAATACTAACAAAGGAAGTGGGACTATATATATTCCAGCAAACACAATACGCTGACCCAATGCTGATCCAACGCTGACCCATTGTCTGCGACGTTGGCCCAACATTTAATCAACATTGGATCAATGTTTGCTGGGATGGATGGGCAGGCATATTCTTAAAGTAGCCTAATTAAGTACAGGGAGTTCCGCAATCACTTGACTGAGGCTTGTATAGAATAACTAACTTGTTTGCAGATCCAGCAAACACAATGCGTTGGTATTTTATTGTTGGACCAGCGTACTGTCCAATGGTGGGCCAAGATCCTGCTCAATGTTGGCTCATCTTGTTTGAGGTAAGCCCAACAGTGTTCCGTTGCTGGCTCAACTGTTGTTGTTGGCTGATAGGCTTAATATTCTAATTTGAACGCCGGCCTGCCCCAGAAAACATTATATTGAGCCAATGTTGATTCAATGCTAGCCCAGCATCATGGACGATGGACCAACATTGAGCCAGCATTGGTTCAACGTCTTGGTTCTTGCTGGGGCGTTCTAATTTGAACACCTGTTCCCTTTTGAACGTTTAATTCAGGTTTTGAACGGTTTGTTCCAAATAGAACAATTCTCGTCTTTAAACGCCGTTCAGAACGCAGTGTTCATTCCAAAAGAACGGCCACAATCGTTCAGAACGGCCGTTCTGAACGGGAGACTGGCTAAAAACCATGATTGTCGTTCTGAACGCTAACCGTTCGAACGGCACATGGAGCGGCGTTCGAACGGTCGTTCTGGTTGATTATTTTTACAGGGGTAGATATAGAGACAAAATTCCTGATTTCTTATTTTTGACAACCATGTCAAAAATAAGAAATACAGGAATTTCGTCTCTATATCTAGCCTAACTGATAAATGCGCAGCACAAAAATTTTAAAAAAATTAGTCTATAGATTTTTTTATGATTTTAGCCTGGGACTGACCCTTTAAATTATGTTGATAAATGATAATATTTTGAAAAATCACAACATAGTTCACACATGCTTCATTTTTGAATTTAATTAAACAAATACTTTAACCCTAGTAATAGGCCTAAACATACATCGTAATGACATTTTTTTATAAAACTTGAGATAATGGGCATTTATAGAGGAGTGCTGGTGCAACAAATCAGTCATTTTATTTGTGTAGTTAATATGTTGAAGCATGCACCTCTACGTGAAAAATGACGGCTTGAATCTATATTGCAGAAAGGAATGTGATTTTATTTCCCTAGATTGCACAGACTCCATGTGCGATACATACACACACTCTTTGAAGTTATGCTCAAACCGAGATTTAAAGAGACACAATCAGGCTAAAATCATCAAAAAATCGGTAAATGCGCAACACAAAAAGTGAAAAAAAACTTTTGCAGTTTTTGTCTATGGACATCAGTGTGTGTTTACATAATATGGTCATATTAAGAAGACAAAAAAAAAATAGCGATTTTTTAATGATTTTAGCTTGATTGTGTCGCTTTAACTACTCTAACTGTCTGACATTATGTTTATTTGTATATGAATATATATAGACCCCCTATATAATAAAATGAAAATAAGATGTCATAGAATATCCTCTGAAGTGAAGCAGAGATCCCGTATAAATTGAGATTTAATTCAGAACGAAGAATTTTGAAGATAACACCCGTGCATGGCCTCCTAATTCAAACAGACCCATCGGACACAAAACATTGAGCCAATCTTGCTATAAGGCTGGACCAGCTTCGCAGACGGCGGTATGACCTTATATCAACTTTGATTCAATGACTTGCATCTTTCAACTTTGCCCATAATCTTGAAAAATGCCCTCAAACGCATTTAAACATCTTGTTTGTTGAATATGTACAACCGATTGAAGATGGGGATGCACATGCGATATAAAAGTAAAACAATAAAGCTTTATTTTGTATTGACAGGAGTGCACATGGCCCTTGTCCACCAGAGATACATGTCCCTAATTTAAAAGAAGATCGCATCGATGATATAGAGAAAGCTAAGCTGAGACCAAAGTGCCCAGATATTGTATGTTTAGAATTACCAGAAAAGTAGGTTTGCTTTAAAACAATTTTCATCCCAACTAAGTTATCTGTAGTATTTGTATTTGAACATATATAGTATTATTATTATCACAGTCATGAGGAAATTGAATAAATTAACAATTTATCAGAGCTGTAAATAGACAACTGTTGGAAAAGTGTGGTTGCATTGGACTTATCCCCTGAATGTGGGCAAGTATTTGTAATAAGTAAGCCATATACATCGACATATTAAACAATGACTTGTCAAACAATGTGAATGCATGAATAATGAAAAGAATGGTCCCAATGATATTTCATAGATTTTTCTTGTTTGCTCACTTTGTCTGTAATGCCACAACACCGCACTGTTTCATCCCTCTGTAAAGTGTATCGTTTATTTGTGTAGAGGTATTTTAGAACTTTTTAAACATGGATGCATATAAAAATTAATTTTTTTTTTTTTAATAAAGCTTATTTATTTAAATCCACCCACCCCCTAAATATTGTGATTGTGTTATAAATATTGCTGGCATTGGTTACAGTAAATGTGACTGGTACGGGGAATGTGAGTGGTTGACAGAAGTTGACGAGCCTCATTGTGCCCTGAGAGAATTAGAGAAAGAAGGTGAGAAATAGGTCTTGTCATTTTCTATACATTAATTATCGTTTCAACGTTAAAATACACAAAAATATTTAAAAAAAAATTATGCACATAACAAATCATCACATAACAAGAATATATCAACCATTTCAAACCTGGATATAACAGAAGAATCTTCACCTACCACGAGCGCTATTCTCGACTGAGTGGAAATTACTTGAGATGGGTGTCAAGTTAAATAAAAATGCCATATGTTAACCCTTAAACCTTACAGCGCGGGTATCGACTTTAGTCGTCAGAATCTGACGTCTGTAGACGTCAGATTCTGACGACTAAAGTCGATCCCCGCACTGTATAAGAGTAAAAGTATTTCTAATGGGCGTAGACCCATAACATATGTATTCAAATGAATCGTAAAGAGCAAACGAAGGCATTTATGATGTTTTGAAACTGGAACAAAACCTTTGGCCTCCAATGTTTTCATAAAAAAATTCAGTGCTTCAAGGGTTAAACCGCTGAATTAAATAATTGAATCCCCCCTACTTGAAGTTGTATATCGCTACCGCGACCCACAAGTTCAATTTCTTTAACTTGAGACTAAACATTTGCAAATATTGATGTTTAAACGCACATTTTGTTCCCAACAACTGCGTTTTAAGCGGCTAATAAAAAACGACTGTAGTCACGTTTAGTGGTTTGAAACAGGTTCATGAAAATTTTGTTTCTTAGTTTCCCAGGTATAAAAAATTAGGTCAGTCCTCTGGGATGTAAAATGATGCTTTGGTGCATCATGACGATTCAAAGAGTTAGTTAAAGCCTTTATATTCAACTCACGATTCAGGATAAGCGCCACCAGGGTAGGGGCCTGATTAGAACTTATTGGAAGCATGGTTGACGCTAAACATAATAATTATTTTTCGGTGCACACATAGACAATAACCAGAAATAAATACAATACCAATATGTCAAAGCTTTAATGTTTTATATGATGAAAAATATGTCAAATTGAAATATTTCACATTGATTCCAAACATGATATATGTTATGCTAACAATATTACACATATTGGTATTTACATTTATTTTTTATCAAGGCTGCCCCCCACCAGGGGGAGGCTTTTTGTTTTTGTACGGTTTCGACCGCCGGCGGCGGCGCCGCACTTGGACGCCACCTCCTATCCATACCATGTCACCCTGATATCTACAAAACCGCTTTTTCAATTCATTTGATGTTAAACATACTGGATACAAATATTAATTCCGAGGCTGCATCAATTTTTCAGAAAGTTCGGGAGAATATTCGGGTCATGACGGCCATCTTGAAGCTTTTTTCGTCAAATTAGGACCTTGTCACCCTGATTACTTCTAAGCCGCTTATCCGATATACTCAATATTCAAAATACTGCACAGTAGTATTAATTCCTAGCCTGCATCAATTTTTCAGAAAGTTTGAAAGAATCTCCAGGTCATGGCGGCCATCTTTAATCTTATTTTCGTCAAATTAGGACCTTGTCACCCTGATAACTTCAAAGCCGACTATCCGATCAAAGCCGATATACTCAATATTTAACATACTGCATGCTAGTATTATTATTCCTAGACTGCATCAATTTTTCAGAAAGTTTTGGAAAATATTCGGGTCATCTCGGCCATCTTTTTTTCGTCAAATTAGGACCTTGTCACCCTGATAACTTCAAAGCCGCTTATCCGATATACTCAATATTCAAAATACTACATGGTAGTATTAATTCCTAGCTTGCATCGATTTTTCAGACAGTTTGGAAGAATATCCGGGTCATGGCGGCCATAAGCTTTTTTCGTCAAATTAGTACCTTGTCTTCATGATAACTGCAAAGCCGCTTATCCGATATACTCAATATTCAACGTACTGCATGCTAGTATTAATTCCTGGACTGCATCAATTTTGCAGAAAGTTCTGGAAAATATCCGGGTCTTGGCGGCCTTCTTTCATCGTGGGCGGGGGCCCTAGGGTAGTGGTTAGCACCGCTGCCTTTCACGCCAGAGTTCGGGGTTCGGTTCCCGGACTCGGCGGTTTGAAAGAAACAAAAATGTTTCTTCCCCATCCACGTGTGAAAGTCAGTATTGCGGGGAGCCTCCGTGACCGAGAGGTAGCGTGCTCGGCCTCAGACCGCCAGGGCTCGAATTTCGAATCCTGTGTCTGGAGGACAGTGTCATCTCAATCATCTCACCATCCTCAGGAGGTTCTCCTGGCCCAGTTTAGCCTATATGTGCACAAAGGTGGCCTAAAGCCCGATTCATTTCATTTCTTTCATCGTTTGCGGTCAAAATAGCACCTAGTCAGCCTAAAGCTGCTAGCCTCTGCCTCATAATATTACTTGATAATTACATGTACAGATTGATTATCTAGTAAAATTGTATTTATTGTATAACGTTTATTTGAAAAGTGAGAGGGGGAGCCTTCTTGGGTGTTTTACATGGTAAACACTCACTTCTAGTTTCAAATAGTATTTGTTATTTCAGTGAACATAGGAGTGTACATCGGAATAGTCAGCTGCATCGTTGGAGCCAGCCTTATTGCACTTATACTAGCGCTAACTTGGGATAACATAAGACAACTATGCAAATGATGAGCCCTTGGAAATATTCACAGCTGATCATCGGCGCCACAACATACTCAGGGTCATATAATGCAAAACTGGTCGTTTTTGTTTCACAAAAAACCTTTGCAATACAGTATCACCTAATTTGGATAAAATAGTCATTGTAAAAGAAGTAGTATACGTGTATTGCATCTTAACCCTTTCAATCCTGACTTACCATAGTCATCATCATCCACTACAAGCCGTGAATTGCTGCCGCAATTCTCGACTTGTAGTGGATGAAGATGACTTGATGTGGCTTAGAAATTAAAGAAAATTATCATGTATTGGTAAAAAAGTTTCATGGAAATTTTCGTTCTAAAACCCTCAGTTTCAGGAAAATTAAGTATGTTTTCAGGGATGTAAAAGGATGCTTTAATGCATCCTGGGGGCTTAAAGGGTTAATATTAGCATTTTTTTATGCGTCGTTATTACCAAATCAAATGTATATGTTGTAAAAAATAAAATATTTTCCTACAATTTGTTGTGTTGTCGGTGTTTTTAATATATAATTATATAATCACCGTGAGCGCTTTATCGTGGCCGTGTTCTGAGAGGTCACAGTCCTCAAAACACGATTATAAGAAATAAACTGAAATCAATACATGTAAGAGAGCATGCACTATTTGATTTTCAGGGAGGGGCAGGTTATTTGTGATAATTGAAGTCATAACAAGCTGTCAATAAATAATTATGTGTGCAACCATAAAAAAAATCGTGTTCACTAGGCCTACTCGAAATAAATAATTGAATTCCATTTCAAAATTAGGCCTGCATGATAACGTTAAGGATTTGTTATATTTAGATAATTATATGTATATATATATTATATATCTTCTCTTTAATGGTTGTTGTGGACAGAGTTATACAGCATTCAACAGACGTATCAACTGCCTACTAATTTATCATAGCATATAAACTAGAAAATAAATATATTTAGGCTACACCAATCCATATCCTAATATTATAAAGTCATATAGTGAAATGACCTTGGCAATTGACCTTGCTTCAAAATTAACTTATCGATGATTGAATTCTCTTCTGGTGGCCACATTGGATTTTTCCACATTGTGACATCAGGGAATCATTGATTATAGTGTATTTTATTTATTAAGGACATGTATAACCTATAAGCAGAATAATGTTTTCAAAACAGTTCTGTCTTGAAAGTCAGAGTGCTAAAAGTCAGCGAGCTTTTAAAATCAGGTTAAAATGGAAACATTATTTTAAAACGTGGAATTTTAGCTGTAAAAAGACAGCAGGGAAAATTGATCCGGATCGGCGTAGTGTTATTTTATAAAGGTTGTTTTTGGACTGCTAGTTAGTGGGATATGGGTGTTTTTTAAGTGACTCGGCCATGATAAATTAAAGATCGAGAAAGATAGGCCCTAACCATTCTTCAAAATAACTTGTAAAATGGATTCCTCAATCAACAATATGTATACAAAGTAGGATTACACAACTGTTTCTGACCATAAGATCAGTTAAAAAGATATGCTTTGGGCAAAAATTGCATAACGCCAATATAATCTACAAGTTGCCTAAACGCATCTTCCCACACAAGGCTAGCTTCCCCCGAGGCCGTAGACCGAGGCTGAATCAGTGCTGAATCAGTGTTAAAACCATCTATTGGAGTGGGGACTTTCAAGAAAGATTTTTTCTGTTTGACCCAAGTTTGACCTCTGGCATGAGTGCTGCTTTAATGCAGGGCCACTGTCTACGACGCCGTCCCTGCATTAAGCAGCACATGTCTGGTGGCCTAGAATTTCACAGGAAGTATCACAGACAGCTCCCACCACATCACATCAGACACGAGACGTTACATGCGGCAGGATTGGATTTATGTTGAGCCAATGTCGCAGACAGTGGGCCAACATTAAGTTGGCATTTGGTTGAAAAATTAATGAATATTCAATATCTAAATCATCCTCCCTACCCCAATAGGTGGATGATAACACTGATTCAGCAAAGCTCGGTCTGCGACCTCGAGAGCAGCGAGCCTGGCTGTCACGAAGATGCCTAAACGTGTTCTGAGATTTTGCTATCGTTTTCAGATGTCTATTGGTCATTTTTTTTATGGCAATTAAGTGGTCCTATGTAGACCTAATGATGCAAATATATCAGCCTAACTTTCAAGATCGTCTCGTTGCACGGCTACATTAGTTGGCATAATCCATTTAACCATAGTCATGTTGCCTCCATTCCTGGCCATAATATGTGAAAACTATTTGGAAATGGTTGCTGAAGATCGAACACTGGCGCATCCACACATAATCAACAGCGATTCACTTGATTGTCGAGTGCACATAGACCAGTGATTACACCGTGTGAAGCTAAATAATCTCAAATCGGGTAAAGGTATGGGAATACCTCTCCAGGTGTAATAATCATAAGTGTATCATTGACTTTTAATTACTGTATCTGTGCAAAATTAAATTGGCATGATGGAGAATAATCATTTATCGTTATTTAAAGAACATATTATATAGGTCTATTCTGAAACTATGACAGTGTTCTGTGACAATCATAATTATTAAAGACAATGTGTAAGTCATAAATGTATTTGATAATTTATCATTGCCTTCCGAGCGTCATGCAGGTTCTTTCTCGGTACAATCCCTTACCTATAGTACAATAAATTAAAAACAAAGAAAAAAGTTCAAACATTTTATTTATTTCAAAATCAGTTCGATCAGTCAGGAATACAGATAACACATTTTCTAGATAAGAAGAGTTCAAGCACATATAACCGAAAGCATCATTAAAATTGAACATCAAACAAAATCTCTAAATTTGCTCTGGGCTATTATCACAAAAGTTATTAATATTAGTTATTTAAACGTTGGTATAAACTACGTCGCTGATGTGGACTCCACGTCACGTCAAATACACGTCAGCGACGTGTAGCCTATTCCAAGTGGGAATTCCGTTTCGCGCCCGCTGGATTCTTCCTATTTAAAATTGAGAATGTTGAAACGTCTATTGTTTTTTTTTTTAATAAACGTTTACTGTAATTTCTTATACTCATATCTTAACCAAACAAAATCTGCAGTAAATAAATTTCTTGTTTCAAAATAATATTAGTTCAATAAAATTCACAATGCATCGTTGAGTCTCGTTAGATATGGTGATATCTACCAATCTCGGCATTCGTCAAGGCAAGGCTGACATAGGTCTGGCAGTGGTGACTTATATGCAGAGATCAGCAAATATCAACACCCCCTCCCCTACGACGTTGTATGCTGCATAATCATGAAATAAATAAAAATCTGACATACATAATTATGTAATTATATATAATCAATGACAAATAAAGTTCACAAGAAAGCACTTAATTTCATTAGTAGGCCTAGGCATACGTGGTAAAGTGGGAGATTAAAAAAAATAACAATCCTACCCAAATTTGATCCCACTTTATCAGATAGGCTTACTCGTTAATATACGCTGTAGGCTGCCAAGGATCGATAGCATTACAAATAATATCGCATCAGTGGCGATGATATGAAAGCGGCATGCACTTCACTTGAAATAAGGCACGAAAACTCAAGCCACAAGGGCTGTCGCTTATGCCGATAACGGCGATTCTCCAAGTGATTCTAACTTCACTTTAAAATATTTCCAGTGTAATAATAAATAAAAAACAGAAATAATTAATTAAATTTGTTTTTTCGGTGGAAAGAAGGTTATCAATATGCTAGACGGCCGTCGCCTAATATACAAGCCAAATTCTGGATTTTTCTCGCATTGGCCGAAATATTTATATTACTTTTTCTCAATCTGTTCGCTTTAAAGTCAACAATACCAGAAAAGTGGTAAATATAGCCTACAATATACGCTCATAATTGTCAATTTGGAATCAGCCTCTGACGACCATTTAACATTTCTAATACGAAACTCACTGAATGGGCTTTACATTTATACTTTATAATGATAAGAAACAAATATTAACGAGTTGTCTCCTTATGGTCACCACTTACATTTTCCCCTCGGTTTGACATACAAGGAAGCAGTGCGTTCACATGAATATACCCTAGGCTACTAGAGAAAAGGTTATAGATCGAGATTCCACCCAGACATAGTCAAATCTACCTTACGTCTTTGACGTACATGGGTGGATGGGGGCATTCCAAGAACAAGGAAACATTATTTCGACACAAAGAGAAAATTCGTCCAAAAACTGTTTTCAATTGTGTGCTATTACTTTTCTAGTTCTTCGAATTGTTTAGAATTAACACAATTCAAACCCACAGATACCCATTTACTATTTCTTCACAAAATGCACAAATCGGGTCAGATATTACACATTTCCTGCGACCAAAATAACCCGCCAGCAAACATGACAACAGAGCTAAAATTTCGTTGAAAAATATCTATTGACTTGACTGATGTGTTGGTTCCTTCTGTATCGTCCTGTGTAAGTAGACCTGAATAATAAAGACATTAACTCAAAATCCATCCATAGCGACATATCTGCAATAAAAGGTCTAATTGAAGAGAATTTCGATAACCAGTGCAAGACTATCCAATCTCATACCGAAAGCAATATATGTCTTAACTCAAAGGTAACAAGTCACACTTTTTACGGTCGTAAGGCATCAAACTAGAAAGAGAAACAGCTAATTTTGACGTGTGTGCGACTAACCCTTTAAGCTTTCTCGTCCCATGTATGCACCACACAGCATATTACATTGTATGCTGTGAATACTCTGTGACTAATTTAAATGTAGTGGAATTTATTTTATATTGTGCTATTCTGTCTCAGCTTAGCAAATTCAAGAAGATTCCGAGCGGGCTGGGGGGGGGGGGGGGGAGGTGAATCTGGCTTTACGTCGCTATAGTCACTACCCCCTCCTTTTTTCTATTGTTTCCAGACAGGATTATCTCGCTTAAAAACGAGTGGACTATATTTCACCCTGCATTATTAAGGTCTACCAGTGATCATTTTAAAAGCGACACAATCAGGTTAAAATCATCAAAAAATCTGTATTTTTATTTTGGCCTCTAAATATGACCACATGTTGTAAACATGGACATAGACTAGAACTGCAAAAGTTTTTTTTAATTTTTGTGTTGCGCATTTACCAGTTAAAGGGACATGCCCACGCTAAAATTATTTAAAAATCGGTGATTTTATTTTGGCTTCTTAATATGACCATATGATGTAAACATGTCCATAGATTGGAACTGCTAACTTTTTAAATTTTTGTGCTGCGCATTTATCAGTTAGGCTAGATATAGAGAAGAAATTCCTGACTTCTAATTTTTGACAACCATGTCAAAAATAGGAAATACGGGAATTTCGTTTCTATATCTAGCCTAACTGGTGAATGCGCAGCAGAAAAATTAAAAAACTTTTGCAGTTCTAGTCTATGGACATGTTTACATCATATGGTCATATAAGAAAGCCAAAATAAAAATCACGGTTTTTTTATGATTTTAGCGTGGGCATGTCCCTTTAAGCAAGAGATATAAAAACAAAATTCCTCATTTCTTATTTCGGACATGTATGTCAAAAATAAGAAATACGGGAATGTCTTCTTTATATCTCGCTTAACTGGTATATGCACAACACAAAATTAAAAAAACTTTTGCAGTTCTAGTCTATAGACATGTTTACATCTTGTTTGCTGAGGTGGGAATGACACATCATAGTGTAATACTAATTATGTCATGACACAACAAACACGAGACGTTGAACCAATACCGCTTTAATGTTAGCCCATCGTCTGCAACGCTGGGCCAACAATAACACAACTTTGGCTCAACATCTCGTGTTCGCTGGGGATCACCTATTAAAGGTATTGTACACATACATTTTTTTAAACTTGAGAAGGACAATTCTGTGAAACTCAATAACCTTGACCTACACCTAGCAATCTATTACCATGAAATATAGGAGAGGGGGACTTATGAAACATACATTTCACAGAGTAGCTATTCAAAAGGATTTCATGTGATGTCACTGTGTTTCACAGAATAATTGATAAAGGAAGAATTACGAATAACCACTGATAACATGAGATTGAAAAAAATCCAAATGCTTATAATGTTCACTTAACGTACCTAAAATTAAGCAGATATTTTTTGTTCATCCCACCATTAGAGACTACTTATTTAGGACCCTATAGCGCAATATTTTTGGATGCAACTATTGCATCCAGATCGTCATCACTTCTGCCAGATATTTCTGTTTAATTATATTGGTTGGTCCTCTAAATTCTTTTTGAAAATTATTTCAGTGGATATTTCGTGAACAATTTCACTGCCCATTTTTTGACACCCAACTGTATTTGAATTTATCCGTTTCAGTGGCTGTTACTAATAAATCTACATGTGTAAATATTGCACTTGGAGAAGTACGACAATTGAAAATAACATGCAGTCTATGCTCAAACATTACCAATAATTACATTTTGAGGATAGCACAAACGAAGCCTGTATTTCTTGGCGATTTTTTTTTAAATCTGAGATTATATCTCCTGAGATATAAATTCGCTGTCACACAGGTATACAAATAATGGTAATTGAGAAATAATCTTCATTCCGTTCCTATTTTCTTTATTTTCTGCAATGTCAAGTGCTTGGGAGAGCAAAACATCCAGCTCTGAGACGTTGTCCATTGTAAATGACCCCCGTACTGTGGATTTTGATTGTGGTGTTTTTTTAAGTGTGGGTCAACGTTTCTGTTATTGTCCAAGTTTAAAACAACGTTGATATCATTATTTTAACAACGGAATGCAAAAAATATCTATTGTCTACTGTCCAACGATGTAATCCAGACACCAGCTGTAAATGGATGGGGATAGGGGTGGAAGGGGTTTCTTTGAACCGGCGGGGGTGACTATCCAATAATGAGTTCAGCAGTTCAGCAGAGAAATAAACACCTCAGGATACGCCCTCGTATATTTAATATTTAAGCACTTTGCGTCATTATTTATCGTGACACTGATTAGCCTACAAGGGACATTGCTTTACATTTTCTGTAAATTATTCAACTTTAAGGGATTGTCAACAGTTCACAACAACATAGCTATACACAATGCATACTTCCAGGCTCAACATCTGAAAGTTTCCATCTGCACAAAGATGATGACCACATACATAGAGGTCAAGACCGATATCTCCAGATTACATGCCAACCAAATGAAAGTTTATGTAAGGCTATTTTATTCGCCTATTTATGTCACACGTTATTCTAGATATGACCCAATATAGCATCAAATTTATTTAATCATGTGGTCGTTCATATGCAGCAATATAAGCCTCTTACGATGCTACGTCCTACTTTTTTCTGTAAATTTGAACAGATTCAATTGAATTTTGCTTTGTGATATTTACAACACACGGAATGCACAGTTGTACAAAGTAGGTGCAGGCTACCTAGACTGTATTCTTGTCTGACTACAGCGTTACAGCGGGTGCTTATGTAGAAACGGCAGACAGGAATTGCATATATTCTTGGGTTATATTGTACTCTTGAAAATATACAGTAGATCTATGTCATTTTTTAAAACTATTCTTAAAACGACCGCCTTCACAAGGCTGTCTTAGCATGCAACCTTTCATCAAACTGTCAGCATACATGCAACGCTGTTCGGGATATATGTCACAACCGTACAAGCAGACATACCTTCCGTCCACTTTGGAAATACCCAGCAACGTCATTGAATTCTTTGCAGGCAGAATCGGGCATCAATACCGTTGAATCTGTAGATATAATTCTAGAAAATACCAGTAATTACCTTATCTTGTTAAATAGAAAGGACTATCGGAAATTACAATGCATGTATTGAATGTAATCAAACTATAATTACTAAAAAATAGAATCTGTTTGAAAAATAAAAGTGACAGTTTTCGTATCTCAATTTACTTCACACATAATATTGATAACATACCAACGCTACAGTCAATGTCTGTTCTAAGGTATAAAAACAAGATATGGAAAAATGATCCAGTGTATCTTGCTGATGATACCAATGAAACACAGAACTATCTTTCCATATAACTTTCCATACAACTGATACAAAATAGTTGACTGTCGAATAGTGCATGTTTTGTAAAGGTGTATTGCTAGGAATCTACCCTATTATTATCATTATGCTTTTCCATGAGAAAATGTTCCCATAGAAACAGTCTGTGAAGGGGGAGTTTTCAGCTTACCTCCAGAATATCCTTCACAAACTTACCTACTTAGTTGAGCTTAGTGGGATAGTTTATAAAGTCACCCGCAATGCAGCCCATCGTGCTTCTGAACAAAGAAAACACAAAATTTGGCTCCTACATCAAAAAACAAGACAACTACTTTTCAGAACATTTCCAATGACAGGCTGTCCAGCACATCCTTGTGAAGAGGTAGGAGAAAGATTGAAGGTAGATTGAAAAGAGCAAAAAAATACAATAAAAGTAGGAAAATGTAGTAAGTGACAGGCATTAAAACTAGAAAAAATCGTTACTGAGCAACAGGGCTAGATTACTTTGTTTTATACATTGTTTTTCACGGGACCACATAATGATCAAAACCAGGATCAATATATTAGTTTATCCAACTGTCAGATGTGCAGTAGGCTATATTTCCCTGAACGAAACAGTTTTATCAGGCACGGGCGGACAGTTGGACATTAGTTTTAATGCCTGAAGTGAAAAAGTAGGAACAAAGTAACACAAATTGCAATTGAGCATCCTGGATACTACATATCGTGGTTCTTATAGTCAATTTTTCTAACACAACCGGTGTAGCTACAAAATGATTTAGCTCTTAGGCCTACTGAATAATGTTGTTTATTTTTACAGTGTGACCAATGTGCCTGGGAAACTTTTTGCAAAGGATCCATTGAAAAGAAATGTGACTGCAGCCATTTTGACGAAAAATTTGAATGTTTTCTCCAGCTATCAAATATTTTTTTGGGGTAATGCACCTTCATAAAATTGGGAGGGGGTCATTTGTAAAATTGGTTAAAGTCTATACAGCTTTAAAAAAAATATATCATGGACATAGGGGTAAAAAGACCAGATGAAGGCCGATTTCACAGCCCCTCCGTCGCACTTTCAGTAACGGCGGGAGCTGATAAAAATATGTGCACATCCCAGATCTTCATCTCCACCATGCTATGTGTTTCAAGTTAGGTGCCTGGGGACGTCTAGGCAGAGCAATTCATAGAAAATTATCTAATACATATTTTTTTCCAACTGAACAAAAAGACCTATAAAGATTAAACACGATTACTACAGAAAATCCTGTATTATACTATTTCATGACAATTATATTTTGCACAGTGTGAAAGATAAAAGAATAGGATTTTTCAGATAAAAAATATGAAAAATAGGAAGAATTTAAAAAAGCAGGATTGATCAGAAATAAGTAGGAAAAACGTTAAAAGTAGGAAAAAGCAGGAAATGTAGGATCACTGGACAGCCTGCAATGATAAATCTCCCCTTCAGAATTTAAGTAGCCCATATATATTTACCAACAAAAAAATCAACTGGAAAAATAAAAAAGTCTACATGTTTGACTAACATCACCAATAATAGTATTGGGGGCAAATATGAGCCCAACAGCAAAACATTCTATTTGCTGTGATGTGGAGGCACCAAAATGCCCTAGTCTTTATGCTATACAAGATTTGTTAGCCAGAATAAAAAAACTTGTATGATTGTATGATCAAATTACATTAATTGAATCAACTAAAACAAGCGATCAGATAGTAATCAGAACATGTAATTAATGTTAAATATTGAAAACCGATATATGACATCACCAACTAAAGTTGGGGACACTCAGGCCCAACAGCAAATTAAGGATTGCTGTGACGTGTCAGCAAAACTTGCCTTCAAATAGTGGGAACACAATCCATGGCATCACGAGTTAAAACTACTTCTAGCAAGCAAGTAAAGGGAATTCCAAGATAAAAGATGTCACCAACTAAGTTGGGTGCTCAAATCTGAGCTCAACAGTAAAATACTGTGACTGTGACTTGCCTTCACTATTAAGCAGCAAACACAAAAATCGTCCATGTAGGTTATGCCAGGAAAGACAAATAATGCCAGTCGCCAACATAAAGTTAGGGGCCGTGGCCCAGCAGCAAATGCTGCGACAGCAAATTTGTCATTGCTCCACCTATAACATCACACTTTTTTGTCCTTTGCATTATTTTCAAACTAAGACAAAATGTAAAATGAAACTGCAAGAATTTTATATATATTAATTATTACTACGAAATTAAGTAAGCTTTTATTTTCAAACCAAGCAAAGAGGAAAAAAAGAGACTTCTAGATAGAACGTTCTGTTACATTAGTTATTTAGTGAATTCAATATATTTGCAAGAGTTGAATGCAGGAACAAAATAACAGGTTCACAATTTTAGATTGGTGGGGCAATAGTAGCATACAAATATCGCAAAGCGACGAGATGGGATTGGAGCATGCTCCCAGAAAGTTTCCGGTAGGTGATTTAGCTTTAAAATTCTGTGTTTATAATTTAAAAAATTAAATATGTGAGTAACCTATAATAATCAAACAATTCTCACAAGATGCAGAGTAATTTCGAAATATGTGTAGACAATGAAGGAGACAAAATGTACAGGCCTGTAACCAGCCTTAGTTCATTTTAAAACATGTTTGAATTTGTTGGAGAAAAGAGGTAGGTGCCACAAGTGCCCTATTCTTAAAGCTGTTTCGGGGGCATACATCCTGGAAATAAATGTGCAGAAATTGGTCTATATCATTTTTGGTGCTTCATATTGATTTTTTTTGCTGGTCACAGGCCTCGTGTATATATAAGATAAAAGGTGTATTTTTTTTGGAAAAAAAGCTTTAATTGGACCTTCACTTTAAATCCTATATCAATGGGAGTGATGTTTTACCAAATCCTACCTTTTAAACAAATCAGCAAAAAGCAATACATCCACAGTCACATAAATTAATACTGAACATATTGACATCGGAAAACACATTGAAGACAGTTTATTTTCAAATCAATTCTATAATGGTATATATAAAATAAAACAAGCATTCATCAAGTAAATGCGGCACTGGTTTAAGGAGTTATTCTTAACATTGTCAATTAGGTACATCATTTGAAATGTACCTCATTGGCATGCCGATTTGTTTTTATATTAATACAGTCGTGTGACATAAAATATTTCAATAAAATTGATTATTGCCTAGCGAAAATTCATAAAACCATTAGTTGTTCATCTAGACAATAAACATAGTATCACCCACCTTTACAGTGTTTGAGAATTACAGCCTGTCCTAGATTAGTAGAGACTGACCTTATATTTGTAGGATTCAGAGCCAGTGAAACTAAAATATGTAGGCAAATGTAACTAAATTTAGTTCAGTTTAATTGCCTTGACTTACATTAAAGAAGCTAACGTGCGTAAAGGGCTTTGTTGGGAGATCAGTCCGTCACACTGCTGCAACCCCTTTCCTGTCCAAAAACACAACAATTGTGTCAACAGAAGAACAAATCCACTTGTGAATGAACCCTTTTCGGAAATAAATAGATCTTGAATTTTACTTAACTGGATTTTGACATAATTACATTTGCGAGAATTTTTTTACGAATGGGGTATTTAGCACTCTGGAGACTTAGCTGCCGTGTGGCAATAAAAGCCGCTTGCATGATGTGTAGCCTATCTATACAAGTAGCCAATCAGTAGTGTCCTCCACCGCCTCCATGTGGTGGCATCATCCTCATACCTCCTCCGTAGCCCATGGGTGGCATACACGGATGACCAGGTCCACCCATAGGAGGCATATTTGGAGGAGGACCTGGAGGTAATCTTGGCCCTCCACCTTGTCCAGGTTGTTGCATCATACCTGTAACATATCACACAAATTAAACAATAAATGATTGATCTGCATTACGAGAGGTCATTTACATAGTGTAAGCAAAGGGGGGGGGAGAGATACAGTAGAACCTGCTATGAGCAGCCACCCTTGAGACACAGGAAAAGTGGGCTTTTAAGGCAGGTGGCTGCTCATAGGAGGTTCATTTGTATACAAAATGTCATTTTGGGGAAAGGCCAAGTGGTCTCTCATAAGAGTGGCTGTTCATAACAGGTTCTACTGTACAGTCTAATTAGGATGAGCAAAATCATTGTTTTCGCATTCCAAAGTGGACATTATATGACCCATTGTGGCCTGATTATGAAGTTTCACATCCATAAAACTTTGTGGGACTGCTCCTTTGATAAAAATACTTGAGTTCACAAAAGTATAATATTTAATTTCAGTTCTGGGAAAATTAAATTTCAAACAGAAAATAGTTTTAAGTCATTACTTGATGGATAAGAATGTGATCATTTATGTGATTATTTTTTATTCTCATGTTTGTAGTGTGTGACTTCCATGAAAAAGGAAAACAAAAACAGAGAGAATGACAGAAAATGAATTATGTGAAAATAACTGGGGAAATGTCTTGAAAAATTCACAAACCTGGCATATTAAAATTTTGTCCACTTGTCATCATGGGTGGAGGTACAGGTGCAGACATTGGTGTATTTTTTCCAAATGATTGATACTTAGGATTTTGACCACGCTTCTCTTCCTAAAAGCACATACCAGTAAAAATTATTGTAAGATGAACAACACAAGACAATTTCAAAGATAAAGCCTACAGAAAAGCATGAATGTTACTTGTATGTGAAGACAAGAAAAATAATTGTTAAAAACAAATATATATCATGTTAACAAAAAAGCACATTTTCTTGAGATTACATCCTAGAGGATAGCATGATGATGATTGCCAACAGAAGATTATAACTTGTTGACCAGCCACCGGACTGCCACACAAATCAACAGGTCATGAAGAGTTAAAGCGACACAATCAGGCCGGTAATCATCGTTTTTATTTTGGCTCCTTGATGTCTCAAGTATATCAACATGTCCATAGACTAGAATTGCAAAAGTTTTTTTTAATTTTGTGATGCGCGTTTACCAGTTTAACGAGAAAAGGACAAGATTTAATTTCGAACAGGCATGTACAAAATGAGAAATACGGGAGTAATGAGGCTTTGGGCAAACTTGCTACCCTAAATTTAAAAGACTTCCACAATTCTAATCTATGGACCATGTTCACATTTTATGGACAGATCAAGAAGCGGAAATACAATTTTAGTTTTTAGATGATTTTTGTCCTGATTGTGCCTCTTCACATACATGATGTGGCTTCACATGCATTAGATATAGTGATGTGTGTTTCTTCAGCTGTCAAAACTGAGGACTGAGATAAGATATGGAAAAGTAAAATTTTGTTAAAAGATAAATGCCATTACCCGTATTCTCATACAAGTTACAATATATCGCTTCTGATTGGTCGAGATGCCCATCTTGACCAATCGGAAGCCTACGATATATCGTAACTGGTACAAGAATAAGGCCCCACGTCTCAAATATGTTTGACACAAAATATGTACCTTATGTGAATGCTAGCCTGCATAGACTTAGCCAGAAAATGATAAAAGGGAGTCCAAATTGACTTCTTGTTGGGATAGGACGGGGTCTGTTGTCCAAAAGGCCGTCCAAAAGATGGCTGGACGGTCTCTGGCTAAGTCCTTGCTAGCCTGGGCAATAAATTCAACTATGTAAATACTGACCTGAAAAATGTTGTTGAATATATATCATAATAGATTACTTACGAGTGATATGTCTTCATCAGGATGTATCAATTTTATGGTCATACCAGAGCTTGATTCTGGTTTCTTTATTGTCGATACAGTATTCAACGCCGGAGGTTTAGAAACTGTTTCTGAAGAGGATGCACCTGAGTAAGCAGGGAATGTAGGACGTATCGGTCCGATAGGAGCTGATGATTGTGACTGCGGCATTTTAGGTTTAAAATCAGGACCAACTGGAGCAGAACTTGTTTTAACTTGAGACTGAAAAATAAGTAAGACATAAAAAATCTATTAAAAATTGTGACAAAATTTGTAAAAGTTTTTCTTAAAAGCAAGTCTCTGTCTTGGACTGTTATAACAAATCATGCAAACTAGAATAGAAAATGGGTTCAATATATTTTTTTAATCAAAAATTCTGTTGAACTTTTCTATATTATCTTAACATTAAAAATCATCATTATCAACACAACATCAAAAATATTTCGAAAAAATATCTTCTTGCTCCTAATTCTTTTAGTGATAATTTGATTATCACATGGCATATGAATAAATAGTCTGGGGCACACAAATATTTATTATGATTTACATACCGTTGTTACTATTTACACACCTTAGTTTATTTGTATAAACTGTGAGAAAATTGCTTGATTTTGAAAAAGTGGCTCACTACACAATTGTATATAAAAAAAGCTTTATCCGCCAGCAGGTATATGGAAACTACCTTTTATTAAGAATATGAAACATTAATTTTGGAACTATATAACTATGCACTTTTCTCAAATGCAATTTAATGGCTCTGTGAATCTGTGTGTGTACACTATAATACTTTAGGTATTATAGTACAGAGATAAAACATATATAGTTGCAGGTTTACTCTCCAAATCTTATTTGATTAGTGAACTGTAAAAGCATTATTACTATTATCTATTTTTTATTGGTATAAACTAGATGAAACAACTTGATAAAATACCTGACCAGCAGCAGGGAAAAGCGGCTTTGAAGGACCACTTTTACTACCTTGCATAGAAGGTGGTAATGGAGGTCGATTGGACATTGAGCCTGGTGGCATAGGTCCTCTTGGAGGCATACCTGGCATCATAGGTCCTCCAGGACCCATAGGACCATGATGCATTCTCCTGAAGTGACAATGATATAATTATGTCAAATTTACAGATTTCAAAATCTAACAAAACAAAAAAGAGTAAAGAATTTGAAAATAATGGACACTCGCTACCAAATGTGCATGTGATATATAATTTATAATAATGGGGTTGAGTTACTCGTGGGTACACTCCAGGCAGGCACCGCTATCAGTACCTTTCAAATATAAAGGTAATATAAAGTCAATCTAATGAAAAGAAGAAGAGTTCAAGATATTCACTGGAATGCAACAATGTACATCAAATACTTACGGTCCCATTGGTCCCATAGGTCCTGGAAGAAAAAAATATATAAATAAAGTTTTGTGTGGTCTAATTGACTTTTTATTACTTAAATGCAAAAAAATTTTAATTGAAAGTTAGACGATAGAACATTCATGGTGGATATTGGCTTAATACAATTATTAATACATATCTAATTATTTATGTTAAATAATTTGCATGCCAAATATGAATTTTTTCACATTTCACAATTAAAAGTTGATTGCTGATCTCCTTAGAAAGAATATTTATCAAGCTCTGTGAACAGTTTATAACACACTGAAGAAGCAAAACTTTGTTTCTATGTTACTTTTAACAACTATGTATCAGTTTCACGACAAAAAAATCATGTTTCAAGTTCAATTGGATATAATCAAATTATACTAACCCATTGGGGGCATTGGTCCCATTGGTCCCATGTGACCCATAGGTCCCATCGGACCCATAGGTGGCATACCCATTGGCATATTGCCAGAAGTGGAATTTGGAGGCATTCCTGGCATTGATGGAGGACCTGGTGGCATGCCTGAGCCTCCCATCATGGATGACCCATCATTAGAATTCTCATCATCACTGTCAAGGACCTTTGGTCCATCACCTACAACAAGAAATAAATGAAAAACATCAGGGACAGAAATAAGGTGTTTCTGTTTCTGTGCAGGCCTTCAGATTTAACTGTTGCAGTTATCAAGTCAGGTGAGTGAAATACAGCACACTAAGAAGTTGTCAGATTGTTTTTTAAATGCAAATTTAAAGGCTTGTTTTTTTTTAATTTCATCAACAAGTTTGGCATCCCCTACCTGTTGCTAAATATCTTATATTATATCTCATTTATAATTTTTATTAATTTGTGTAGAATTTAAACAATCTCAAGTTTTTCAAGCACCCGTACGAATACAGATAATAAATTTTGCACTGGACAAATTATTGTGTAGAAAGTCAACAAGCTAATTGAACAAGTACACACCTTTCCCCATTTTTTGTCGTTCATGTTCCTTGACGTCATCCTCTGGAATACCTTCCATTCCATAAATTTCTATTTCAACATTATTTCTTCCAGGGAGTGAATTGGGTACTTTATCGACTTTCTCTTTATGCACCTGCAAAAACATTAGTATATGGGTTCAAAAAGGTGTGTTTGCGGTACATTATAATGTTTTTAACTCTAGAAGTTTTAAAAATATTTTTTTCATTGTAAGTGATTTTAAAAGAGCCAGTAGTGTAGCCTCTTGTGTTTTCAGCAGCTATAATTTGATTTTCAGTGATTTTTTTTATTTGCTGCCATATACTGCGCATCAAATTTCATTCATATAAGAAGATGCATAGACATAGTACTACCTAGCTAATGGCATTATAGGTAACAAAATTTAAATGAAATTATATTCTTAAAATACAAAATTTGATAAGACACTTACTTGCATACAGTGGATGGAAAGGCCAGGACCTGTGTAAAGCTTTTTGTGACATATGTGACATTTAAAATGCTTTGCTTTCTGATGCTGTATGAGTATTTTTTCGTCATCAAATTCTCGATTGCAATACCTGTTCACAATTAAGGAAACTTCAAAGAAACTCACAGAGGGTTTATTAAGTTTAAAGGTGCCCACATTGAAGTATATTCTGGTATAGGGTTTCCAAAACATGACTTTCAGTTGAATTAGGATACAAATTGCCGCATATATGTGGCCATACTGCATCATTCAGAACTCTCATATAATATGTTTTAATGATTGTATCACCGAATGATATTCAAACTGTCGCCATTTGAATTTGTGTAAACACGCCATATGCTTAATTTTAGTCATGTGAACGTGGCGTAGGCAAGCTGAGTGAGCAGACACAACAGTTCAGTTGTAAACACACTATCCACAACATTCACATGTCATCAAACAAGAGGGAGATCTCTGATGTTATAAAATGTGGGGTGTGTTGAAATCCGTCAATCAGCATCTAGCCCAAGGCCTATTCAACAATATCAATTATATTCGCTCACAATATCCTAGTATATAACTCCACATCCCTTCCCCTGATTGAACAACATTAGACGCAGACACAACAAATCAACCCACGTGACCAAGCCTTCTACTGAGAACCAACACATTTCAAAAGACTATGTAGTCTATTATTGCACTAAGGTGTTTTCTTTATTTCCAACGAACACAGTGTATTTTTTAAGGTATATGGCCTCGTCAAATCGGGTGCCCGGGGCTACCAGTTGAGCTGGGGGGGCTACCACAACGGTAGCAGCCGGCGGGCTACCAGTAGCAATGCCAGCGTAATTACGACGTTGACACGTTGTGCGCCGTGCATCCGTTTATATGGGAAAACAACACTTTGCTATTGGCCTGCTATTAGTGTTTTTTCTTGTTGAATGTTTCTAAAAATTATGTGGTATATTCTAAAGACTGTATTCTCTCACTTGTTCTAGTTTAAATCGCTCTAGGCTTGTAGCAAGGTATTGTGTACACGGATCTGGCAAAATTGACCAAAAATAAACCATATCTCTGGACTCCAGTGACAAAATTATTTTAAAGAATAAGATGCATAGATTTAGAAGCCATTTGAATTGGAGCTCTTTTCTTATCCAGTTTTAAGCTATGTCCAATCAAAAATACCCCCTCATCTACGAAATATGCTATTTTTTATCAGTTTATGCACCTTAAGAAAAATTTTAAATTACATTTTTTATTCATCTAATATTTTTCAGGGCCAAGTTACATAGAATACAAAGCTGTCTGTAAAAAAGTTAACAGTAAATTTTGCTTTACCTTTTGCACAATTATGCTTTTCGTGCATATTTCTGATATTAGAAAATAATACAAGTCAGATACACATGGGAAAAAGGCGGAATGTAAGAAAATTAAAGTAAGCTGAGTATAGGAAGTGGTAACCCATATGTTTAACTTTATAATTTGAATTCATGGTGACAAAAGTGTCAATTTAGGTGTTCTAAGGAAGACAAACACATGACGCTACATGTGTTCGTCAGTACGTCACGTTTTCATATAATAGCTAAATATTCACATGTATCACAATACAATTATATATTTTTACTGATATCATCTATATTTTTTTACTTTTGAACTGAAGTATATCACTTTTACATTGATTTTGCTTACATAGGAAGTTAAGAATCATTTTCAGACTGGTGATGCTAAACGTTGATCCAAGGAATATAGAAAGACTTTCTATTTTCCTAGGTTAATCATAACACCTTTCCGTGGCTGGGTACTCTGAGGGAAATGTCATTTCCCTCAGAGCACCCAAATGTAATGAAGAATTTATGTAAATTAAAATAGTAGATTTTTTTCAAATATATTATATTTTATAGTTGAATATATTTATATTTCTATTCCTCTTGTCATTATATTTAGTAGTAAGTAGTAGGATATACTAATTACAGACGTGTATGGTGTTCCATTCCCCTTCCCTTGTATTTAATGTTTATATAGTAATTATGTTTTTTCCCTTCACATTGTCATTATAATTATTTAGTTGAATAGTAATTAAGGTAAATGACATAATTTTTTCATGTCTTTTCTCAGATTCACAGTTTGTTATTTTATTTCAGTCCTAATCGGCTCCATTCAATTTTTGTTGCCAGATTTAAGCCTTGTGTTTTTTGTCTTGTGTTCTCTGTACACTTTACTCCACTTTACTCCACTGTGCTGCTTTCCTTTGCTGCTCTCTACCTTCTTTAGCTCTTTAGCTTGATGCTCCACTACTATAACTGCCTCCTACTTTAGTTCTCATGTCCTTTCAGCATCAGTCATCTTCTCTCTCTCGTCTTTAAGCGTGATTTTTTCTCTCTGCAGCTGACATATGCGTAGGTTTTTTCCTGGCAGGTGGTGTCTCTTCTTCTTGAAGCATAGCCTTCTTCTTGTTCGTGTCAATTCTAATCTCAATTATTCGTTTGCCTTCATAATTATTATGAAACAAATAACTTCCACTCCTTTATATACTGTTCTGACTGAAAGCGCCTACTAGTATATGTACCTCATAGTAAACCATCACACCAGAAATCCTAGAAGTCTTAAAATAGGGTTACAAGAAGACATTTTCCGCTACAATGAATATAAAAAACAACACATCATACAAGACATGGATGTCAATATGACTGTCAGAGATTATTTGCTTGATTTCTTTTCTAAGAACTTATAATTATAAAATAATGTCAACCTGATTGCAAAATTTTTTTTAAAAAAACCTCAAAACCCTTATGACACTGAATCATCTGTCCGAGTGGAAAATCAAGATAATTTTAAATTATTTACATATTAAATTCACTGTAGTAGATCATACCTACTGAATACAGTGATATTTTATATGCATCAGTGAAATACATTGAACTGAATAGTATTGGTATTTTAAGTTAAGTTCTGATTTGGAAAGGGTAAATTATGCTTGTTCACTATATATCTTACTGTTCTTGTATTACTCTAACTGACATTGAGAGGCCATATCACAGCTTGAATTTCATATGAATTTTGTACATTACTTAGTACTCAAATATATGCAAGTAACATTTTTATTATTTTTATGTTTCTGTCATTGCTGGATAATATAACATTCTCAAATTTACATCAATCGGGTAGGTTATTGACACTAAAAAGTCAAATTATAGCATTTTCTGAAAACGTGACGTACTGACGAACAAACTTCATCGGCCAAGGAATGGAAAAAAAAAATATCTGAGGAGTAATATTATAGCTGAGTTTATGTGTACTGACACAAGTGTTATCTTGGTAAAGTATAAAATAAACAACTCAGACAGATTTTTTTGTAGACCAACAAATGTAAAACGTGACGTACTGACGAACATTTTTGGTGGTCGGATGAATGTGCGCGTACAAAATTTGTTTTGTTCCGAACCGATGTAATAACACATGTAAATGTTGTAAAAATGAAAGGCTGTTGTGACTGAGTTACTAAAATTGTATTCCTAGTCTGTTATATTTTACAGAAGAGCTCTAACAATAATACTTTGTAAAAAAGACGAAAAGTGAAATTCCCCTTTCTCTGAACAGATAGTATGTCATTTTGTGAAAAATAGCAAAAAAACACATTTTGCACACTTTTATAAATTTAAGACTATAACTAGCAAGTATATGTCACAATATGTTACTTTGAATATTTGTGTGATCAAATATTTTATTTTTTAAAATTTTGTTTTATAAAAATAGAGCTATTTTTCACCCTGAAATACACCATTTTTGCACATAAAGCTTAAATTTACATCTTTGGAAGTACAAAATAAACCATACAAAGTATACATTTTCTGAATTTGCAGATAATTCTGTATCATAATTGATAATAATTAGATCTGAGACACTGCTGGTGTTGAAATTACCAGCAATTATATAGAAAAAGGGACCTGTGTACACAATACCTTGCTACAAGCCTCTATCTCTGTCAGAACGTTCATATTTGTACACGATTCGTCCATTGTTTATGTTGAGATTCCGTGAATTCCGAGTTCCGCCATCTTGTTTTTCACGGAAAATACCGACCCGACTCGGTTGCATAAATTAAGTTATTTCGTGAACGCCGTTGGTCAATATTTGCATGTCCTTTGACCTGTGTCAAGCAGACTACCTCATTATAAAAATGTCTGCGGGAAATTAAATTTGGAGCAGTAGAAGTATATAAATTATGCCTATAAACAACGGGTATCAGAATAATGTACTACTCCGTATAATTTATGTCAAGATAAAAAGCTAAAAAATAAAATTTCATGAATGGGAAAATTTGGGGAAGTTACTGTAGGTAGAATAGGCTGTTTTAAGTCGGATACTATTTTCCTTCCATCCATAAGCTATATCGCATTGGATCGCAAACGGGAAATAGACGCGGGGGGGGGATCACAAGGGGTCACAACGCCACATTCCGGCGCGTCTTACACGCACGTGCAGGGTTCAAAATTAGAGGTGGTCCGGTGGCCCGAGGCCACCAAAAGTTCTGCAGGACCACTGGAACACTGGGTAGCAGAGGTCCGACAGGCCACTGAAATTTTCCGGACCAAAATTGTTTGAAAGATCCTAATTAATTTATTTCTCTGTTGAGAATAGTGGGTAGCAGTGGTGTGGCAGGCCACTAAAATTTCCCAGCCAAAAATTGTTTAAAAGTGTTGTGTATTCAGATACAATTTTTAAAAAATTGACAGGACCACCAGATATAGAAGAGGACCACCAGATTTTGGGGGCTGGTGGTCCGCTGGGCCAGTGCTCCAGAAAGTTAATTTCTAACACTGACGTGTTGATCAGCAGAGAGCTGATGGCTTTTCTTTATATGACGACGAAGTGTCTTTTCCCCGGATTTTTTCATACATGAGTGTTGCCATCATTTTTGTAAATATTACCAGTTTTTCATGCACAATTAGCATTAGGTGATGTGTAGGCCTACATAAAACTGCTTAGCGCTACAGTAATCAGTATGCAAAACCATATCAAACTCTGCAAGGTACACTGAAGTAAGGCAGCATACATGTACGCATATTCAGCTTTGTTTGTAAACACATTGTCCCACGTGGACCTGGTCATTCAAAGACTGTTACTTACTGGTAGACCCTACTACATATAGGCCTACCAGTAGGCTAAGTAGTAGTTTTATTGTGGGTTTTCCTGGCTGTCACCTCTCTCAACAGAGTTGAAGTTTGAACTACATATTTATATGCTGGCAGTGGCAAGTCAATTAACTTGCATACATTTTTAAAGACAACCCACACACAATATGTACAGTGGAATAATCATGTGATCATAGTGATGGATAACGAGACATTTTTACTGAATTACGAAGAACAAACTTCTAAATGGACATGCTTATAAGCCTTATAAATAATTGAATGCTTTGAAAAAATAAGGCTAGTCTATTATATACAATATAGCTATATGCTCTAAATAATTATACTAAATAATAATTATACTATTATAATAATTAGATTCTAATATAAATACTGTAGGCCTTAGATAGTCATACGACATTAGACTCTTAGTCTACTAGGCCCTAGTCATGATACTTGAAATCCACCAGACACCAACCAATCATGAGAGAGGGTGCCTCATACTCTACACTTTAATATCCGACTACGAGAGCAACACTTTTATCTGGGCTACCGCTATGCATTGGGGGCTACCAAAATTTTAATGTTGGTAGCCCGCTGGCTACCAACCATTTTAGAAATTTGACGAGCCCTGTAGGGTCTAAACTAATAATTGTACATAAAATCGTGTAGGCCTACAGTAGTGGCCAGTAGTTTACTATACAGTCAAACCGCACAGTAACTGATATGCCTACCATATATGGTGATGACAGAGATAGCTGACGAGGTCGCAGGTCACAGTCCGTCACAGAAACAGAGTGTCAGACGAGATACTGTGGCAGTGAGGGCATGCTGCATGTAGTGCTGTCTCTGCAGAGCGATAGTGAATGATTTCTCTGATCAATTGGTTTTTTATCTAATTTATAATATAGGCCTACTATAACACCCACTTAAAAACGCCACCAGACAACAACTCAAGGTCATCTCTGAGACTCTGTGTCTGTGGGAACACACGCCTAAAGTTTTGACAGCTCAGGGCGGTCAGCCACACACAACACATATGCCGTGTGTATACATCATATCACGTGCTGTCTGGCAGCGGCGCGGGCTTTACACAACCTGCCAGCACAGTTGCAGCTGCAGCTGACCACACATTGGCGTTGATTCGTCGAAGACATCACCGGGTTTCTATCTACATGTGCTACATAAGTTCCTATCGCAGTTCAAGTAACACATATCATCTAACAGTAATAATGTACTCTAGACTGCTCGAATTTGAAAAACGCTTTTCTCAAGTGCTGAATAAACGTACTGGTACGTTTATTTTTTTTAGCGTGGTTATACTCCCGGTATGGGCTTATTATAAATGGTAAGTTTATTGATTTTTTCACACGCCAATTTTGGGTATGCATTTTTGGCTAAATAAAGCAGAAATGTTTTTACATAAATTACACTGTAAATAAAATGGTTAGCTGTAATCAGTGTGCAATACAGGCCGCGCGATTGTGATATTAGCGCACAATTTGCCGCACTGTGAGAAATGCCAGTGGGCCACGGTGGCGCATAGCGGTAAACATCTTCTTTTGAGAGTTTTTTGTTTGTGATAGCCAGCCCTGGAAGCAAGCACCTGGGCTTTCTGATCATTGATAGCACAGAGTCAGCCCTATAAAAATAAACCGCGGCTTGATTTAATGGAAAATGTAGCAGGGTTGTAAATCTATTTATCTCAATAAATCGGCCATTTTGGTTATTATTAAACTTGTCGATGTGGGATAAAAATATATGCAATATTATGCGAATTAAACTATCACTCAGATGTTCTTTTAGTTTATCATCTAGACTCGTAGAGCCAGTGATTTTCCGTTTCAAAAACAACTCTTTTCCATTTCAGCCAACAGTGAATTCCCTTTTTTTCCCGTTGCGGCTTTCACTGATGAAAAATTACTGTAAAATGGCTTAGAACTCAAACACGCTTTAATGTGACTAACTGCTACTAACCCTTCTAACTTACTGTATTTATTACTTTATATGCAATAAAAGCCCTGGGCATTAATTAGATTACTTCTTGATGTTTCCGATTAAACTGCCTTCTCAAACAGGGTAGGTAGGTGATTCAACTATTTTCGATTGACTCACCAGATAAATAGCTTGAAATTTTCATTGTAAAATATTTTATAGCTGAAAATTAAGACCATCTGGCATGAAATGGAGTTCGGGGGTAAAAACAAACTTTAATTTAACCAGTTTAATGGGTTTAGAAGGACGTCATAATTACAAATTTACTACATGTCAAATGGTCTAACTTTTAACATGTTTGAACTAGAGTCTATATAATATTTTTTGCTGAAAATTTTACGGTAATTGGCGGGTGACTCGGAAATAATCCATGCAAAATTGCATCAAAATCGGTTGAGAATTGACCTGAGAAATCGGCGAAAAACATGTGATACAAGGTAATCTGACAGCAGGTATAGACTATATAGTCATGTCACTCACAGTGGCAGATCCAGGATTTGAAGAAAAGGGGGGGGCCGCTGCTGCGCTCATCCCCCTGGATCCGCCACTGAGTCATGACGCCCAAAAAACGGTGGGCATAAAACAGGAAATTGCCGACACTGTGACAGTCTATGTCTGTGACTATGAGACTATGTGAGTATGTCTATTCTTAGATGGGGCACCTGTCTAACACTTCGTTTTCAGACCGGAAGCTGGATGTTGTTTATTATATATATATAGGCCTATAGACTCCAGAAATTCAAACAAAATGGCTGCCGTTTATACTGTTCATACCAGCTCGATTAGAATTTTTAATTGTTTATATTTTCCTAACGTGACCTTTAAAACTAAATAAAAGTGGCGGGCAGACACTTTTTCGGCGTCACGAATTGATTGTACACCACTAGAAGGTCAGATGAGGGCGGGCAAACATCAAATAGACCTACCTCAAATGTTTTTTCGAAAAGCAGCTCTGGTCAGCCGGGCTGTGACCGGCGACCTCTTCAGCTAATCTATTCTAATCTGGACTAGTCTATGTCTAGACTTTTTGAGAAAGATATTTTAGAAAGATCGCTTGAGAAATAAGCCAACCACAAACCAAAACATACCGATTCGTAACAACGCAATGGCCCAAAAAGCTGAACATTACGCAACGTTGCTGGTCAAACCAAGTGTTCCGTTGTCAAAAATGCCGTTCATTGAACGCCAGAACGGCCTGAAATCAACCTCAGTATGCCTGTTCCACTTACCTCTAGTCTAAGTACAAACAAGCATTTGTTGCAACAATTATGGAATTGAAGGCGAGAGCTGGCATCATTTTTCGTATTCGGGAGAAATCTAATGATGGGAACCCCCAGAAAAGGTCAAACAAATAATGCTTTTAATTCTACAATGAATGATGGCTACATTTCTACCAATAGGCCATGCTATAGACTATAGTGAGCAAAAAGAACAAGCAAACAGAGAAAAATATGTCTTTTATTGCAGTGTAGACTATACCAGCCGTCAGATCAACTTGTATCGCATGTTTTTCACCGATTTCTCAGTCAATTCTCAACCGATTTTTATAAAATTTTGCAAGGACTACCGTGAAATTTTCATCAAAAAACTATTTGGCATGTAGTAAATTTGAAATTACGACGTCCCCCTATAAACCCATTAAACTGGTTACATTAAAATTTGTTTTTAGCCCTGAATTGCATTACATGCCAGATGGTCTAACTTTTTAGCTATACAATATTTTCCGATAAAAATTTCACGGTAGTCGCCGAGTGACTCGCAAATAGTCCATATAAAATGTCATGAAAATCGGTTGAGAATTGACTGAGAAATCGTCGAAAAACATGCAATACAAGTTAATCTGATGGCGGGTATAGGCCTATCACAAATTCACATAAATCCTGAAAAAAAAATGAAAAAAACATCAAAACCATAAAAATGACTGTTTAATAAAAGACTTCCATTCTGGGCCTATTTTTTTCTATTACTTATCAGCCTACTAGTACTATACCAACTGTCAGACTAATTTGTATTGCATGTTTTTTGGCGATTTCTCAGTCAATTCTCAACCGATTTTGATGAAATTTTGCAAGCACTATTTTTGAGTCACGCGGCGACTAACCTGAAATTTTCATCAAAAAATATTAGGCCTATGTAGTCTAGTTCAAAAGTTAAGAGCATTTGACATGTAGTAAATTTTAAATTACGACGTCCCTCTATAAACCAATTAAACTGGTTAAATTAAAGTTTGTTTTTAGCCCTGAGTTGCATTGCATGCCAGATGGTCTAATTTTCTAGGTATATAATATTTTCTGATGAAAATTTCACGGAAGTCACCGAGTGGCTAACAAATAGTCCATACAAAATTTCATGAAAATCCGCTGAGAATTGACTGGCAAATCAACGAAAAAAATGCGATACAAGTTAATGTGACGGCGGGTATAGTAGCCTACTATTGTCAGTATTGACTATAGTCTGTCCAACGGTGGAGGATGGGCCAAAATTAAAGTTAGCTTTTCGGTATCCAGTCCGTCAATTCTCAAGCGATTTTCATTAAATTTGGTAAACCTTATTTTCTAGTCATTTGGCATCGATCCTGAAAATTTCGTAAAAAAATATTGTGTAGTTCAAAAGTTAAGACCATTTGACATGTAATAAATTTCTATTTATGACGCTCCTCTATAACATGTATAAACCCATTAACATCCATTGCGGTTTATTCTCAGAATTGTGTTACATGTCAAATGGTCTAACTTTTGAAATACTTAAAGGAATTTTGTGAAATTTTCAGGGCTGTTGCCAAATGACTAGATAATAATGGTTACCAAATTTCGTGACAATCCCTTGATAATTGACTGTCTGGATACCAAAAAGCTAACTTTCATTTTGGACCATCCTCCACCGTTGGACAGACTGTAACGTTAGATCTAACTATACCCGTATTCACCCTTCACCGTGGTAGATGCGTTTTCGCTCTCATATCGATATTTACCGTTTTTGGTCAATTTACATATTCACTTACTTTGTATGATGGGGCAATTTTTTTTTCAGACGATTATTGAATTCAGTGTGATTACTGGTTGTGAAGTGAGAAAATAAAAAAAACATCGCCCTAAAATTCCGCCGACCATGTTTGTTGATCTTTCCTCTTGTGCACATGGGCTGTCATCAGGTGATCATCCTGGTACTTTGGCTCAGCCCACTCATTTGAAAAGGTGATGAGGGTTATCTCCCGGCTGGGTGGCGCGGGGGTCTACATTCTCAATTTCTATACCATTGCAGTATTAAACAAACGGGCCATGCTCATGCCACGCTAGCAATTAAAGCATTCTAAATGGAAATAGTTTGGAGAACTATTTAATGTAAAGTAAATAGTCTATGACACAATCCACGCTTGTTTTGCACGCATGGTAGCACACACAGAATATATAAATATAATATTTCTATGGATTTATCAGATAAAGGCATCTAGGCCTATTTGCTGTGATGCACTCTCTAAAATGTGCCTGTCCCCGTTGTAAACTTTCAGGCACATTTTGAGACTATTAATGCCTATCTGATATCAGTTATGTGCCTTTATAATAGGTTGTAGCTTTTTATGTAGCTCATTTTATGATTATGAAAAAAGTAGCAGACTTTAATTCATATTTCTGTATACATAGGGCCTACCGGCCGTACCGGTAAGACAAAATATGGAAACTATCAGAAACTGTTATAGCCTGCATGAATAACAACATTACTGGTGATGAGGACCTATGTATAAAACAATTTTTGGGTTGACATTTTTTATAAGGAAAAGATAGGTCTACGGAGAAAATATTAATTATAATAGGCCTATTAAATTATTAGGCCCCTACCTACATTATATTTATCATTCATATTAATTAGCACACCCCCCTGTACGTGATTAGAGGGGGCGGGTGGTGGAGTATTAGAGTAGGCTATTATTTAATTATCATATATAGAGTACATGTTATATTGTGGGTTTTATTTTCAAATCAGGGGTGTAGGCCTTGAATACGGTATAACTAAACCTTCAAAAAATCACTAAGTAATTCATGACTGTACACTAAGCTAATCTCATACATATGTGACTCCCTTCATATAAACTCAATTTTTATCATGTGCATATGGTGGTCTGAGCGTGATAAACAGCGAGATAACAGAGTGACTAAAAATACCACTGTGTTGGAAAGTGAGAGACACTTGAAATGCGACACTGTAGGCTAGCCCCCAGTAACTCGAACAGGTTTCAGCCACAGATTAAGCGCATACAAAATCTTGGGATATTTCTTTGGACTGTCATATCGGAAAATATCGGGCCATAATCAGGTCGAAAATAGTTTCTTTAGAATCAGTAACATTTCAGTTCCATGCCCGCATGCTCAGCTCAGAGGTCGCAGAGTCATTAAAAAAATTTGGACATTTTTCGGACCTTGGGGTCGCGATCGCTCTCAGTCACCGCCTTGTTGAATTTTTTTGGGTAAAGCAAATACATCAATCCACTGCCTCGGAGAGGACGACAAGGCTGTATGCCTGCAAGAGAGGCTCCAGAAACCCAGTTTACGAAAAATAAGAGACACATTGATTTACAAGCGAGACGGAATTATCATTTATTTTTAATGAAAAGGAGCAGATAAAAAACTAATAGCTAATGCTACAAATTTGACATTTTCAGGGCACCACCGGGGCGCGGATGAATAATACAGCCCCCTCCGCCTCCCGGAGATTGAATAGTGACGCCCCCCCCCCCCTAACAGCTATGTTGACTTTAATTATATATATTAAATTTAACTGCCTGCAGTGGGTCCCATATGGGTGACTTGGAGTCCCAGGAGCGTGGGGACTTCCGAACATGGCAACTTCGGAACTTGAAGTGTCCAAATATAGATTACTTGAAGTAGAAATATTTGGTTATAATGGGATAAAAAACAATTTTTTTGTTTTTGTGGGTCGAGGGGGTTGTGGGTCTAGGATCGAGGGATTGTGGGTCGAGGGGGTTGTGGGTCGAGGTTCAAAGGTCGAGAGTTGTGGGTAAGGGTTCGAGGGGGTCGAGGGGGATATGAAGATAACCTGCGATTAGGAACATAAAAAAATTGACGATTATAGCCCGGGGATTACAGCTCAAAAAGCCTACAGAAATGCCCAAGAAGCCCCTCCTTTTCAGGCGATGTTTAGAATCACTCACCAAGCACCTGCTAACTAATCAATTAAAAGAAACTAGCCCACCACCCAATTTAAGCCAAACTCAAACCTTGCAAGGAGTATCAAGATTCTTTCAGTTTATGTTATTTTTTATTGTTAAAATGCTTTAATCTGATGATATTTTAGCAATTCAAACTTTTAATGTACCAGGCAAGTTTAGACTTTTGTAGGTGGACTGGTACCTGATAAATCTGATAATTGCTGCTTTTCTAGGCTCTCTTGTATTTCGCTTTCCAGCCCTTTGTGATTGAAAAAAAAATGCGTCGCCGAATTATAGCCCTGTTTTATCTGCTGTAGAGGTTGTGAACCGTGTGATGTGCGATTAAAATGCTCATCAGTTATTGAGCTTATATCTATTTATGCTTGGTCATCAATAATCAAAAACATTATAAATATATTTGTTTATTATTATTGACCTTTAGGCTACATGTCAACTTTGAGATTTTGGTCATTTTGTTTTCTTTATTTCTTCATATGTTTTTTGATGCGGCGCAAATCGGTTTCAAATACGTTTCTGTCGTCATTATCCCACAACTTTGAACAGTTTGGGTCACTGCATATATGTGTGTACCAAGGAAAGATATCGGCCCCAGTGGGACTCGAACCTGATACACCCGTGCCCCGAGTTAGCCAATCAGCCAACTGGCCAACCTGGCGCCAGAATATATCAATAATTTTTATTGTCAACATCAATCAATCACCCATATTATATAGGCTATGTCGGTCACTTATTAAGTGAATTTCTGGCAATATTTATAGGCCTGCCCAGCAAACTTATGAGACGATGCACCAATTTGCAACGCTGGTTTACTGTTGGACCAGCGTTGCAAACAGTAAACCATCATTGGGCAACGTCTCATGTTTGCTGGGATAGGGCCCTAGCGCCATCACCAAATAGGCGTGTTTTTTATATTTCTATAAAAGCTATTGAATTCAACATCTATAAGTAGGCCTAATTTAATCAATTGGTGTAGAGCTATTTTGTTATGTTTATGATGAAATTTTTCATTACCAGTAGGCCCAGCCTATATTGCACCGATGTAGAAAATAGTTTCATTCTATTCACTTATCTTGCCCAGCATTTTTCTCATTGTTGCTTACCAGTTATTATATACATAGGCCTATACTATAGTTGCAGTCAACTTCCACCAGCGTTGGGTGTTTTTCGCTGATTTCTCAGTCAATTCTGAATCAATTTCCATGAAATTTTGCAAGTATTCTTTTTAACTATTCCGGCAATTACCCTGAACATTTCGTGAAATTTGAATGAGTATTTCAAAAGTTAGACCATTTGACATGTAGTGGAATTTCGTGAGTGAAGCTGATAGCGTGCAATGGGTTTATAGAGGAGCGTCATAATTCGCAAAAACTACATGTCAAATGGTATAACTTTTAAACTACATAATATTTTCCCCTGAAATTTACAGGGCAGGTGTCGTAAGACTAGAAACTAACGCTTGTGAAATTTCATGAAAATCGGATGAAAATTGCTTGAGTAATGAGCGAAAAACATGCAACGCGAAAGTGACTGATTTAAAGTGACTTTTACTATATATTAAATCTAATAAAATCAGTAAAGTTTATTAAAAAAAATACAAACTTATCTAGGCCTACTTATACAGTGATTTTAAAAATAAATAAAGTATGGCACCTTACATTATATTGACATAAAATTATTGTTCAGGAAGTGAAATGAAATCAATGATTATGTTCACTTCCCATTTACCGTGTTTACATTGAGTAATAATAGCCTACATCTGTGAATGACGCTAAAATTTAATAGGTAAATATTATTTTACAACAACATTCAACTGTTGAAACTGATAATTGAAAAGAAATTGTGCAATCAAATTGCACATGGTGGCAATGTTACCCACCCTTCGAGAGCCCCAGCCACCCCTCACCTGCAAGGCGGGCGTGCGGGCTTGCTAATCAGCTCATGCAGGTAGGCCTACCAGCATACAGTGATACAAAATAAGCCAAGTGGATCACAAAGCCTGATTTATATATACAACACACCTGCACACCTAACAATTAAAACCACCTGCTCAACCAGTCAGACTTAGCCTAATTGACTTGTCCACGTGTACACGTGCAGTGAACATAAGTTGTTTATTTGGTTGAGTGGCTATATTCTAACTTAGGCCTAAATGAATTATATTTTGATATTATGATTTAAAACTAAACCGTAAAACTAAAAGGATACCAGCACCATGGTTTCAGTTGCTTCTTCTTTTTCCTACCCATGTCTGTGAGTCAGAGAAGAAGTTATGAACTCACTCTGTCAATTTTAGCCCTAATTTACGAATCGTTCACACCTCACACCTGTTCACAACCTTTCACTTCCACTGTGACTGTTCAGTTTCAACTTTGCCTTTGCTTTGGTTGCGTGTTTCCGAATCGAATTCTGTCTGCCGTCGACCGTTCACAAATAGTCTAAATCACAAAGGAATAGGCTATTCTACATTGTATATATATAGCCTAGATCAACAAAACAACATCCTGATCAAATTAAAAAGATTATAGGCATAATAACATGAATGAAGTTGGGGATTTTCTTCTTGAAATGCAATACGCAGCTGTTGTTAACTTACTCTCAACTAGGGCCCAGGGCCATTCATTTCTGTGCTTGGGACTACGTCTTCACGCGGATTGCAACAGATCACGTTTACCACCCCCTCTCGTGACATTCTTGCCACATAGATCCCAGTAAACACAAAATATTTGTATACAATTTATACAATGTTGGACCAACGCTAGGGCCGCGTTGTGTAAATGTAATTAGGCCCCTACAAATGTTTTGTGTTTACTGGGATTTCGCTCAAATCAGATCACATTCTAATCTTTAAATAGATATGGCCTAATGGCCACACACCTGATACGTGGATGGCCCCAGGCCACACACTTAAAATAGATGGCCCCAGGCCTTATACTTTAACTTAGTATATGAGGCCTGCAGCCACACATTTTTTAGGTTGATGGCCCCAGGCCCCACACTTTCAGTTGGTGGCCCCAGGCCACACACCTTCATTTGATGGCCCCAGGCCACACACTTATAGGTTGATGGCCCCAGGCCACACACTTTCAGTTGATGGCCCCAGGCCACACACTTTAGGTTGATGGCCCCAGGCCACACACTTTCATTTGATGGCCCCAGGCCACACACTTTAGGTTGATGGCCCCAGGCCACACACTTATAGGTTGATGGCCCTAGGCCACAGACTTTAAGTTGATGGCCCCAGGCCACACACATTAGTAGACCTGTATGCCCCACAGACCACACACTTTAAGTAGATGGCCCTAGGCCACACACTTTAAATAGATGGCCCAGGCCACACATTTTTAGTTGGTGGCCCCAGGCCATACACTTCTAAGTGATGGCCCTAGGCCACACACTTTCAGTTGATGGCCCCAGGCCACACACTTTAGGTTGATGGCCCCAGGCCACACACTTTCATTTGATGGCCCCAGGCCACATATACTTTAAGTAGGGCCAGATAACACCAAGTGTGTGGCCTAGGGCCATCCACTTGAAGTGTGTGGTCTGTGGGGCATACAGGTCTACTAATGTGTGTGGCCTGGGGCCATCAAATTAAAGTCTGTGGCCTGGGGCCATCTTTTTGAAGTATGTGAGGTAAGTGGCCTGGGGGCATCAACTGATAATGTGTGGCCTGGGGCCATCAACTTAAAGTGTGTGGCCTAGGGCCATCTATTTGAAGTGTGTGGCCTGGGGCCATCTACTTATCAGGTGTGGGGCCTGAGGCCATCTAAGCATGATTTATTAAAGCTTAAATAATCTGAATTTGAATGGCCCCGGGCCACACACTTTGGAATTGATGGCGTAGTAAAATATCGACTCGAAAGTAGTTCTGAGTTTATAAGATGGCCCTGGGCCCTAGTTGAGAGTAGAAAAACAACGACTGCTCTTGAAATGCTGGAATGGCTTGTCCAAAAATATTTTCAAAATGGCTGAAATGAAACGCAGGGGGCAGATTGGTAAGGCTGTTAGTTTCCTGAAGGAACCCGTTTTCAAACAAGCTGCGCACAGGAATATCGTAGGTGAGACTGGGGCACGCTGATTCATTTTTCATAGTCTGGTTGAATACAAATTATTTAGACCTCTAACGTTACATTATGTCTTTCAAACAATAGATGGATGGAAGGATGGATGGATGGTCGGATGGGTGGATGGATCGGGGGATCCTGGATGGTATGCGGTAAAAATGCCATTGGTAAAAATGCCATAGGTAAGATTGCCATAGGTAAAAATGCTATTGGTAAAAATGCCATATGGTAAAAATGCCACTGGTAAATATGCCAGATGGCAAAAATGTCATTGGTAAATATGCCAGATGGTAAAAATGTCATTGGTAAATATGCCAGATGGTAAAAATGCCAGATGGTAAAAATGCCATAATAATAATAATAGTAATAATAATAATAGGCCTAATAATAATAATAATAATGATAATAATAATAATAATAATAATAATAAAGACTTTTTGTACCGAGGGTAAAGATAAAAATATACAGGTACACATACAAATTGTTCATACAATAGGCATTTTCATATAATCTATCAAACCCACTAAACGAAGTCCCACGAAAACATGTAGGCTATATGTAGGCTATATTTGGGCCTTACATTGAGCAGTAGAGGTAAATTTGCCCAAACACAGTCTAATTTAGCAGATCGCGGTTTAAGAGCTATGTTTAAACTTTTACGCTCTGTTAATGAATTATATGCACCAGAACCAAGTTTCTTTTGTACCCTTTTTGATAAATTGGTGATGCCCGTTTTATTGTATGGAAGTGAAATCTGGGGATTTCATAAAGCTCTTGATATTGAAAAGGTCCCTTATTGTTGCACTTGAAAAGAAATACGGCTAATTATTTTATATGGTGAATTGGGAAGATACCTATGGTGGGATGGGGAGCCCCTCGCGCCGAAAGTACCTGTAAGTGACCGTTGGAGTCTCTAGTGTAGGGTAGCAATGGCGGACGAGGGAAACTGCCCAATCTTCACCATTTCAACACAAACTTCCTTCCCTGTCGAGTCGACGGTTCCAAATAAATCTTAAAACTCTTTCGCCACTTGTCATGTTTATTCGTTAGACATCTGGCAACAACAGAGCACAACCTCCGCGCACGGCACGTCTTGTTTGACTCAGAGAGAGCGACCTACGGCACGTCCGTAGTCGCCGAGTGTAACGTCTGAGGTGTGGGAAAAGTACCAAGACCGCATGGGCTGCAATTGTGTTATTCAAAAACATTGTGAATACGATGCATGCAGTTGGGCCCGCCATAGATGTCGTTAGGTGCCACTATGGCGTGTACCATTTGCACGAACCGGGCAGGAGTCTGGATTATTCGTCCGACTCTAGTTTTTCGCACTGCTTGGTCGGTCGAAATTTTTTCGCGATTAGCGATATTTGCACGGCTGCTTTTGGTCGAGTCGATTACGGCGTCAGCAGCACCCGGGGTTTTACCCCGAAGATGTAAAGGTATGCGGGAATACGTTCGTAAACCACCGCCGTTCCCGTTAGCGCGGGATACGGCGGGGGCTCGCGAATGCGGCGCTACATAAGTATTGTCTCTGCTAGACAAGTTGACTTTAACATCTAGTTGCTTTGGGACTGTGGCCGATTTTTTACTGCTTCTGACTGCCGTCGACTTTTTCGTTTTAACGCTCGTCCCGTTGGACGTTGGAGTGTCCTCACTACCAGTTCCAGGTGGACCCTGTGGATTCCTACTAGATGTCCTGGTAGCCGTCGATCTCTTTGGTTTGTTTGGCGTTTTACGCTGTATTGTCGTACCTGTCGTAGGCTCGCACTCAAGATGTGCGGGCTTAACGCGATCTAAAGAGACCGTCTCAACCTTGCCTTCAACTAGGATTTTTATTACTCTGTCACTCCTCGCGACGACCTTATATGGTCCGTCGTAAGGAGCGGTTAGAGGCGGCGCAATTGCGATTCGGCGCAAGAATACATGAGTACATGTAGCTATTTCCTTGAATTGGAAAATGTTGTGTTGTTGTATGTCACGTGGCGGACATAGACGGAGACGCGACATGGCCACGCGTAGCTTGTCTGAATAATTCTCCAAATCAGTGTTAGCGTCGAGGGTGTACTGTTTAGTAAACTCTCCTGGGAGTCTAAGGGTTGTCCCGTATATCATCTCGGCAGCCGACCTGCCTAGTCTCTCCTTAACTGCGGAACGAACTCCTAAAAGCACAGCGGGTAACGTGATAGTCCACGGGTTCGGTGACTTGTGCTCCATAATGGCGGCTTTCAATTGACGGTGGAAACGTTCGACCATGCCATTCGACTGGGGGTGATAACTCGTGGTACGATTCCGAATAATCCCGAATTGATTACACAAACTATCCCACAATTTGGACTCGAATTGAGCGCCCCTATCAGTGGTGATAGTGGCTGGAGTACCATAACGTGCTATCCACCCGCTGAAGAAGGCATCGGCGACCGTTTTGGCTCTAATATCTACCATAGGTATAGCTTCGGGCCAACGTGTAAAACGGTCGACGCAAGTCAGTAGATATCTAAAGCCATCAGCATAGGGTAAAGGTCCGACTATATCTATGTGGACATGATCAAATCGCTCGGAAGGTTCAGTGAATTTTCCGAAAACTGGGGTGTTGTGACGTGAAACTTTAGCAGTCTGGCAACCCTTACAGGTACGACACCATCTAGCAATATCTATATTCATGCCGTGCCATACAAATCGGGTATTAATCAAAGGTTTGGTAGCTCTATGCGATGGGTGGCCTAAACCGTGTAAGTTTGAAAAAAAATTTCGGCGAAATTTCGCGGTAAGGTACGGCCGGTTGTGTCCCGTGGACACATCACACCAGATCAGTTGATTATCGAAAGATTTTAATAGTGGATGTAGTCGAGTGTCTCAAACGCGTGAATTCCGCGTCATTAGCTTGGTCGAGACTTAACTCTTTATAGTCTATCGCTGGTCCATCATGTATCGCGGACACTGATGGTCGTGACAGCGCATCAGCGACGAAATTTGTCTCGCCTTTTACATATCTAATATCGGTGGTGAATTCAGCGATGAAAGCTAAATGACGTGTTTATCGTAGGGACGCGCGCTCAGTCACGGATGACATTACGAATGTCAACGGTTTGTGATCTGTATTAACGAAGAAATTTCGTCCTTCTAAATTGTGTTTGAAATGTTTAATTGTGGCGTATACCGCCAAAAGCTCACGATCGAACGCGCTGTAGCGTGTCTCTGCTGGGTTCAGCTTCATGCTGAAAAACGAAAGTGGCTGCCACATACCATTCAAAAATTGCTGCAAAACGCCACCGACGGCGACATCACTAGCAACGCACGTGATGTTAATCTGAGCCGTAGAATTTGGTGCACCAGAAGCGTAGCGTTTGCCAATATTTGTTTTGACTCAGAAAATGCTGACTCTGCATTTTTATTCCACTTCAAATCGAAATTTGACTTCAGTGACAGTCTTGTATGTCCTTCGTTGGCAGCTGTCAGTAAATTATTGAGTGGTGTCAACTTCGCAGCGCAATGCGGTATGAAACGGTGGTAGTAATTCACCATTCCTAGATATCCACGCAGTGCTCGTTGCTTTTCGGGTTTAACGAAATTAACAATCGCGTCAACGGCGCTGGGTAACGGCGAAATTCCTTCGGCACAAACGTGATGACCTAGAAAACTTAATTCAGTTGTACTGAACTGACACTTTTCAGGACCAATGATAATTCCGTATTCAGATAGTCGGGCAAAAAGAATTCGTAGATGTTTCTTATGCGTTTTATGATCTGGGCTGGTTACCAGTAGGTCATCCAAATAGACAAAAACAAAATCAAGTCCGCGTGTAACGTGGTCTATAAAGCGCTGAAACGTTTGACCGGAATTTCTCAGACCAAACGGTGTTCTAGTGAAATTAAATAAGCCAAAAGGTGTAGTAACGGCAGTCTTGTGTACGTCGAATGGTTCCACCGGGATTTGGTAATAAACTCTGACCAAGTCGATCTTCGAAATTTTTTTCGATCCGGCTAAACGCTGCGTGAAATCTTGTATATGAGGAATCGGATAACGGTCCAGTACGGTCTGTGCGTTTAAACTACGGTAGTCCCCGCATGGTCTCCAATCGCCGTTTTTCTTTGGCACCATGTGAAGCGCTGAGGACCACTCGCTGTCGCTGGATTCAATGACCCCTAGTTTTATCATCTCATCAAACTCGCGTTTTGCGATAACCAGCTTATCGGGTGGTAACCGTCGTGGTCGTGCAAACACTGGGTGTTCTTTAGTCACTATCTTATGTGTTATACCGTGTTTAACGGTCTCACCCTTTGTCGTAGGGCGTGTCAGTTCCGGGAACTGGCCGAGGAGTTTTGTGTACTCGTTCTGAACAGTGTCTACTCTGTTCAATGACAGTGGTTTAATCGATGACAGTGAAGCGGCAATAGCTAGACCTGTACGCATGTCCCGGAGACATCGGCTTCTCAAGTCTACGAGCAAATTATAGTGGATTAAAAAATCAGCTCCGATTATGGGTTGCTGCACATCTGCCACTATGAACGTCCACGGATATTCGCGCTTTAAGGCGACATCGACGACGCGTTTACAGTTGCCGTAAGTATGTATAGTACTGTTATTAGCTGCCACCAGGGGGAGACTGTCAGCGTCCGAAATCCCGTTAGCGCAAGATTTCGGCAAAACCCTGACAGCTGCGCCCGTGTCAATCAAATATCTGCATTTATGTCCTTTATCTGCGACATATAATAATTTACAGTGTGATAACGCGATATTCGCTACTTCGCGCTGACCTGATGTGACATAGTATGAACAGGGTTCACTGCACAAGTGCGCCTTTTCACCATAAGTTTGGTGGTAGTAGCAAACCTGTGCAGTGGCTGTGTCGGTCGGTTGCGCGACATTATTTTGCGGCGTTTGCGGCGGCGGTGCGAAAGGTCGAACATTTTGTTGTGCATTAGTACAATTATTTGATTTATTAACAAACTCAGTGGCCTGTGCATTCGGCGGCGGAACGAAAGGTGGAGCATTATTCTGTTCATTTCTATAATGACTAGGTTGGTTGTTAACAAAACCTGAGGCCTGAACATTAGGAGCAAATGCAGGCGCAGGAGCATAGTTATTATTTACTCGTCCACGTCCTTTATTTCTTTTCCTCTCTGATGTAGTCACGGTTTCTAGTTTTTTAATTTGCCTGGACAAATCCTCCAACAAACCAACTAGCTTGGTGGTTTCTTCTACCTTAATTTCTGCGACCCCCGGCTTACTCTCTTCGACGTCCTCTTCGGCTGCCAGTGCCCGGTCGGCCAAAACGGCCAAACTTCCAAGGGTGGCACTGTCGGGTTGAGTCGCCAAATAGGCTCTGATTGAAGCGGGCATCTGTCGGATGAATGCTTGACGAATTACTGCTTTCCCCACCACAGCTTTTGTGCCGAAACCTGCAGTCTACCAAATCTTTCACCAGAGATCACTTTGTTAACCCTTTCGGGTGTGGTCAAACCTCGTCTCTCTATCAAGATCGCTTTCAGGCTTTCGTATTTATGGGACCTGAAAGGCTGATGTAGCACGTCCCTCACATCCGATGCGACCTCGCCCGAAAGTGCAGCGCAGGTTAAGCTGTACCTCTCATCATCATCGTTGATCTGGTGAAGAGCAAACTGAGTCTCTATTTGGTTGAACCGGAGTTCAACATCCGAAGCGTAGAAAGTGGCGATTCTGAACTTTGGTAAGTTCGTAGCACGTCTCTGGGACTGCCTACCGAGCGGTGTAGTACTCCTTGAGGAATCGCTCCTAGAGTGAGAACTCAGACGTTTAGCTCGGGCAATTCGAGCGAAATCAGCTTTGAGGCGTTGATATTCTTCGTCTGCCTCTCGGAATCGAACCTCAGTGTCCTCACTGTCTTGATGATAATCATCTTTAGGTCGAGCACCCGCACCTTCTAGGGGCGTTGACATGAATTCTCACTGTCGTATTGCTTCGACATTATGAAATAGTGTTTTGAAATTAGCTAACTAGTGAAGCATTTGAGATAGCTGGCCTATTGGCTCTGTGTCTATCTCAAATGTGTTTAAAATGGCATGTCGTATTAACACATTCTATATTTGACATAAGACGTTTTCACATATTCACACACATGCATAATGGTATAGTGAAATCCGTAGGTCGAAATTGTACATAAAAAATGCCAGATACAATTATGACATGCTATGCTAAGCTAGGATAATAGTATTTTGTAAATCGACCTGGGTGAAAAAAAAAAAAAAATTCACACAAGTCGAAAAACACATGCAAATATTGGCAATGTTTCGCAATAGCGCAACTGTCAAATCGAATATTTCTGTATTTATAAAAAATTTAAACTTCAGAAATAAATTATCGTGAGAAAATTTCGTTCTCAAACTGATAGACTACATGTGACTGCGAAGAAAAACAGTTACATTTATAATTTTAGAAAAATATTTAAAACGTGACTGACAGTAGTCTATGCTGATTGATGATATAGTATATCATTTCGCTGAAAAATGATGTCTGTGATGAACATTCCACGTTTTTTTTTTTATAATGTCACGTTCATCACCGAGTCATTCTTATAAACGTCCGAATCAATCGCTCGCTTCGATTCATTGATTGACTTATAAATCCCGCTGTCGTCGTAGCGGTTGTGTTACTTCGTCTGTGGTGGGTGTGTGTATGATGTATTGTCGGTGCTGCTAACATGTGCGGCAGACAGCATGTGGCTGCCTGTCTGTGTCAGCATGCGTGGAACGGTGTGTACATAGAAACATGATCAGCGGCCCCGTCTCGCCTCACATTAGCATATTTATTACCTACTGCGTGCCCAAATAAGACGCTAAATAGGCTAGAGCGATTACAAACACCGAAGGGCGTTTAAAAGTGAAAAAAAAATCTCACACAATTAGTGTTCTAATTTCGTTTTCGAAACAACTTATTTATGTTTCCTCTCTTTCAATCGTTTTGAAAAAGAAAATTTATAAATAATTAAAAAATTTTTTATTAAAACTAGTCCGTGTAAAATTTTGAACACGTGAGGAATCAGCTCCACCAAATCAAAATGGCGGCCTAATTTATGCTAATGTGATGTGGCGACACAGGTTCACTGTCCAAATGCATGCCGGTTATGGCGGGACACGTGTTTGCCCACGGTGGGCGATCAGCTAAGTTAGGGGAACCAGCGTCCAAATTGGCGCTCACCTACCAAATACATGTACAATATTCAGCATTCTCTGAAATAACATATGATAATAGTAATAAAATATTGACCTACAGTCCTGGGAATATTTTTAACAGACCAAATAAGACTGTTTATTGACATTCATTTAGGGAAACAATTTTATTTTGGCCCTAAACCTTTTAAAGGTTACCGAGTCGAAGCGATATTGATAATTTCTTGTCGATTTTGCTGAAAAATCGAAAAAATGACGAGGCTTCGTCTATGGACTTTGAAATCGAGTCACCCAATTATGGTAATCAACGATAAAAATGAGTTACCAAAAATACCCACTTCCTATTCGCCTACAGTGGCATTAATAGGATGAAGGCATTTAACAAACTCTTACATTTAACAAATGATAGAGTAAGTCTATGAGAATAATTTTCAGGATTCTTCTAGAGAAACCGACATGGTCGCCATCTTGAAAAAGCGCCAAACACGTGGGATTTCGTCAAAAATGAGAAATTTACGCCTTTTTCGACGTAAAAAAAAAGCGTGCTTCTCCTCTGATAACTCTCTCTAACTAATTTAAACTGGCATATAAAGAATGACCTACAGTTTTCACGTACCTGATAAAAAAAGGTTTTGATTTTTTTCAAAAAATCTCTTAAAATTTAATCAAAACTATCCTTGAAAACAGCGGTTTTCAACTGGCGTCTAGGTGAAAACACTGTTGCGTAGACTATCAGTCGTCAGGGGTCACCAGTATGGTGATCACGTCGGGACCACCAGTATGGTGGGATGCGGAGCCCCTCGCGCCGAAAGTACCTGTAAGTGACCGTTGGAGTCTCTAGTATAGAGTCGCAATGGCGGACGAGGGAAACTGCCCAATCTTCACCATTTCAACACAAACTTCCTTCCCCGTCGACTCGACGGTTCCAAATAAATCATAAAACTCTTTCTCCACTTGTCATGTTTATTCGTTAGACATCTGGCAACAACAAAGCACAACCTCCGCGCACGGCACGTCCTGTTTGACTCAGAGAGAGCGACCTACGGCACGTCCGTAGTCGCCGAGTGTAACGTCTGAAGTGCGGGAAAAGTGCCAAGACCGCATGGGCTGCAATAGTGTGCGCCCGGCACCAAGGTACGGGAACGAGGCGGTCGTCCACAGCTTCTCGCGTCCGAGAAGCGGGGGATAACTGCCACCTAAACTTAACGAAGTCAGGATCCTACATACCCACTGAATGTTAATTGTAAATTGAGAATTATTAGATATTGGTAAAGACAATTATGGGCAAGCATAATACGCTAGTGTATAATATGTACCAAATTACGTACAGACATTGTGAAAATGGCATTTCATTGAATGGTTGGACAGCTACAATTAAATCTCTACTGTTCAGTCTTGGCCTAAATTTTGTATGGTATGACCAAGGTGTTGTAAATGTGAAATTATTTGTACATGTATTAAAACAAAGATTGCAAGATAACCATATTACAGAGTGGAATAGAGCTGTTTCGAACAGCAATGATGGAATTTTGTACAGAACATATAAACTCAATCCATTTTATAGTCAATTCATAAATGGTATAACTAAGCCTTGCTATCAATATTCCTTTTTAAAATTTGTCACAAAAAATCACAATCTACCCGTTGTCCGTGGTAAATGGTTTCAACCTAAACCTTATAATGAACGTCTATGTAGCACATGTGAAGTTTTGGGAGACGAATATCATTTTCTTCTCCAATGCACTAAGCACCAAGATTCACGCTCAAAATTTATTGCACAGTACTATTGGGAAAGACCATCAATGCACAAATTTGTTGAGTTAATGTCATCCCAGCGTAAAGTAGTAATCATTAAGCTTGCTGCTTTTGTACATATCGGATTGCAAAGAGAAAATGTTTAATTATCATATATTTGTACTGCTCACCCTCGCTTGCACGCATCATACTTATTGTATATTTTCATATTTATGTAGCACACAGACCAATGGTCTATGCTGAATGAATGAATAAACACAACATATAATACTCGTGCATAGTAAAGTATGCATAACTATATACAATGTTATATAACACAAAATACAAATTTTAACTTGATTTACACATATGATTGTTACTATACCTACAAATCATATAGGCCTACGTTATTTTTACAACAATAAACTATTATTTAAATATAACAGTTGCAGTTAATCATGATAATTATATGGAACAAACATTGAATAGATATTCCACTTAATGAAGCAGCATGTGTAATCAATCATGTATATGTACTTGACATTATGACATTATCTTCATAATGATAAAAGTAATAAAATCCTTAATAATACAGACCAGATTCAATATTACTGCTGCTTGGACATGTTAGTTTTTTGTTTGTGTGCGGGACTTCTCGTCAGTTTTTATTCCCATACTTGGCCCATGTGTTTACCCTGACAACCCCAGATTAGTTTGAAAATGACGAGGATCAGATTAAAATGTACGGCGATCAGACCAATCTCATTTTGGAATTAAAGTGTGGATATTTGGCGTGGTCGATCATTGTCGTTACTGTTCGCATTTACATTTTTTGTGAAAAAACTTGTTTGACAAAGAGCTGACTATCTTTATTAATTGAAAGTGTTCTTCGGCACTAAGGGCTATTTTTTCGGATTGTTCTATCAGTGGCTTTTCACCGATTACATTTCTATCATCTGCCATTTTATCATCTGCCATTTTTACCAATGTCATTTTTACCGTTTGGCATTTTTACTACCAGCATTTTTACCATTTGGTATTTTTACCTACTGGCATTATTACCGTCTGGCATTTTTACCACTGGCATTTTTACTGTCTGGCATTTTTACCATATTTACCAATGGCATTTTTACCATTTGGCATATTTATCAATGGCATTTTTACCATCTGGCATATTTACCAATGGCATTTTTACCATCTGGCATTTTTACCAATGGCTTTTTTACCTATGGCAATCTTACCTATGGCATTTTTACCAATGGCATGTTTACCTACATCCGGATGGATGGATGGATGGATGGATGGATGGATGGATAGATGAATGGATGGACGGATGGATGGGTGGATAGGTGGATGGATGGATGGATGGAGAATTATAGACCAGTGAGTCTTACCAGTGTGCCATGTTACCATGTAAAATCTTGGAGCACATTGTGTGTCGTCACATAATAAAACACTTGGAAAACAACAAATCATCACTTCCCTGCAACACGGGTTTCGCAGTGGCCATTCATGCGATACCCAGCTGCTCGTAACTGCACAAGACATGTTTGATTGATTGAGAGAGTTTATTTTTTTATGGCAAATACGTACAGAAGTAATTCACAAAACAATTATATGCCTTGAAACATCATGAAAAAAAGGTGAAAAAAGAAACATAATGCTTATCGAGGTTGCCACCTACACAAACATATCAAATATTAACTTGCATTTGTAGGCTATATAGTATTGAAAAAGAAGAATATTAAATTTATTTCACACATGACCCGCTACAACAAATTAGGTCTCACACATAGTGTAAAGAAAAGTCTATAACAAGCCAATAGCATGTCAAAGAGAAAAAGAGAATTAAGAGTACATAATTCTTCTAATTAAGTAAAAATCACAATAATAATAATTAACTCAGTACAACTTATCACTACAACTGCATGTTACATGAAAAATGGTCTCACACATAATCTAGTGAAACGTCTATAACCAGCTTATATCATGTCAAAGAGAAAAGAAAATTAAGAGTACATAATAGGCCTACATCTAATAAGTAAAATCACAATAATAATAATTAACTCAGTAAGCCTTATCTCTCCATGCTACATGAAACAAAAAAAGGTGGCAACAGACCCATTGCTTATCGGGGTTGCCACCACATAAACCTATCTTAAATTAACTTGCATTTGTAGTTGAAAAAAATAATAATAAATTTATTTCACGATTACCCGTTACAACAAAAGGTCTCGCACATAATGTAATGACAAGTCTATAGCAGCCTATAACATGTCAAGAGAAAAGAGTGGAGAGTACATAATACCTCTCATAAGCAAAAAAACACAGAAAAATTAACAAAGTAAACCTCCTCACCACGATTCAGTAACATTGCAAAAAACTAAACTTCATGGGTTTTTTATTAAAAGATAAATTGACGATATATTCTTCAGATCAACAGATAAATCATTCCATAACCCTTTTCCTACGTTAGAAGTACAATGTCTCCTTAAATTTGTGCAAGAATAGTTTTGCCTCCTAGTTGATCTTATATTTATATGAATTTTAAAAATATTTTGTATATTAGCAGGAAGAAGATTATGAAAAGCTTTGAACATTAAAATTGACATAGCATACTGGAGTAGATCTGAAAACATAGGAATATTTGAAATTTTAAATAATGGTTTTGTGTTTTCCCGGTAAAAATCTTTGTGAACCAATGTAATCATTTTTTCTGTAACAGCGTTATTTTATTTTAAAAGTATGCACTGGCTCTATCCAAAATTTCACAACAGTAAAGCATATATGACAAACATAGACTATTATATAGCATAGTTAATGACGCCATAGATGACAATCTACTAGCCTTCTTTATTATATAGTAGTTATTGTGTTACTTTGTAACAATTTGTTTTATATGACTTTGCCAATTTAATTGATCATCAATTATAACTCCTAAAAAAATTGTTTTATTCACCTTATCAATCAGCTTATATACAATACTAATTTGAATATATATTATCTTTGTATTTAGTTTTACAGAAAATCATGTAATTTGTCTTAGTGATATTTAATGATAATTTAGTTAAAGCAAACCACTTTTTCAGCTTCATTAACTCATTACAGATAGTTACACTCAAACTCACAATGTCTTTACTAGTACAAAATAAGTTTGTGTCATCTGCAAATATAATACATTTAAAAATCTTTAATACATTGACCATATCATTTATATTTAAAATAAACAGTTTGGGTCAAAGGATACTACCCTACAGAACACCACAACATATATTCATTGCATCAGAAATTTCATTAATATCAAATACATATTGAGATCTTTCTTTTAAGTAACTGCTTAACCATGAATTAACTATACCTCTAATACCATATCTGTTTAGTTTTTGTAACAACAGTGAATGATCAATGGTATCAAAAGCCTTTTTTAAATCAAAGAAAATACCAATTGTACACAGTTTATCATCTATCGATTTGGTGAGTTGTTCATGTAAATCAATAAGGGCATGACAAGTTGTAGAATTATTTCTGAAACCATATTGGTTATTTGATAGTATATCATTAATCTCCAAAAACTTATCCAACCAATTATTCAAAAAAGTTTTTCCAATATCTTTGAGAATTGTGGTAATAACGAAACTGGTCAGTAATTTGTAAAAGAATCTTTCTTTCCTGATTTAAAGATAGGAATTACCTTAGCTATTTTCATACGTTCGGGGGAAATTCCCATTTCAAAAAATCTTCAGCAGATGACTGTAGTGACCAAATTAACATGGTAGGCCTAGTTAATACTCGACTTCTCTAAGGCATTTGACGTGGTCCCGCACCAACGTCTGCTCAGAAAACTAGATCACCATGGTTTCCCTGGGGAAACACACACATGGATAAGAGCATTCCTGACAGACAGGAGCCAGAGAGTTCTAGAGCTTCTACTCCTGTGTTATATAAACGACCTTCCACTGGTCGTTAAATCGCAGGTACGTTTATTTGCGGACGACTGTCTCCTGTATCGACCCATAAAGACAAGGGCCGACCAGATCATCATGCAACAAGACCTGGACTCACTCCAACATTGGTCCGATTTGTGGCAGATGAAGTTCAACTTGGTGAAGTGCTACTCCATGAGGTAGGCCTATGCCCGGTCTAGAAGACCTATGTAGTGTGATTACACCCTCTGTGACACGCAGCTTGCTTAGGTAAACCAAAACCACTATCTGGGGGTCTTGCTCAGTGATGATGCCTATAGTTGGAGAGCAAATCAACAAAGTAACTAAAAAGGCCAATTCCACCCTGTGCAGAAACCTCAGATACTATCCAACTAAACTGAAGGAACTGGCATATTAATAATAATAACTCACTTGTGCGATCCACTTTGGAATATGCCAGTACTGAATGGGATCCCCACTTGGTTAAAGACATAAAGAGATTGGAAGCAGTGCAGCGACGTGCGGCTCGCTTCGTGGTAGGTGATTTCCGCAGACATAGACTGGACTGGTCCTCATTGGAGGAGAGAAGGAAAAATGCGAGACTTGTTATGCTGCACAAGATAATCAGCGGCGGCACACCCATTGCAGCAGAACCACCTGTTTGCCCCAGCCAGCCGGTGAACAAGAGCCGCAAACGAACATAAGTTTAAACAACTTACTGCTAACACGACGGTATACCAACAGTTCTAATTATTTCCCCATACCATACGGGATTGGAACTCAGTGCCTCAGGACTACATAAACAGAGTGACAGGGGCCCACAGATAGTACAACTACGTCGGGTCGACGAAGATAATTGTCGCCTCGGTCGCATGTCGACGTCGGGGCGACGTTGGCAGACACCCATGGCGGCGATGCTTCTGTTCTGAGTGTCGTGCCCCCTAGCGATCATTTTGTGAACCTCTGACCTGCTTTGATCCCTGGATTCAGTCCACATTGATTTTACTTGTCAGTCAGGTGAGTTATCGCCATTTAAAAGTTTAATTTTACCAACCTAACAAAAACGAATATCTGCTGAATCATAATGTGACTAATGACGTAGGCCTAGATTATGGTAATATTGCAAGCCACCTTTCCATTCTGGAAGTCGGATTGTCACGTCGCCATCTTGGATTGGGGACCCTTTGGCCCCCTTACCACACATTTAACAACACATTAACCTCATATTTCAGCCATAACTGATAATTAAACGAAGCACTTTGTTTTTCATATTCTTAAATATTATATTTAGAGTCTACTGAACGTTGATTAAAAAGATGAAATGGTATTTTTGTCCCACAAATTTTTCACATGCCGCATGGTTTCCCCTTTTTTTTCGCCCACCTGTGACGTCACGCCGTCTTACAGAGTTTATAATGAGAGTAGGCCTATACATGGCTATAGCGCTGTAGGCCCTATATATGTCTTCTCTGCAAGCGTCTGAACTAAACTGAAAGACTGGTCAGTTTTGAACGTATGGTGTGATATCTGGATATTGAAGATCCACATGATTGGTCTATGCTAAATTAATTTCTGCGTCACAATGAAAATGTTTATTTATTATTTTGTTCAAATCAGAACGTTGTTTTCCCACGGAGCCGTTCTCCTATTTAGTTGACTGATCTTCTTGTGATGAACGAACGTCGTTCAGAACGATGACAGTGTTCAATTTTAGAATAAGAACGTCGTTCAGGCCGTTCAAACGATTTTGCAGCGTTCGAACGCCCAGAACGGCGTTCGAACGGTCGTTCTTTTCAATTATTTTTACAGGGGTAGGCCTACTCTCATTATAAGCTCAATCAAAACGGTAGATATACTGTCGTCTGTCGTGCGACTAGCGAGCCCACAGTAGGCCTTCTATAAATACTAATAATGAATCACAAGACAAGATGGATTATAAATGAGTATAATTATAGGCCTATGCACATTAGGCCTAGTGTGATAATTTTTTGTTTGTTTGTAATCTGTGTTAGTCTCGGTAGCTTATTGACGTCATTTTTTTGTTTGTGATCTGTGTTAGTCTCGGTAGCTTATTGACGTCATAGGGCCTACTTTCTCAGACCCAAACCCTAACAAATTAAAGGAGTGGGACTATAGGCCTACATATCCCAGCAAACACGATACGTTGACCCAATGCTGATCCAACGCTGACCCATTGTCTGCGATGTTGGCTCAATACTTAATCAACATTGGACCAATGTTTGCTGGTATGGATGGGAGGCATATTTTCAAAGTAGCTTAATTGAGTAGGCCCTACAGAGATTTCTCAGGTATGCCTATGTGATCGGCCAAAATGGTCATCTTGACCATGCAATCACTTGACTGAGGCTTGTATAGAAGCTTTAACTTGTTTCCAGATCCAGCAAACACAATACCTTGGTGTATTTAAGTGTTGAACCAGCGTAACGTCCAATGGTGGGCTCCTGCGCAATGTTGGCTCATCTTGATCGAGGAAAGCCCAACTGTTGTTGTTGGCTGATAGGCTTAGTGTTCTAATTTGAACGCCGGCCTGCCCCAGAAAACATTTTGTTGAACCAATGTTGATTTAATGCTAGTCCAGAATCATGGACGGTGGACCAACATTAAGCCAACATTGGTTCAACCTCTTGGTTCTTGCTGGGGCGTTCTAATTTGAACACCTGTATCCTTTTGAACGGTTTGTTCCAAGAAGGACATTTCTCGTCTTTGAACGCTGTTCAGAACGCAGTGTTCATTTCAAAAGAACGGCCAAAATCGTTCAGAACGGCCGTTCTGAACGTGAGTCTGGCTAAAAACCATGATTGTCGTTCTGAACGCTAACCGTTCGAACGGCACATGGAACGGCGTTCGAACGGCCGTTCTGGTTGATTATTTTCACAGGGGTATACAGAAAGTCATTTTGGGGAGTGGTCAAGCAGGTTAGCTCCCCATAAGAGTGGCTGATCTTTCTACTACATACAGTGAATGATATGACATGCATGTGTTTTTCACGTACCGTATTTAAATAGGAGATGTTACCCTCTCGATCACCAGTATATTTTTTATTATCATATGCGATAAACTTCAATACACATCTGATTGTGGAAAGTAAAGGAGGCATCGCATTCAATATTATTTTATTATTATTTTATTTTAATTTATGTGTATAAGTAGATGTGTCAATATACAGCGCTTTGATCAAGTAGTATAATAGTTGGAGACACGTAGGCCTACCTATGTAAATCTCGTTTATTCAGCAGCTATAGGTTTTTTAAGCCATAATCCTTGATACACATATCGGAACAAGTGAAGTTTCTGGCGATTTACAAAATAAAACAATTTAAGCGGTATGGGGAGAGCCTTACTGTCACTACCCCTCTTGCACGCAGTCATACTGATAATTGTGCATGTTTATTTACGATTGGTGATATGAATAACCCTCTGGGCAGTAGGCCCTATGCATGGATGTAAACAAAGAACCCGAACCCCCCCCCCCCTCCCCATGACCACAGAGCACCGCAGGGTCGGGCTTCAGTTGCTTTTAGGCAATACAAATATATTTTTTGTAAACGTTAGGCTTATAAGCTGTTCACTTTTCACATGGAATAAAATTATTATTGTTACTGCATCCATTATTTTGTCAATAATTTACAATTGTGAAAGAAGACGTAACGACAATGATGAAAATGTTATACTATTTAAAATATTGGCCTATACAGTAGTTTAGTTTTACGATAGATTATATTATTTTGCTTATATTATATAGGTTCTAAAGCCTTTTCAGATATTTTGGATCAGTCATTAACTATGTCGGAGAATTACTTACAGTAGTAAACTGAAAGAACATATTTGTTTTTCTGTAAAATCATTTTTTTGTGTAAATGCGTTATACATGTATCATATAATCGATATATCATAGACCCACATTTTCCAATGTGATATTTTATTTTAATTATTGTTTGTGCCAAAGGAAATACTTCTATCACACATATAAAAACTGGCGAGAGAAAAATACTAGCTGTGACAGCCATCTAACGTCTCAACTCTGTTATAAATGTATGTTTGTATTCGGCGGCCATTTTGGATTTTGTGTATTTTGCAAATACCACCAGTGGTATTTACGGCTACTTTTTTATGTTAATTATGCTGGCAAAAGTAACAATGTCAAATTAGAGGTTTGCAAGAAATTTTAAAAATTGCAATAACAGTTATTCATTTCAGTTTTTAACAAAAAAATTGGTCATTTATCGACATAATGTACCATTAAAACAAAATAAAGTGTTTTTATCTATTTGGTGTCCTCTGTCTACCAATCTCATGGTTCAAATAAAAACATGATTGTATGTAGTCCATTCCGTTTATCTGAAACATGATTTTGGCGGCCATCTTGAATTTCGGAAAATTCTCGAGCTGGGATTCTTGGGGACTTTTAATATGTTTTTCAGGACTGTATTCTGAGGAGTTCTTGAAAAAAAAACAGCTTGTTACGAATTAATTCCACCTCAAAACCTAATGATTTTGGACTAAAAATAGAGAATAATGAGTTTTATTTGTTGTCCAGTATTCAGCCCCGTGTATTCAGCAAAATGGTATCAAAATTATAATAGCCATGCGGCACAATAAAATACTCCTCCCAAGTGAGCCCACCTGTCCCATGTGAGCCCACCTGAATACGTAGCATTATTCAATGTCTACATGAGTGGCGACCGTTGCAATGTCAATATTATGGTTCAGTGAAGCAAAACGATCTAGGTGTTTTAATACTAATTATTCATTCAACAAAAAAGTAAATCGTAGCGAATACGAAGGTCACAGTGTTACACACCACGAAGAGAGAATATATTGTAAGTTGTCAAGTACCACAGTGTACCACAGTGTACCACACCAAGCAAAAGAAGTACTGTGACGTCTTCGAGTCATATAACAATCAAACCAGCAAACACGAGACGTTCACCCAATGCTAGGTTAACATGCTGTTTGCCGGGTAACTGTAAGGATCGTCATCTGTCATTGCAACGGGTTATTTTTGTGACACAGTCGTGACTCTGCTTAACTGTTATATTACTATGCAGAACACCAATAACGCTACAACAGATGCAGGCCTATATTACATAGTTTGAGAACCAATAGCGCTACAGCAGATACTACATAGTTTGAACATCAATAATATGCTATAGGGCAATTTCACGTAAAGGGCACACAAAAAGTCTCATAGCATGTCAAAAATAAAAACCTTCCATGTATAATAATTTCACAACTTTTGACAGCGAGATGTCATTCCCCAACATCAGTTAAATTTCCAGAGCTTAATTATGCCCATGAATGAAGATATTGACTTGTGAAATGTATGCTGTTTTTGCGTGTACTGGGGGGGGGGGGGGGAAATTTGTTTAAACAATCATTAGTCTCTGCTCAAATGCTAATAATGTAGGTGATTTGAAAATCCTAACCCCTATTTTTTTTTTTTATTGTCGTGTTTCTAAAGGGAAGATCACTATGTGTTGTACCCGTATTTCACATGTATATAGATTTGATATTCATTTGAAATGTGACAAATGAAATTTTGCAATACACTCAAGTATGAATTGTACAGCATTTACTTCGCCAGCTCAACAAATTAGTGCTCTGACATCAACTAAATATACACATATAGCTTGAATACTATATATGACATATTTTGTGCATTTTTACAGTGCTTTTTCATGCGAATCCTCTGCACAATTATATGTGTGACAAACTGTACTGGAGGGGACATTTTTTAACGGTTGAAATAACAACATCACAAGTGCTATAAATGCATACTTTAGATCAGTAAAACATGATATGTTGCTCAACATTTCATATTCTAATTTTGCTCCAATATATATTGTTATTAATCAACATTTTGTTTTCAAATTGAGCTGAAGTAGCATAATTGTATAAACTTTGCTAAAATAAAATGATGTTTAAGTGGTTTATCACTGGTAAAGGCCGCAACTATTTGTCTGCATCGTATTAAACACCATCAAGAAAAACAATGGAAAATAATTTTGATTTTTGTGACATAACTTGGACAATGTCACGGTGTTCAAGCTAATATCATAAGATGTACTGGAGAGGACATATTTTTTTAACAACAATAACAAACCTGTAAGCATGAATGATCACTCAATAATTCAACTGAATAACAAGTAAACTACTAAAAAGAGATAAAATAGCATCATCAGTCATAGTTTACAAACATCTACATTACTATTATTCCAATATAACCGAAGAGACAGTTAGTGTATCCATTCCAACCCCCTCACGAAAGTCTAGAAAGCATTTTGTTGGCACATCCTTCCCTTAAACCTGACATTTTGTTTTATACTATAAAACAAAATGTGAGGTGTATGGTATAAAACAAAATGTGAGGTTTGAGGGAGGGATATATATGCCAACAAAATACTTTCCGGGCTTTCATGAGGGGAGTTGGATAAATTATAGTACTGGCTAGGTATCTGGGATGCTTTGCCTGATATCATGCATATGGTAAATAATGGGCAATAGTCAGCCATCTTGCATTTGATAGAGTTGAAATTTGTCAAGGTATATAAATGAAAACAACCATTTTCAAATGCATATTCCTCCCTTATCTTCACTTCATCATGGCTGTTAGGAGCATAAGCTTGTTGTAGGGTCTAACTAGCTAACATACCGTAGTTTTCCAGATATCAGGCATATTCAATAATTAAATAATTGCCGCAAGTCTGCTATTTTGAATGTGATCAAGTTCAAATTTGTTAGGTCACAGCTGTCACTCCCTGAAATCTAGCATTTTCTTTTTACTTTGTTACTTAGTTGTAGTGTAACTGTTTTATTATGCTGATGTACCGTACACAATATATTTATGTACAGTGGTTTAAAAATAATATTAACTCCAGCCGATCTTGAGCTTATATAATTGGATACAAAGTTTTGTATGTAATGGTACATATAATTAAAAAAATAATAATACATACCTCAAACTGAATACAAATTTACAGGCATGCATCAATAGCCCTATCATTATTTTACACCAAGCTACGTTTTTACTACGGTAAAGCAATTACTGGTTAACTATTTCAGTATGGTACAAATGATAATTTATCATGTTTATATAACAATACTGTTCTCTCACTCCAGCCTAGGCCTATATCTGGGATATATTTGTATTCATACCAAGACCTATTAAATTTGATTTTTTTCATATATCCCGATAATCGGCTATTTTTAATTTGCCAAAATATCTCCCTGAAACCTCACATTTTGTTTTAGCATAATTTAGCATAAACCTTTGAACTATCTGGCACATTTTAGCAGATATCACATATATTAAAGTAGGCCTAAACATGACGTCATTAGGCCAATTCCTATTTTATACCGGATGCTATCGGCAGTAACAGCGCTTAAAATCCAGTATTCAGCCATTGTTATTTTGCGACTACATTTTTTGCCTTTATCGGCCCTTTACTGGTCCAATGCGGAATATAGATCATAAACTGTTTTGGCTGAAAACAGCACCAATGTGCAAGACATAATGATAATCAGGCCCAATTAAACCATTTTATTGGGCCAATACTGTGATGTTATCAGGGTAATTTTGAAATTGAAATTTTTCAGGGTATTTCCCTCGATCCTTAAAACCTCACATTTTGTTTTCATATTCTATGGTCTAGCTGTCTGGCAATATTTGCTGTAGTAGTAAATCTTTGCTTTACGTCACTATTCGGCACAAAAGGTCTTTTAAGTGACATTGTAATACGATAAAAACGTTGTAGTCAATTGATGAGATGAATGATGTACAGATGATGATGTGAGGGTGGGGGTGATAGGGCATGGTGGGTTATTGAGAGCGTTTTCCTTCGCTCGCCCGATAAGGGGTTCTGGGCATGTCTAGGGGATATACCCCCAGATATGGCCAGACGACCGGAGACTTGAGTTTTCCCTGTGCAATTTAATGCTGAAACTCTGTGGCATTTTGTTCAGCTCCGCTATCCTCGGGTCGGATAGTCCCCAGAGTAACAATAGGCTATTGCCGGTTATTTAAGGCTACCACAGCCTACATCAGCGCCAGCACTGATGCGGGTGCTGCATCGGCTCCGCTGTTGAGCGGAGGAGCCAGGGTACGCCACTGGCAATCCGCCCGAAGATTATGGCCAGATACAAGAAGGCTGCAGCTGCCCTTGGATGATTGCTGTAGACGGCAATATTTGGTAGATATATCAGACATAATATATATTTTTTAAAGTAGATAATAAATGGCAGATAGTTGGCAATTTTGAGTGTGATCTGAGTTGAAATAAGGTCTATCCCTCCCGGAAACCTCACATTTTCTTTTATATTAATCGTCTAGTTATCTAGCACTGGATATGAAGCATGTTAAGTTAAATAATGGACACTAGTTGGCCATTTTGAACCTGATAGATTTGGAAGTTTTTCGAGGCATACATGTATATTTTATAAATATAACTGGTATGCTGGTAACACTTTCTCAAACCTCACAATTTTTTATAGTTATAGTCTAGCTATATCAAACGATCTGCTTAGCCTTGCCCTCCTTAAAACCTCACATTTTATATTATATCAATTAATTGTCTGGCTATTTGTCATGGTTTGCCAGATATCACTATCAGGCATGGTAAATTAAGGCCATACAACGCTGCGCCAACTTGAGCATTGTAAGATCCTACATCATGTACCAGTGACATGTGCGCTATCAACTAATATATATCTGGGGGCTGGGGCCATGTTATAAGACATGACATAATTTTATATCCTAGCATATAACCTGTAGTGAAACCACCTCCTGGGTGGATAATGAACAGGGGCATTAGATAATATGTGGTTCTCATTTCTGGTCATATTTTGACAGTCAACAAGACATTTAAACTCATTTTTTGCAATAGAAAATGTATATGACAATCATACATTTAAACTATTAAATCCATTTTAAAGTAGGCGGGTCATCATGGTTCGCTGAGCAAACATTATCCACCCATCCGCATCGTCAAGGTCCACAGGAGTGGGGCCGCCAAAGCGAAACTATTATGGTGAAGCAAAAGGACCCAGCTGCTACCAACACTTTTTTTTAATTCAAGTAGTCTAGTAGATTGTGTATCGGTACAGACCGCTTAAATCGCTTGACAAGCATGAAAAATACCACAAGTTCTATACCTGAGTAATTACACTTTTAGTGTTACATACGTTCTGTCCCCTCCTGTACGCAGTGTACTGGCAGCCTATTATAGACAATATAGAGCACATTTGTTTGATGATATATACGCCATAAATGTATATATATTGTACTAGTAGGTCTTGTAAGTCAGAACAGTGAAGAAATTACATTAACATGCTAATATTGATTTAAAAATGAACAAAGTAAACACCCACAAAATATTTTTTGGTTACAACTTATCCATTAATGAAATACATATGTATTTTTAATAAATATCAATTTGTTGGTGTCTAGTGGCTGCCATTAACGAAGGCTTTATTATAATAATACATAATTACCAATATAGATCAGTATATTACACAAATTAGGTCTTATCACACAAAGAATACTAAATATTGATATTATGTACTGGAGGGGACAATTCTAATTTAACACTATTTTCATCTAAAAATGTATAAATATGTGGTTGTTGTAACATGAATTTCCAATTAATATCCACGTGGGGGCTCAAAGAGGCAAGTTATATTGCAATAATAATATATCTTAGAAAAACACACTGCGTGGATCTTGAATAGTGGTGTACTGGAGGGGACATTATTTTAACGGAATTTTCACATACATACAGGTAATTCTAATTAATTTGCTAATGTTAATCAGCAATCAGTTTGAAGTATTTGTATGCCATATATAACCACCAGACATATTCAAAAGAGTAATTAAATGTCTATATATATGTAGATAGTTCAAGCTGGGCAGTGATGTACTGGCGGGAAAAAATGAAAAAACTTTTAACGGAATATACTTTAAACTCAATAAATACACATAAAATCAGATTTTGTGACTCGATTTTTGTCAAACATGTGTCGTTTAAATCGTAAGACCAATAACCATACCACAAATAAAACTGTATTTGTGTGTTAGATGCATATCTGGAATAGAAAAACCCTCCTATGAAGACAATTCCGGGATGAGACTGCAAAATGTGTTGAAAATAACAGAAATAATTTACACAACTTTATAAAATTTGGTCTGTTGTTTCCCCATACAACCCTTGTTAAAATAAAAAATGTTTCATATAAATATCTAGCAGTATTTGCTAAAAAAATGTGTAAAGTTTCAATTTCTCCTAAATGCACCCTTTATGTGAAATTGCCCTATAACAGATGTATATTACATAGTTTGAACACCAATAACGCTACAGCAGATCTATGTATACTACATAGATTGAACATCAATATGCTACAACAGATGTATATTCCATAGTTTGAACACCAATAACGCCACAACAGATGTATACTACATAGTTTGAGCATCAATATGCTACAGCTGATTTGTAACTACATAGTTTGAACATAAATATGCTACAGCTGATGGTAACTACATAGTTTGAACATAAATATGCTACAGCAGATGTATACTACATAATTTAGTTCATAGTTCTTCACAGCACCCGACACATTTACTACGTTTCGTCCACTTTTTATGTTGGGTTCATCCTGCACAGTTGTGTCATCAGGTGGTAATATTGTAGTCAAGTAAGGAGTTAGGGCATCGTTGTTTGTCAATCTGTTGTCATCCTTTTGTGGTATTTTAGAAACTGAAATGTGAATGAAGCATAGAACATAAGAACATAGAACATTAGTACCACCTTTGTGGTTGTTTTTGACATGTTAAATTAAAAAAAAATATATATAAAAAAGGGTCACTTCTGCCTCGGTATCAAATGATCCCGGTAAGTGTATACAAAATATAGTCGTGATTGGTACTAGACAGACAGACAGACAGACAGACAGATATTATATTGACATAAAGAAAAATCATTACTGATTCATTTGTCATACGAATATATGTATATAGGCCTACATGTATATATACAAGAAAATTAATTTTCTAAAATCGTACGACAATTTACATGGTATCACATATAGAATTAAAATGATGTTAAATGGCATTGTCGTAATAAAACACTGGATATTCCCATAAAATAACAGATAAATTATATACTACTTGAACAAATTAAAAGGAATTGCCTATATATATGTGAACGTAGGGTTCTATCATTTTGTTTATTGCACCAAAAACCATAGATAAAATAATTACTAGGCCTATCTACAAATCATGAATGGCAGCAAAAAAGACACTCTGAAAAGCGTAGAAACCTAAAGATATATACAAATGCATAATTCTGTTACTAGAGTATGTACAGTGATGTACTAAAACAATGTTAAGAATTATATAGTATTTTAAAAATCAAACATCATCTCAGTTAACTACAATAAATGTGGAAATCCGCAAAACAGGTAATTTCGAGCCATGTGACCATGCAAGCACAGTCGCTATGTGCCCGGATATTCCTTGACATTAACCAGTGGTGCTGATTTAGTGACGTAATAACAATAAAAAATACGGGTAATAAGTATGTGTGCCATTCACACAGGACATGGAACTCAAACAATAACATTATAGTTTATTTTAAAAAAACTAGTAATTTATTCATGCCATTTCAATCCCGACAGATAGCTTGTACCACATACCGAGAGATGCAATTGAAGAAAAACATTCCCGACCACAGTTGACTCTGAAATACTCCATAAGGCCCCACCTCGTCTCATAAACTACCCTAAACACCCCTAATAAGCGGCCAAAACAAAAAAAATCCGAGAACATCAGCCGTTATGATATGTATAGTAATACCCTAAGTCAGCTCACGAAAGCTGGATAATATGGATAATATCTGGAGACAGGAGACTTGTGATTGTTCCAGATAAAATATCTAGTGTAGACATAATAACAATAATAATGACGCATACTAATTAGTTTTGCCATTTACGAAGGATATAACACTTTTATTTATTGACTAATTCATATCATTTTCAATCACGACCTAGTTAGTAGGCCTACCACATGCGGTGTTGCAATGGGACAAAGACATTCCCAACTTCATAGAGAAAGTCATCTTTGAAGCTTTAGCATCTCTCAAGTCCTCTATAAAGCCCCACTTCGTCTCATAACAAAGGCGACGGAAACGTCTCTAAATGGCCCTAAACGGCCAAATAAAACTTCCGAGAGCTACAGCCACCCTGATATGTGGCAATAACCTAAGTATGATGACTGACAATATTTTTTTGATTGTTAGGTTGAAATGATCTTATAAACTTTATTTTTCTCTTTCCAAAACAGATCCTGAGATGTCACTATCGCTGGTCCAGCAGTGCTTGCAAGACGTCTCCGACTGGATGATAACAAACTCAAATTGAATCCTGACAAGACAGAATTTATACTAATCGGCACTAAAGCACAACGAGACAAATTTAAGAAATATTTCCCTACAAAATTACTTGATCAGGATGTAACACCAACTGATTCGGCTCGAAATTTAGGGGTAGAATTTGACAAGGATTTCAATTTTAAGAAACATATATCAAAAGTCTGTCGTTCATGCTACTATCATATACGTGATTTGCGTCGCTTGTGCAGATGTTTAGCAGCGGCAGTGACTAAGACAATAGCAACTTCACTTGTCTCGAGCAAGCCAGTCTATTGTAATTCTATCCTCTATAACATCCCAAATCGCGAAATAAACAAGGTGCAGAGAGTTCAGAACTGCTTGGCCAGGGTTGTGACCCGTTCTCCACGATTCTGCAGTGTTACACCTTTGTTAAAATCCCTACACTGGCTCCCTGCTCAATTCAGAATAAAACACTAAATATGCACCCTCACATATAAAGTAATACACTCATGTCAACCAGTATATCTGCATAATCTGCTCAAGCCTTTAAACAGAACCCGTAATCTCCGCTCCTCAGATGATGATAAACTGGTTGTTCCCAGAGTGAGTTCAAGGATGGGTGAAAGGGCTTTTTCGGTTGCGGCCCCCCAGCTCTGGAATTGTATCCCTCTTGAGATTAGAATATCTAAATCTGCACAGTCATTTCGGAAGAAATTGAAGACTTTATATTTCGGTAAAGTCTTTTCATCCTAAATCCTCTGTGTCCCGGCATGCTGGATCTACGAATTGGAACGTCAAACGGACAATGATAATCGAGCCTGATTCAGATTTGCAGCGCCTCTTAGCTCGGGACACCGAGGATTCAGGCGCATTAGAAGTTTTTTTAATTGTAGCCTGGAGAAATTGAGCTAGTGACTTCATCACTGTTATGTCTCTAGATGTCATGATAAGCCTACGGATAACCAGATCATTTGTCGGCTGCATATTATAAATTGCGGCTATAGAATTAAACAAAATCTCGCTTCATCGTTCATAGCATTACAGCAAAGAAGAATATCTTGTCTCCACTGCTGTATAATTATTCTAACGATTGATTCTTTAAAAGAAAACATGAATTTATTCGCATCCCCAATATTCTGCGATTCCATGCTTGATCAAGACCGGTTCGTTTCAGGACAGAACGAATATGTGAACACTAAGTCGTGCATCTAATGCCATCTAGCTCTGGTAGCATATTGTAGGCATTTCTGACTGGGTGGCTCTGAGAGTTTTAGACCTCTAGTAACCACACCAATATTTCACAGCTTTGATATGTTGCCGGATACTCAGTGGAATTCGTCCGGTGTCACCATATATTGCTGGTGTAGGTGTTTACGTTCTAGCGCAAATTAAGTGTGTATTTAAGATACATTTTAGATGGATATTTTCCATATCGTTAACATCATCGCGTGGTACCACGAATTTATATCGAAATGGGTGGTAAGTACCTTGATAATGTCGCAAGGTAATGGGAAGAGTCCCGGGTAGGGGGTCAAATTAGGCGTACTTATTAAGCGTACGTAATCCATTAACCATAATTATTATCGTTTTTATTCACCATGAGGTGTCAATTGCAGACAATTTAATCGACTCGAAGTTGTGTCTTGCTACCGTGACCCAGTCCCACAACATTAATTGAGGCAAAAAATACTCATATTTGTTTAAATTGAGACCACACATTTGACACACACATTTCGTTCCCAATAACAGTGATTTATTCGGCTAATAAAACGGATTAAAAATGGCTATCGCCGTGCTTATAGCACATTTCGTTCCCAATAACAGTGATTTAATTGGCTAATAAAACGGATTAAAAATGGCTATCACCGTGCTTATAGCGCTTTGAGAGTTAATGTCAGCATAGCCAGCATTGCTTATGACAGAATCCCACTGCATGGTTCACCTTCATAAACAGAATTATCAGTTTTCTTATAACACTTATTTTGACAGAATATGTATTTTTTTCATGACTCCATTTTGTTAAAACTAAAATACATGGCGAATTTATGCGACAGGAGGATTAGTTATAGCTTATGCTCCTTATAAACAGCCTACCTTTAAAGAACAAAAGAGCTCCTTCCGAAAAATGTCTTCTTACGTTCAGTCCCACTGTGACATAAGCAGGTCCGCTAATTTTCAGGTCTGAGCCACAGTTTTCTCTTCGATTTTGGGTACAGAAATAATGGAATCCACTTGTTAATGTGGTGTTTCGCATGCAGTCACATGTATCTTGAGCTGTTCTGCGATCAAATGTTAAGTTTTCAGTATTCACCGAGATAAACAAAGCACCTGATATGAAGCTGATGGAGAGATCTAGACTATAAATGTGCATCTCTTCATCCACTTCAACTTCTGGCAGAGTTACATTGTTAGCTTCACTATATAGACTACCTGGATAGCCTCTGCTGAGGATGTAGCCTTCTTTGTCTGTTATATCATTTACTTCACCTATGATGTATATGTTTGTTTCTACAATAAAACAGCACAAGATAAACGTTTTCAATTTAAATAGATATATATGTTTATCATGCTGGTTTGATATTTGTTAGCGTCAAGATGATTTTACCTTCAACACACCAGAACTGGGGGATTCCCACATATGCGCAGTCATATAAACAAAAAGCTGTTGTGTTCCAAGGACCACATGTGCTATTCATCCAGACACACTCGTGAAGTTCCCTTGCACCTTTAGAAAACGGCATTCGTAATAAATTGGCGTCCTGAGCTGTTGTCACGAAGCGCTGATCGGATCTGTTGACCTGACACACATCTGGCTCATTTTCAGAGGTCACCAGTTGACCCAGTACTGCCACGCGCTGTGAGGAGTCACATGATAACATGACCTTATTTTGTGATCCACAGAATCCTATTGGTTCACCTGCATAAATAGAATGGGGTCGTAATATCACAGAAAAAAATTATCAAAGGAGTAGACATAGATTTATTAGTGTGCACTATGTACGAGCAGCGGGACACATTTGTACCCAGAAAGCACCACGCTGGTTACAGAGATAGAGGCAACTGGAGTACAACTAAAACCTGAAACATAGATAGCATGGTCTATAACACTTCAATCGCTAAATTGAATAATTCAAATTTTTGACTCATGCATTACTCATACTTGCTTAAATTGGGACCAAACATTTTCAAATCTTGATTATTAAGGCTATAGCCCACTCTATGCATGCATGTTTTTGCGCATATTTCGTTTAGAGCTATTGTGATGTCACAGATGACGTTTTATATTAGTTGGGCTTGAATTTTTCTGAGAAAATTAAGTTTTTGTGGGAAATTATAACTACTATTTGTTTATTTTAAATATTTTTGTGCGCTAACCCAGCAAACACAAAACATTTGTATAACATTTATACAACGTCGGCGCAACGTATTCGACGTTGGTCCAACATTGTATTAATATTATAAAAATGTTTTGTGTTGGGCCAGCATCGCAGATGTTCACAATAAACCAGCAATGGGTCAACGTCTGTCAGCTGTGTGGTGTTGTAGGATCCTGACTTCGTTAAGTTTAGGTGGCAGTTATCCCCGGCTTCTCGGAGGCGAGAAGCTGTGGACGATCGCCTCGTTTCGGTACCTTGGTGCCGGGCGCACACAATTGCAGCCCATGCGGTCTCGGTACTTTTCCCGCACTTCAGATGTTACACTCGGCGACTACGGACGTGCCGTACGTCGCTCTCTCTGAGTCAAACAGGACGTGCCGTGCGCGGAGGTTGTGCTTTGTTGTTGCCAGATGTCTAACGAATAAACATGACAAGTGGAGAAAGAGCTTTATGATTTATTTGGAACCGTCGACTCGACGGGGAAGGAAGTTTGTGTTGAAATGGTGAAGATTGGGCAGTTTCCCTCTGCTGCCATTGCGACCCTACACTAGAGACTCCAACGGTCACTTACAGGTACTTTCGGCGCGAGGGGCTCTCCATCTCACCATACTAGTGACCCCTGACGACTGATAGTCTATGCAACAGTGTTTTCACCTAGACGCCAGTTGAAAACCGCTGTTTTCAAGGATAGTTTTAGTTAAATTTTAAGGGATTTTTTGAAAAAAGTCAATAGCATATTTTTCATCAGGTACGTTAAAACTGTAGGTCATTCTTTATATGCCAGTTTAAATTAGTCAGAAAGAGTCATCAGAGGAGAAGCACGTTTTTTTACTTCGAAAACGGCGTAAATTTCTAATTTTTGGACGAAATCCCACGTGTTTGGCGCTTTTTCAAGATAGCGACCATGTCGGTTTCTCTAGAAGAATCCTGAAAATTATTCTCATAGACTTAGTCTATTATTTGTTAAATGTAAGAGTTTGTTAAATGCCTTCATCCTATTAATGCCACTGTAGGCGAATAGGAAGTGGGTATTTTCGGTAACTCATTTTTTATCGTTGATTACCATAATGGGTGACTCGATTTTAAAGTCCATAGACGAAGCCTCGTCATTTTTTCGATTTTTCAGCAAAATCGACAAGAAATTATAAATATCGCTTCGACTCGGGTAACCTTTATTAGGTTTAGGGCCAAAATAAAATTGTTTCCTTAAATGAATGTCAATAAACGGTCTTATTTGGTCTGCTAAAAATATTCCCAGGACCGTAGGTCAATATTTTATTACTATTATCCTAGCTTAGCATAGCATGTCATAATTGTATCTGGCATTTTTTATGTATAATTTCGACCTACGGTTTTCACTATACCATTATGCATGTGTGTGAATAAGTGAAAAACGTTTTATGTCAAATATAGACCTTCAGTTTTCACTAAAATCAATATATACCTTTGTGAATTAGTGCACAGCACTTAGGCGAAACCTCAGCGACGCATTTTCAACTATATCTGCAACCCCTGTTTCTCGCAACATGCGACATAGCATGAACATTTTCTACAGTCTACATTTCTAAGATTCAGCATATTACAGACATTTTTCATCTGATTTAGACGGCAACGTACAACCTACCCGCGCACGGCACGTCACGGACATAGGCCACGGAGAGTGGCGACCGCATACCCTGGCCAAAGGCCTGGGGTGTGCGCCAGCAATATGGAGGCTAGCCACCGACACGGTGGAGGTAGACCTACGTCACTTCAACAAGGTGATTGAAAATGATATTAACGACAGCCAATTACAGTTTGGCATTGTTCACATATATGACATTTTTATACTCGCTCAGGCCTGCACAGCTAGCCAAATAGGTCGCAGACTGAGTGCTTCATTATTTAAATGACTTTACTAAATAAACGATTTCAATTTGATATGAACTTTGTAACGTAACCTGATTTGACAGGTTTATTAATGCTGACAGTTTTGTGGCTCGAATCAGCATGTGTGATGTGGGCCGACCTTTCAGTGTGACCGTCACAGGTGCCGTCCACGCGTCCTGCGGCGCTGCTCAAATACGGTCCTGTCTATAACATAGCACACAGCGTGTGCCGTATAAACCTATACACCACGCATCAACAGCATAACCAGATCAGCATCGACTTCAGAACATTCTACGATTTCAGCAGTCATTTTATTATACCTACCTGCATCAGCCTTACAGAAGATAATAATTTCATATCCTGCATATTTTCTCAGATCACTTATTATTCAACTCCATATTGAATTTTTTATTAACCTTTTCACTACCATACATGACGGAAATTTCCGTCGTCATTCGTCAATGAACGTAACCATAAAATGACACAAATTTTCGTCAAATATATACTACATTTATGTATTTTTCGTCATTTGAAGCTGAAAATTGCGTTAGCAATTCCAGCTTCAAATGACGAAAAATAGAACTCCTACACCAGTATATCTGGATCCTGGTATGCACCCCGGCCTGGAAGTCAAAGGGTTAATAGTGAATTTTTTATTAATTCCAGTTTAATATTTCCGTACTTCATATCGCCTCCGACTTTTACAATACATCGCTATCGACTTTTACCATAATGCATAGGTCTTTTCCCTTTCACCGCACGTTCGGTGATCTGACGAAGACATGTGCGTTTTTTTATTTTAATGTTTAGCCAACGCAAGAGGGCGACTTTTGCGTTTGGTGCGCCGGTCTTGAGCCGGTCATGTCCAACACGTGACATTTCGTGGAACAACTAGTTCCACTGCACATCGAACGATACATGTTATCATGTCTTTTTGCGACCAAATCGCAGAAGTAGTTTAAAACTTGTGGTGGGGCACGCGCCCGAGACAGGTACGACCATACAGCGTAAAACGCCAAACAAACCACAGAGATCGACGGCTACCAGGACATCTAGTAGGAATCCACAGGGTCCACCTAGAACTGGTAGTGCGGACACTCCGACGTCCAACGGGACGAGCGTTAAAACGAAAAAGTCGACGGCAGTCAGAAGCAGTAAAAAATCGGTCACAGTCCCAAAGCAACTAGATGTTAAAGTCAACTTGTCTTACAGAGACAATACTTATGTAGCGCCGCATTCGCGAGCCCCCGCCGTATCCCGCGCTAACTGGAACGGCGGTGGTTTACAAACGTATTCCCGCATACCTTTACATTTACAGGGTAAAACCCCGGGTGCTGCTGATGCCGTAATCGACTCGACCAAAAGCAACCATGCAAATATCGCTAATCGCGACAAAATTTCGACCGACCAAACAGTGCGAAAAACTAGAGTCAGACGAATAATCCAGACTCCTGCCCGGTTCGTGCAGATGGTTCACGCCATAGTGGCGCCTAACGACATCTATGGCGGGCCCAACCGCATGCATCGTATTCACAATGTTTTTGAATTGTAAATGAATATGCCAGGCCTGGCAGCATTATGTACAGATATATAAAATGCAAAGACATTTTTTTTTAGCAAGTTAATTGCTAAAATACGAATAGAAATTTATGGTAATTAAATAAATGGGTTGATCGCAGCTTGCAGCATATGAATACATACATAAAGGACAGTTGGTGTTAAGAGGATGGGACAATTCATGTATAATGCTGCGATTTCAACCACTCACGCTGTAACCACACATGCTATATTTTTTAAACCATGCTTAGTTATAAGAGGTTACATATTTTTACAACCCCGCTACTTGCACGAAGCAGTCTCCTACACGTCAGTTGGGTCCTACGTTATCACTCACCCGGGGGTAATGTAGGATCCTGACTTTGTTAAGTTTAGGTGGCAGTTATCCCCGGCTTCTCGGACGCGAGAAGCTGTGGACGACCGCCTCGTTTCCGTACCTTGGTGCCGGGCGCACACAATTGCAGCCCATGCGGTCTCGGTACTTTTCCCGCACTTCAGACGTTACACTCGGCGACTACGGACGTGCCGTAGGTCGCTCTCTCTGAGTCAAACAGGACGTGCCGTGCGCGGAGGTTGTGCTTTGTTGTTGCCAAATGTCTAACGAATAAACATGACAAGTGGAGAAAGAGCTTTATGATTTATTTGGAACCGTCGACTCGACGGGGAAGGAAGTTTGTGTTGAAATGGTGAAGATTGGGCAGTTTCCCTCGTCCGCCATTGCGACCCTACACTAGAGACTCCAACGGTCACTTACAGGTACTTTCGGCGCGAGGGGCTCTCCATCACACCATAGTGTCATGTGGTGTCATTGAGCATTTTAACTCCTACAAATATTTTGCATAAGCCATGGAGAAAGGGTTTTTCAATTTGAAATCATCATAAATATCTTAGTTAGCTCTTTCCGCTTCATTTGAATACCCATGTATGGGTCTGCGGCCATTACAAGTAGGCTACATGTATGTTTAGACGTCATAATCTGACGTCTCTAGCCTATGCGTCAGATTCTGACGTCTAAAGTTGTTATTCAAACTAGGGGGTAGAATACCATACGTGGGGCTTTTTTACGAGGTCACAAATGTAATCTTGAATTATTTTCTTCAAAATCTTACCTATAATATGTACATTGTCTCTGTTGCCGTATCTGCTATGACATAATACTGGTATTAAACTGAGTGATAATAGCAGTAAATACATGTAGAGAGTTCTCATTCCATCTGCCATATTGCGTAGAAGTTGTTTTTTCTTGAATCTGAAATAAAATTACGAAATATGTACGATAATATTATACATAGGCCTGGTATGAGTAATTGAGTTAGTCAATAACCTTTAGGCTGACTGCAGCGACGACAAACATATTTTCTGCTTCGCACAATAGACGTATATATATATATATTTATATATTACAATGGTAAGCCTACATATTAAACACATATCAGTTATAAGAGTTTGAATAGAACTGCATTTAGGATGTAAAATATTTTAATGAATGATTAAATATGTCATTATTTGATATGAAAATTACAGATGGAATGTGTGTATAAAAACTGCACATTACATTGCACCATGGACTTTTGGCCTACTACTGACCATTGCAATAATTTAGACATTGAATATAAGTAATGTACTCTTTGTAGTAATTAATATGAACCCGTACATCATGGTCTCTATCTATCTGAACAATAATGTCCACAAGAAAAGATAATATTCGCTTCAAGTTCAACCCTTGTCCTGGTAGGCCCGTATACGTTTCTGAAAAGGATACATCCAGATATAACGCTAATAAATTGCTAAAATACATGGTACTCAACTCGTTAGTTAATAATAGTTGATAATAAATAATTAATAACATATAGTTAATAATATATATATATAAGTAAATTTATTTTTGGTCGTAAATACAAATATAATTTAGTTAGCAATTCCAGCTTCAAATGAATCAGATATAGTAGGCCTATCCAGCATGTATCGTGTATCGTAAATGTATCGTGTTCGCTGGGATGTAGTAATTTGACAATTCAGCAGCACAAGGTTCAGCTGCGAAGATCGTCACTATATGTTGTCAAGAGGTCGTAGAAAAATGTCAGATACGATACCTTAACCAATTCAGCGAGGGGGTCGTCTTCATACGTCAGAATCTGATGTATGTAAACGTCTCATTCTGACGTATAAACATGATAAAGACGATCCCGGCACTGAAAGAATGAATATATTTCTGATAGCCGTAGACCCATGACATAGGTATTCAAATGAAGCGAAAAGAGCTACCTAAGACATTTATGGTGATTTTAAATTGAAAAAAACATTTGGTTTCAATGGTTTATGCAAAAATATCTCAGCGTGGTAAGGGTAATTATTAGAACGTGAGGAATGTATAAAGTAAAGACACGTCACCTCAATCTCCTAGACAGTGAGTGTGATTGTCCACAAGAAGCAAGTGTCAGGAAACAGTCTTATCTGTCACAGAACGTAGCAGAGACCACTGTGTCCGGAGGAAGAATGGATCTGATAAATGGGCTGCTGACGATGTGTGTGTAATATGAAGGAGGGGGAGGGGTGGGGGGGGGGGGGGGTGACATCCAACCCCTTCTCCGCTAGTGACGTTAGTACACCATGAGAAAGTTCTAACCAGGAAGCAGAACAGACCGAGATATGCTGTGATAGGAAGGGGAGGGTCCGACCACTTCCCAGTAAACACACAACATTTGTATAACATTCATACAATAGTAGAACAACGTCGAATACGTTGTTCAGCCGTTGCATAAATATAATACAAATGTTTTGTGCTTAGCGGGTTAGCCCCTAGAACACTGACGTCGACTGCAACGGCCTATCTTGTGTTTTTATTATCCCTCGTGTAACAAGTTATTAACCCTTGTAACCCTCGCCATGCATTAAAGCATCATATTTCTTCCCTGAAAACATACTTAATTTTCCTACAACTAAGGGCTTCAGAATGAAAATTTCCACGAAACTGTCTTACCATTAATACAGTGCAATTTTCTTTAATTTTTCAACCACGTCCAATCATCTTCATCCACTACAAGTCGAGAATTGCGACAGCAATTCGCGGCTTGTAGTGGATGAAGATGACAATGGTAAATTTAGGCTTGAAAGGGTTAGAAGTAAAATATGTGTTGCATTTTCAAACACTGATATCCGTTTGAACCTAAGTTTCAGCAAATCCAAATAACTTTCAGTCACTGTAGCAGTAGCGAGACACAACTTCACGTTACTTTAAATTTTAAAGGGTTTACCTGCTGTTTACCTGACTTAATAGTTTACCTGCTAGTTAACCCTTTACATGCAAGTGACACGCGAAAGTCCTAAGATTTCATTCTGAAATATCACATCTTTATATTTTATATAGGTGGATGATATCATTTTGCAGTGAGATGGGAATTGCGTTGTCAAATCTGAGCTCATGTGAATACAAAATGTGAATACAAAATGTGAATACAAAAAGTGAATACAAAATGTGGATACAAAATGTGAATACGAAATGTGAATACAAAATGTGAATACAAAATGTACATACAAAATGTGAATACAAAATGTGAATACAAAATGTGAATACAAAATGTGAATACAAAATGTGAATACAAAACATTCAACCCTTTATCTGTTAGTGATGTAGACCCATATATGCATCAGGAAGATTTTCATGTAGACTTGTATAGTTAGCTATTAGTGACGTATATGTACATCACGAAGAAGCAATAAGCTTTCACGTAGAAGAAGAAGAAAAATGTTTATTCGACAAATGACACTGAAAAAAAAAATTAAATAACATGTCAGGATGACTATTAAGACTCAAAGAGTCGCTGTCATGGAAGCCACCTAAGTATAAATAATATAAAATATAAAATACTATATAATATAGTAAATCACGATACAAAATTATCATACAAAATATTATGCAGCTTGTCAGATTAAATTTAAAAGGGACTGTGCAAATGAAAAAGTTTGGATAAATATGGGATAGGATTTTAACTCAAAACATAAATTTATCAAATCTCAATAATCTCCACCCAGCTGAAACTGTCAGTCGTGTCAGCGAGACACAGCCACAAAATAGGCAAAAATTACAAAATAAATAACATTGTGGCCAAAAGGAAAATGTATATATAAATATATATATATATACATACACACATACATATTCACTGCATTAGGTAGGTGTTGTCAAATTACAAACATAACAATTATGAATTAGACAAATGTCAGAATATTTCTCTATTAGATAGTGTTTAGTATATTGTCCAAAACCTTTTAAACTATGAGTGAGTACCTTTTCTAAAATTGATAAATGTGTGGTATTTAATAAATGTGGCATTAGACTGGTACCTAAAAAATACAAAACATTTGTATAACATTTGTACAACGTCGGCCCAACGTCTTCGACGTTGGTCCAACATTGTACAAATGTTATACAAATATTTTGTGTTTGCTGAGTATATTTTTTTCAAACTGGGTAATTTCGATCCTCTTTGTAGTGAGAATTGTGTTAGCGATTCACAGCTGATATTCACAAAGCACTGCTTTGGTTGCTAATATTATTATCAGTCATTCCTTGTTATAATTGGCTAGTCTAAATGCCGCCACTGACAGTTTAGATTATAAAAAATACAGCTTTTGCCAGTGAGATTTGGACTAGCTGATCACCACGTATGACAATTAATACCTCCTAACATTACTTGGATTTAATTTCTTTCGAAGTGACCACAGGCAAATACAATTTTTAGAGGTGTATCATGTAAATACTAGAAATATTAGGTTTGCCTATGATAATGACTGATCATACCATTAGCCATATAAATAACAATAAATTAAATAATTAATATACATATAATTGTATAATATTATATAGGAAGAATGTTGATGTCATTAAAAATTTCAAAGTTAAAGTTGAAACGTGAAACGCGCAAAGCTATTGACCATCATGCACTCTATGTATGTTGCTGGTCTCAGTTGTACTCGAGTTGATCAGCGTACGTGGTGCTTTAGGGGTAAAGATGTGTCACGCTGTTAGTACACAGTGGACTACTCCTTTAATTTGCAAGAATGTACGATAATAGATGCTTAATATTGATTACACACATAATAATTGGTAATAAAAATCTGTAGAGAAAAGTTTATAATAAAACATGATTTGGTATTATTATTTGTATTATTCTATTAAATAATTGCAAACCCTGGCAGATCCGAGGTGATTGTTGTCTATACTAATAACGGTTGTAATTGTCACAATAATGAGCCCTCCAGTGTGCCATAGTCAACAACGATAATGCCTTCCTAGGCAACATGCGATTATGAACCAATGCTGTCCCAATATTGGCCCAGTGTCCTCGACGCTGGCCCAACATTAAGCCAGCATTGAGTCGATGTCCAGTGTGTACCAGGTTCTGATGAGTTTACTCCACTCAGTAAATCATGGTTTACAACACCATATGTTGGGATAGGCTATAGTGGTATCAATTTGAAGAGCGGCGATGACCCTTTAAGCAGATAAGCCTACTTATTCCTCATGGCCAGGATCCCAGTAGCCTACTTCCCATTGGTGATGCCACACAGTTGTGTAAGTGTGGCGGTTGCAGATTCACATGTCGAATTCAGTTATTTCAGCACGTGCTTAGCTCGGATGTCACTATCTTTTCACAAACTAATGCATTTTTTATTCATCCTGATAATGTGTTGTCTTGAGGGCATATTTCTGTGACCAAGGGGTGCTTAACGAAATATCTTATAATTTAGTTGTACACACCGTAAAAACTTCACAACCTGATTTCCTCACTCCCAGATAAACTTTCTACAACATTATGGGTTTAAGGTATAAGACTTTTTAGTGTAAACGCAATCTCGAAATAGGTCCCTGGTTCCTAGACTATAATTTGATATACCAGAAATCAGATGTTTGTTGTATTTTAGATGCGATGTATAATAATCGT
>OZ024904.1:21017998-21212998 GCA_964017125.1 Flabesymbios commensalis | reverse complement strand
TTGGACATAGCCTACTATTAACGCTGAAAGCGCTAAATTAAACAATTTGAATTTTCACCCACTTGAGGTTGTGTCTCGCTACCGCGATCTAAATCTAAAGTCCCCACACTGAAAGAAATAAAATATTTCTAATGGCCGTAAACCCATAGCATAGGTATTCAAATAAAGAGGAAAGAGCTACATGTAACTAAGACATTTATGATGATTTCAAATTGAAAATAATCCTGTGGTCTCCATGATTTATACAAAAATATTTCAGCGTTGTAAGGGTTAATGGTTAGCTACACAAATAACTGCATAGAATATGAAATGTACCCCATATTAAAGTGTCATTTCTGTGGTATATTTGCTGGTTGTTATTAGGCCAGCGTTGCATTCAGTGGACCAGCCTGAACCTTTATCCTGCTAGGTAAATTAATTTAAATTTTACCCACTTAAATTTGTGTCTCTACCGCGGACTACATCGCGAACCACAACTTCAAGTGGGTGAAAATTACTCATACATGTATTTGTTTAATTTGAGACCAAACATTTGCAAATCCGGATGTTTAAAAACTAATTTCGTTCCCAATAAATCAGTGATTTGAACTACTTAAAACAGATTGAGAACGATGATTGTCTTGATCAGCAGGATACGGGTTAAAATGAAATTGAAGTTCAAGTGGATAAACTAGCTATATTTATATAGACCTATGTAATAAAAATCATAAATTGCATAACTGATAATTCAGTATCGTCGACTAAACATTATTCTTCTTAAAGCGATTATGTCAGGCTATAAAGCCTTTTAAATTTTAGGTTTATCAGTTATTCCTGTAATGTGTTATTTCTTATTTTTGACATAATGCATGTCTGATATAAAATCCCGTCCTTATTTCTCTTTTAACTGGCAAAACAAAAGTAAAAAACCGTACACAATTCTAGTCTATAGACATGTTGACATATTATGGACATACCAATGAGCCAAAATAGAGATGAAAATTAATTTGTTGTTTACTAGTAATCAATAATTATACCCTCAGCAAACGCGGGACATTAACCCGACATTTTGCTTTTTAAAACCTTAGTACCAGTGCGGCCTCGCTTTAAAAAGCAAGAACAAACAAAATGCATTAATACGCGGTTCTCATATTCATATAGAATGACCTGTGTTGGTGGATTTTTTTTTAATTTGCGGCCAAATTTGGAAAATCAAGCTTATACCTGAGTCAATTGATCTCGAGGCTGAGAAATCAATTGGTCCTGGTGGGTGCCTCCGAAATCAACACATTTAGATTGTCTGACAAGATGCACGCTAATACTATTATTATCACAATCACGCCTTAAACTTTTAATCGCCAAATTCAGGTTTTGGCCAAATGATGGTCAACGATCGTATTCATCGGCTCATGGTAACACGGGTTGTATCTTCTGCAATGTAACTATGCTAGGCATTAATAAAGGGCTACTGAAACAGTATATTTAAAGAACGCCCGAGTCGAAACAAGTTATTACTATTATAACTACATCAACTTCATGCTATTATTTGAAAAGAGAGAATTACCAGTGTTATAATAGAAAGGATATCAAGTATTTGGCTCAATATTGTTTCAAGGTTGGGCCTACGTCGTAGTAGATGGGCCAGAATTGGACCAACATTGGGTCAATCTCTCGTGTCATCATCATATCAATCAATCAATCAATCAATCAATCAATCAATCAATCAATCAATCAATCAATCAATCAATCAATCAATCAATCAATCAATCAATCAATCAATCAATCAATCAATCAATCAATCAATCAATCAATCAATCAATATCAATCAATCAATCAATCAATCAATCAATCAATCAATCAATCAATCAATCAATATCAATCAATCAATCAAACAATCAATCAACATCAATCAATCAATCAATCAATCAATCAATCAATCAATCAATCAATCAATCAATCAATCAATCAATCAATCAATCAATCAATCAATCAATCAATCAATCAATCAATCAATCAATCAATTTGCTCTACAATAGGACCATAATGTGCATGTATATGGATCTATATGGTTTCAAGAAAGTTGCAGCAAAATGTGTCAGCAATTCCAGCTGCAAATGAATGAAAAAATATATCAGACAATGCAGCAGCAGTGTCAACTATTTTTTAAATTTATTTGTTAAACGTCGTTTACAAACGTTTACAATTGTTGAATCAGAAACAGACGTATTACCGCTTTATGCTTCTATCAACTGGGTGATATTTATTGGTGATCTAAAGTGAGTTATGGTTATTATCAAATTCAAGTGGTGATATAGATCACTTAGGCACACATGAATGATGGGACATCCTTTTATGAGGTTCAGAAAGATTACAAATAAAACCAACATCACGAGTCAATGTGTAACGAGATGGCTGAGTATTGGGCCAATACAGCGAGTAAACATGCTTTTATTCGCCCAATAATGCGCCAATACAGAACATAGATAATGTATTGGCCCAATACCCAGCCATTGTGCAAGACAGTATCGACCCAAGGCATGTATCAGTGTTGCTGATTGTATTAGCTGGGTTTCGGGCCAATACAGTAAATAAACATTCCTTTGTTGGCCCGATACTGAGCCAATACAGAATATAGATACTGTATACATTGACCCAATACACAGCAAGAGTGCAAAACGGTATCGGTCCAATTAAGCTGATAGTACTGGGCCAATAAAAAATGTTCACTGGAAAAATGTAGGGTATGCTCTTGTGACAATGTGCATATAGTATTTGTCTCTTGTGGTGTACACGTCACGTGTATTTTCTTGGGCTTGGTACAAAAAATCGTAAACTGTGTGCCCGTTGGTAACTTTGAACATGTTTAAATTTACCCGACATGCAGCTAGGTTCGAAGTTACTTTTTCTTCTTGAGGAAGCATAAACTTATTTATTATGTGAAATGCCGATGTAAATTCGTCATCGAAGGGGAATTAAAAAAAAACTACTACCAGTACTATATCCAACAACATGGACTCTTTTGGGGTGAATTAATTGTGTTATTATTATGTTCTTTATTTTGGCATTCAAATTAATAGGCCTACATATGTTTAACCATTCCCACAAAAAATAGTGCTTGCAAAATTTCATGAAATCGGTGAAACACATGCGCTACAAGTATGTGATTTCCACAGTAGTTAGGTTATTGGACAGTATGAAAACAAAAATGTTTATTTTCCATTCAGCCTCAATTATGATGAAATATGTACGGTAATTTGTTTGACTGTTTGTTTGTTTTCTTGTTTGTTTGTTTGTTTGTTTGTTTGTTTGTTTGTTTGATTGTTTGATTGTTTGTTTGTTTGTTTGTTTGTTTGACACCAAAAAAATAGTGAATCGCCTGTCAAGTGACAATCCGACTTCCAGAATAGGTCCTTTAGCTAGGCCAATTGGCCTACATTGAGGCCTATTGTAGGCTTAGGCCTACATAGGGCCTACTAAATAAATAAATTATTACTTTTATTCAGAGCTTTGTGTTTTTAATTTTGTAAAGACAATGTCTGACAAAATCATTAAAACAAATAAAACCACGTACGTGGACAAAAAGCCTATAGGTTATATGTGACAGAGTGTGTAAGTTAACTTAAATTAGCTATAGAACACTCTATGTAGTCTACGTTATCGATTTTGGTTGTAGGCTACCCCATGCAGTTCCCAGCAAACACGGGGCATTCACCCAATGCTGTTTCAATGTTGGGCAAGCGTTGAAGACGGTGTGCCAGCATTGAAACAGCTTTGGGTGAATGCCCCTGCTTGCTGGGTTGCCTTTATGTCTATCTCTTTAATCCGTGAGCTGCTTTCTGGATACAGATGTGTCCCGCTGTTCGTACATAGTGGACTACTCGTCGTGATATAAGCCTATTATTAACCATGAGGCTGGTACGTTAAAGAATCATTCAACTACAAAATGCGCATGCCTGGGACGGTCAAGTGTAGGCCAACAGTAGACTATTGAGTACAAATTGACGGCATTAATATAGCTACTGAACTGATTACAAGATACTACTCAAACGAGACATTGATCCAATGATGTTTTAATGTTAGACCAACGTCTGCGACGATGGCCCAAAATTGAACCAAAATTGGATACATGTACAATATTTGAGAGAAAGTCCAGCAAACACAAAACATTTGTATAACATTTATACAACGTCGGCCCAACGTCTTTGACGTTGATCCAACATTGCATAAAGTCATACAAATGTTTTTTTGTTTACTGGGTGTCAATACAAGCTTGGAGTCAGACAGTTTTCACATCCCCGCAGTAATACAGTCAGTTTATTTGCAAGCCAGCGACCAAGTAGGGTCCAGGGCTAGAAGGGCTTAATTTGAATTATTAACTCATAGATGTCGCTCAAGTATATATGAACTTGCTGTGATTTGAGAACTTGCTCTTAATGAGGCTTTGGGTATGAAACGCATTTTTAGCATTATCATGGAATAGGGTCTTGGCCTACCCACGGGCACTATTGAATTCTGGGGGACCCTTGTCCTGCGAATTTTGACAGTTGACCATACTTTTAATGGCCACAAGTCGGTCATTTTGAATTTGATAGAGTTGAATTTGTAAATACATAGGCCTATATATTATTAATGTTCATGCAACTCTCTGGGAACGTGTTCCTTCGCGGAACCAATAGCCTCACCAATCCACATTAGCAGCAATAGTAATGATAATGAATGCTCCCTCTGTGTGTGAATGGGTTTTTTGCACTGTCGCATGATTCGGGAATGTCTTTTTCTGGCTTAATAAACATTTGACCCTGGCGCAAATCTCAGACACATATCTCAGACGCAGGTAGCAGATGTACAATACCCACAATAAAAAAATCACCCCCTCGTCTCAGATTACCCATCGACCCACAACCCCCTCTACCCCAGACTTGGATTAGTCCCACCCCTTTAGGGGCCGCTTAACAATTACCTAACCCTTTTTAGGACGATTATTATTCCCTTAACATCGATCCTTTAACACCCCTCCACTTCAAAACGTTACATAATTGTTAAACAGTGTGATAAATTTTGTTCTAAAAATGCCAATAATTTAAATTCATTTACAATATGTTATATATAACATGGGGGTATTATAAAACTACCTACAATTACGCGAACATAAAGCTTTAAAACTGGTCACATATCCCACTCTTAAATGCTTCACACAAAAATGTTCATGGTGCCAAAGTCAGCTAACATCAGCCAAAGAATGACAGCAGGCGGCCTGGCCTATGTGAGGTCTTTTGCAACAAGTGGTAAAAAATTACTCTGATGGGTCAAAATGAATTGAATTAATACTTGCATATCTGACATTGATGTCCATATTTCTTTGTGGTGGTGGTGAAACAAAGTGGGGATGACCCCGATAAAATCCATCTGCAAGGGATTACACACAACATGAGGTGTCCCGACAGAAGCTATCACATAAGGACTCCAATCTCCCCTGTGGACTACACACGTCTTGTTAGCATTTCCCATATCGAGGCACTTGCTGGGATTGAAGTAGGCCTATATAGTTGCCAATCATCTGACCATATTTTTAGGCCTACCCGGTAGGCCCTACCTAGATATATAAATACTTTTTTTAACATCGTATTATGTCAATATTTCACTATGGTTTGCCAAGATTGATCCATTTTTTTCCGGACATACCAAGTTTGGTTTGATGGCACATGATTAATGTTCACTTGCTTTTAGGCTACTATAGTGCACAGGCCCTACATACACGTCTTATTGTCTATTCTGGAACCATTGAGATGTGAACAGGCTTTCTTTGAACTTTGAATTTGCTACCCCAGCAGCACCTCCTATGTGGAGTATCAGGCTGGAGGGGGAAGAGGCTGGTGGACTTGAACGCTGCCACAGTTTATGATTCTATGGCAGCTGCCGGAAGAGAATTCCAATCAGTTGGATGCCAAATTTTTTTTTTGTCCCAGTGTGGTGTTAGCTCTAAGATGTTTATAGGCCTGATTGTGCCCACCACATGTTCTTCTGTCTGCTGGGATTAAGCTATCATTCAGCCCAGGTCTGGCTGCTGATATTTGAATATTTTATCTCAAGGGGTCCCAAACTGTTGAAGAGTATTCTAAGGATGGTCTGACCAGGGAGAAATAGGCAGTCCCCCCTAGTTTAGGGGGACATGCCTTTAGGTTCCTCCGAAGGAAGCCCAGAGTGAAATTTGCTTTACTTGTAATTTTGTTAATGTGGGCCTCCCATTCCAGGGTCTCGCTAAGGCAAACACCAAGATATGATGTTGATGAGACGTTCGCTAGTGTTTCGCCTTTAAGGGTGTACTTAAATTCCATTTTTTGTTTGTTTTCGGCCTGGAAACCCTCAGGACCGAGCATTTCGAGGGGTTGAAAAACATCCCCCATCGATCTGCCCAGTCCTGTAATGCAGATCGGTCTCTCTGAAGCTGCTCCTGATCTGCTCGACATTTTATCCGGCGATAAAGGAGGCAGTCATCTGCAAAGAGACGAACCGGGAGGAGACCGTGAAAGGGAGGTCATTAATATAGGTAAAAAAATGTAGGGTCCGAGAACAGTACCCTGGGGCACACTGGACCTCACGCGAAACGTCCAACGACGGGGGCGAAATGACTATGATGCGAAGTGGCAATGATGCGAGATGTCCGGAAACCGCCTCTTTGTCCCTGGTCAGATCATCCTTAGAATATTCTTCAGCAGGACCCCTTTAGACAAAAAGACATTGATAAATTAGAAAAAATTCAAAGAGCAGCAGCAAGATTTGTCACACAAAATTATAGACAAACAGCCAGTGTGACATCTCTCATTCAGAACCTGGGCTGGACTGACGTGAAAACAAGACGAAAATTCTAGACCTTTATGAATGCTCGAAATTCCAGAGTCTCGCTAAGGCTAACACCAAGATATTGTGTTGATTAAATATTTTCTAATGTTTCACCTGAAATTCCAGGTTTTTTTATTTCGGCCTGGACACCCTCGGGACCGAGCATTTCGAGGGGTTGAAGCACATCCACAGCGATCTGCCCAGCCCTGTAGCGTAGCTAAAGACCTCTCTGCAGTTTCTCCTGATCTGCCTGACATTTTATCGGGCGATACAGGAGACAGTCATCTTCAAAGAAACGAACCTGTGATGAGACCGTGGAAGGGAGGTCAAATAAATAAATGATGTAGGTCAAAAAAGTAGGGGTATGAGAACAGTACCCTGGGGCACACCGGACTTTACACGGGCTGAATCTGAAGAACTGCCATCAACTAGGCCTACTACTTTTTGGGCTCTCCAGGTCAGGAAATTTTAAATCCAATTAAAAGTTGTTCCCCGAATTCCGTAGTGGTCGAGTTTGTGTAAGAGGCGTTGGTGGGGTACAACGTCAAAGGCCTTACTAAAATCTAAGACAACAACATCTGTTTGTTTATTGCCTTCATAAATTTATCAGTTGTAATCAAAAGCTGGCTTTCGCATGAGTGTTTTGGTCGAAAACCATGTATGTTGTGCTGGTATTAAAATTTTGTTTTCCGAAAAATGGGACATAATTTGTTTTATTTTCCAACATTTTCTATTATTTACCATCCTCTACCCGGCATTTCTTATGCCATCTCGACACCGGTGGCATTTCAAAGACATTTATATATTGTTATTTAGCGTCAACCCCACCCTCAGCCATTCCCTATTATTTTTAGGAAGAAAAAACATTCCGGAATCATCCGACAGTTCTAAGAACCCAAAGAGGGAGCATTCATTACGCATTATAAATCTATTATTGTTGAGTTTTATCCTCTTAATATTTTCCCTTGTAATTAACATTTCTAAGTTGTATATTGTAATACATTCATCAATTTATCTTCATACAGTTGTATATGAACGTATATAGACGACACTGGGAGCATCTATAACAAAAATAGCTGTTTTAAGGCAATAAATGTAGCCGATTTCGCTTCCATCTTGAGCGATAATAAGGTACCAGTAATTCAAAGTGATGTTCACAATCTGAATCCCGTTCTGACATAAGATAAGTTTTATTTAAAGTCGCACAGGGTAGAACATGGGCCTATAGCCTAACATTAGCTCTAATGAGCTAGTACAAACGACATATAAAATAAACAATCAATATAACAAATAAAACAAGCAGGTTAGTTGGCACATGTATGATAAAGATTAAAGTAACCAGATAACAGGTTCGATACCATGTAATGTTATTGTTCATCTCTATAACCAGAGCCGCTTTGAGCAGCGCATCGTTTTATACTATTATTCATTACCTACCTGTCCGATTGCATTTAAACTTTGTGTAGACGTTCTCGGATGGTTCCCGCGATATCTGGACTAGGTTAGCCTGACTTTTTGCATACACGTTAGGTCCAATGGCACACGACATTTCCCACTTAAAATCACCTTTCTTGCCGTGAAAATGTCAGATCGGTTCTGAAATGGTGGGTGAATCTGCGCATGTTCGGAGAATGGACGGGGTCATTGCACAAAATAGGGGTGATCAGGCTCTAGGCCTACCACATGAATCATGATACATGAATGAGGAACCCAAATTCTAGGCTAGACTACACTAGCATATTTCTTTACAAACATAAGTTATATTCACTGTAAATGATAACAATGGTATATATATATAATATTTGTTGAAAAATAGGTTGATTCATATGGTATAGACTAGACAATGCATGTTTGAAAGTATAATTTATGTGGTGTAGACCTACACAAATTAGTGTAACACAGTGGATGATAATCATGTAGGCCTATATTTTTTCCAGTCCAGCATTATGCCTACATGTATAGGCCTATATCGTTTAATTACATGGATTATTGGCATATGTATATGATCATCACTTAAATTTCAGGCCCATAAATATATATTATAATGGATATACAAATAAACGACTTTTTTCAAAGTAATTTTAGAGGGTAGACTACTGTAGGCCAGCTGTAGAGATACGAAGTGGATCAGTTGCCGGTAGCTGGTCGGCCTGCTGCACAGTCCTGAAAATGGCTAGCCCTGGAAGCCGTCTTGCCTGGCATTTGTTATTAGAGACTATCGGCGCTAACGTTCCATGCTAATTCCTTCTCATTTTGTTTATTTTTCATTTATTTCGTAAATGAATGTCGTACTGTAATAAACATTATTCAAGCCTAAGGTAGGGTTATTGGCAACAAAATACAGAAGACAGGATGTGACCTACAAAGTATGTATCGTGAGTGAGTTGCGATTTTCACTGACACTGTTTGAGTTGTGATCGTCACCTGTCATCCACTGAGGCGTCAAATTCGCGCTTTCACAGCTTCGATCCGCGACAACAGCAATTTTAGCCTAACGGTTAGGGGATTATTCAGAGTACTGATCTTCACCCAGTGTCACTCGTTCAGTTGTTATCAACAATAGCAATTAATGGGGATTAGTTTTATGAGTGGATGTGTTCAATTAATTCATAAAAATAATTGAAGATTTAAAATTCATTTATTAGGGAGAGGTGGGTAAATTGGATACCTTAACTTTGAAGTGTTATAATGTTAAATGATCAATCTATAACAGTGGGTATAATGTACATGGTGTCCAACATACCCGCTTTCTGTCATCTCCAATGAAAATAAAGCACAGCCCAGTAAACACAAAGCTATTGTAGGCCTATAACATTTATACAACGTCGGCCCGACGTGTTCGACGTTGGTCCAACAATTTATAAATAGTATACAAATATTTTGTGTATGCTGGGAGAAGTGCGTATATTGGACAGCTTGAAAGGGACTTGTTCAGGTCTAAAATCATATGAAAATAAGTGATTTTATTTTAGCTTAAAATCATAAAAAAATTGGTGATTTCATTTTGGCTTCTTAATATGACGATATTACCATCAGTAATTTCGTCTGTATATCTGTCCTAACTGGTGAATGCGCAGCACAATTTTTTTTTAAAAAATGCAGTTCTATCGACATGTTTATATCATATGGTCATAATAAGAAGCCAAAATGAAATCACCGATTTTTTGATGATTTTAGCCTGGGCCAGTCCCTTTAACAACCAACACCTACTGTAATTGACCGCTCACAGTATATATATAATTAATTATTTTCTGGTTGAATAAACAATTCTATTTCTTCATTTAAAACAAGCAGTTTGGCTGTGACATATCTCAAAGCACTTTCTTGGTAAAATGTATTTGAGAAGTATTCTATTAGGCACATCATGATTTCCAATTTCACAAAATATAATAAAAGAAATGCTTTTTATGGGGGTTATTTTTCGTAAGTTATGATACTATTCCGTATTAAATTCATCCAGGCCACTTCATTTAACACGATTTAATTTATTTAATCTGCTAAATGATTATATAAAAAACGTGATGTGACTAATAAAGTGTGTATAAAAATGGAAAACTCTGGCAGCAGGCCTATCACCTTCAACTATACTGTCGCATTTTTTTCTCTGCTTAAATATCACATATTGAATGTCTATAGATCTGTATACCCATTGAAAATTACGATAAATTTTTTATGCAAATATACAATATTGAATATTTATTAGGCACATCACAGGCGAATGAGTATAGAGCGAAGAAGAAAAAACTGTGAATTGTTCGTACATCAATACTTGAAAAAACATTGCCTCATATAGATAACTTTCGCAGAACGCTGTTGTGTGACAGCTAACAGTAAATATTGTAAGAATATAACCATTAATTTTGCATGTAAATGACAAAATCCTTCAATTTTAGGCCGAAGACCTACATTCAATGCTTGGTAACTTATGTTTAAAGGCCGATAACATATGCAACCATATACATTTTCTGAGCCTGACATGTCCACTGAATTTAAAAATGACAGTAAAGTGTTTTGCATAACAAACATATTTATGATATAGGCAGTAGGCCTATAATAAAAAAGGTATGGCAAATTGTCAATTGTACATTTTTGGATGTCATATCAAGGAACAAAAAAAAAGATGATATTGGCTTTATTCTGTCGCTTTAATATAATTATTTCAATAAACAGAAAATTTTAAATCATGGTTTACCACGAAAACAATGACAGGAGCCTAGCCTACAATAGCAAGAAGAGTTTTTTTAAAATCTCTTTGGAACTTCTTAACTTATGACCTAGACTACAGCTGAAGTAGAGTCTTGGATTTAATGCTTCAGTATTTTTTTGTAAATGTAAACATGTCGAGGAACATTATCATATGATATGTTCAACTAGGCTATAGGATTAGCCTACATATATTTAGTTTAGGCTGGACTACTTCATTATTATTAATATTAACTTGTTGTTAGGTAATAAATATTGGGCTTAAAGTTAGTCTACTTCAGTAGCCTACTTGTGTCTTAAACGTTGTGAAATGAAAAGAAAATAAGTGACCTAAGCATTCGCAATAGGCCTACACAGTCATCTAGCCTAGCCCTACCTATCCAAAAATGGGACCTTCCGCTGTCAGAGAACTTCCTTTTTCACAAAAAAATCAAAACAAACCAAAATGGAGTCTCGGCAGGTGATAATTTTGAGAGAGTAGTTTTCTACCTTGCGATATAACTTCAATTCAACTCAAATTGATGGCACTCCTTAGTCAGTTGGCGCGGGAACACCTCAGGTACGTGAAAATGTGCAACATACTGACATTACTTAATTTTTCGACCAGAAAAAGCTAAATTCCTACCGCTTACGGTGCTTATTGAGATGAACAATAATAAATCTTATCGCATTGAAATCTTTACTGGATGTATATCTTCATACGGTGTATATATTAACCTGCTAGTCTATGTATAGTTTATTTTTTACGTTTATTTTTAATATTACCAGCTTATTTATTATACTTAGATCTAGTCTAGGTAGATCTAATTTCGATAAATTTTAAAATTGTCCAATAAAATAATGCTGAGCCTTTTTTCACAACTGCCGATATGCTAAAAGAAATATTTGACCACATTCCACAGTTTTCACTGACGAGAAATATGCTGTGCTAGATCAAAATCTGAGCTGAATTAGCAAATTCATCACCAAAACATCACCCAGACACTTGAACTGTTTGAAGCAGCTGAATAAAACTACTGAGATGTGCTATCTGTAGATATTAGATTTTAAGATACGTCAGGGCACCAAATGAGTGCCCCGCAATACTGTAGCAGAGCAAATATACTGGTACCACGTAACAATCAGAAATTTGGGCATATTATAGCCTCCATCCCGTGTTTTTTTCAAGTCCATGAGGGGGTTATGGAAGAAGACAAATTTTGATGGATTTTCATCCTTATGGCTATGAAACTTCCATTTTCACCCTTGGTGCGCCCCATGAAGAAGCATAAGGCCGGCAAACAAAACTTCACCCAGGTTTTATCCTGAACAAACTAGTTCAGCCTTCCCCAGGTATCTCAATTCTTACACATGTTACAGATTCCCATATTGTTCTGTCCAAACGGTCTTAATGATGTCCTCCAGAACTTCCTCATAGGGCAGTGGACATAGTTTATTGTCATTTTTTGCATTTTTTTTTAAATTAAAAAAAAAATGACACTTGTGTAAAAAAAATTATATAAGGAAGGGCCACAGCATGCCTGTTCCACTTACCTCTAAAATCATTTGTTGCAACAATTATGGAATTGAAGGAGAGAGTTGGCACCATTTTTCATAATTGCGAGAAATCTAATGATGAGAAAAGGTGATTTAGTGCCATTCAAACAAATAACCCTTTTAATTCTACAATGATGGTTTCATTTCTACCAGTAATAGTGAGCAAAAAGAACAATTAAAGATTACCGGGTGCTTGGTTTATTTTCGGCGACTATACTATAGTCACCCATAGCAGTGTAAGGGTTCATTTCAAGATCCTTGGGATGGGCCCCTCGACCTGCCTGTCCTCAGACTGAGTCTGAACAGCTGACTCTTTTAAACGGGTCGTGATGAATAGCGATAGCCACCAGAGACACAAGAGATGAGAGAGAGCGAGGTGATGAGAAGCGAAAGAGCCTAAAGACACGAGAGAGACTTGAAAACTGATGATAAGCGAGAGAGAGGAAAAAACGAGAGATAAGAGAGAGCCTCAAAAACACACAAAAATGAAAAGTGTGAGAGACAAGAGATACGAGTGAGCCTAAACCTTAATTTTAAAAATAAAAATAAAAATACATTTAATTCTGAGCCTTGGGACCTTTAGGCTATCTAGGCATAGAGTCTTACGGTTAGTCTGATGGCGTGATGCATGTGTGTGTGCTGTTAGGTGTAAAAATGTGACATTGCAAAATGAGAATGCACCATAAAATATTTAGGCAATAACATTGATCACATATAGTAGTGTAGGCCTAACAAAGTAGTTTCGTAGTTTGTGACACAATTACAAATCTTGAAAGGTGCAAACGGACTGCGGGCTACACAGTCAACATTATCAGATTATAGCCTATAATCATGATAATGTGTGGCCGGTCAGCCGGCAATTGCAGCTGGCTTTTGTTTTTAATTACTACCGGTAATTGAGTGCTTACTGACTAGCCCTGAAAGTCTCAGGAAATTTTGACCTCCGTCCCGCATGTCGTTTCCACAGTGGAACACAGGCTTAACTCTTGAATCACTGATTTGTATATATAACATCCTAAGACCTTAGGCTTGAAAAAACACATTTGGTATCTTTGCAAATGTTTTTTTTTTCTATTTGAAATCATCATACATGTTGTAGTTAGGCTCTTTCTGCAATCGAGTACAGATGTTTATATTGTATGTTACAGCTGTTTTGATGTTTCTCAGCAGGTTTCTCCAATGGCTTGCTTTTTAATAAGCTAAGGTGTTCCAGAGTGGTTTTATTCCGATAATTTGCTGACATGTCACGAACTGGCTGACTGACATCTGTGAGTACTGGTACTAGTCTTCAGATGTTTCTGGCTGTAGCAAGAACAGATTTATTAGTTTCAGTTGATCATAATAGTTCATTTTTAGTGAAGGGCTTTTCAATTTGTTTCACAGAATTTTATGCTGTTTTTTTTAGCTAAATTTTGTGGGCGCAAAAACTCAAATAGTCTGAAATCATTCAAATTTTATTATCAAATCCCCTATGATATGGAGATGTGCAGGTTATTTTTTTCAAGGTTTTATTACTGACATTCAAAATAGCTGCCATATGGATCAACCTCATATTTTTTTGGGGGTGCAAAAACTCATAAACTTAAAGTCAGAAATTATTAAAATTGTGCAATCACATTCCCCATGATATGGAGATGTGCCTGTGATTTCAAGGTTTCACTGAAAATAAAAATGGCCACCATGGATGAACTTTATAATTTTTTTGTTAGCGCAAAAACTCTAAAATTAAAGTCAGAAATAATTCAAATTTTACAATGTTATCAACCACCATATGGAGATGTGCAGGTGATTTTACTGAAATTTAAAATGGCCACCACAAGTCGGCTTTTTAAATATTTGTGACCGCTAAAAGTCTAACCTAATTGATGGCGAGGATGATATAGGACTTCAGGCCTCGTGTTTGTCTTAAACATGAGAATTTGAAAGATAAATGAAAATTAAAATTGTCAGATTGGCATGTATGTTTTGATTCAAATTCTACACATGTAAACTAAATTTTACCCAATTGAAGTCATGGGTTACGGTGGTGAGACACAGCTTCAAGTGGGTAATAATTTAAATATTTTATAATTTGATTAAGTGCCTTAAGGGTTAATTTCTAACAATATGTTCAATTCTCATATTCAGATAGCTGGGCATGATGAATTTCTTGGATGTCCTACCGTGGGAAGATATTGTGTTCCAGCACATTTTCAATAAGCTTCATCTACCCACAGTATTTAACCTGCGGCTCCTCAATAATCAGTTCCTACACTGTGTAACAGAATACTTGAGTACCTGCAAGTCTCTCAACTTGACTATGGTAGGCCCATTCTTTAGAGCTGATGCATTTCATTTAGTTACTCGAGATGCCTACTGTATGCAGACATTGGTGATGAGGCATGCAAAGGATTGGCTTATGGACAAAATGTTAATGCCTGTGTTTGAAGCTAACACACGGCTGCAGCACGTTGACCTGACGTGTTGTACTAGCCTAACATGTGCCAGTATACAGAAATTATCTGTTCAATGTAAGGACTTAAAGCAACTCTTTCTACGTGACTGTCACTGGTTGACTAGTGATGGAATCTATGTTGTTGCTGTCAACTGCTCACAGCTTCAGAAACTGGACATAGGCGGTTGCTGGCAGATAGATAATAGTGCTATTCTCACACTGGCCAAGTTCTGCAAGCAGTAAGTATGAAGCAGTTGACCCAATGTTGTTTTAACCCTTATCCTGCTAAGGTAATTTACTTAAATTTTCACACACTTGAAGTTTTGTCTCGTTACCGCTAACCACAATTTCAAGTGGCTGAAAATAACTCATATTTGTTCAATAATTAAACAAATGCACTTTATGAGTCAATTTCTCATTTGCTCAAATTAAATTTGGGCACTAATATTTGCAAATGTTGATGTTTAGACACACATTTCATTCCCAATGACAGTGATTTCATTGACTAATAAAACAGATTAAAAACGAAAATAGTCGTGATCAGCAGGAGAAGGGTTAATGTTGGGCCGCCATCTACCACCCTGGCCCAACAATTAACCCTTACAGCGCAGGGATCGACGTTAGTCTTCAGAATATGACGTCAGATTCTGCAACTAAGGTCGATCCCTGCTCTGCAAGAGAAAAAATATTTCTAATGGCGGTGGACACATAACATGGGTATTCAAATGAATTGGAAAGAGCTGAATAAGACATTTTTAATAATATCAAATTGAAATAAACCCTTTGGTCTCTGAGGTTTTTATAAAAAAAATTCAGCGCCTTAAGGGTTAAATCACATTGGGTCAACATTTATGTCCGTGATGAACCATTACAATAAAGTGCTAATCAAATCTAGGTAAACCGTAGCCATTTTCAGCCTTTTTATTTGTTTTTTAAACAGGAAAATTTGAAGGTTAAGTGAACTAGATTGGCATATCTTTTGTATTAACCCTTAAAGCGCTAAAATATTTTCCAATAAACCATGGGATCCAAAGGGTGGTTTTTAATTTGAATTCATCATAAATGTCTTAGTTGGCTCTTTCTGGTTCATTTATATACCTATGTTATGGGTCTACGGCCATTAGAAATATTCCTACTCTTACAGTGCGGGGATTTTCTTTAGTCGTCAGAATCTGACGTCTACAGATATCAGATTTTGACGACTAAAGTCGACCCCAGCGCTGTAAGGGTTAAATTAACTGGATTGGCATATTGATATATCTTTTGTAATAACCCCTCCCCCTCCAGGTTTTTTTTGTGAGAAACTAGGGTTTCCCTCTTTTCCCATGTATTTTTAGCCCGATTTATTCAGTTGTAGAGTTGACAGATAAATGAATTCCTATTCCGAATATATTTCAAGTGTAGAGTTTGAAGGGTTAAATTGTACATATTAAATAATTCTTAGCCACTCAAAGTTGTGGGTCGTGTTATTGGGTAGAAATTTACAACCTAACTCTTTAAGGGTTAACCCGTTTCCAGTAATTACGATAAATTAGGATCATGATCATGATGATGTTCCATGTTAATGTGACATGTTGAAATGTTGATATGACATCATGTTCAATTGACCGCAAAACAGCATTATTTGTCACCGTAAGGATAAAACTTATGTATGAAATTTAAAAAATCATAGATCAATCTATGTGAAATGACAGATCTGCAAAACACACTGTCCAAAATGATTTTTTCAGTTTTGAAATTCGCGAAATGAAGACTGCGAAAAGTCCCAGAAAAACGAATTCATGAAAATCTAAACATGAATAATACCCGTTATACAATTTATATCAACAAAGTTTCCATCAATTCAATTAGTAAGTGCATCCAAACAAAAAATATAGTCACTTAAAAAGAAATGGTAATCATCACCACGTTTTAAGTAGTCACATATTTCTTTTCAACAATTACAGTTGTCTGGAAGTTGGCATCACTATACCTGTGTATAGACCGAAATCCTTGAACCAGAACACGTAGTCACTTGGCATTACCTTTTCTTTTCAAGTTATTTTATTTCCCCATACATTTGGATGCACCTCATTCTACTATTTGCATTGATGTAAGCTATATTACTTGATATATAAATACATGTATAAATTGGAGATAATACTTGATATATATGTATATATTGGATATAATTTGAGCAGTCTGGTTCAGTGTGAAGTAATAGTAGGCTTTCTATTGCTTCACATTGAACCAGATGGAGTGTGTAGTCTGGCTGTTAAAGTGTAGCTGGATGTTAAAAATCATTTAGATCTGCTACGGCCAAATCGTAGATGCATTCCTGCATGAATATCCTTGTCATTGATTTAGATTGCGGTATTTGTCAGTGGCCAAGATATACGGGCTGACCGATCCAGGAATATATCAGCTGGCCAAAAATTGTCATCTACTGCGACATTTGGACATGCAAGGCTGCTGGCGAGTCACAGATGAAGCTGTGAGGTAAGTTGTTGTTGGGTGTGATGCTAAAAAATCAAATGATTTTGGCACCAATAGCAAAAACAGTTTGTTGATTTATGTCTTGTATTAAATAAAAAAATAGCTTTTAGTTTCATTCCCCATCATTAAAAGAGACCCAAATGCACTAATAGAGAATAATTAGACTTAAAAAGATTTATAATCAATTTATAATCAACTGTAAAACTACAAAATTTTGCACAAAATTATATACTTGTATGTGACCAGCCATGCGAGAAGGTATTTCCAATTGTGGCGGCTTTTTTAAAACAATGTATTACGTCATATAAAATTTTATTTTAATGAATACATAACAATGATAGCTAAATTTAAAATATTAAAAATCTCATAAAACAAAAAGTACTAAAGATTAAAAAAAAATGTTCAGTTAATAAAACAGGATACTGTTATTGAATCAACTAAAAAATCATTTTTGAAAATTTGGACATCACTGCCCTTTTCTCGTAGTGGGTCACATTTTCCATGTGATCAAATTATAACCTTGCTAATCTGAAACAATTGACTGGTTACACTCATTACGAACGTTATTGATCAGACTACCTGTGAATAATCATGATCATCGCAGAGCTTGATTTAGATATCATCACAGCGATATCATCACGATATTTTACTTCAGTTTGATATATCATTATCCCACAGTTGAAATTATTGCAAAAAGTGTTTTGGAAGCATTTACTGGAATCGAAAATTAGTGATTAAAAAAGTCAGATTTCCGGCGATGTATCAGTCAAAATAAGGATTTCTGGTATCTTTTAGTACATTTACATTTGTTTATTTTACAGAATACTAGCCGAACACTGTAAAGAGCTCAAAATGCTTCAGGTTAGGGAGTGCCGCGATATCACAGAAATAAGTCTGGCATCTCTCAGGGTAAAAGGTATCATGGTTGACCGTCCTATGACTCCATATCGTTTGAATCCTGAGTTTGTAAAATATCTACAAAATCTCAAACCTCAAGTGTGAAATTGTTTTTATGATACATTTTTATGTCAAAATGTAAGGCAAATCGACTACTGCTTATTGTGAGCATTCAATTTCGTCATTGTTTTGTGGTGTTATGATTGTTATCATAATAGTCTTATCTGTTATTTATTTATTATATATAAACAATAAAACATGCAGCAAATTTGTGTGGATTAGATCAATAAAATGTTCAGAATTTGTTATTGTCATATCATCATGACCTCTCTCAGACCATGAATATTTGTTTTGTAAAGTATTTGCCAAATGCAAAAATATATATATTTCATGATACACAATAACTTCTAGTTGCACACTGGAAAAAATGGTTGCCTTGCAGCCTTTTACGTGCCTCCTCATTAGTCATACGAGAAAGTAGGTCACAACTACTTAGTGAACAGGAGACGTTGACATGATGCTGGTTTAATGTTGGACCACCATCGGCTACACTGACCCATTTCGTCATTGTCTCCAATTCACTGGGTGATTAATATTCCCTGAAGCTGGCCCACCGTCTACGACACTGGCCCAAAATTAACTAATACTGCATCAACGTGTCCACTATATTGGATGACTAACCTTTTCACCGCTAATTGCGACTGTAATCATTTTTAATCCATTTTTATTAGCCAATCAAATCGCTGTTATTGGGAACGAAATGTGTGTTTATACATCAAGATTTGCAAATGTTTGGTATACAATTAAACAAATATCAGTACTTTTAACACACTTGAAGTTGTGAGTCGCGGTAGCGAGACACAACTCAAGTGGGTGAAAATTTAAATTATTTGATTTAGCGGTGTAAGGGTTATTATTCCCAGCAAATATGAGACATTGATCCAATGTTGTGTCGATGCTGACCCGACCTTTGCCAGCAGTGTCATGGATGGTGGGCCAATAATAAAATAACCTTACTTCAATGTCTCATGTTTGCCGGGATATGTTTGTTTATCGAAGATATTGGTGCTAATAACCCTCTCAAGGGCTAAATTGGAGCATTATCATTATCAAATGTTTGTGAAAATTACTTATTATAAAAAACTGGAGATAAAAATTGTGATACTTCATGATTCATATTATAAGCACATAGGTGACATAATGGCAAGTACATTATCTGATTATAGTATTACAATATTACGGTAGTTTCTAACATTATGTATATTTGGCATTTTCTAAAGCTACCAATTGGTTCGTTGATACCAATTGAATGAATGAAACATGTTTAAAGATGAATGACACACTTGAGTTAACATTTACTAGTATCTGCTGTAATATTATTTAGTGATGAATTGTTACTAAGTATAGTTACATATCCAATATTGCAATCAATAAAATGGACAATTAAATATAAAATGTGAGCGAACAATGTCGATATCAATGTTTACTGCAAACTTGAGTTAATTGTTACTTTTTAATTGCTCATGTTTATTTATTTTACAGTTACATGTACCGATATGTGTATTTTAATTTATATAGAATTGTAATAATGTAATAACGTGAATCTTTCGAAATATCAACAAAATGTCTTATCTATTTATCTGGATTAAATATTTAATGGTTACATGTATGCTATGAGAGTAATTATCATATTAAGAAAAAATATGATATCAATATGACAATTTTGTATATCAATACACCCTCATACATCATCAATGTGTAATTCTGTCACTATTATCATGATTGTGATGAATATGTGATATATTTTGTTGTTGTATTCTGGTGAATTTGAGGTATATTTGTGGATCTCCTAGTCAGGGAAAGGAACCATTCCCTTCATATGGCATATTTATTTCTCTTGTTTAACTCTTGTGCTGCTGAACTGATTGTTTCTATTTTCCGTCATTTGAAGCTGGAATTGCTATTAATGCAATTTACATTTTCAAATGATAAAAAATGTTTCTATTTAAGGTAAATTGGCACAGAAATTTAATTACTGTAGATCTGGTAATTATCGCATGTTTAAATTTTCACGAATTTCTCACTTTTCAAAAAGTCTAAAATTTACAAAAAAAAAAAATGTTAGGCTACTGGCCGTGAAATCTACGACTGGCCTCATCCATTGTTGTCACAAATAGGCATTGCGAAAATTAAAACATCGCGAATATTACCAGATCTACAGTATTCGATTTACTCGCCATATATCACTAACTGACACAGAAACAGCTCTCCAACTCATTTCAATCATTTGTGGGGGAGTATTTTCCACTGACCTGGTATGGGATGTTCGTCAATTATCCATTTGTGAAGGTCTCTACCCTTACATTAACAGTGTCTGTACCGGGATTGGTGACTATGCTGAGAGTGTACCACTAACTATTGTTTTCTTCAAAACAATGCATGTACCGGTAACCACACATATACAGTCTCAGCAGCACAAGCGTTAAAAAACAGTATAAACATGTGGTCAACATATACATTCTATTTTTCTATGTTCATAATTGTGCAATAACAACTGTTTTGTATCTGTAACAGGCTGTATAATGAATCACATACATGTTTGTTGTTTATGTATGCATATCTGTAATAAAATATGTTTGTGATATTGAATAATACATGTATATCTTTACATTTGTATCTTTTTAAATACCAGGGTGGGAGGACAGTGGAAATATGTCGTTTTAAGCTATTAAACCAGAAATATCAACCCAAAATATTTAGTGTATTTTTTTTTGCAGACTCACAATAATTTTTTTAAAATGTATATCCTGGTAACGCAAGCAAGAGTGTGTGAATGTGGTCCATATCGAAACCTTTTGAGAGGTGTGTCGTGATAATACTTTGGTGGTGGTTATTAATCAATTATCTAACATCGCTAAACCCAAGTTACATAAAATTCCAAATATACTTTTCCCCACATTTGTCTTAAGAAATTATTGTGACTATAATCTAGGACTTGTCGTTTTCAATGTTTATTCAAATTTAACCCAATTGTGTAGATAAAATAGCAAAATCCAAGATGGCTGACAAGAAATATTTTCTAAATGTTGTTTACTTGGCAAAACATGTTGTAGAAACATTATTAAATTGGCGATATTTTGTGACATTATTTATGTTCCCACAAATGTGTAAAATCTATATTGCAACTGTTGATTGAGAAATACAATTATGGTGTCTAGAACGATTCCCAAATATCTAATGAGTAATGGTGTTGTTTGCATGGAGATAATTTTCTGTGGATTCCAGCTTTTTGTCATAAACCGTTCTCTTTCTGGTTAAAAAAGTCTGTCATATTTAATGTTTCCCGCTTCTTTCTTCATGACCTGTTCTTATACAGGTACCACAATATTTTAAATCTTTACCACAATTTACTATTAACCCTTTAAGCCCTCACAGTGCATTAAAGCATCATTTTACATCCCTGAAAAAAGACTTATTTTCCTACAACCCAGGGTTTTAGAATGAATATTTCCATAAAACTAATTCACCAATACATAGCACTTTTCTTTACTTTTTCACCCACATCAAATCACCTCCATCACGAGTCGAGAATTGCGACAGCAATTCGTGGGATTGCGACAGCAATTCGCGGCTTGTAGTGGATGAAGGTGATAATGTGAAGTCAGGCTTGAAAGGGTTAAAGGTCAATATATAAAGTAATCAGTTGGTAAGTTGGCTGTTATACAAGTTGGTTATATCTACTGAATTAGGCTGCGAGTTCAAATATCAAAGAGAACCATGTCAAAATTATTATATAAAAAATTATATCGAATCTACATTGCAAGCTTTTTGAATAAAAAATGGAAGATGTATCTTGCATAATATCATCAAAACCGTTCCGTGATAGCTCACAACAAAATATGCTTGTACCATTTCTTAATGATAAATTATTTGTACTTCTAAAGAAAACAACAACTCTGTGAATACAGGAACACAGAACATTACGTGGTGAACCATGTTTAATAAATAAAAAAATTAAAAATCGATATTCTGGTATCACATTGGATAAATGATTATAAATGATTACGGTATATACAATATAGAAACAAGATTTCAGCTAAATATTTAATAAATGTCTTATTTTACTAAGTAATTGAGACAGTGGGTTTAGTAGGTCGATTATATATTAGTATTAAAGGTTCAAATAAGGAGGGTGTGCATCTTCCCTGTGACTTATTTAGTTCATTTATTCCGCAAAAATGATATTCAGATATTCATTCGGTCAGGTTTCCATAAGTTAACCACATTAAAAAAGATCATAAATATTCACATAATTATTATAACAAAATGTATTTATAAAATAATATTCAAAATATTAATCATCCTAATTACGCTTTAGTATAGAATGTATATATTTGAATTTCAGAGCATATCTCTTTGTTGAATAGACAATTGTGTTTAAATGGTAGAAATCACAATTTTTTTTACAACATTTGTAGTAAATTACAAAAAATTAATACACCCCGGTATTCTCCTTTAAAGTTGTGATGTACAATCTGAAATGCTGTTGTCTTTAACATTGTCCTCGCAAATATCTTTGTATAGTTGCTCTAGCTTTATTCGCTTGTTACGGTATCTATTGGAATCATTATTTGCATCAGATACATTTGAGTTTTGATTAGTGTTCAGTTCACTGTCCACTGTAGCCGCCTGAGAGTCACCTACACTAGGCTGACTACTGTTACAAATCACTACTTCCTCAGTATCAGTATCATTAATCTCAACCACCTGATTCATTTCATCTGCTGCCATCTGATTTTCTGTTGTGTTATCGTCAAATACACCTTCAGTATCTTGCTTACTTGCCAACCAATTCTTCATTTCCTTCAAGAATACAGTCGATTTTTGCAAACCTTTTTTTTCACCTGGAAAATGATTACACACAGATTATCAATTAAGTGACAAGCTGAAAGAAAACCATATAAATAAAACAATCTCTTAACAATTACAGAAATTTGCTAATTATTGCTAAAGGTCTTTATGCTATATGCTTATGGTACAGGTATGTGTACTGATTTTGCTCTTAATAATAGCACAGACCTAATCAGCTAGGCACCGTCTAATCATGTATTATACCATGTATACCGGAATATATACTGTATGCAATATTTTAGAAAGTTTCTAGTTCATAGTGAATTAAATTGCTAAATATTTCACCCAGCTTGTGCCATTATGATTAATAACCCTGTTTTAAATAATAAAAGACACCGCAATCGAATAAGGAAAGGAGGTGAATAAACAGTGAAAAAAAACTTTGGTCCTATTTCTGGAAAGTTAATGAAGGCAATGAAAAAAACAAAACAAATTTGGACCTATCTCTGAAGAAGGTAATGAGGGTGATGATGAAACAACTTTGGATCTATTTCTGAAAAATTTAATGAGGTCAATGAAAAAAACACAGCTGGATTAATTTACTGTATGATTATCTCTCCTGGATATTTTTCTTCGGAAAAGAGCAAACGGGTGTCTGTTTTTGGTGATGCGTGTATTTAATCAAATGCATGTGCCAAGGTAAAACAGAGATAATAAAGAGTCTGACTTACCTGCGCAGTACATGATCACCTTACTCCACAGATCATTCTGAGTCAAATGTTTCTGACTGCCCAGAATAAAAAGATGGTTCTTGGCTCTTGTCAGTGCCACGTTCACACGTCTGCGCAACAAAATAAAAACAGGTAACACAACTATTTTGCCAAAGTTGCGAACAACTAATTTTAGCAGAACAATAAACACCGTGTATTCCTTTGTCATTTTTTTATGCAACACGCGCCATAAGATCCACATTAACCCTTACAGCGCAGGGATCTACTTTAGTCGTCAGAATCTGACGTCTGCAGACGTCAGATTCTGCCAACTAAAGTCGATCCCCGCACTGTAAGAGTAAACATATTTCTAATGGCCGTAGATCCATACCATGATGATTTCAAATTGAAAAAAACCCTTTGGTTGCGATGTTTTTTTACAAATTAATTCAGCGTTTTAAGGGCTAAAACTCCTGACTACCAGCTATTTAGACTCATTTTTATGAATAAAAATGACCTGATTTTATAAAAATAAAAGTATAATATATCAAATGAAAGCTTAGAACCTCCTTATTGTCAGGGATTATAGGCTGCCATTTTGTATTAATTTGATGAATTTTATTAAAAATATTCGGTCCATGATAAAAGATGAAAATTCATCAAATAATAATGAGAGTAATAGCACAAAGAAAATAATCATTGTGAATAAATACAAACTTGTCAGAGTCAATAAAGCCAACTTGCCGGGTGCGCACACATGACAGAAAAATAACCCCCTTCTCTCCACCTTGGAAAGCGTCCACTGTCGACATCTGAATGTCCTTTAGAAAATCGTGTCCTGTGCTGTACAGTAAAATAAAATAAAAATATATAGATCAATGAATTATACTGTAAACATTCAAAATAATGAGATTTGAAATGGCTTGTCGCAAAAGAACAGTCAACTTATTTTAAAAAGAATAGAGGGTGTTTCACCCAGGGAAAAAATTGTTCAGTATCTGCCCATTTGCTAATCAAATTTGTTATTGATTAATTAGCTAAATCTTCATACATCAATGATAAGGATGTATATAGCAAGTTACAATTTTGATGAGTAAATTGCTAATTAATAATTTTCAAACAAATTTTTCCCTGCCACCCACATTAATTGTTTTTTACCACTAAGGCACTAACCAATTAAATTGACATCACTTAATTCATTACTACTTGGTACATAATTATACTAAAACAATAGTCACTAGTTATATACTCTAGCCTGCTACCATACGTGTTTGCTAGAATGTATACAATATATACTTTATGCATAGCTAATTCTGAATATGGTTGACTTACCTTGAATCTTGCATTTTAGCAGAGAGACATCCTAGCTGAGCTTTATACAGGCTTATCACTCCTATATCTTGTGAATCTATGCCGTCAAGAAACAGCCCTTCTATCAGACGTACAATACAGCTGGCCTCTTCTTGGTTGTAATAGCTACCAGTGTGATCACTTTCCTCCTTTCCCAATGATACATCAAAGAATGTCAATGTAGGCCAGCCTTTCTGTAAAATATAACAGCTCTAATACATGCTACTGTATACAGTGTTTGCAATGAACCAAAACAAAACATCTGACTTGAGGGACTTGATGGCAGCCTTCACCCAGAGATTTTTAAAACCACAAATGCTCTTTAAGCTATTCTACAGCTATTATAATTTCAATCCATGATGGCAAATAAGGGTTTGCAGTGATATTTTTTACCACAGATTGTGCTAGTTCCCATTTAAGTGTTTTAATAATATCGGTCAATATTTCTATTAACCCTTTAAACATTGAGCTATTTAATTTAAATTTTCAGTCACTTGAAGTTGTGTCTCGCTACCGCGATACACAATTTCAAGTGACTGAAAATTTACGTGATTTGTGAAATTTAATTCCCAGTATATGCCATAATAGATCAGTGCTTCCAAGATTGAAGGCATAGTTTACTGCGAACAGCTCGTTATCAGGGGTGACACCAGTGCTCTAAGTGTTAAGAACGAACAGAATTCACAAAAATCGTAATGGAAGTCGCGTTACAGACACTATATATAAAGATATAGAAAAAAAGGTTGTATTTTGTATTATGCTATAACAAGTGTTTTATAAGACAACTAATTCCAGAGCAAAATGATCCACTACATGTCACTTACCAAGATGCCATTGGGTAAGTGGTAAAACAATACTGCTGTGCGAAGACAAAAGGCAGTATATGCCTAATTTACAAGTACTGCCTTTTGGTTTGCAGAGCAGAATAGTTTGAATAAAACACATAAATATTTCTCATTCTCACGGCTAGTGGAAGTCGTTCTGCTGCAGTAACTCCATCTTCAAGCTGCCTGTCATAGAATAAGTTGTTGGACAGTGTACTGATAGTTGGGTGGCATCTGTATTGAGTACGCAGCATGATAGGCTGATGACCCTGTAAAATAAGCAGCGCTAGAATAATACGCATACAGGCCTACATAATATCTAGTTATTATTTTATTTTTTAAAAGCCAACTTTTGCTTTGTTTGGAAGCTGAATCTTAAATAAACATTCGGCTATTCATTAAAATGAAATGACTCATAATTGGCTATATCAACTAAAGTATAAACCCATACGCACAAAAACAATCACACATTTTTGCAGAAAAAGAGATAATGCAATGCTGTGAAACAGAACAATTGAACTTAGTATGAAATTTCAAAGAATTATTGCTATATAAACCAAAGCATCAAATAAGGAAGTAACTTTTTAACATTTTTTATGTTTTTAGTATTGTAAATACATGTAACAATATTATTTAACCCTTTCAGCGCGGGAGCATCAGAATCTGACGGCTACAGATACAAAGACGGTCCCCCCACTGGAAGAATTAAAAGATTTCTACTAGCTGTAGACCCATTACATAGGTATTCAAATGAAGCGGAAAGAGCTCATGAAGACGGTCATGATGATTTAAAATTGAAAAAATTCTTTGGTCTCCATAGTTTATACAAAAATAATCCAGCGCTTCAAGGGTTAATGAGTTATTAAAAAAAAAATTGTATCATTATTTTTGGTATTTCTGCAATTCATAAAAATGTGCAATGTGACTGATTATATTACGTGGAAATGAGCCAAAAATTCTGTTTTCTTAAACGTGTATGTCTTGTATGTCGCTGCATGACAATAAACTGTTTCCAGCATTGTATGAATTAGCCATCATACCACACATCCTCTATAACAAGATCCACTAATAATGACCTGTATAACTATCTACTAGACTAACCATTTTAGTCAGTCTATCAAACAATGTCTGTTCCAGGCCTTGTAGATGAACAGCTTCTGATCCTTGTATAGTTGGACTTAGTTGCTAACAACATAATGTACAATAAAGAAATATATAAAAATGTATCTAAAATTTGGGAACTAAAACACATGGTAATCATTTTTATATTGAGTGAGAACAGATACATTTTTGAAAAAAAAGTGCAAGCACTCAAACACCACTCGGCTGATGCAGGGATTAAAAATGGCCACAAATTTGACACAACTGCTGCCACTACGCTATGCCAAAAATCGAAGACTAATGATAAAATCAAGATGGCTGCTATTACCCCATTTTCGGTCCCACATGCCAATAGACTCGTAGACCCTGAAAACCTAAATATGCTAGGTTTGAAGGCATTTAACTGAAAATAAGAACGATGTATTAAAATTGATAAAATCAAAATGGCCGCCGTAGCCTCATTTTTGGTCGTACAGTAGAACCTGCTATGAACAGCCACCCTTATGATGCAGGAAAAGTGGCCTTTTAAGGCAGGTGGCTGCTCATAGGAGGCTCATTTGTATAGGAAATACCATTTTGGGGAATGGCCAAGTGGCCACCCATAGGAGGTTGGCTGCTCATAAGAGTGGCTGCTCATAGCAGGTTCTACTGTACATGAAAACGGACAATGCCAATAGACTTGCAGACCTCGAAAATCTACATATGCCAGGCATTTAAATGGAAATAAGAACAAATTATTACAATTGATAAAATCAAGATGGCTGCCGTAGCCTTGTTTTCAGTTGCACATGGAGAAACAGACAATGCCAATAGACTCACAAATCCCAATAACTTATATATACCAGGTTTAAATCAAGATAGCTGTCGGAGCCTCGTTTTCGGTCCCACATGGAGATGGACAATGCCAATAGACTTGCAAACCTGAGAACCTATATATATCAGGTTCCAAGGCACTATTGAGAATTAAAAAAAAAATTGCCAGAGGGGTAGAATGTTTGTATGAATTATAATCATGCTGGGTCAGTAGCCAAAGGCTGCCGGCGTACAGTGGCGGACCACTTCGGGCCGAGGGGTAAAAATCATAAGAATTACAGAGAGAAAAAAAATAGTTTATTAAAATATTTTATTTTTAAAACATCCAATTTTATATCAACAATAGAATCCAAGTCTAACAGCCATGCTGCTAACCGGCACAACTTATCTCTATTGTATTTCTCCAACTCAACTATTATTTACCATCCATTACAGCCTTTGTAGGTCCTGTTGACCAAAAATTATTATATTGACCCAAAATTATTATATTATCAAATTTATGCCCGATGGTAAGCATGTATTCATAAAAGGCTGGTATATATTTTTGAAACTTCCAATAATACTCTTTATATCTATCAAATATTCAATTATGACCATAATCTTATATAACATTATCTGATGGTAGGGCTACATCCACCAAAAATACCGAACACATACTTTTGGATCTCCCACTAATACCAATCTGTGACAAGTAAATCTGGCAATAGGAAGTAGTGACACTGGCTCTGTCATCTGACTGCATTCATCAAGCAACACAATCTGCAATAAAAAATGGCTGATGTTATCCCTTAAAGCGCTAAGTAATAGAACATAACAACAATGAACCACAAAATTCAAATGTGTTAGAATTACCTACATAATTATGTACAATTTGAATCGACACTTTATGGCAATCTAATAAAATCAATGCTAATTTCTCCCTCAAATTTCCTTGTTTGAAGGCCAGATAAAAAGCTAAAAATGGCTGTAGACGTAATTAGCCCTTTAAACGCCAAATTATTCAATTTGAATTTTCACCCACTTAAAGTTGTGTCTCGCTGACGCGATCCACAACTTCAAGTGAGTGAAAATTACTCAGATTTGACAAAATGGAGGTCAACTATTTTTAAATCTTGCTGATTTAATGTTACATAATATGTTTAACATGTTTAAAAAGTGGTACTTAATGTGGTAATACAAAAATGAGAAAACGAATATATTCGGGACCGGCGCTTAAAGGGTCAAGGGTTACTGGGTGAGTAGTTTATTAGCCCTTTCAGTGCGGGATCGACTTTTGTCGTCAGAATCTGAAGTCAAAAGTCGATCATCGTTCTGAAAGAATAAAACATTATAATGGCCGTAGACTCATAACATAGGTATTCAAATGAAGCAGGAAGAGCTAGCTAAGACATTTATGATGATTTCAAAGTGAAGAAAACGCTTTGGTCTCCATTGTTTATACAAAAATATTATACGAGTTACAAAGGTATTGTATAATTTCATTCGTATCAGGGTTTTGTTTCATCCAGTGTTACTGTATATTTGGCGCATAAACTCAGTATGCAGCACAATGAGAGTGTGATTAATATCACTAATTGAAAAAAAGATTTTTTTGGGGCTTGAAATTTTAAGAAAAGCACACTTGACAATATCCCGCCGCCACTATTGAAATAATTAACGATGTAAAATTAACGATGTAAAATAAGATAAGTCGGCCATTTGGATTATTAAGTCATTATTAAACTTGTTTGAGAACAAATTTGAGCAGGATACATGAAAAACTTTTGAAGTTATCGTGTTCACAAAATAAAATTAGTGATGCAAAATGGATAAATCTGCCATTGTCTTTATTCAGCCATCATTGAACTTGTCAGAGACCTGGTTATTAGCAAAATACAGAACAATTTTGAGCGGTATAAATTGGAAAGATTTAATTTATCAAGCCCACAAGGTGAAAGTAACGACGTAAAAAGTGATAAATCAACCATTTAATTATTTTTCATCCATTATTGAACTTGTCCGAGAAATGGTTATTAGCAACATGTAGAACAAATTTGAGCAGGATACATTAAAAACGTTTAAAGTTATCATGCCCACAATGTAAAATTAATGATGTATAAACATGTGTTAAATAGTGATAAATCAACCATTAATTTTTTCCAGACATTAATGAACTCGTTCAAGGACTGGTTATTATCAACATGCAGAACAAATTTGAGCAGCATAGATGAATAACTGTTGGAAGGTATTTCACCCATAATGAAATGTTAACGCAGATGTCAGCGCTGACAACGCCGAACTTCAATTGTAATAACTTCAATTGTAATATCCCAACTATTTTTAATTAAAAGGCAGGTTAAATATGTCTATGCTTGTAGAATTCTGTGGGATAGTTGAAATTCAATTTTTTCACATACCTGGAATTCCATGTCTTTCAGACAAGGAAATGTACACGCAGCACAGGTTACACCAACAACATGAACCTGATTTAACATCTGATAAATAAATAAAAAATACCTTGGTTAATGTAGCAAGGAAATGTTTATTTAGATTGAATAAAATAAATTCTGGAAGTGTAATTCTGTAGAATGAAACTTTTGACATCATGACTTACGATACCTTCTTATTTTTGCCCTTTTTCCACTGTTCTATTGTTTTCCTGACGAGTCTAGAATTAAGTAGAATGGAAGATATCAATACAGTTTAATGTTTTTATTTCGGTTTGTATGTCATTTACATAACATAGACCTAAAACACAATTTAAATATCAGATGTCACAATTTTGGTAATATTGTTATGAGACTTACACTTTTTCTGCTTGTGATATATCAGATTTAGCCATCTCTTGTAGTTCTTTTATTTCTTTACTATCACTCCCCAGTCCATGAATACTAGAAATGTCGAAACAGTAGTTCATCATATAATGGTGAAGCAGAAAAATGTGAAGGAATTTAATGGATTTACAACTAAATTATTCCAGAAATTGTCATTTTTAAAATAGATGATCATATTAATTGCTAATGAGAGATTGCTTCTAGCACAGCTGCTGCTACAGTTTACTTTTATTTTCAGTTGTGGAATATAAATATGGCTAAAAATGCCTGGTTGCATTTACACATTAGTATCATGTAGTCCAGTTGGTATGAATCTGTGTTCAACTGTATCACTGTAAATCAATATTTGTTCAAATGGATATCTTTATGCAGTAAAATCAAATAATCACACTAGGCATAAAATGTACCTGTGAGGCAATATAGGCTTGGCTATTTTCCTCACACTGCCAACACGAACAAAGTCAGAAAATCCCAGGGCCTGGAGGCTGCAATGACATGTATTGCGATAATAAATATTTTGTATTATTCATTTAAGTAAACAAAACTATATGGGCTACATTATAAAGTTAAATTTCTAATTTTTACCCACTTGAAGTGGGTGAAACTTAAGGTGGGTAAAAATTACTCACATATATATGATTAGAATGAAAATCTATGTCAAAATAGCATGTGATAATTTCTCTTTCAAACAAAAAAGCTAAAATGGCTCTAGACAATATTAGGGTTAAGTACAGTATGGCTGAACGTGTTATGGGAGACAATTCATAAATAACAGAACTGGTCCTTCAAGACAGATGGACTTCCATTGCAGGTTGGTTTCAATGGAAAAGCTGATTTGGGGCAACCAGTTGGTGATCTCCTATAGCAGGTGACTCTCCCATGAAGGTGGTTTTCTTATACCAGGTTCCACTGTGTCAGAAAACTAGATGTGACATTTTTGGCACAAAGATGTTGCGCGTTGTATATCCCTCAAGAAACATTTACCCCTAAAAATAATTTTTGATAAAAAACATAGAAAAAATGACCATGACTAGCCCATCTTGTTGAATTTTTACCAGATGGCTGCCACCAGCCATATTATAAAAAAGCTTTCTTCCTAAAATGTAATCAGATTATCAGAGATACTACAGGTCCACCACGTCAAATTTGAATACCATCCAACCAAGGGTTTATAAGATATCGCATTCATAAATGTTTTGGGTGGCTGTGTGTCACTGTGTGAAATAAACTAAATTCATCAGTTAACATTTTAGTTAAATTTTAGCTAAATTGAGAGAAGTGGTGAACAGTACACTGTCAGGATTCTTGAGACCCCTTCATTTCTTGGCTAGAATGAAGACTAAAGTATGCTGGTATCTAAATGAATTTGAATCTGATACTTTTCTACATACCCCAGTAATATTCTGTCCACAGCTACGTTAGTTGTTGAGGAGATGAGCAATCGCAGCATGGTCGGCACACCTGGAGTATACTGATCATTCATCTCGAATATATGTACAATGAAAAGTACAATCACTGCCAATAAGTAACTCTTACCAGCTCCAAATACACCTGAAACACAAACTAACCCTTTACCTACTAGTGACGCATATACACACAAAAATATTTTGCATTAACAAAAAGTTATAAATACCTGGTACATACCAGATTTAAATTCTCAAAAAAAAATGAATCAACATTTTGTTTCACCAGATCCTGGGAGTAGCCTTTTTTCAATTTGCTCGGTAGCTGTTTAAATTTTTTCAGCGACATTTTTCTGGGATTATTTTTTTATCTTCCCCAAACTGGTGGAATTTTGTTGTGTATTATGGGAGTTAGACCATTCATGATTTGGCATGTGATACATTTTCAAAACGACAGCTCTCATTCCACCATTACCGTGAAACAAGAATTTTATTACATGCCAAATGGTCTAACTTATAAAATACACAACAAAATCTTCAGCGATGTTGGGGGAATATGAATAGCGCCTGGGTAAATTGAAAAAAGTCAACTCCCAGGATCTGGTGAAACAGACTGTAGTGAGTATGCAACGGTGTCACCTGTACTACATGTATCAATAGTTATTTTGATGTCAGCTCAGCTCAGCTCTGGCTACGACGTAGCCAAAGCTGAGCTGACATCAAAATAACTATTATGCAAAATCATAGTGACAGCATGGGTAGGTAAAGGTTGACAATTACACAATAAAAGTACTGTGATTAAACCCCTAAAAAATAATGTTTCTTGCTGTGAGATGCACAGTATTTGATCCCTCAAATTCCATAGATATTGTAGTACATAATTTTATCTGGATTTATGAAATTCAACATACCATCTTTGAAAATCTGCATTCATATTTAAAAAAACAACTGATCTGTGACTAAGTTTCTCAATCTGCACATATTTTTGACTAATTGAATATTATGTCCAGATGACTAACCATGAATTAGAGTGAAGGGGGTTGTCTTGGAGCCGCTGTCCATCGACTCAGGTAAAAATTCTGCTACTTCTCTTAATGCTTCATGCTGATGTTTATTTAAATGATAATGATTTGCAAATTCTTCCATTTCATGCATCTGAACAGTAACAAAGAATTATTGATTAGAAAATAATAAGTCATTTTGGAAATGAAAACAGTATTGTATACCCCATTAAGATAATACTTGGCAAAATCAGTCCAGAACAATTTTATTATCAATAAATTTAGTGAGCTAGTCGTAGATTTAAAATTTTCAACCACTTGAAATTTGTGTCATGCTGCCGCAACCCACAACTTTAAGTGGTTAAGAATTATTTACATAATGTACAATTTAAATCAAAACATATTGGCAGTCTGGCAAATGTATTCCTCAATTCTCATTCAAATGGTATTGTTTGAAAAACAAATGGAAATGCTGAAAATGGCTATAGGTCTACATAATTAGCACTTTAAGGGTTTTAAAAGTATCTTTTCTTATCAAAAGCCATTTGCTATGACATCTTCCACATGCTATGATAACAGCAATTGTGATACAGCCACAATCACCACAGAGCCTAGAATCAGGTGAGAGTGTGAGACCTTAAACAGCACAGCCACCTCAAATGATTAACATACATAACTCCCTGAACACTGATGAATGGCCTATACTATAGAGTAAGACTATACTATGGGCCTAGCCGTAGGGCTTTGTAAGTTGTAGGCCTAGATCTAGTACCAGTAGCCTAAACTGTGGGCCTAGGCAGATCTATAAAAGACAATTAAAACTAGAGTCTAAATTACATTAACACAGATCTTGTATACTAAAAAAATGGACAAGTCAAATAGGCTTGCAGACTGTCAGACATGATTGACAGAACAGAAGTTATGCAAATAAGGAGTGTAGGCCTATGCTAAGGTGAGATTGAGACTGGTACAGCCGGATAATATGACGTCATTGACATGTGTGAGCTAACACATGTCTGTAGAATATAGTATGACTTTTAAAGAGACATGTTATAATTGATGTCAAATGGTAGAGATGTAACATATCAAAGAAAAGGTGAGAATAGCTTTATTTTGATGATTTATACAAGGAGGCTAAAGCATGTTAAATTATGTAAATATTTTGTCAAATATTTTATGTCTGTTCAATGATGAGTCCGCTCTTGGGAAAGTGGCATCAAATATAAAACAATGGTAAGCCATTGTCTTGTAAATGATATATAAGATATACGTTTATTTATTCAGTGCTCAATAATAGACATTGTCTTCATTTATTTAATCATACATGACTGGGAGCTAGACAGGGTTAGTGTTTGCTCAGACAGCATAATCACATAAAAATAACTTGGTCAAATGATGCAGTAATAACTGGTACCAAAGGCAAAAAGGACAAGCTAAAGTTATAAACTGCTCTTCTGCAAAGTATTTTTGCTTAACGAGAAATTTTCAAATTTAAGGACAGAGAAAATAACTAAAAAGTATCATGCCATTTGAACCTGTTGCAAAACAAAGTGTATTTGTTCCCACCACATTCATCAGGTGGTGCTGCAAATAATGTGGTACTGTATGTTGCATCAAATAACGATTGTTGATTGATATAAGGTAGCAAAAAATACGAAGAAAGACATTACTCACAATAAACTGTGATGGCACATGAATGATCTGCTTAGTGTGGTATGTTGGGGCTGTAAAGGATCTCCTCTGCTGTATTTTTTCTGTGTTTTGAACGCTGACAGCAACAAAATAAATCACCAGATAACAAATACATTAATATTTTGTTTTCTAAACTTAGAATGACCTCTGACCAGCTAGAACATTGATTAAGGACATAGAAAAAAACCCTTAAAACGTTTTGAAAAGCTAGAGAGGTTACTGCAATAAGTTAAACAAATTAAGAACCTATTTTCCTCTCCCCCCCTCTTAAAAAAACATGCTTTAGAAATAGCACACAAAAAGTACATAATAATAATAACTTCAAAAATAACTCGGATTGAATTTTTTTTCAAAAAGCAGGAGGTTTTACTGCAATAATAAATATTTACTACCACAATAAAAACACTGTCTGAAATTAGGACATACTGGTTATCATGGTTATCATATGAAACATTCAATGTATACAATTTAAAGCCAGAAAACATTAAGAGTACAAAATACCTGCATGTTTTGTCCAATAAATGTGGTAAAATGGGTAATAATTGAAAAGTGAGAAATTCTTCTATGTTGGAGAGGCACATCAGTTCACTGCTTAGATTACCCGCGTTGATGGCATGACACACAACTAAACATATACAGAATAAATAAATACATTTTTAATTCCTTCATCTGTTCACCACAGAGTTCAATGATAAATGTGACAACTTTTTCAAAACTCTTTGTGTGCTTTTTTATCCATAGAATTTCCAATGTACCAAAGTTTCAGCACACTGAAATCAAATGATTTATAGTGCGATGTTTGTAAAAATAATGCTGTACACAATGCCTATATATTATTTGTTACTTTTCCTATACAATATTTTATGCAACAAATGGAGTTCTTACATGAATGTGATAACTTTCTAAATTGATTTGAAGAAATTTATTTACAAACAGTAGCTCAATACTGTGAAAGATTCAGAATGAGTGAAAAAGATGCAGAAAATTAAAATAATTCTGCACTTTCAACTATCCCATGTAAACACATCATTTTATATATAACCTCACTAATGACTCACCATTGCTTGGCCACAGAGAAGGAGAAAATCCAGATGAGGGTTCAATTTCCAGTTCATTGTTAGCACGTGGACCGAAGTAAGTACTTTTTGCCAGAAATGTTTCAGATTTACTGAAGTTTAATGAGTGAGATATAATCCACAAATCATCTGAAAAAGATGCATGAAAATAGACATACTAGAATCAGCTGAACAATTATATATAAATGAAACAATAGCCTTTAGAAAATGACTGCAATTCTTTGAAATTGATTTAAATATGTTCGCTACCTTTAGAGTGCGCAGCAGAAGAAGTCTTCTGGTTTAGCTTGAGGCAAGTGATTTTTTTAACGCACTCTTCCTGTTCTTGGGCTGCGCCAAATTTCTTACGCACCCATGGCTATAATGTATCAAATGAGCTTTAAAAGATTTTATTAAAAATATACAAAATCACACTGCTTGTTTTTAAATTATAAACTACATGTATATCTAATGAATAATCAGTCAAAAATAATATTTATATAACTGTAGATTTCAAGTCCTACAGTCCTAGTTGTTACTTTGCTGTTATTTCGATATTCAAATTTATCTTGCACAAGAACATATCAATGACATACAATATCAATCCACATGGAGTTAGTGGATGAAAATGTGAATAAAGGGCAAGTAGGTGATTACAAAATGACATTAACTACAAATCAAATGACAAACATCAGACTCTATTAAAGTAATTTTTTAAAATGTAGTGTAAAAATAAATCACCGGAATACTTTTTTCCCCTTGTGAGAAACTACCCCGACTCTTTCTCAGAAGGAGACATTCACAATAAAGCATGATCTGTTGGCCTTTGAAGTATGTGGCTATACTGCTGGCATCTGTAAGTGTCAATTTAGCACTGTGTTTCATCTTTCCTCCAGCTGCTGGCTCCTTTATTTGATCAGCCCACTTAAAGAACTTGCACTGCTGACCTCTTTGTGCATTACACGTGAAGAAGAATCGACCCTGTAAGAATTAAAACATGATCCAGACAACAAAAATAAAAATTCTTGAACAGAAAAATTATAATTTAAAGGGACTGGCCCAGGCTAAAATCATTAAAAAATCTGTGATTTTATTTTGGCTTCTTAATATGACCATACGATGTAAACATGTCCATAGACTAGAACTGCAAAAGCTTTTAATTTTTCTGCTGCGCATTCATCAGTTAGACTAGATATAGAGACCGAGATTCCCGTATTTCTAATTTTTGACATGGTTGTCAATAATTCAAAATCATGAATTTCGTCTCTATATCCATCCTAACTGGTGAATGCGCAGCACAAAAATTAAATAAACTTTGCAGTTCTAGTCTATGGACATGTTTACATCATATGGTCATATACAGAAGCTAAAATAAAATCACCGATTTTTTGATGATTTTAGCCTGGGCCAGTCCCTTTAAAGGGACTTAATTTAAAGGGAAATTCCCGTATTTTTAATTTTTGACATGGTTGTCAATAATTAGAAATCAGTAATTTTGTCTCTATATCCAGCCTAACTGGTGAGTGCGCAACACAAAAATTAAAAAACTTTTGCAGTTCTAGTCTATGGACATGTTTACATCATATGGTCATATTGAGAAGCCAAAATAAAATCACCGAAATTTTGATGATTTTAGCCTGGGCCAGCCCTTTAACAACATAGAATATAGTCGGTTGGTATTACCGTTTCTTGATACACCCTGTATACTAAATTAATTGCTGGGAACTTGGTTGATATATTAGAGATATTTTAACCCTTTCAGCACGGGGATCGTCTTTAGACGTCAGAATCTAACGTCTGTAGACGTCAGATTCTGACGACTAAAGTCTATCCCCGCACTGTATGAGTAAAAATGTTTCTAATGGCTGTAGACCCATAACATAGGTATTCAAATGAATCAGAAAGAGCTAACTAAGACATTTATGATGATTTCAAGGTGAAAAAACCTCTTTGGTTGCGATGTTTTTTTACAAATTAATTCAGCGCCTCAAGGGTTAAGCAGTTTGGTTCAATGTGTAGCAATTATTGTAGGCCTTCTATTGCTTCACACTGAATCAGATGTGCTCTACTCATACACTATTTCTGATAGTGATTAAAAATTGTATAATAATTCGACCAAATGAAGCTGGATGTTGAAAATCTGTTACACCCAAATTTCAGATATTGGCGTCTCTTTACCATGTTTTGAACACATTTATTTTATTGATCAAATAGTGACAACAAAAAAGTTTTGTACCTTATTTTTGCCTTCCTTCTTAACTTGAATAATTTTAGAAGCGTTACCATGCTCACACAGAGGATTACAACTTTGTTTTGTTTCTTCGGATTGCGCAAATGCAGTTGTACCTGCAATATTTATCTTGTTGAAAATATGTTATTCATGGTTAGATGAATCAATAAGATAGTAGTAAATTGTATGGGCAGCAGCAATTCGAAACGTCATACATTTCAAAAGAAGTGTTTCAATGTTAGTAGGCTCTACATTATATACCACTATCCTTATATTTATGTCAAACCGATTTATAGTGCACTGATATTACAACTGTCTGATGTTCTTTTATATTTTTACATTGCATCTAATTACATATAGTGTGTGAGTAGAAATAATCAGGGTGGAGAATAAAATATTGTTAAGAAAGTATCCACAAATGAAAGTATAATATTTATTAAATAGATGGTATTAAAGCTAACCTTCAGTCTCTGAGTATGCTGATACATCAATGTTCCCCAAGCTGGAGTAATAGCGTTTAGCCACATCCCAGAGCAGAATATTTATATGTTCTGTAGGTAGCAAAAATTAGATTGTGAACAGGACATTTGTACATATGGTAAGGAAATCACAAATAATAATAATTGTGCTCCTTATACGGTAGTTAATAAAGTATTACATACCACATTTATCCTAATAAATGCCCTGGGCGTTAATCAGGATACCCCCCTGAGGCGACAGGGGGGAGTGGGCTCTTATTAGAGTAGTGTTTTTTAAAGTGGGCATTTATTAGAATAAAGGCCTTTATTAGAATAAATATGGTACATGACAGATAAGGCAAAGTAGTTGAGTGTGATGTCGTGTATGCCGGGCCTAGCTAACATGGGATGCTGGCCTAACCCTTTTCCCGCAATGTTCTCTTTTCGAAATTTTCACCTACTTGAAGTTGTTTCTCACTACCCAATGTCAAGTTGGTGAAAATCACTTACATCATTTCAGATGTACAATTTCAATCAAAATATGTCAGTCTAGCAAATTAAATGCTCTTTTCTTTTTTAAAAAAAGTTGATAACGTCAAAAGAGTTAATAAATGGTAGGTCAACTTCTGCCATGCTGTACTTACACTGACAAACCACTGGTAGTCATTTCATATCAGCTGGAGGGGTACAGCCACTAAGCATTAAAGATCAATTTTGTACAAAAATTACAGGGGCAGCAGCTCAATTGTAGTGATATGGGTTAGGTGGAACTACCCCATGTAACCCAAGTAACATGTGTACAATATGTGTATCATGCTTACAATAAATTGCTGAGTTTTTTTAACGGCTGTGCTGACCCCAATCATTATGGAGCAGGCCTCATTTTCAAACTTGGCCAGGCTATGGGGAAGCTGGGTTTAGAACAATCGGTTTGATGTGAAAGAGTGCATCGTGCTCACAAGAATTTTCCATAATTTTTTTCTAAATCTGACAAATACACAGGACACATACATGTAAATGAAAAAATAATTCTCAGAAAGGGAGATGACAGAAGATTTTTGACAGTTAAATATGCATGATTATTGATATCTGATATTCACCAATTAATGCAGAAGTCAAGGACTGCTTGTAGTTTTGGATGCTTGAAAATGTAGCAGGTATAACAGCTTTCCTTAGAGGTATCTCGATAATGTCAACATCTTGTTGATTGGGAAACTGCAAATCTCCAAGCAAGCTCTGTAGCAAATCAAATAGAATTCAAATGGAAACATTCAAAACCACGATTATATAGTTTGCAGTCAACAATATTACATGTTTTTTAGAGTTTACTAGTGAAAGTTCAATCTTACGGTAAGTGACATAAATTAATCCTTTATTATTATCATCTTAATCATGTTAATAGACCAGTCCTAATGAGGCGTGTTCGTTCACACATGTACAAGACTACAGTCACGGCAGATGTTATAAGCACGCTAACTGTGACAAAACTATTGACCTTTCATGGCTGATTGCAATCAGATCAGTGATCAGACAGATTAAACAGTGCCCCAGCCGTAAATAATGTACATATCTTGTCTGTCGTATGGGCAGTTTAAAATAAAAAAGTTGCAATTACGATATCCCTTTAAAATTTTCCAATTGGAATAAAGTAGAGCCTTGTATGAGCAGCCACACTTGGAGACAGGTGACTGCCCATAAGAAGTTATTTGTATAGGAAATGTCATTTTGAGGAATGGGTCAAGTGGCCTCACATTGGAGGTTGGCTGTTCATAAGAGTGGCTGCTCATAGCAGGTTTCACTATTTAACACTATCTACTTGACAGCTAGAAATACATGTAAGTCTGGCTGTCAAGTACTTGGTGTGAATCTAATTAAGAAATTCAATCCATAAAATTACGTTGGCAAATATTCCCAATCCAACTTTTCACAAATGTGAGATTTCCTATGAATTTTCTTAACCTTGGCCTATTCAAGCTGAGCTGTACATATTGAACATTGGGTTTGATGACTAACCTTATTGTACGGTCCAGGGTTATTCACATCCTTTCTCATCGGAGCATTGTGTGTTGGCCTTTGACCTCTTGGTAACCCTGCTGCTGATGACTCAGTTGGTATGTGCCATGAATCATTAGTTGACGTAGAAAGAGGTTTCATAGACCGGGGGGGTTTAAAATTTCTTATAGGGTTAGAACACATTGCATTATTTAGATTTGAATGTGAAGACGTAGATTCCATCCGATCTAAGTACTCATTTGTTAATTTTCTAACAGTGCTTGTATCTGTTCTTGACGTCACATTGCTATCATTATACGTCTGTCTTGTGAATGTGTCCACTTTCCCTGGAGCAATACAAGCCAAATGATCTATACCATGACTCGTTGGTAAATTCAATTCATTTGGTTCACTAAACTTTTGCCATTTGGACTTATAATTTGGAATATCACAGCCATCAGTTTCAGCATATTCTGAACATGCATCTGATCTGACATCGGGATTTGATAACTTTAAATTTGGTTGATTTGAGCTATAGTTTTCATTGGAATCTTCATTTGTGTTCTCTTCAGAAGACGAATAAAGAAAACTAATATCATCAAGAGATTCATTCAGCCACGAAGGTCGGTCTGTGTTAGAAAACAATACTTTGCTATTGGAAAATGATTTAGATACAGGGACAGCAGTAGAGCATGAACTCTCCAGTTTCTTACTATCCGACTCTTCAATGAAAGAGCCAAAAGAAATCACACTATTTGATGGCTGTTGTTTCTCTGAAAATACATGTTTTAAATGTAAAGTAAAAAAGTAAACTACATATATATATAATTGTCGTACTACTAATAATCCACAGGTCACGATGAATGAAAATATGATGAAATATTCACGTCCATGTAGCATTACATAGTCATAAACTTTTAAGATTTATATTTTGAAATAAAACTGTAAAAAAATTTATATAATGATATATAACTGTAAAAAGATATATATTTTAATAACTATAGAAACCATAGGGTTATTCATTTGATAACTTTATAAATGGCTTTAGTCATTCATTTGAATACCTATGTTATATGTATACAACCATTATAAACCCTTAGACCACTGAGCTATACAACTTGAATTTTCACTCACTTAAAGTTGTGTCTCGCTACCGCAATCCACAACTTCAAGTGACTGAAAATTGTTTGGTTTTGTGAAATTGAAGACAAAACGAATGTCAGGGCTTGAAGTTGTAAGACATTTTTTACAACTGGTCATATAAGGGCTAGTAAAAACACCATGAGGTTACTGTAGTCCATATCAGTGCTCTAAGGGTTCAAAAAAATTCAGTGCCAGGTTTGACTGTTCAGTCTATCCCTGCAATGAAAGGGTTAAGAGTATAAAATGTGCCTGCCTGTATATTTTGCAGATTGCTGTGGAACAATTAATTCTGGGGAGTCCTCATTGGTAAACTGTGAATTGGAAGGTGACATGTCCAATGTATCAATGCTGGTTTTACCAGATATTGTAGTTTGTGATGAGCCAACTAGATCCATCGTGTCCACACTGGTTACACCAGAAGTGGAAGTCTGTGAGTCTGTACCATGAAAAGCACTTCTCCTTGAAAGTGTATACTCTTGGCTAATAGAATTATTTTCAAGGGGTAGTTTTGTAGTTGAATCAGATGACAAGCATTCAGTGCTCAATTTAGTAGCCTCAGTAGCTCTAAACAGTAGGACATCTGGTGAGTGCCTGATACATTTTTTTAAATAATTTGTATCACTGGCATCTTGTGAACCTTTGTCAAAGATCAGGCTATCATTTTCGGTGTAATACACATTCTTATTGCTTTGTTCCCCTGAAGATGTTACAAATAAACCATTGGAAGAAATTATATCATTTTCCGATTCACAATCAGCAATGCTAGTTTTGTTTGCTGTCTTTGAGTCACAGACAGCTGGAGATATTTTAGAGGATTTAGTTTCTTTACACTGCATCACAGAATGTGTGAGGCTAAATGGAGACAGATTGGGAGTCAAATGAGGAGATGACTGATGTAAACTAATATTTTTAGCATTATGATCTGTGTTTAGAACATTAACTGTTTCTGTAGATGAACACAAATCTACATCAGGTGTCATGCTTTCACCATGATTAGGACTAACCTTACATTTGGATGTAGTGTTTACACAGCATAAATTTGGTGGAGTTTGTTCAAATGAATACAAATCATTCTTTGTTAGTAAATGATTCTGCTGCTCTTTATCCACAGTCTCTGAACCACTATCCCCTAATAATTTATCGAGCAGCTTATTTTCACTGTTACAATTATGTAAGCGCTTATTACAATCATTTATGTGGTTTGTAGTGCTTTTTACTTGACAGTTTTCTTTCACCATCGTGTCAGAAATATGACATCCATCTCCAGATATATCATGACTAGATATATTCTGACTGGTTGGGGGATCATTGTTTTCCTGTTTCACTGGTAAATCAATGCTAAGATTAGCACCGTCTGTTACATAAGCTGTCTTATTAACCTGAGATTGACCAGTCACACCAGGCAGACTGCTGGCTAAATCTATTTCAGAATTATCCGAAAATGATTGTATTGGTGGCTCTGATTTACATTCTCTTTCACACTCATTCAGACAATAGTCTACTCGACCTGCAGCAACTACCTCGTTCATTTCATTGTTATTATGGTTATCAGAACTCGGTGTTATAATATCGGATATTTTGGATGTGATTTCAGAGCCTGTGTTATAAGAGTCTACATTGGTAATGGGATTGTGGTCTTGTTCCATATTTGCTGAGCAAACTACACTTATCTTCTTTGTATTGATTTCTACTGATATTTTGGAAAGTGTCCTGGGACTCTCAATTGCTTGTTTTGACAAAATCTGATTAGGACATGATTCAGTTAATTTCCTGTCTGTCTCTGGATTATTTCCCTTTTCCTCTTCTTCGTCTTCACTAGTAAATGGAGAGAAATCAATATCAAAACATCCTAGGTGTTTTTCATACAATTTCTTTTCAGACTCTTCAAGGTCGTTGGTTAAACCTACTTCATTATTGTAATATTGCACTTCCGCAGCAGGTACCAACCTTTTTAAATCTGTGTTATTGTCAATAAAAGCATTTTCTTTGTCACAGTCTACAGATTGGTTTGTGATTGATGTGTTAGAAGTCGGTTGTTGTACATTATTGGGGAGAAATAAGGTGTTTTTTTCAGACACCAACATATTTCTTTCCAGTTGCATTTTTGTTTTCTGGCCTATTAGAGACAAAATCTGCAGCTTATTTCTTTTCTTCCCCAAAGAATTGGGTCCCTCAGTTGATATCACAGTTGATTTACTAGATGTTTCATGTTGTTTCTTCTCTTTTGTGTACTCCAGTATTTTATGTCTTGTTTCATCAGTGACTGTGATATGGTCATTGTTTGTAACATGTGGTAATGACACATCACCAGTTGTACGTTGTTGGACATCACTGCCACCTGCCAGATGATGGCTGTCTTTTAATGAAGACTCATCGTACTTCTTCATGGAATGATTCAAGGTAAACTCATTTGGGCCATATGAAACACCTAGGTTGATACTAGTTTTTGTAGGCAATGCTTGGTGCAATGTTTGAGGTACTTTTTCAGCTGTATCGCATCTCTCAGGTGTAGTGTAGGTGGTAAAAAAATGTTGGTTGGTCAGCGTAGTTTTGTTGGTATCATAAGAATTTCTTTTGATATTTTCTTGCAGGGGACGGAAAGGGTTAGTAGACGGAGGCGCTTCCATCTTCCCAAGATTTTCTTCATCGTTTCTCCGTGGCTTCACCTGCCGTGGTGGCAAAAATCCCTAAAAATGAGGATTAATGAAAATACATGTGCTAAATTTAATTCAATTATTTTTAATCACTTTTTATATTTATTGAAGTAGCATAAATGGGTATAATTTCTTTTTTACTATCATGGATTACTTACTAACAATATTTACAATTAATCCCTTACCTCTTAAAATTATTCAGGTTGAATTTTTTACACACGACAAACAATTTTAATAATTGAAATTTACTCACATTTGTCTAATTTGCATAAACATCACAAATTCCTACTGATTGAACATCAATTTCTTTCACAAAAAGTTATTTGATATAATAAAAAGACATTTAAAAATCCAAATCTACATACTAAACGGTTCTGAGCACCAGTTGACAGAATAATAAACTAAGATCAATTAGATGTGAATTTGCCCATGAGAAAAAATATCTGATCATCTATGTGCCTTACTGATGACCTGACAATATATTACTTTTAGCTATTTGGCTTTTTAAAGACATGCAATGTATAAAGCAAAAATCAGAAGAAAACACATGTTCTCACACCATGTTTTCTCTTAAGACCAAAACCAGTTCGTGATGACAGAATGTTTTTCTTGATTCCTACAGAAGCATAGCCCTCATTTTTATTGAGAACAACAGAAGAAGGTATTGATTGTTTTTCTCCCTCTAGATTGACAGCTTGTTGAATCTCACTTTCGACATCTATGAGATATTTTTCACTCTCAAGATTTTCCCCAACTAGCTGCAAAATAGTAATTATTTCCATTGAGAAAGAATTGTGTAAGTATTGTGTGGAGCTTTCACTCATCGAAAATATTTTCTTTTTATATGATTATTTTCAGATCGTAAAATGGTGTGGTATAGATATACATGTAGATGTACATTACATAAAATTATAACTCGAAAATAACTAGTATTCAATTTCTAGCCTCATATACTCCAATCAGTGATATTTGTTTTTATATACATCAGGAAATATTTTGTTCAGTATCGCATATCAAAAAACTATGCAATTTAGCCATTTGCTGATCAAATTTATTGATGATTAGCGAAATATTTATACATGAATGATAAGGATAAAGTGGGAGTCAGGACATTGAAGAAGAAAATTGCTAACCAATATTTTTCGAACAAAATTTTCCCTGTACATGATATAAATCTGAAGTAAAAATCCTGCCATGTCATGTTAAAGTTCAAAGAAATTTTTTTAGAACACAGCCAGATTTTCTTCCAAAATTGTGGTCAAAAATAATATTTACTTTGTCTGGGAAATTTTAATCAATTTCAAAAAGTATGTTAGTTTGCAGTCATATCTTTGGGGCTAATCACACTAGAGAGTTGTGTGATATACTATTTTAAAGGTAGTTTTGTCTAGATGCAGGATCTGCTGATATCTCCAATATTTAAATCAGTGACTTAAGACACATTGATCGGGTCACATATATCTACCGGGTAGATCAATGTGTTCAATAATAAAGATTCACTGGAAATGGAAACTCAGTGTGGAGAAGGTTGAAATGTTACGTGATCTTCCTATTTTAATCAAATGATTGTTACTATGTATTAGAAGAATTATAGTAAATAATGTTTTAATTATAAAATACAAAAGTACAAAATGCTGTTTGAAATTATATCCACATAACTTTTCTGGACAGAAGCTGTTCAATAACATATTTGTAGCAGATATAAACGCACATACCACTCTTTTCTTGACATAAATGCTGTCCAGACATTTTTTGGATTCATCTAGTAAGAAAGCCTTATGAAAAAAGAAAACAGAAAATGTAATTAGATGTAGATATATTATATTAAGGCACACAGATAAAAAATAAAGATAAAAAGAATAAATTAGTTTTAAAGTACACATTTACATTTCTGATAGAAATATGACACCTGCAGACATGACAAAATATGACACAACCAATATTTTGGCAGACCTTTATAAGTCTGTGAACTATCTTGTCTGCCATTTTTAAGCACAACTGAAGGCATTTTCTCTGTCCCTGAAACAACTTCCATATATGTGACCCGATCTGGCAAAATGAGACGGAAGTCGCATTTTGACTATTGAGCTAGGGCCTCCAAAAGGCAAAATGGTCATAATCTGACCGCTTTCAGATTTTGAGATAAAGTATGAGATTAAAATGTTAACTTTCGGTTCTTAAAATTGTAAGGTATAAAAATAAATATGAATTATATAAAAATGAAGTTTTAAACACACTACAATTTGCAAATATATTTTCAAATTAATGGAATAGAGTCGTGCAGCAACTCATTTTGCAGGTATTAATGAGAATAAAATACTTCACCAAAGAACAAATAGCTAAAATCCTTATTTACCCCACCAGGAGGGGAAATAAGGGGTGAAAAGGAGTAAAATCACAAAAAATAGGGTATATTTTTAAAATTAATCGAATGGAGTCGTGTAGCAACTCATTTTGTAAGTAATAATGCGTAGAAAAACTTCACCAAAGAATAATATGCTAAAATTCTTATTTTACCCCATCCAATAATAATAATAAGGGGTAAAAAAGGGGGTAAAATCAAGAAAAATAGTGTATATTTTCAACCTATCGAATAGCGTCGTGTGGCAGCTCATTTTGTAGGTATTGATAAGTAGAACAAACTTTACCTGAGAAAAAATTGGCTAAAATCCATATTTACCCCCTTCTGGGGGGGGGGGGGGGAGATGGGGATAAAAAAGGGGCATATTTTCAAATTAATCGAATAGATAGATTGAAATGTGTTTGGTATACCTCTGTGTTGGGGCATAAGTGGGTTTCAGCCATCGAAGACATCCTAAACAAACCCAATTGTAGCAAAAATTAACTATTTTTACCCTTTTTCGCTGATTCGACATTGTTGTGACCTTGAGATGACCTTGGAGTAACACTCATATGAAGCCCCACCCCAGCCCATGTGACCAATTCCATGTTCACTTGGGTTGGGCTTCATAAGATAAAGCAGAACTGCTAGTTATTGGTCCAAGCATGACAATGTATGTTTTCTTTGATCTGTTCCTGTCATATCAGATGGGGGTGATATATGGGTCACCTTGGGGGGGGGGGGGGAGGTATTACATTCCAACCCCTATATCACCCCTGTAATCTCTTGAGATGAGTTTGGTGTACCTCCACACTGGGGCCTAAGTGAGTTTCAGTCATTATAGACATCCTAAATTTATACAATTGAAGCAAAAACTTACTATTTTCACCCTTTTTAGCTGATTTGACCTGGAATATGACCTTGAGATGACTTTGACTTGACCTTGGGGTAATGAAGCCCTACCCCAGCCCGTTTCACCATGTTTACTTGGGTGGGCTTCATCACCTTTAAAAGAGTGTTAGTTATTGGTCCAAACATGACACTATATCTGTTATTTGGTCCATTTCTGTCATAGGAGATGGGGGGAGTAGTGGGGGGGGGGGGGGGTGACATAAAAGTCATTCTGGGGGGTATTACCCCCTAACCCCCATATTTCCCCAGTAACCTCTTGAGATGTGTTTGGTGTACCTTCGTGTTGGGGCCTAAGTGGGTTTCAACAGTCATAGACATCTCAAATGTACAGAATTAGAGCAATAACAACAAAAACTAACTATTTTCACACTTTCTGGCTGATTTGACCTTGCTGTGACCTTGAGATGACCTTGACATGACCTTGAGGTAACACCCCTATAAAGCCCCATCCCAGCCCATGTCAAAATGTGTACTTGGCTTCATCACACCTAGGAGTTCTGTCAAGTTAAAAAAATTCCAAAAATCCGAGAAAAGCTCGGAAGTGGGTGGGTGGGTCAAGCCCCAACTCGGATTTTAATTTTTTTGAAATGTTGTGTTTTTGTGTGTTTTTGTGTTGTTTTCATGTTTCCAAATGTTTCTAAAAAAAAAAAAAAATTGGATAGGGGATGGGTGGGTGCGGTCTGATTAATCCGAGTTTTTCTCGGATTTTTGGAATTGTTTTAACTTGACAAGACCCCTTAGAAGAAGTGCTAGTTATTGGTCCAAACATGACAATGTATATGTTACATGTATTTGATCCATTCCTGTCATATCAGATGGGGGTGATATAAAGGTCACTTTGGGGAGTATGACCCCATAACTTCTATATTACCCCTGTAACTTCTTTGAGATGTGTTTGGTGAACCTCCACATTGGGGCCTAAGTGGGTTTCAACCATCTCAGACATCCTAAATTAATCCAATTGAAGCAAAAACAACAAAAACTAAATATTCTGACCCTTTTTGGCTGATTTGACATTGATATGACCTTGGGGTAATACCCATATGAAACCCCACCCTAAGTTGTGACGCAGTGTGTAGTTGGGATTACCTCCAGCAGCTAACTGACCATTTTCAATAGAAGTGGGCCTACTTTACTGGTCATTTGTCCAAATATGTCTATTATTTGTTTTAAATCCTTCCCGGTGACTTTCTCATACAAGAAATTTAATAAAGAAAAAAATTTTAAAAAAAACTTTCTCAATCTTTGAACTCCGTTTACTCAAAATGACACGATTTTTAAATAGATATTTTCCGATTTGGCCTGAGTTACATCTTTGGAGCTATTTAACCTACAGGCTCGTGTGACACCTCATTTTAAAGGTAATTTTGTGGAGATTCGGGATCTGATAATAACTCCAATACCCCAAAACGCGACTTACGTCTCATTTTGTCAGATCGGGTCACATATGTTCTCATATACAAAATGATTGTTATTTTTTTGTAACCTTTTAATTTACCAATGCAGAATAAATATAAATTTGTTTTCATGCATCCACTTTTAATCAGTGTGTCAAATATTAAATGAAAACCCTGAGTAATACATACTTTCTGTCCATTCATTGGAATCCTAAGAAATCCATCCTGCCAAACTTTAGCTTTCTTTCTTTTCTGGTGCGTAAATAGTACCTAAGAACATGAAGAAGGGAAAATAAACATGATAATATAAATAATATATAATAATTGTAAAGAAAAGAAACTACAATGTATCATTAACTTTAAATTGTATTCTCACTTGATAAATTGTGTCTGATGTGTTATTCATCTTAATCGTTTCAACCAACTTCCACTGAAAAACATTCTGCCTGAAAAATATTTGTGACATAGAGATAAATAAAAAATCATCCATACCATCAGCAATTATCAATGAAATGAACATCTGAACATGATTTAAGAATTGTAATAGGCACATATAACTGATATCATATGATATTGCATGTTTTTATCAGGATTTATACGAATATGGGTGAAATTGAAATAATAAATCATTTTTAATTTTTCCCAGTTTTTCTGCTGAACGTGAAGCCATTTATAAAATGGGCAGTCTATTCTGAGCTGTAAATATTTTTATTTTTACCTCCTTTTTTTTGGTTCATGTAAATTCAACTCAAGCTAAATATTGAAGCATACTGACTACTCTTGCATTTAATTTCATTTTTTAAGGGTTTGTTTTCCAAAATTGTTTTCAGGGGGAAATCCCCATGTAATATGCTTTACAAAACTAGTTGTGCCATTTTTTGAAAAAATCGTAAAAATATATGCAGTATTGCAAAAATTAGACCATTTGACATGTAGTAAATTGAAATTATGACGTCCCTCTATAAACCCATTATAATTAGACTAATTCTGAAATTTTATTACATGTCCAATGGTCTAACTTTTGAAATATTTAATATAATTTTGTGAAATGTTTACCGATGTTAGCATGTGACTCGGATATGGCCTGTGCAAAATCTCAAGGAAATCAGTTTAGGATTGACAGGGAAATCGATGAAAAACATGCACTACAGGTTTACTAAAATAATTGTGTCCCAGACTATACCATAGTAATGTTCAAGCTCAATTATTAAGTCAATACAGTTTATAATTGTTGCCATGACCCATGTTGCCTTGTTGGAGCAAATGGCAATGCCACTTCAATGTGGCAGCCAATGGTGGGGGCTAGCGGGTAGAGTCTACCTGGCATGCCTGGAGGTTCGAAAAAGCGAGCATCCACCAATTTCCTAGACAAAGATTTTTGACCAGGGTTCCTACTAGGGACACTCGGTCGAAAATCTTTCACTAGACTAATTTCCCTCACCTTCCCTCTTCAGCTTTTGCAATATAAATTAATTCTACTTTACTCCCTCCCCCTCTTGTATTAGGGCCTCCACTCTTTCTTCCATTTCTCATGCAGCTGATACCGCAAATTGGAGAGGAGCGAACGCTGTTCACACAAAGAAGAAGAATGTTGTGCGGAATATGGCGTTGGCTCATCGGTGTCGGCTCGATCACTGAAGTTAAGCAACGTCGCGCCGGGTTCATAATTGGAAGGGTGACCGCCTGGGACTGCCAGGTGCCATATACACTAGGACATGCATGCACCGTTGTCTTGTGGCTATGAGAACCAAGTAAATCAGATGGCTCGTCTGACTGACTTTGAGTTGGACGTAAAAGAACCTCAATGGACGTAGGCACAGTTCCCATCCGAGAGAGCCCAGAAAATCCACAAAGTGACAATGTGGAGTACTTGGTACATTGCCACATAAGCCAAGGCTCTGAATGATATCATGAATGATAATAGCCCCAGTGGCTGAAACAGGTTTCAGCCACAGATTGACCGCATACAAAATCGTGGGACATTTCTTTAGACAGTCATATCGGGAAAAATCTGGGAGTAATCAGGTCAAAAATAGTTTTTTAGAATCAGTAACATTTCAGTTCCATGCCCGCATGCTCAACTCAGAGGACGCACAGTCATTAAAAAGTTATGGACATTTTTCGGACCTTGGGGTCGGGATCGCTCTGAATACAGGAAGGTTCGCCACAGGGAAGGTTCGCCACAAAATTGGAAGGTTCGCCACAGCTTTGGAAGGTTCGCCACAAATGTCATAGGAAGATTCGCCACAACATTAGAATGCATTATAAAACAAGTTACTACTCTTTATTGAATGGGAAAATATATTTATTTACTAAAGACAACAAAAACATTAAAAAACAACACATACAATGATAACACAAATGTATTGAGATATATACTATTAGAATAATAATACAATTTTTTTTTTATTATAAATGTGCATTTTCAGATAAGAAAAATATTACTATACAATGTCAATGTGATACAAAATATTCATAGCAATATTAAAATATAAAATTGTATTCAACTTTTTCAATACGAATTCCTAGATAACCATACACTATACAATGACAATAGGCCTACAACGATAATCATGATAATACAATGAAAATACAATAATAAAACAATAATAATACAATGATAATAAATGATCAGACAGTGTTAATAAAAAGTTAAATAAGTCTGTGGTTACATTGTTGGCGAGCTTAAACGGGCACACTTCCTCAGTAATGTTTTGGCGTTTATTTCTTGGTCCTGGTACTGGCGCCATAATAAAAAGTAACGTTGATACCTTTTTATTTTTTCGTCCGACCCTAACCTACATGTCAAAGGCACTATCTGTGATTCATCGTGGAGAAGGGAGAACAACTGGTAAAGGAGCATTTATCTCCTTCCTCTGGAATTCAGGCGATTATTTTTTCTGTTCTTCGCAAATGTAGTGTCAACAACTGAATTGTTTTAATTTATTGAAGTTTTTGGAAACAAAGGGTGGTGTGAATGTTATGCAATAGTCCGTCCCTAATGACAAACAGTTAGCACTTGTACTGTTGTAGGCCTATATATAGGCTACTGCCGTGCAAAGCCAAAAGGCAGTATCTACCTCCGCTACAAGTAAGCATATCTGCCTTTTGGCTTTGTAGAGCAGTGTACATTAAGATTTGGCGTGACTGCTAATTACACTGTCGGTGTCACCCCCCCCCCCCCCATTGTATTATCATGATTATCGTTGTAGGCCCATTGTCATTGTATAGTGTATGGTTATCTAGGAATTTGTATTGAAAAAGTTGAATACAATTTTATATTTTAATATTGCTATGAATATTTTTTCGGGTTATTCATTTAGACGTCAATTTTCACCCGTTTTCCATGTAATTTTGCAGGTAGTGAGGGACGGTAGTGTCAAATGCTGCCATAAATTTGCACATCCGGTATTATATCTAATAAAATGTGATAAAACATTAAAAAAATTCTCAGTCACAGCCATGTTGAATTTTTCCGGTAAAGTAAATACATCCATCCACGGCCTCGACAGGACGACACGGCAAGAATGATAACAGGCCTTGCTACTGCCACGTAATATACAGATACAGATAGAGATTGCCGGTGCGGCGGTTGGCCTACTCAAATGGTTAGTGGGCGATTATACAAGGTCTGGTGATATTTGCATCAAAATATGATGATAGCAAAGATGACAGTCAGTAACAATATTAAAGTGTATTTTAATAATTATTTTCTGCCGGACTGTTACATACTTTTAATAATAAAACTGTTAAAAATAACGGAAAAAACACTAAATTCCTGACAGGTTTATAGAAAACAACAAGCATTGCCGCCATACAATAATAAAGTGAAACTAGTCAGTTTATGATAATGCGCAGAATAGGGGAGACCCGTGTATATTGGACAACCTTATTCAAGGGAATACTATTATTTTTATTATAAAGACACCTTCCAAGGTTGGAAAAAGTAATAGGCCATTTTTGGAATAAAATTTGCTGAAAAGCAGATAAATGTTCTGGACCATATTTTGTGCAATGTTTATAATATAAACTGTGGGTGTCAGCGTTTGATGACTATTGTAGCAATCTTGTTCCGGTAAATTGCAATAGAAGCATGGTTACTATTAAAGAATCATTCAGCTTCAAAACGCGCATGCCTGGGACGGTCAAGTGTAGGCCAACAGTAGCCTATTGAGTACAGATTGACGGCATTAATAAAGCCACTGAACTGATTACAAGATACTACTCAAACGAGACATTGATCCAATGCTGTTTTAATGTTAGGCCAACGTCTGCGACGCTGGCCCAACATTGAACCAACATTAGATAAATGTACAATGTTTGAGAGAAAGTCCTCCTGTCCAGCAAACACAAGACTTTTGTATGACATTTATGCAATGTCGGCCCAACGTCTTCGACGTTGGTCCAACATTGCATAAAGTCATACAAATGTTTTGTGTTTACTGGGTGACAATACAAACTTGGGGGTCAAGCAGTTTCTAAATCCCCCAGTAATACAGTCAGTTTGTTTGCAAGTAGGCGACCAAGTAGGGGCAAAAGACAAGGGCTTTGAATTATTAACTCATAGATGTCACTCACGTATATATGAACTTGCTGTGATTTGAGAACTTGCTCTTAATGAGGCTTTGGGTATGAAACGCATATTTAGTATTATTATGGAATAGGGCCTTGGCTTACCCACGGGCACTATTGCCTTCTGGGAGACCCTTGTCCCGCGAATTTTGACAGTTGATTACACCTTTAATATTACACTGCATGGGCAACAATAGATAAAAGAAGTTGTATTGGATCACCCACTAGGTCATCCGAGCGGGGGCCCTAGGGTAGTGGTTAGCACCGCTGCCTTTCACGCCAGAGTCCGGGGTTCGGTTCCCGGTCTCGGCGGTTTGAAAGAAACAAAATTGTTTCTTCCCCATCCGCGTGTGAAAGTTAGTATTGCGGGGAGCCTCCGTGACCGAGAGGTAGCGTGCTCGGCCTCAGACCGCCAGGGCTCGAATTTCGAATCCTGTGTCTGGAGGACAGTGTCATCTCAATCATCTCACCATCCTCAGGAGGTTCTCCTGGCCCAGTTTAGCCTATATGTGCACAAAGGTGGCCTAAAGCCCAATTCATTTCATTTACTAGGTCATCCAGACTAAAATAATAATGTGATAACTTCACTTGTAGGCTAGCACCATATTTATTGGACCACCTTCTTAGGTTAAAAACATAATTTAGTTGGCACATCTCTTGAATTTAATTTCGTAAAAATCCGAGGAATGTTTTAGGCCGTGTTTTGCATAAGTTTAATTTATAAATAACACCCCACCTGTCCAATTTAGGCGTCATCTTCTAAAAAATATGTAGGTCCGCTGGTCCAATATTAACAGGGGCGGATTTAGACCGGGTTGACAGGGTTCCGGAACCCTGTCAACGTTTTCAAATCTAACAAATTACAGGGTTTAAGACCTAAAAACACGGTAAATTAATTGATTTTTGGGGGGGATTGGAACCCTGTCACCGTTTTGCTGACAGGGTTTCAAAACACAACTGATACTTTCTTTCGTTGTTGGTCAATTAGGCTGTTTCATTGATCTCAAGATAAACGCTGTGTCACTAAGAGGTGTGACGGGGGGGTGGGGGGGGGGGGGTGACACCGACAGTGTAATTAGCAGTCACGCCAAATCTTAATGTACACTGCTCTACAAAGCCAAAAGGCAGTATATGCTTACTTGTAGCGGAGGTAGATACTGCCTTTTGGCTTTGCACGGCAGTATATATAGGCCTACAACAGTACAAGTGCAAACTGTTTGTCATTAGGGACGGACTATTGCATAACATTCACACCACCCTTTGTTTCCAAAAACTTCAATAAATTATGTACACCTAGCTTTGAAGGCGCTCTACACATTGAAATAGTAGTACGATTGTTCTGTTTACCTTTAAGTCATTTTTTAAAAACTTTTTTATACTTTTTGTACTTATATAGATCTGGTAATTTTCGAGAAGTTTTAATTTTCGCGAATTTCGCGTTGAGAACAAATTAGGGAATTTAAGAAGCTTTCAGTAAATTATTATTATATTAGCGCTACCTATAATTGAACATGACTAACGTTTCAGTGAGTTTTAACTACAGTCTCTATCAACAGTCTCAACAACAATGTATATATAGGTAAAACCAGAAATTGGGGTAATTTTGTAGCATCAAAAATGGCAGTGAGGTGATCATCAAAGAGGAGGAAAACCACTTGATGGGTTTGGTGCACTGATCCCAATTGAGCATAAAAAAGTCACTGGCTGCGCTAGAATTTTTTTTTCGCTTTAAAAACGTCATTTTAAAAAAGTTGCAGCATTCCACTTACTACTCCGTTACCAAATCCAAACCATTTAAAAAATTATGTTACTTTGCTTAGCTTGACATCACAATTTTAAACGTGATATCCTTATTGAAGCATATTACAAAACAATTGTATCTCAAAACTGCAAAAAAATTAAGAAAATGTGATGGGATAATCACAAATTCTTATTTCAACTCCGTTACCAAGCCAAAAAATACTCAACTCCGTTACCAATGTTTGGCTCGACATAAATATAAACTGTATATTCTCTTATCATAACATCGATCATAAATAGGTGCTCTATTTATATGGGGACAACGAGCCATGTTTTAAAAGATTATATCATCAATCATTATGACTGTGAAACCCATAAAATTGGGTAATTCACTACTCCGTTCCCTTTTGTTGGTAACGGAGTAGAGTGGAACGGAGTAGTAAAATTAAAAATATTCTTGTGATTAATGAAAATATATGGGCAATAATTCAAAGATATATCATACGGCTGGAAATAGTCCCCATAGCAACTGTTTAGGCATGTATATATATAAGCATACAACTTAATTCGTTTTTAGACCCACAAGGCTAGGAACGGAGTAGAGAAAAACAAAAGCATATTTTCTAACATTTTGGTAATACCTGTTTCGAATAACTTGTCACTCAACAATATTGATACTTTCAAGGTGAAAAACTCGTATAACGCCCTTCAGTGTGTCAAACTACACTTGAAAAATAATTTTAGTTCATGATGATTCACTTCATGGGGCATGCTACAATGATGGTAACGGAGTAGAGTGCAAATGTGGGGACATGTATATTCATCAAAATTATATATATCGATATCAATTTTAAATCGAATTTTGATCATTTATTAGTTTGAGTGAGCAATTTCTAGCCATAACATGTAATTATTAGAATTATATTGTGTATTTGTATCCTACAGTGAAGTCTCAAATAGTGGAATTTTCTCAGGGGACATGCCATTTGCCACGTTTCCATGACATATAACTCTTATAAAAAACATATATATATATTTCTTTTCACAAATAATCTAAACATTATCAAGTAATAATGCTTGAACGTGAAGTTGAACCATTTATTTTTAATATTATTATATTTAAATACAAATGCGGACCTTTCAATCCTGGGGACACTAATTTTATGTAAAATTACCCCAATTTTTGGTTTTGCCCATATATTAGCTAATAGTGCGTGAAAACAAATAACTCGAGAATAAAGTACTTCATCAATTTGTTTAGTTATTGATCATATCAGTCAGTGATTGGAACGGTTTTGTTAGTTAGCCTAACTTACTACAGTAATGTGTTTGTGTAGCAATACCAGCTTGAGAGTCCATTGCCACTAACACTGGATGTTACCCCAACGCTAACTCAACGTTGGCCTGGTATCTCAGGCGTTGACCCAGCATTAAACCAGCGTGTCGTGAATAGTTATTTCCGTAATTGGTATTACGTAAGGGTGAAGAGGGCCTATACTTGTGATAACTAAACGATGGATGAGGGGAGTTTTAGCTTTCACGGGTGAGTAAGTTACTCAGCCGTGAAAGCTACTTAAAAGTGACCTTTTACAACTCAGTGACTATATGCTTATCTGTTAGGCCTAAATACAGAAGAAAAAAATATTTTAAATATTAAAAATTGTAGACTTTACGGAAAGTCCTTAAATAAAAACCTAACGAATATTTAAAAACTGAAATTACCATAATTATAGCCTATATATATATATTGGTTGGAACCCTGTCAGATTTTTTTCTGGATCCGCCCCTGATTAAATAGATTTGTAGGGCCTATGTCATTTCTACTGTAATGTGTGAGCGCAGCGGTGTCAACCTTAGAAAATATTTGGACATGAAATAATAGCTAGGCCCCTATGGTTGCCAAAATTTATATGGAAATATTTAACAGCATTGGCAGCTTGTTTTAACAACCTATTCTAATTAGTAAGCTGTGTTTCCCGGTATCTCGAATTATTAGACTCAGACTCAGACTCAGATGCATTTATTTGGACGCAAATATAAAACATACAATTTTTTAGATGTACATAAACATAAAACAATTTAAATGTATTACGACCAGGAGACCCGTACTAAGACGCTTTTAGGTCGCTAGCGTACGGGCCACCCATGAAATTAACAAAAAACGTGTAATTTTTTAATTAATTAGCAGAAAATTATCAAATACAGTAGAAACAACAAAACATTTTCAGTACAATATAGTATCAGCATAAAGTAGTCTACAGCAAAAACTTATGCAGACAAAGAACCACGGCTGGTTCGATGCTGGGCCCTTTAATCAAAAGCCCAGCATCAAAACAGCACCGGCGCAATGTCCTGCGGCTGCCACGGGATTTATTAAGTTAATATTAGGCCTATGTGCTATGCAAGAACTACCCAGCAGACAAGCGACGCCGAAGCAACGCTGGCCCAACGTTGGTTCACCGTCTACGACGCTGGACCAACGCCACACCAAAATCGATCTAACGTGTCGTGTCCGCCGGGCACCACATATGAAAATATCGAGAGCAGATCCCCCGGCAAAACTCAGACCACGACCCAAAGCGGCTTCACTGCTGGGCCACCGTTTAGGACGCCGGCCCAACAACAAAACAACATCGGTCCGATGCCCGCATCCTCCCGGGCAATGCAGGCATCAGCAAGCAAAAACCCTGAGCCAAAGTCGGCCCAAAAGCTGGACCATCGTCTACGACGATGACCCAACAACGCGCCAGCACAGGCCCAGAGCCTCCCAGCAAAACACGAAAACGTCCAGCCAATGTCGGTACAATGTTGTCCCAGTGGCCCAACACTGCAGTAACACCGGCCGCACGCCTCGCGTCCGCCGGGCTATGCCTACACGGGGCCTACAAATGCTGCTACACGCTGAAGGTGAAGTGAAGAACTCTCAACCACAATACTAAAACATCTACTTACCAGGACTCATAATTTATGAGCAAGCACAACAAATTAAAGCTCAATTTTGAAGTTGAAAAATGATAAATAAATCCTAATTTCCTTTGAAAAATAGCCAGTATGTACAAGTGTACCTAACGCATATTAATGTAACAGTTTGAAAATAGTAAAGAACAGTCCTAAAAGAAATCTCTCTATATATATATTGATGGTTCAAACATCTAACCAGCCTGTGACCTGATTTGTAATGCATGATTTTGAAAAACGAAGTGCATTTTAAAAAATTTAGGCAGTAAAACTAGCGAAATTGAGTTGAATAACCATGTATAGAACGGTATTCAAACAAAAAACTAACATGGCTGACATAACTCAAAGTTTAAAATACACCGATATTTAATCCAATAATAAATATTAGTAATAATGATAATAACTCTAAAATCCTGAAAAATCTGGTAAAATCAGCTAATAACACCCAAAAAAGACTTCAATTCAGACCAACCGTCCAAACAAATGTGCAGCAGGCCATTTAGTTATTCATACAAACATAACAATTTTCAATACTACAGTGAATATTGTAATTTTCTATGGTTATGTGCTTAAAGTAATGTGTAAAACCGGACAGACTGTGTGTGTAGATCTTTTCTTTCAGGTTAGGGTGGCAGCTATTTATAATAACAGGAATACTGTATAGAAGGCTCTTTTTAGCAAATTCATGATGTATTCGAATAGGCTGTAACTCATGCCTCTTTCTAGTTCTATATTGGTGTGTATTTCCTGAGAAAGATAATGAGAGAAAATAATCAGGTAGGGTGACATTAATAAATCGATAGTAAAATTTAAGTTGTTGAAGTCTAAAAATGTCTTCCACTTTAAGTATGTTAAGATTTTTAAATAAGGGTTCCCTGTGGGCGAGATATTTACTTAATGTAATTACACGTATTGCTATTTTTTGTAACTGTGTTATGGTTTTATGGTGATGACCCCATACAAGTATCATGTAGTTTATATGTGGTAAAATAATAGTGTTATATAACAAGAGTGAAATATTCTGTGGTAGCACATGTTTCAATTGATTTAAAATGCCAATCTTACTGGCAATTCTACTTGCGATCTTGGAAACATGACTTGTCTACGACGCTGGACCAACGCCACACCAAAATCGATCTAACGTGTCGTGTCCGCTGGGCACCACATATGAAAATATCGAGAGCAGATCCCCCGGCAAAACTCAGACCACGACCCAAAGCGGCTTCACTGCTGGGCCACCGTTTAGGACGCCGGCCCAACAACAAAACAACATCGGTCCGATGCCCGCATCCTCCCGGGCAATGCAGGCATCAGCAAGCAAAAACCCTGAGCCAAAGTCGGCCCAAAAGCTGGACCATCGTCTACGACGATGACCCAACAACGCGCCGGCACAGGCCCAGAGCCTCCCAGCAAAACACGAAAACGTCCAGCCAATGTCGGTACAATGTTGTCCCAGTGGCCCAACACTGCAGTAACACCGGCCGCACGCCTCGCGTCCGCCGGGCTATGCCTACACGGGGCCTACAAATGCTGCTACACGCTGAAGGTGAAGTGAAGAACTCTCAACCACAATACTAAAACAAAAGCGGGACAATGCCTCACTGTGGATAAGACACACAAAAGAAAAATGTTGACACATTTAACCATCTACTTACCAGGACTCATAATTTATGAGCAAGCACAACAAATTAAAGCTCAATTTTGAAGTTGAAAAATGATAAATAAATCCTAATTTCCTTTGAAAAATAGCCAGTATGTACAAGTGTACCTAACGCATATTAATGTAACAGTTTGACAATAGTAAAGAACAGTCCTAAAAGAAATCTCTCTATATATATATTGATGGTTCAAACATCTAACCAGCCTGTGACCTGATTTGTAATGCATGATTTTGAAAAACGAAGTGCATTTTAAAAAATTTAGGCAGTAAAACTAGCGAAATTGAGTTGAATAACCATGTATAGAACGGTATTCAAACAAAAAACTAACATGGCTGACATAACTCAAAGTTTAAAATACACCGATATTTAATCCAATAATAAATATTAGTAATAATGATAATAACTCTAAAATCCTGAAAAATCTGGTAAAATCAGCTAATAACACCCAAAAAAGACTTCAATTCAGACCAACCGTCCAAACAAATGTGCAGCAGGCCATTTAGTTATTCATACAAACATAACAATTTTCAATACTACAGTGAATATTGTAATTTTCTATGGTTATGTGCTTAAAGTAATGTGTAAAACCGGACAGACTGTGTGTGTAGATCTTTTCTTTCAGGTTAGGGTGGCAGCTATTTATAATAACAGGAATACTGTATAGAAGGCTCTTTTTAGCAAATTCATGATGTATTCGAATAGGCTGTAACTCATGCCTCTTTCTAGTTCTATATTGGTGTGTATTTCCTGAGAAAGATAATGAGAGAAAATAATCAGGTAGGGTGACATTAATAAATCGATAGTAAAATTTAAGTTGTTGAAGTCTAAAAATGTCTTCCACTTTAAGTATGTTAAGATTTTTAAATAAGGGTTCCTTGTGGGCGAGATATTTACTTAATGTAATTACACGTATTGCTATTTTTTGTAACTGTGTTATGGTTTTATGGTGATGACCCCATACAAGTATCATGTAGTTTATATGTGGTAAAATAATAGTGTTATATAACAAGAGTGAAATATTCTGTGGTAGCACATGTTTCAATTGATTTAAAATGCCAATCTTACTGGCAATTCTACTTGCGATCTTGGAAACATGACTTGTCTACGACGCTGGACCAACGCCACACCAAAATCGATCTAACGTGTCGTGTCCGCCGGGCACCACATATGAAAATATCGAGAGCAGATCCCCCGGCAAAACTCAGACCACGACCCAAAGCTGCTTCACTGCTGGGCCACCGTTTAGGACGCCGGCCCAACAACAAAACAACATCGGTCCGATGCCCGCATCCTCCCGGGCAATGCAGGCATCAGCAAGCAAAAACCCTGAGCCAAAGTCGGCCCAAAAGCTGGACCATCGTCTACGACGATGACCCAACAACGCGCCGGCACAGGCCCAGAGCCTCCCAGCAAAACACGAAAACGTCCAGCCAATGTCGGTACAATGTTGTCCCAGTGGCCCAACACTGCAGTAACACCGGCCGCACGCCTCGCGTCCGCCGGGCTATGCCTACACGGGGCCTACAAATGCTGCTACACGCTGAAGGTGAAGTGAAGAACTCTCAACCACAATACTAAAACAAAAGCGGGACAATGCCTCACTGTGGATAAGACACACAAAAGAAAAATGTTGACACATTTAACCATCTACTTACCAGGACTCATAATTTATGAGCAAGCACAACAAATTAAAGCTCAATTTTGAAGTTGAAAAATGATAAATAAATCCTAATTTCCTTTGAAAAATAGCCAGTATGTACAAGTGTACCTAACGCATATTAATGTAACAGTTTGACAATAGTAAAGAACAGTCCTAAAAGAAATCTCTCTATATATATATTGATGGTTCAAACATCTAACCAGCCTGTGACCTGATTTGTAATGCATGATTTTGAAAAACGAAGTGCATTTTAAAAAATTTAGGCAGTAAAACTAGCGAAATTGAGTTGAATAACCATGTATAGAACGGTATTCAAACAAAAAACTAACATGGCTGACATAACTCAAAGTTTAAAATACACCGATATTTAATCCAATAATAAATATTAGTAATAATGATAATAACTCTAAAATCCTGAAAAATCTGGTAAAATCAGCTAATAACACCCAAAAAAGACTTCAATTCAGACCAACCGTCCAAACAAATGTGCAGCAGGCCATTTAGTTATTCATACAAACATAACAATTTTCAATACTACAGTGAATATTGTAATTTTCTATGGTTATGTGCTTAAAGTAATGTGTAAAACCGGACAGACTGTGTGTGTAGATCTTTTCTTTCAGGTTAGGGTGGCAGCTATTTATAATAACAGGAATACTGTATAGAAGGCTCTTTTTAGCAAATTCATGATGTATTCGAATAGGCTGTAACTCATGCCTCTTTCTAGTTCTATATTGGTGTGTATTTCCTGAGAAAGATAATGAGAGAAAATAATCAGGTAGGGTGACATTAATAAATCGATAGTAAAATTTAAGTTGTTGAAGTCTAAAAATGTCTTCCACTTTAAGTATGTTAAGATTTTTAAATAAGGGTTCCTTGTGGGCGAGATATTTACTTAATGTAATTACACGTATTGCTATTTTTTGTAACTGTGTTATGGTTTTATGGTGATGACCCCATACAAGTATCATGTAGTTTATATGTGGTAAAATAATAGTGTTATATAACAAGAGTGAAATATTCTGTGGTAGCACATGTTTCAATTGATTTAAAATGCCAATCTTACTGGCAATTCTACTTGCGATCTTGGAAACATGACTTGTCCAATTTAGATTCTCATTTAAAGTTAATCCCAAAAAGTTAAAATCTTTGACATGTTTTATAGGAGTATTACATATATTTAAGTTCGGTATAAAAACTCTTTTTTGTGCACTATGAAATATAATGAAATTTGATTTAGCGATGTTTATAGAAAGCATATTCAAACACAGCCATATATAAATTTTCTCTAATTCAGCATTTAAAATAAGAACATCCTTATTGTTCTTTATATCATATTTGCTAATGAAAGCCGTATCATCAGCAAACAAAATAAAATGAAAGAAATCACTGGAATTAACAATATCATTTATATATATCAAGAATAAGAGTGGACCCAGAATTGACCCTTGAGGGACACCGGTTGTGATGGGCAGCATGTTAGATTTTACTGAGTCGATCTCAACATATTGTTGTCTATTTGACAAATAACTGTAGAAAAAATCGTGTGTAATATTTTCAACTCCGTAATATTCAAGTTTACGTAGCAAAATGTTATGATTTATGGTATCAAACGCTTTGGAAAGATCAATAAAAATACCTATGGGAACTGAACCCTTGTCCAGTTTATAAATTAATCGGTCTACAAATTCCAGAGCTACAAGCTCGGTTGAATGTTCTTTTCTAAAACCATATTGGCTAGAATAGAATAACTTATTTGTTACAAAATATTTATATAATTGATCAAAAATAATTCTTTCAAAAATTTTTGATATAGAAGATAATAATGATATTGGTTTATAATTAGTAAATACAGTTTTGTCTCCCTTCTTAAATAATGGCAACACCTTTGCAATTTTTAACTTGTCGGAAATATTCCTGTTTTTAAAGTCTGGTTTATAATTATAGTAAGTGGAGCTTTAATTTCTGGTATTATCTTTTTCTGTAAAATAGTAGAGATACCATCTTTGCCACAACTTGATTTTGGGTTTAGTCCTTTGACAACTTTTTCGACAACAGTTTCGTCAACTAGTGTGAAATTAAATTTAGATTTATGTTTAAAATTCAAGTAATTATTCACATTTTTACCAGGATGTTTTTCAATTTCATTTGCAAATTTTGGTCCAATTCCAGTAAAAAATAAATTAAATTCATTTGCAATCGTTACTTTATCTGTTACATTTTCTTCGTTTATTTTAAAAAAATCTGGGAAATCCTTCTTATTTTTGGTTTTATTTAGAACATCATTTATGATTGACCAGGTTTTTTTAATATTTTGATTACAATTTATAAAACTAGTTTGAAAATATTTTTGCTTTATTACTAGGCCTAATCAGCGTATACTAAAGCTATGTCAAAGACGATATTATAAATTTAGTCTGCTAATAGTAGGTCTACTGGTTGGTTACTGCATTTACCAATAAGAATCAATTGATTTTTCATCATGCAAAAACTGTTATTTAAAGGGACTGGCCCAGGCTAAAATCATAAAAAAATCGGTGATTTTATTTTGGCTTCTTAACATGACCATATCATGTAAACATGTTCATAGACTAGAACTGCAATAGTTTTTTAATTTTTCTGCTACGCATTCTCCAGTTAGACTAGATATAGAGACGAAATTCCCGTATTTCTAATTTTTGACATGGTTGTCAATAATTAGAAATCAGGAATTTCGTCTCTATATCTAGCCTAGCTGGTGAATGCGCAGCAAAAAAAATTAAATTTTTTTTGCAGTTCTAGTCTATGGACATGTTTACATCATATGGTCATATCAAGAAGCCAAAATAAAATCACCGATTTTTTGCTGATTTTAGCCTGAGCCAGTCCCTTTAAGTAATATACAAATCAGCTGGTTCAACTTACACACTATGGTGTTTCAATTTACACACTGTGCGTGTAGGCCCCTATAGGCCTATTGGACCGATTTACTCCCAACATTAAAGTATACTTTACTTTACTTATTTGTATTTATATTTTATTACATCATGTACATATTTCATTGTCACACCATTTTAGAATTTGACAGTACCGGGGTAATCAGATGAAAATAAAAACTTATTTTAAAGCTAGAAATAGGTCATATCAAAGTCATTTTGCCTTTAGGGGCCCTAGCCTCGTTTGTCAAACTGCGACTCAATAAGACTCATTTTGCCAGATCAGGTCACATTAAAATTAACATTGTATTATTTATCAGTTATTAATAACATCCTATGTTTTTTTACTCTTGAAATTGATAACAATAAATATATCTGTAATTTTCATCCATCTAGAAATTGTGCTTGCATTTTTGTTATAGAGATTTTTTATTGCAAGTGCCTCTGACACAGAGGTCAGCCAAAGAGGCAGCTTTTAGTGTACATGGGGGCTGTCCTGTGGAATGAACTTCCACATGATATCAAGACAGCAAATTCTGTGAATATTTTCAAAAAGAAGTTAAAAACACATTTTTTTAGAATTTACTTTACCTAGCTAATGACGATATTTATTCATAACTATGTTTATTTTTTTATTTTTTTAACATAACTTTTTATTTAATGAAGTCATATTATTGTAAGCGCCATGATCAGCTGTGCTGGATTTGTGCGTATGTTTTTTTAAATACTGCAAATAAATAAATAAATAAAATAAATATTGACAGGATCTGCAAATAAATTCTTATCTAATGAAGATACTGATCTAATGAAGTTATACTTTTCACGCATTTGTGATACGGGATAAAAACTACTATTTAAATGTGTAAAAAATGACTATTATTAAATTTATGCAAGCTTATATCATTGTGATATTTGACACTTGACTCAAAAAAATCACCATAACGAGAAAATAGCCTATAGTGAAGCTAATTATTTTGATCGCAATGATGACAGTGAACTTGCCGTTTTGCCACAAAAGTTGGACCGTAGTCCACAATGGCGGAATGATGTGGATGGTTTAATTGCCTGAGAACAAATTCGAGCCGTTATGGCGGTCCGACTGCATTGATGATCTGACATTTCCACAATATCTAAAAATCAATCTTCACAGTTCCCTTTACCCTACTTAATTATAAATGCCATAACTATAGAACGAAACGTTTGTGCCACGTCCTTTTTGTATAGAGTCAATCGTTTATCTGTCTGTGATTAAGCCTTTGATATGCCGGACTCAACATTTATACATAAAAAAAATGTTTAAATTATACTCTATAATTTATTCTATTATTATTTTTAAATAGGATTCGGTGTTTTTTAACAGATGTAGTAGGTCTACTGCATGCTTCTTGTGGGACATAGTATGCCGACACGATTTGGTGATATTTTTGTACCATCTGGCCAATCATACCGAAATAACCAATTTCTATTTTCCACCCTAATGCTACTAGGTAATATCTGTTGGACATCCTTGGCAGATATGTAAAAATGGGTCCGTTCTTTGCATCAAAAATATAAGGAAAAATGATGATGAATATTTGGGCCTATAAATAAAGTAATAGTTGATTTATCTAGGATTTTGGTGGTTTATTACACCCGTGCCATCACTTTATAACTTATGTGAAATGGCTAGCTTCAAATACACACTACACCATGACTAAGATATCCCATATGAGGTCAATCAGGATTGATACAATTTTCATTTTTATGTCTATGTCAAATTCAACAAATTTTCTTTAATATATTTTTAAATATTAATAGAGAGTTTATTAGCAAAATATTCGATAAATAATGATTACTTATGTTTCTTGTGTGATTAAGAAATTGGTTAAAAACAATTGTTTACGGATATTTGAGTGTAGCTGGGCGGGGGCCCTAGGGTAGTGGTTAGCACCGCTGCCCTTCACGCCAGAGTTCGGGGCTCGGTTCCCGGTCTCGGCGGTTTGAAAGAAACTAAAAATGTTTCTTCCCCATCCACGTGTGAAAGTCAGTATTGTGGGGAGCCTCCGTGACCGAGAGGTAGCGTGCTCGGCCTCAGACCGCCAGGGCTCGAATTTCGAATCCTGTGTCTGGAGGACAGTGTCATCTCAATCATCTCACCATCCTCAGGAGGTTCTCCTGGCCCAGTTTAGCCTATATGTGCACAAAGGTGGCCTAAAGCCCGATTCTTTTCATTTCATTTGAGTATAGCTATATCTAGTCCTTTTATATTTAGTCTTCTGGATACGTGGCGGTAATAAAAAATTCTGCACACGTAGCTACTGCATCACTTACATGTCTGCTCACAGATTAGGGAAAGCCTGTACACCTAACTAACGTGAGGCTTCGTGTCCGATGATAAGTCGTCTGTATCCGATAATCGGATTAGGAAAGAGGACAGCACCCAAAAAGGATTCAAAAGCTGAGGCTGATATTAGCCCCATCACCAAAATCGTCAGCTTTCTTGTGAGACGGGATTAGATTTGGCAAGGTTGTGAATCACGGGTCTTGCGCCCCCTCCCCCCCCCCCCCCCCCGAGTAAACACGAGACTTTCACACACATTGTTTTAGTGTTGGGACAGCGTCGCGGATGGTGGGCCGACGTTAAGCCAACATGTATTAACTCGTAGGCCTACTAATAACGTGCTTGCAGGCTTCATGATGATAGTGCAGTCTCTATTGTTATACGGTTTACAAATGTTTCAAGAAAAATCGTTCGATGTCCACATTTTCTTTCGGTGGCACATTAGTATCAAGAGTAATGCAAATTGTTATCTTTAAAAGGTATGCCCGTTCACACCACCACACTCTATCATGTTTAAGCAATCTGAATTATGCGTCCACGCGCGGATAATGAGGATAGGAGAGGGTGGTCTGAGCGTTTCGGCATTCACAATTTGTTTTATATCATTGGGCCAAATCGCATAACCTGTAATGATTTTAACTTGTTAAGTTGCTTTCTGATAACGATAGAAAATATTTTTATTTTGCATATATTTGCTATTTCAACTTTATATGGTTGACAATTAAATTTATCTTGCCAATTAAAAAATAACCCTTCCATGAATGATTTTAAACAAGCCCTAATCTGTTTTCTATCACAGTAATACAAGGTGGATCCATTACTAACTAACATTGACTAAAACAATAAAGTTAGGAAAGTGCTAAATTTAGTTGGCAAAATAAAATAAAATTTGTTTGAACCAAGAGATGTGTTCCATGGTGATACTACAAACTAAAGTGTGACCGTGTTAACATATTTTATCTTATTCACTAAAACACATATACGATTTTATATAAAATAATAATATCTCAAAACATAGACAGACAGACAGACAGACAGACAGAGATTTTATTGACAATAAGAAGTCACAACTGGACTTACATGTCATATGAAATTACAATCTTTTCAATAGAGTTATGAATGAAGTTCCATGAAATAGCATGCTGCTTTCATCATTCTGATAATTAATTTTTTTTTTTTTTTATTGAGGTTCAAATTAGCCATATTATACGTGGATGAGGTTATTAAATTAGCTCATCCACGTATAATCTGGATATGATAACAGATGAAAAACGTGATACACCTATTTAATTTAGTGAATTTATTTAATGTTAAAAATAATGATACTCGGTCATGTCCAGATTGACGCCTCCGAGCGCGGGACCGGGGGTATTAATCCTTAAAGCGATAATTTCTTTTTACCTACTTGAAGTTGTGAGTCGCGTGAACATGGTGAACGCGAATTATATTCACTTAAGCGCAATTCGAACCAAAATCATATTATATGATAATGTCACAAATTCAATGTTAATTTCTCTTTAATATGCCGCTGTTTGAAAGACAAGCGAAAAGACTGAAAACGGCTAAAGACTTGATTAGCACTTTAACCCTTTAAACCCTCACAATACATCAAAGCATTATTTTACATCTCTGAACAATGACTTTATTTCCCACACCTATAGTGGTTTCTAAACAAATATTTTCATGGAACTGTTTTAAAAATAACGATATTTTTTTTCATTTGCCACCCACTTCAAGTCATCCTCAACCACTACAAGTCGAAAATTGCGGCAGCAATTCGCGGCTTGTAGTGGATGAGGATGACAATGGTAAATTCAGGCTTGAAAGGGTTAAGAGTTATTACATGAAGGGTGTGATTGATGAGGATATTGAGTTTATGGTTCTTCTCGGATCAAAGAGTCATTTTGTGCAACATAGATCACGCCTAAAACATCCAACAACTACACACGGCATCCGCACTTCCGACCAGGCAATTGCGTTAATATCACAAAGTAAAAACGCTGATCGATCATGAGACGAGGTGGAGACGATGGATTATGCTCACCAGACTTTCACCTGAAATTGGTTGACCGGTGTGCTAACATTGAAGCTACGCTGGGTAAAAGTCTCGTGGAAACAAATATGTCTTTATCGGAAATAAAAAAATTAAAGACATAATATGCTGAAAACATAATTTCTTTTTAACCCTTTAAACGCGGCCCCACTCGGGGGCAAACGATGTCTCCCTGCGGCGGGCTCCGAGTACACTCGGGTGCAAAGTATGTTTGTCTGTAAAATCAATGTGGTCCGGAAATAGGGGTAGCCTTGTTTTTGCTAATAAAAGTTTGTTTCTCTGTTGATTGTGCATGGATAGCACCCCATGATAATATCTGGGCCGATATAGAGCTGTCATTCTTAAAGGATTCTTTTGGAACGAAAAAGTCGAAATAGCCGCCATAAAATGAATAAAATTATCATAACTTTCTCAATCATTGAGATAGACACTTGATTTTTTCACCAAACCGTATATTTTCGTTATCAAAGAATACAATGAAACAAACAATACCTTCCTTTGGCATTATAAGCATGCTTAAAATGCTATAATAATACTTAGATGACAGCATATAGCAGCAGTGCGGATTGCATGGTGCACATCTAATCATTACTCATTACCTAAATCATCACGCATTTAGTACACATCACCCATAAACTGATAAACCTGACATTTAACATGACCCTGACATAACCTTCACGTTTATTTTGGGAAGCATCCAAGCAGCAAAGCACAACCTCAACCCATGTCAACCTCTATACCCAATTATGTATCAATCTTTTGCGATGAAAGCACAAGCTGATGCTACACGCTGCTGCATAATTGTAATTTTGCTTGTTCAATTGAGCCTTGAAGAAGGGGGTGTATTAAGGGCAAACATGGGGGCATTACCCCTCCCAATATCAGCACTGCCCTAGATTTCCTGAAAGTTTGTGCTAAAATGATACCCGACCAAGTATGTGTCACCATCAGTCCTTTCTAATGAATGACTGCACCACTAAACAGCTTGCAATTGATAAAAAGTGGGTATTTCCAATATTTTTTTGCGAGTTTGACCTTGAAATGACGTTCATGTGACCTTGACGTGACCTTGGTGTTATCCACCAGTAGAGCACAACTCCTTCTCATGTTATTATTTGCTCGTAAGCTAAGATCCTGCTTGTGTCTTCATACTAATCTGACATTACAAAATATTGTGATTTTTTTTCAACTCCCTCCCCAGGAATTCAGCGGTGGGGATGCAACTGGCCCAGGGATTCAGCGTTAAAAGGGTTAGACACATGGACACACTGTGCTTGTCAGGCTACATTTATTTCCATTTACCAGTAGATACTATAGGCTACTTATAATTGATTGTAGGCCTACATAGGGTCCCTGATTCCTATTAAATGTTGCATGGTTTATTAAACGAATCTGTTTGATCAGAAACACCCTTGAATTGTTTTTTGGGGATACAATTGATATGATGTTTTGTCAGCAATCTTGTAGTTTTATTGTTTTGTAGTTTCGATTAGCCAATAAATCATATTTATCGATCACGTGTGCAGGTGAGGCGCTAACATTATTGTTACGTTATTTACTACACGCAGTGGACACAAATTTGTTCACCCGCAAACGATGTCTATTTCAACGAAGCTGAACACCTAGCATTGTATCGTAGCATCTGCTCGAACCTGGTGTAACACCCCAGATTATACCACCCTTGAAACTATACCGGGTAGATTCTGGGATTTCCCAGAATCTACCCTGGGGTAGATACTAGATTATACCCCGGGGTAGACACGCTCCCAGAATCTACCCCTCCCTCCCATAGTATACTCCCCCCTTTTCAACAACTATTATATGATACTCCCAGAATCTTTCCTCCCTCCAAGAATATATCCCCCCCCCCCTTTCAACAACTATATTATTATGCGACGCTCCCAGAATCTACCCCTCCCTCCCAGAAATAACCCCCTCCTTTTCAACAACTATATGCGACCCTCCCAGAATATACCCCCTCCCAGAATATACCCCCTTTTTTAACAAATATAATATCATGCGACGATTCCCAGAATCTACCATCCCTCCCAGAATATACCCCCCTTTTCAACAACTGTATGCCACCCTCCCAGAATCTACCCCTCTCTCCCAGAAAATACCCCCCTATTTAACAACTATAATACTATGTGACGCTCCCAGAACCTACCCCTCTCTCACAGAATATACCCCCCTTTCAACAATTATATGCGATACTCCCAGAATGTACCCATCTCGGAATTACCCCCCCCCCCCCTTTCCTACAACCATATGCTATATTCCAAGAATCTACCCCTCAGTAACTGAATATTCCCCTTCTTTAGAACTTCATGTTTTTGTGAAAGATCACTGTGTTTATGTGAGAGTATCTACTATATGCGACCCTCCCAGAATATACACCGATTTCAACCGATATATGCGATATACTCACAGAATCTACCCCTCCCTCTTGAAATATACCCCTCCCCCGTTTCTACAACTATAAGCTATATTCCAAGAATCTACCCCTCAGTCACTGAATATGCCCCATTTTCTAGAACTACATGTACATGTATATGTGAGAGAATCTACCACTCGCTCCCAGAACTGAAAAATATTCTGAGAGGGAGGGGTAAATTCTGGGAGGGTCGCATATAGTTGTTTAAACAGGGGGTATATTCTGGGAGAGAGGGGTAGATTCTGGGAGGGTGGCACATATAAATTTGTTGAAAAGGGGGGTACATTCTGGGAGGAAGGGGTATATTATGGAAGGGTCTCATAATATAATAGTTGTTGAAAAAGGGGGTATATTCTGGGAGAGAGGGGTAGTTTCTGGGAAGGTGGCACATATAAATTTGTTGAAAAGGGGGTATATTCTGGGAGGAAGGGGTATATTATGGAAGGTCGCATAATATGATAGTTGTTAAAAAAGAGGGTATATTCTGGGAGGGAGGGGTAGATTTTGGGAGTCTCGTAGATAGTTGTTGAATAGGGGGGTATATTCTGGAAGCGTCGCCTAATATTATAGTTGTTGAGAAGGGGGTTATATTTTGGGAGGGAGGGGGGTAGATTCTGGGAGGATCGCATAATATTATAGTCGTTGAAAAGGGGGTATATTCTGGGAGGGAGGGGTAGATTCTGGGAGTGTCGTATATAGTTTTTTTTGAAAAGGTGGGGGAGGTGTATTCTGGGAGGGAGGGGTAGATTATGGGAGGGTCGCATATAGTTGTTGAAAAGGGCGAATAATATTATAGTTGTTGAAAAGGAGGGTATATTTTGGGAGGGAGGGGTAGATTCTGGGAGTGTTGCATATAGTTGTTGAAAGGGGGGGGGGGTATATTCTGGGAGGGAAGGGTAGATTCTAGGAGAGTCGCAGATAGTTGTTAAAAAGAGGGTATATTCTGGGAGGAAGGGGTAGATTCTGGGAGGGTCGCATACTATTGTAGTTGTTGAAAACGGGGCATATTCTGGGAGGGAGGGGTATATTCTGGGAGTGTCGTATATAGTTGTTGTTGAAAAGGGGGTGTATTTTGGGAGGGAGGGGTAGATCCTGGGAAGGTCGAATAATATTATAGTTGTTGAAAAGGAGGGTATATTCTGGGAGGGAGGGGTAGATTCTGGGAGTGTCGCATATAGTTGTTGAAAGGGGGGGGGGGTATATTCTGGGAGGGAGGAGTAGATTCTGGAAAGGTTGCAGATAGTTGTTACAAAGGGTGTATATTCTGGGAGGGAGGGGTATATTCTGGGAGGGGCGCATAATATTATAGATGTTGAAAACGGTGCATATTCTGGGAGGGAGGGGTAGATTCTTGAAAGTCGTACATAGGTGTTGAAAAGGGGGTATATTCTGGGAGGGAAGGGTAGATTCTGGGGCGCCCACAATCTACCCGAGTGTAATCTGGGAGGGGTATATTTCCTTTACACCGTCTCCTTTATTTGAATTTATTTATGTGGTCTAAAGCTTCCTGAGGATGGTGATATAATGACACTGCCCTCCAGACACAGGATTCGAAATTTGAGCCCTGGGGGTTTGAGGCCGAGCACGCCACCTCTCGGTCACGGAAGCTCGCCACAATATTATTTTTTTATTAGTGAGCGGGGAAGAAACATGTTATTTCTTTATAGGCATTTGTTTCACGTTACTATTTGGGGATATTCTTTCCGGGCAAAGGGCTCATTGTAAAAAATATAAACTTCTTCATGTATGATCGTCCCAATCCGCGACGTTGACCTGGTACCGATTTAATGCTGTGCCAGCCCCACAGACACTGAACTGTAATAATACCATTTATAGATCAGTGACCACAGACCTCGTGGTACCTTCTGCCATGTTAGTGGGTGGACGTTGTGTGTGACGTCATACAGTGAGCATCCGTATAGCCCATCCTGTCATTATAGCAGGTTGTGGAGGCTACGGAATCCCCTGCTATGAGAGGATGGTATAGCCCAGCTAAAGTGCGCATTTTATTATTCAATATTGCAAATAACTTTTAATAAGTGGACTAACATTTCTGAAACTTTTGTAGAGCTGGTCATTGTGACATGCACTTCAATTATTTCGTTAAAATATGGGCTCGCTTCAATAAAGATTTGTATTATATTTGAACATAATCTCCACATTATAATTTTATGCAAAGAGATATGATCGAATGACTGAGGCTTTAGGTCACCACTTTATAAAAATGTGCCTGGAGAGATTAACAAGGATGTGACATGAATCAAATGACAGAAAGTTAATTCGAAATTTGGCCCTGGCGGTCTGAGGCCAAGCATGCCACATCTCAGTTATGGAGGCTCCTCCTAGCTTCAAGTGAGTAATTATTGAAATATATGTAAATCTAGCAAATTTAGTGCTCAATTCTCATTCAATTTTCTCATTTCATTGACAAACATAAAGATAAAAAACGGCTGAGGCTAAGATTAGCACGTTAAGGGTTAACACTTACAGTGCGGGGATCGACTTTAGACGTCACAATCTGACGTTTGTAGACGTCAGATTGTGACGTCTAATGTCGATGCCCGCACCGTAATCCGAGTAAAAATACTTATAGTTGCCGTATACCCATAACATACAATCGGAAAAGGCTAACTAAGACATTTAAAATGATTTCAAATTGGTTTCCATGATTTATGCTAAGGTATTTTAGCGCTTTAAGGGTTACTACATAACATGAGATAACATAGCTTCCTTAACCCATCATCCCTTATAAAAAAACATGAGATGGTACGACCGCGCCCTATTGTCTGCAACAATATCCGCAAATTATAGATTCAAAGCCAATCAAGATCAAAGTCCAAGAAAATTGCAGCTCGAATCAAAGGGCATGTGGGGACCAGGTAGTCTGCAGGACACAGGGCGAAGGCCAGATGGAAATTACAGATTGAATGGCCAGGCTGAATGGCTTTGCCCTGTACAACCCTGACTCAAGATCCTGTGCCATTTAGAGACAGACCTATAGTTAGGCCTTTTGCCGATGCTTTGGAAGGAATACCTTTTGATGTTTGAAACTTCAATGAGATGGATTTCTGTGCCTTACAGACCTAGGACTATATTCAAAAAGTGTGCGGTGCATGCGTTCCTTTCATACTTTACAAGAAAGTTGGCCTACTAAAAAAACCTATTCTTTTAGAAATAGAAAGTCTGAATGAAATCGTTCGAAAAATATTGGTAACACCAATTGGAATTATGTTTGAGAATTGTTTTTGCGTATGCCCTACGGTTAGTCAACAATTGTGTGTTTTTTAATAATATTATATTTTATTGAAAATGTAATATTACGACGGCTAGTCCACAAATGTGTTCTTTTTAAATAATATTATACTAACGTTATTTAAAAAAAAACTCCCGCCTAACATGGTAGTAATTGTTGTTGATGTTTTATCAATTATACAGCCATTAAACAGGTACACAAAGAGGTAGATATGAAATAGTGGCATTGATGAGGTCATTCATCACCTAATGTTTATTGATTTATATTATTTAAAGATCTAAGATCTGCTAAAGGATGGGGTATAGGCCTACATGTAACCTTAATTTCGCTGAAGTGGAGGCCGAGGAGTGCAGGGTGAACCTCACTTTAGTGGAAAGATAAAGTTGCTTAAAAAGTTGTAGGCCTATTAGGGGAGGGACGGGCAAAGCGGGCCGTGCAACTGTTTCGGCACATAGGATATATAAATTGACGTCCACAAATTTAATAATTGCATGAATGACGTGAAATATGCATATGGTATGCAATGCTAGCTCTTTTTAATCTGTAACGGATAATATAAATTAAGCAGGTTAAATAAATAGAAATTAACACAATGGCCACTTTGCCCAAGGCTTAGGCAAAGTGGGACAGAAGACAGGGCAAAGTCGGCCTGGGCCCACTTTGCCCGCGTGGGGGGCTCACTTTGCCCTCATCAGGGGCCCATTTTACCCGCAAATTGCATAGACTGTCTTGCAATGTCTTGTATTTGAGTGTCAACATCCATTATAGGCTACTTGAACTTCAATGATTATGTAAATAAACAATCATATGCGGAAAATTAGCAGAGATTTAAAATTATGAAGGCCCTACCTTTATTACAAACGAGGGCGGGGGCCCTAGGTCAGTGGTTAGCACCGCTGCCTTTCACGCTAGAGTTCCGGGTTCGGTTCACGGTCTCGGCAGTTTGACAGAAACAAAATGTTTATTCCCCATCCACGTGTGAAACTCAGTATTGTGGAGAGCCTCCGTGACCGAGAGGTAGCGTGCTCGGCCTCAGACCGCCAGGGCTCGAATTTCGAATCCTGTGTCTGGAGGACAGTGTCATCTCACTATCCTCAGGAGGTTCTCCTGGCCCAGTTTAGCCTATATGTGCACAAAGGTGGCCTAAAGCTCGATTCATTTCATTTCATTTTTTATTACAAACGAATGATTTGTTTAAAATGTGATATTGACTTACACGAAATATAAATATTATGTTTTATCAGATATTTAATAATATAAGTAAAATGGAAATATAATTATCATAAATATAATTTTATCTTTGTGTGGTCTGCACTGTTTATAAATCAACAAACTTCAAGTATTCCACAGGACACATCACAATACCAGCGCAGTATTCTCCCCTGAATATAGGAGGAGAGGAAGCTTTCCATCTCCCATGATATTAGCAAAAAGCGGGGTCAATTTTTTTCATTCACTCATGTATAACCTATTTTTTTTACCAAATGCCCTAATATGTACAAAAAAGCTGCCACTGAAACATGCGTAAATAATGAAACCATGAACTAATGAGTCCTGGCAGTCTGAAAGCAAGCACGCTACTTCTCGTTTACATAGGTTCTCCACAATACTGAATTCTTGATTTTGTGAGGGGGAATCATTTTTAAACCGCAATACCAGCGCGGAGGATGGACCTGTTATATTGTTCGATGTGACAGTCAAACGACATTCACCACTACACCATGTACACCACGGCCACCGCTTCATGCTATTGTGTGTGTTTTTTAGGGATAGAAGAGAACATTCAGCATAATCGTTTTTTATCTCATGTAGTATTTGAGGCAAGATCCTGATTTCTAAAGCGAGAAAAGATGCCATTGGATTTCCTGGCAACAAAAAATCAAGCCTCCGTCTGAAAGAATGCGGAAGATATTATGATGATACAGCGTTCATTTTTAATTATGTATGATACATATAATGATGTCGTGTAGAGATATTGTGTGTCTATCCCATCCCTTGCCTCCCTTGATACCGAAGACATGTTGTGGTTGGTGAAATAATCTCGTCTCTATCTCAATTATTGAAGAATACATGCTAACTTAAGTGATTTCGTGGCGGCCATTTTTAATTTGCAGGATAATGATGTCGAATACATGTATTGTTTCATAGCATTCCTTGATAGCGAAAACGGTTTAGCGGTTTGTAAAGGTGAAATAATCGTTTATCAATTATTAACGACGATATGATCACTTCAGTGATTTAATGGCGGCCATTTTGAATTTTGCATGATGATGATGTATCGTGTGTATTCTTTGATACCAAAAACATATGGCGGCCATTTTGAATTTTGCCTGATAAGAGGGTTTCAACACACATTTGCGAACTCCTTCAAACTTTTTCTTATTCTGTGGTCTATATTCTGAACATTTTCATGAAGGTGGCATATTTTAACCACTGAATTCTCACGGGATTACACAAGCTCATGCACTATAAATACAAAATAGGTATACCTACCACCACACATATAGGCAATCAGCTGACAGTCAAATAATTTATCAAAGATGTTTCACCCCTAACAAATTTACGTTGGCACATTCAAACACATGATAACATAATCTAATCCCTCTTCTTATGAGGGGCGCACTCTCAACAGTAGTTTATTAAAGAGTCTCTGATGAATAGTAAAAACATAAATTTACTATAATAAATAATATAGTGACCGTTTTTCATTTGAAATATATATATTACGCAGAAATCTACTATAATAAATAATAATGACTGTTTTTCATTTGAAATATATACAAAAAGATAACAAAGGGCAAAGTGAGACTATGCTTGGGCAAAGTGGGCTATGTCTCGCTTTACCCTGTCTCACTTTGCCCACAAGGTAGAAAGAAATCCACATGGCTCCAGTTGACAGGGCTAAGTGGACCAACCTTTAACAAATTGCTGAAAACCCGGGGAAAGGATCTTGGTTATTATAAAACAAGTTTCTGACGAATTTTTATAGTACATAGCTGACACGTTTAACCATTACCGAAAGTGATTTTTGATAAGTATAGTGACGAAAATAGACATTTTATATGCCACATACCCTGTTTGTCGTTACACCATACTAAGGTTGTGCTTTTAATGTATTGCAGATGTCGTCATCAAGTGGCACTAAGTTTTTTGTCTGCACGCGCTAATTTTAATTGTGACGTCATTATAACTTCAGTGTCCCACTTTGCCCAAAGTCTCGCTTTGCCCGTCCCTCCCCTAATTATGTAGATGATATTAACGGCATATCCCTCTAAATTGGAAATGTTTGATAATTTTTAAACATTGAACAACTGAAACACATTTAGAAATATATCAACTCACATAGTGCATGTTATGTTTAAACTGGTAGATTTCAGTCGAGTTATCACAGCATACATATCTCTAGATCTATGCATTACATTACAATAATACAACTTTTAGCCCACGCTAATATTTAGCATGTTTATTTTCTGTGGGAGTTGACGTCTTTCTGAACGTAGTCACATAATCTTAGTGAATGACATGGGCGGCGCCTGCACTTCCTGAGCGGACCAGCGGCCAGGGGAAAATCGATAAGCAGGAACAGATGAAAATACCGGCGCAGCCCCAGTAGAAGCCACACACGCGAGCGCGCCCAGTCGTGACCATTTCGGGGTGCCGCCTTAAGAGACACATCCAGCCTGTTCAGGTCTCTTCTGAGAAGCTTCAGCCATGGAGGCCGGGAGAGGTGGGCCTGGCCTTGTGGTCGGCTGTGTCTATGTGGAGTTGTTGCTGATGAATGTGTGGAGTGTCACCACAGTATCAGGTGAGTGGCCACTTGAATCTCTCTCACCGCTCTCCTTATGCCACTCGCTCGTATCCTGGATCCAGTGATCCAGACGGCATAGTAAGCTGTGCTTGGCCTACACGCTGCCAGGCGTGTTGTCCTGCAAACATCAGCCTGTGCTGTTTTAATGTTAGGCCAGCGTCGCAGACGCTGGCCCAACTTTAAACCAGCACAGGCTGAACGTCTCGTGTTTTCTGGTTGTGTCAGACCATAGCTCATGGCATAACTGCAGGCAGCAGGGTCAGCCAGGGGTACTTGTTGGCACCACCACTGCTCACTGTGTCATGTTACAGCTCAGACAATAACATTGTCCACCGGGCCGTTTACGATTGCGGAGGCGGAAAAATACAGGGATACATTTATGTGCCGGGATCATCATAACATATAGAGTCATATTGTAAGCCCTGTAGAGAAATGTGACCAGAAGGCATATATAATATAGCCTAATACAATCTAAAATATATGTATACTGCATAGACCCTATAATCCATACATGTTTTTGCATCCACATACAGGACAGCGTATATTCGTCACTATAGCCGCAGCTACAGCATACATGTAACCTCTCTTTATTTTATATCAAAAACATAGCGTGCTTCTTCTCAATATTATATAGCTTTTTTACATTTTACCTCATAGATCACTGAGCTATTAAGTTGGAAAAAATATATCACCTGAACATATGTTTCTCTACCGCGATTTACACCTTCAAATGTAAATTAGTCAGATTTGTAAAAAATAGTTCATATTGTATAACAGCTTCACATAACGTTTGCGAATAAGACCACAGAAACAACACAAAAGCCGACATATGTCATCTAGGGGATAAATGGAATATTACAGTATGCCAGGAATTCATAATACAATGCCACTCATTATTCTTATACCTGGTTGAGACTGTCAAAAGTATCCTTCAATGGCTAGAATCAATGAGAACCTAAAATGTTCTTATATCTGTTCAAATAATGCGGCTGTGTGTAACTATTTTAAGCCTGAAACATGTAAAAACTCTGAAATATGTTTGTATTAACCATGGAGACCAAAGGGTTTTTTTTTAATTTAAAATCATCATAATTGTCTTAGTAAGCTCTTTCATTTTAATACATATGATATGGGTCTACAGCCTTTATAAATATGCTTATTCTTTCAGTGCGGGGATCGACTTTAGACGTCAGAATCTGACGTCAACAGACGTCAGATTCTGACGTCTAAAGTCGATCCTCGCGCTGTAAGGGTTAGGTATGTTGGTATGTTAGCTTTTAACTTGTGGATCACTAATTCGCATCGATATCATCAAATGTTTTGGCATGCAATTAGTCAATCAGAAAGAATGTAATTTATTAGCCCATAGGTGTTTCGATATTTTCCTAACATAGATCATTTCGCCACATTGTGAAGTGACAGCCACTTCACAAAATGACAAGTAGTTCAATTTTATGTCTTATTCCGTAAAGATTACGTAAAGAACTATATAGGCCCTATATGGATCATACAATTAATCTCTCATCACGAACACACCCGCTCCCAAATTCGGTGCTTTATGGATATTACACTAGATACCTATACACACTGAAGCATTTCAGTGGAGGCTTTCATATGCTATAAGGACTGCAATATTTCTATGGAGAATTGAATCCGCTATTTCTAGGGCTGATGTCATGTTTCTCATAGAAAGATTCGGTGACCATGGTTGATCAGTGCAAAATGTTTTGTCTCTAATTAATTTCCGTTATAAAGGTCAGTGTCATGATCAAGGTAATAGCCCACAATAATCATGACGTGGTACTTTCTCGCGACCACGTCCTAAGGAAACTCAGATTGCTGATTTTTTTGTAACACGTAACCGTTACTCCATCTATTTGATGATATAATAAATTACTCCTGGCAAAAATGGTATTTTATCCCCGTTTAAATAACAACGCAATGACGGACGGTTAATTATTAGCTGATTCCGTCATGTGACTAATTTTGGCAACATCTTTTTATCTCTATTTTGTATTGCAAAATACGTCTATAATTTTTTAAAGAATTGTAACAGCAAACGTGTCAGCCTATCTAAATTTAACTTAAATAAAACCATTTTCATATTCAGTCAATAATGTATCAATTTTCACAGAAAGGAATCAATTTTTTAAACAAAATGATATGTATCAACTCGTAGAATGCTATAGTATTGTCCAGATTCCCCTCGAACTAAAAGTCTCACAATTAAACTTATCTTACTAATAATAACTTTCTCTCACATTTTCATTAGGGGGAGTCAAGAGCATCTTAACTTTTCTAATGGAAATGGAAAAAAAGTTTAACTAATCCTAATTTTAGGATTTTTAGTGGAATGGGACCCAGACTATTATGATATAACTCTGCTTCCATATTAGTATAGGCATATACTCTGTTTGTTTATTGTTGAGCCAACGCCTGCGACGCTGGCCCGATAGTAAACCAGCAGTGGGTTGACGTGTGGTGTTTGCTGGGTGGAATGCTAGTATTGTTAGCTGCTCTCGTACAAGTTACGATTTATCGTAGGCTTCGGATTGGTCGAGACGGCCGTCTCGACTAATCCGAAGCCTGCGATAAATTATATCGTAGCTTGTACGAGAATACTGGCCCAGACTATTATAATTATTTCTAACCACATAGTTATATATGTTCCGGCATCTATATTAGTATGTAAATCTGTGTCGTGACTTAGGTTGGATCGAAATCTGAGACGTCTGTGCCGCATTGGCACAATGTGGTAGCGGCATCATGTAAGTCTACACGTGGCCTCTGATCTACATTGCCGCCGCTCGATCCCTAAGGACAAGACGGGAGAATTAAGACTGTCTGGACAAATCAGTGTATCTATGTCCAGCTGCTCTACCTCATGAAACAACCCAATTACTCCTGTTTTCCCGCAAACATATATGACATACATGTACGTAACTGCTATACTACATTACGAAACAAACACCATGAAGTTGTACATTTTGGATCTGCTTGTCAATTCATCGTTCCTAATTAATTACCCGATAACTGCATCATGTCCTGAACACTTTTGATATAATGTGTAATTTTGACATCGTTCAGAATAAATCTAACAAGACCGAGTTATTAAGGATGCTCGTGGAAGATTTTAAGACCGATCCCACGCCATTTTATTTAAAACTTAAGTGGATTGTGGTTGATTTCTACAAGCTGAATCACTTAATGGCCTTGTGAGGGATTTAAGCTTACCATGAGCCCAATGATTTTAAAATTATACCATAGCAAAGCAGTGACGTAAAAATAATAAGAAGAGGGTATATGTTTCGTGGATTAGTAGGCCCTATAACAACTCAGCTATTGTGAGGATGGTTTATCTGTTATACCGGTATTAATAATTATGTATATTAATTACGCAGAAAAAATTAATGTTGGCTGAACGGGCGTCTAGGAATAGATCCGCTTTTTGTGTAGCATGTTCGAAAATATATCACATTGGTTCACGGTCTGACCTGCTCCCGACGTCAATGGCTCTCTCCGGGAATTTCTGTGGAAAATCCCAGGTGTCGTGAAAGTCCCTGTAGACACACGACATCGCAGATTAATGTTCGAACACTCCACCACCAGTCAGTGACGTAATGCGCCACCTCTCACATCACATAAAAAGCCATCATATACCAACTGCACCGCATTGTCTTTTAACAGACAATGCTAATAAAAAATGCTAATCACGCCTATATTCGTTTCATGTTTATTATTTGTCTCTCCAACAAGATAGTTAAATATAAATTTGCATTAATTTGGCTAGATCCACATAAATAAGCAATTTCAACCAGTTGGAAGTTGTGTGTTGCGACAGCGAGACAAAGTTGATACCTCATGTTTGTTTGCTACTGCAGTGTACAACATAATTGTCATGTTTGCTACTGCGCTGTACAACATAATTATCATGTTTGCCACTGCAGTGTACAACATAATTATCATGTTTGCTACTGCAGTGTACAACATAATTATCATGTTTGCTACTGCAGTGTACAACATAATCATCATGTTTGCTACAGCGCTGTGCAACATATCATGTTTGTTACAGTGCTGTGCTGTAAATGTAAAACACGTCATGTTTGTTTGTTTGTGCGCTGCGTAATTGCGATGTACAACACCTCATGTTTGTTACTGCGTTGCTTCTGTAAAACACCTTGTGATTATTACTGCCCTGTACTACAGTTTGATACTGCCCTGTACTACAGTTTGATACTGCGCTGCGGTGTACAACACCTCATGTTTGTTACTGCGTTGTGTTGTACAACACATCTTGTTTGTTACTGCGCTGCGTTGTACAACATCTTATGTTTGTTACTGCATTGTCTCTGTAAAACAAATCAAGTAACTTTGTTACCGCGTTGCCGCTGTAAAACGCCTTATTTTTATTACTGCTATGCGCTGTACAACATCTATGTTTGTTACTGCGCTGCGCTGTACCACACCTCGTGTTTGTTACTGCGCTGCGCTGTACCACACCTCGTGTTTGCTACTGCGCTGCGCTGTACCACAAGTCGTGTTTGTTACCTCGCTGCGCTGTACCACACCTCATGTTTGTTACTGCGCTGCGCTGTACCACACCTCGTGTTTGTTACTGCGCTGCGCTGTACAACACCTTGTGTTTGTTACTGCGCTGCGCTGTACCACACCTCATTTTTGTTACTGCGCTGCGCTGTACCACACCTCGTGTTTGTTACTGCGCTGCGCTGTACCACAAGTCGTGTTTGTTACCTCGCTGCGCTGTACCACACCTCATGTTTGTTACTGCGCTGCGCTGTACAACACCTCATGTTTGTTACTGCGCTGCGCTGTACCACACCTCGTGTTTGTTACTGCGCTGCGCTGTACCACACCTCATGTTTGTTACTGCGCTGCGCTGTACCACACCTCCTAGTTGTTACTGCGCTGCGCTGTACCACACCTCGTGTTTGTTACTGCGCTGCGCTGTACCACACCTCATGTTTGTTACTGCGCTGCGCTGTACCACACCTCATGTTTGTTACTGCGCTGCGCTGTACCACACCTCGTGTTTGTTACTGCGCTGCGCTGTACCACACCTCATGTTTGTTACTGCGCTGCGCTGTACCACACCTCATGTTTGTTACTGCGCTGCGCTGCACCACACCTCGTGTTTGTTACTGCGCTGCGCTGTACCACACCTCGTGTTTGTTACTGCGCTGCGCTGTACCACACCCTATGTTTATTACTGCGCTGCTCAGTACCACACCTCGTGTTTGTTACTGCGCTGCGCTGTACCACAAGTCGTGTTTGTTACCTCGCTGCGCTGTAGGCCTACCACACCTCGTGTTTGTTACTGCGCTGCGCTGTACCACACCTTGTGTTTGTTACTGCGCTGCGCTGTACCACACCTCATGTTTGTTACTGCGCTGCGCTGTACCACACCTCATGTTTGTTACTGCGTTGCGCTGTACCACACCTCATGTTTGTTACTGCGCTGCGCTGTACCACACCTCGTGTTTGTTACTGCGCTGCGCTGTACCACACCCTATGTTTATTACTGCGCTGCTCAGTACCACACCTCGTGTTTGTTACTGCGCTGCGCTGTACCACAAGTCGTGTTTGTTACCTCGCTGCGCTGTAGGCCTACCACACCTCGTGTTTGTTACTGCGCTGCGCTGTACCACACCTCCTAGTTGTTACTGCGCTGCGCTGTACCACACCTCATGTTTGTTACTGCGCTGCGCTGTACCACACCTCATGTTTGTTACTGCGCTGCGCTATACCACAACTCGTGTTTGTTACTGCGCTGCGCTGTACCACACCTCGTGTTTGTTACTGCGCTGCGCTGTACCACACCTCATGTTTGTTACTGCGCTGCGCTGTACCACACCTCATGTTTGTTACTGCGCTGCGCTGTACCACACCTCGTGTTTGTTACTGCGCTGCGCTGTACCACACCTCGTGTTTGTTACTGCACTGCGCTGTACCACACCTCGTGTTTGTTACTGCGCTGCGCTGTACCACACCTCATGTTTGTTACTGCGCTGCGCTGTACCACACCTCATGTTTGTTACTGCGCTGCGCTGTACCACACCTCGTGTTTGTTACTGCGCTGCGCTGTACCACACCCTATGTTTATTACTGCGCTGCTCAGTACCACACCTCGTGTTTGTTACTGCGCTGCGCTGTACCACAAGTCGTGTTTGTTACCTCGCTGCGCTGTAGGCCTACCACACCTCGTGTTTGTTACTGCGCTGCGCTGTACCACACCTTGTGTTTGTTACTGCGCTGCGCTGTACCACACCTCATGTTTGTTACTGCGCTGCGCTGTACCACACCTCATGTTTGTTACTGCGTTGCGCTGTACCACACCTCATGTTTGTTACTGCGCTGCGCTGTACCACACCTCGTGTTTGTTACTGCGCTGCGCTGTACCACACCCTATGTTTATTACTGCGCTGCTCAGTACCACACCTCGTGTTTGTTACTGCGCTGCGCTGTACCACAAGTCGTGTTTGTTACCTCGCTGCGCTGTAGGCCTACCACACCTCGTGTTTGTTACTGCGCTGCGCTGTACCACACCTTGTGTTTGTTACTGCGCTGCGCTGTACCACACCTCATGTTTGTTACTGCGCTGCGCTGTACCACACCTCATGTTTGTTACTGCGTTGCGCTGTACCACACCTCATGTTTGTTACTGCGCTGCGCTGTACCACACCTCGTGTTTGTTACTGCGCTGCGCTGTACCACACCCTATGTTTATTACTGCGCTGCTCAGTACCACACCTCGTGTTTGTTACTGCGCTGCGCTGTACCACAAGTCGTGTTTGTTACCTCGCTGCGCTGTAGGCCTACCACACCTCGTGTTTGTTACTGCGCTGCGCTGTACCACACCTCGTGTTTGTTACTGCGCTGCGCTGTACCACACCTCATGTTTGTTACTGCGCTGCGCTGTACCACACCTCGTGTTTGTTACTGCGCTGCGCTGTACCACACCCTATGTTTATTACTGCGCTGCGCTGTACCACACCTCGTGTTTGTTACTGCGCTGCGCTGTACCACAAGTCGTGTTTGCTACCTCGTGGCGCTGTACCACACCTCATGTTTGTTACTGCGTTGTCTCTGTAAAACACCTTTTTAGAACTGCGCTGTACAACACCTCATGTTTATTACCAGATTACTGCGCTGTGAAACACGTTATGTTTAAAGGTGATCTATCACCCCTTATATACTATGAAAAAAATTGTAACAAATAAATTAAAGTTGCCACAAGATGGGGCACAAGTGTTTCCTTATATGGGGTGATCATGTGACCCTCTGAGAGGGTCACATGATGGCCAATCACCCCATATAAGGACATAATTATTCATACCATATAAGGGGTGATAGATCACCTTTAACACATACGCTGCGGCTTACAGCATATCATGGTCAGGCTTATTACTGGGTTGCGCGGCTGTGAACCTCTGACACAGGTTACACCCAGCAAACACCATACATTGAACCAGTGTTGGCTTAATGTGGGGCCGCTGTCGCAGACGGTGGCCCAACAGTAAACCAACATTTTAATAACATTGTATTTCAATGCAACCATATGTATGGGTGACGAACAAAATAAGCAAGAGCGACCAGCTGCCATCAGATTTACAGTTATGTGGCGAATATGTGGCTGATCATACACCTGATCGCTAACATTATAACCAGATAACGCATGTGATGTTCACAGTCATGATGTGGCACCTTTCCTTTTCCCCATTAGCTCTCTGATCTCTCAGTCAGTAGCTGTGGTCACAGAGGGCAGTTTTTACTGAGTTTTTGCAGTCAGTCCACGTGCGTCTCATGCGTGCGCGCCATACATGTACCACACCTCGTGTTTGTTACTGCGCTGCGCTGTACCACACCTCCCATTTGTTACTGCGCTGCGCTGTACCACACCTCCTAGTTGTTACCGCGCTGCGCTGTACCACACCTCCTAGTTGTTACCGCGCTGCGCTGTACCACACCTCGTGTTTGTTACTGCGCTACGTTGTACCACACCTCGTGTTTGTTAATGCGCTGCGCTGTACAACACCTCCTACTTGTTACTGCGCTGCGCTGTACACACCTCGTGTTTGTTACTGCGCTGCGCTGTACCACACCTCATGTTTATTACTGCGCTGCGCTGTACCACACCTCCTATTTGTTACTGCGCTGCGCTGTACCACACCTCCTATTTGTTACTGCGCTGCGCTGTACCACACCGCGTGTTTGTTACTGCGCTGCGCAGTACCACACCTCATGTTTGTTACTGTGTTGTCTCTGTAAAACACCTTTTTAGAACTGCGCTGTACAACACCTCATGTTTATTCCCAGATTACTGCGCTGTGAAACACGTTATGTTTAAAGGTGATCTATCACCCCTTATATACTATGGAAAAAATTGTAACAAATAAATCAAAGTTGCCACAAGATGGGGCACAAGTGTTTCCTTATATGGGGTGATTGGCTATCATGTGACCCTCTGAGAGGGTCACATGATGGCCAATCACCCCATATAAGGACATAAATATTCATACCATATAAGGGATGATAGATCACCTTTAACACATACGCTGCGGCTTACAGCATATCATGGTTAGGCTTAATACTGGGTTGCGCGGCTGTGGACCTCTGACACAGGTTACACCCAACAAACACCATACATCGAGCCATTGTTGACTTAATGTGGGGCCGCCGTCGCAGACGGTGGCCTAACAGTAAACCAACATTTTAATATCATTGTATTTCAATGCAACCATATGTATGGGTGACAAACAAAATAAGCAAGAACGGCCAGCTGCCATCAGATTTACAGTTATGTGGCGAATATGTGGCTGATCATACACCTGATCGCTAACATTATAACCAGATAACGCATGTGATGTTCACAGTCATGATGTGGCACCTTTCCTTTTCCCCATTAGCTCTCTGATCTCTCAGTCAGTAACTGTGGTCACAGAGGGCAGTTTTTACTGAGTTTTTGCAGTCAGTCCATGTGCGTCTCAGACGTGCGCGCCATACATGTTTGATCAAAGTGGCCTCTCCATGGCTCGACTGGCCTGGGGGATCCAGCGAATCAGTGGCCGACTCCAACATCCTGATGCCCACAGATTTTGACGTAATGGCAGAGACGTGCCACAAGAGCACAACAACATTCACAGCCATGGCCAAAACATATACAACATTTATATAACTAACAATTATACGGAAGCTTTGAAACGTCATTGAAATATATTTTTATCTCAATATAACGACTTTTAAGGCGTTAAATCGTCATTAAATCGATTTGTACTAAATCGATTTTAAGACTTACACACGTTGAAGCGACTTACACTAACTTAAGTGGATTTAACGACTTATAAGTCGTTATATCAACTTACACTAAGTCGTTTTAAAGAGATATAAGTCGCTATATCGACTTATACCAAGTCTATTTAACGACCTCTACAAAGTTGTTATAACGACTTGTATTAAATCATTTAAACGAGAAGTTCTTATATCGACTTATACTCGATTTAACGACTTATAAGTCGTTGTAGCAACTTATACTAGGTCGTTTTACCGAGATATAAGCCGTAAAATCGACTTATACTAGATCGTTTTAAGGAGATATAGGCCCTAATCGTTTTTATATCGAGATAAGATTATTTTTCCATGTCGTTTTAACGCTTTCGTACAATTATAGTGCTCCACGCGTATTTAAGTAACAAATAAATGACGATTGTTTTTTATGCATGCGATTTACTATAATGCCAACTCAATTTGTGAGGTATTTCTATCTTTAAGATTTATTCACGGCAAACCTCATATATAAAATCTCACATCGTGCAATTTCATCTAGCTGATGTTTCAATCTGCAAGCAATTTGACGAAATGCAAATGGAAATGAGGTAATTTCATTCGCCTGATCTAGATGAAAAGTAGAGCTGTCATCTGGATTCATGATGGTTGAGATGGATGAGATAACCTGGTCCTGTGATCCTATTAGTATGGCATATATACCAGCAAGAAACGAGTGGAATCAACACAATAACAGCCCGCTCTCTAAATTTATCAATATAAATGCATGGGATCCTAGGTTACCTATTGACATTACAGGTAACGCGGATTGTTAGTGCAATGATGGCGCAATTTTTGGCCAGCATTAACGATGCTGGTTAAGCATTGGGCCATCATTGTGCCAACGAGCCGTGCTGGCTGGGCTATGTGGAGGTTTCTTTTGATAGGTTGTTTTCTGGGATGACCTATCAAGTAAGTCATCAGTCAAACGTCTCCTTTTCGCTAAACACATCACATTCGGAACGGGCTTTCACTCACTCACTCACTCACTCACTCACTCACTCACTCACTCACTCACGCACTCACTCACTCACTCACTCACTCACTCACTCACTCACTCACTCACTCACTCACTCACTCACTCACTCACTCACTCACTCACTCACTCACTCACTCACTCACTCACTCACTCACTCACTCACTCACTCACTCACTCACTCACTCACTCACTCACTCACTCACTCACTCACTCACTCACTCACTCACTCACTCACTCACTCACTCACTCACTCACTCACTCACGCACTCACTCACTCACTCACTCACTCACTCACTCACTCACTCACTCACTCACTCACTCACTCACTCACTCACTCACACACTCACTCACTCACTCACTCACTCACTCACTCACTCACTCACTCACTCACTCACTCACTCACTCACTCACTCACTCACTCACTCACTCACTCACTCACTCACTCACTCACTCACTCACTCACTCACTTACTTATTAATTTGTTCATTCGTTCATTCGTTCATTCGTTCGTTCGTTCGCTCGTGTGTTCATTCGTTTTCATTCATTTGTTCGTTATTATTCATTTATTTTTTGCTCAGCATTATCTAGAATCGACTCCACGGGGAATAAATACACTGTTCCGTTCTGTAAAGTTAGGAAATATACAATGACCATGTGTATGTGAAGTAATTCGGTGTTATTGTTCTATCTATTTGTTGAGATGGCCCGTCGTCTATAAATACTCGCATCCTGATCTTTTCTCTCGAACGGAGAAAATCAGAATCATTATTGTGTTTTATCCGCTAGTGCTGATTACAACCGCCAACAAGAAAACACATTTCCATGGTGTGTAATAAATGCCGATTCCACCGCAATATTCCAATCTAATCTGGTAATTCGATACTTTTCCTGGTAAATGTGTTATGCGCAAGGTCCAGCTAACGAGGACGTGACTGTTATTGGCCATTGAAAATTTCATAAAGTCTTTTTAAACAAATTTCACAACCCATATTTCAGACGTTTCTCAGAAAACAAATAAGAATCGGCAGTTTTCGTTGACGCAAATTAAATAACTATATTTGCCTACACCAGCCTTCCATTCGGAATAAAATGTCTGGGATAATGTGTTTGCTGATCCAATTAACATTTTCACCAGTGTTTTCATGAATATATTTTTTGCATGATACATATAAAATACATGGGAATCATCAAGTAGTTAATTATCAATCTACACGGCAGTTGTCTCGACTGATAAAAGTACAGCGAATGCTTAGCTAAACTAAATTCCCGCACAATTGATAAAGTACACAACATTGACGTCTCAGAAATGTTTCGATTGTTGAAATACTTTTTATGCGTTTGAATCTGCATATTGCGTTGAAATTCTCAGAATCAAACACCCAAAAACATTGCATTAAAAATTATTGTAATAAGACTGGCTTTGAACATTGGCTTAGTTGGTAGACTACGTTTTCTTGTCAGTGCCAGTGGATCATACATGGGCAGCACACAATCTGCCTGGGTGCGTCACATGTCTTTGTCAGGTGGACATTGGACAGAGACGCCAGAAATGGCATTACATGCTTTTGTACAAGCAATCAGCATGGCTATTGATACTGAGCAGTCACCCTTGCCACGATTACACCATCTCTAATGGACCAGATACTTATCTTGTGCTCAAAATAGAAAATGAAGTACAATGTCTCCTTTATGTTGCCATGTATGCAATGCGGCCATATATAGACAAACCAATCACATTATAATACAATACGACGTAGCTCTCCGCCGCTATTAGATTTATTTTTGCCAGGCTAGAACAGCGTTTAATAGAGAACAAATATAATTGTTTTTCACACTAAACAAAGAATGTGATGTAGTACTCAATGAATGGGGTTTTAGGCCACCTTTGTGCACATTATTATCAGCTAAACTAGACCAAGAGAACCGCCTGCGGATGGTGAGATGAATGGGATTACATTGCTCTCCAGCCACATGATTAAAAATTCGAGTCTGGGGTCGAGCACGTTACCTGTCGGTCACAAAGGCTCCCCACTATACTGAATCTTTACGAGTGAGCAAGAAACTAGAATGCCAGAGCGGGAGATAAACCTGCAATCACCGACGTTCCAAGCAGGCAGCTTTAACCACTGCACAACACTGATCATACGTAAAATTGGTCATGTTTATAGTAGTTCAATGCAATATTGTAAATTTGTAGGAGATCGAAACATGTCGTTGAAATTTACGCTTATTGTACATTGATATTTAAATGTTTTATAGGTTACAGGCGATTTCGAATACAATCTACACCATACAAGTGACTATTGTAAAAAATATTTGATTTCTCCTAGCAAATACGAGACGGTGACCCGATGTTGTCTTAATATTGGACCAGCGTCCACTACGTTGGCCCAATATTATATCAACACTGGGTCAATGTCCCGTACTTACTGGGATGCCTATTCTACAGACAATCCACCAGACGAGAATGCAATCATTTCCTTTTGTAAGCCTGATTCACTGAGTCTTTTTTTCCTATTCGCTGCTCAGGTTACATCTGATTTCTTTGGATCAAACAATGCCGTGCTCTGCATGTTTTATAAGGACTGCTTCCGGCCGGGTGTGATAGTTCACAGACTCCCGCGCGCTTTCACCCATCACGGATCGGGTGACATCTTTGTAAAGCCGCGGGTTTAGTGGTGTTTCTTTCGCGGGAGCCTGCAGGATTTCTCAGGCAATGAGCAATCCTGTTCTTTCCAATCTCCATTGTTTTTACATTTAGACAATCTCGCTGCTTATGTCGTGACTGTGTGTATCCCAGCAAACACGGGACGTTAAAACAGTGGTGTTTCAATGCCGACTCACAGTCACAGACTGATAGATGTGATATTGTTTCAAAATACGCATAAATATGTATTACTCTCGACCTTATTGTACGAAATGTACGATATAAATTGGCAAGACATTTACAGGAAATGCCCAATATATCTACATCACCAGCTTTTCAATTGTGTTTGAGTTTGCTTACTGTACTTTTTGTACAAAATAAATACATTGCTGTTGATATATACAATAACATTAATAATCTATATTAATTTATTAGATCAAAACGTCTATCCTGAAATGACTATCTTGAAATGAGTATTACATCATGCAGAAAATCAGCAATACATAAGGAAGGTATATGCTGAAAAATACAAGATGTGAGAGTAACCCTATTCAAACGATAAATTCACCCAAAATATAAAGACTGACAGTTAAATCCCCACATCAAGGGATTATTGCATCGATATGTACGTATGTCATTAACAACTAATATATAAATCATTATTAAAAGGAGGATATTTTAACGCATTGCGACACATTTACTTACTTTACAAGTACGCAGATACTGCCTTTTGGCTTTGTGGAGCAGTTTTGAAGTCAGTCAGTAAGTTACAATGTGCGAGGAAATAAGTTTACGAGACACTAGTGAACCTCTGGATGTTCATTTGTGTCACCTACATGCCCAGTCTACATGCCAGCATCTGCCCACGGACACACACAGGCACCACCAAACAGCATGCGTTGATCCAGTTGTGTTTAAATGTTGGGTCATCGTCGAGGATGATGGGTTAACATTTAAACATTGGGTAAATATTGGGTAAATATTTCGTGCTTGCGTGGTCGCAGCACAGTCCTGAATGCAACCCCCAAAAAAGGATATATTATCCCAGACGTGGCGTAATGTTGAGCCAACAAACGAGACATTCTTCAAATTTTGGCTCAATGCTGGACAACTTTGAGATGGCGTGCCATGGTTTCCGGGAAGAGGCATTTCATGTATTTTGACTAAATCTGGGTCACTGTTTACGACATTGGACTAGCATTGGCCAAACTTCTAGTCGACGTCTAATATGCTCCAATAATAAATTATGGACAAACGATGTTCCAACGTCTTACAAGACGTTGGAACACAGTTTGTCCATATTGTCTGTCTTGGACAATTTCCTCCGGGGAACCATACGCAGCTGCGCCTTAGCTCTGACCTCATTCTCTGTCGTCATTGTCCACATCCCCTGATTAACAGGTGGGCTTTCTTCATTGTTCATCCCTCAGAGAGGCCTCTGAATTTAAGAGAGGGTGGCATCTGCTATACTAAGGTGTCTGCCTAAAAATCAGACTTTGTGGATAAACCGCGAAATTTGCCAGATAAACTAGATTGGAATGTTTCTTCAATTTAGTAAATAAAATGTGAATATTGTATGGTATATGACGACGCAAATAACTATTTCTGTCATTAATTCTATGCATAGACCTGGTGGAGAATAGAAATCCACTGTCTGCTTCCGTCGACATCACGTGATGGTGTTAGCTCCAGTTTTGGTGCTGGTGCTGTCGTTGGTTATGTCGCTGGTGCTGCCTTGTAAAAGTATAGATTTCTGACGTTCCAGCAAACACGAGGTGTTTACCCAATGTTGTTTATTTTTAGATGCTGTGCCACCGTCTGTGACGCTGGCCCGGCATTGACCCAACAATAGATCAATGTTAGTATTTACTGGGTTGGCCATTATCACGTACTGGGGCTAGCGTTGGTGCTGGTGCTAGCGCTAGCGCTGGTACTAGTCATAATGTTAGTGCTGGCGCTGATGTTAGTGCTAGCGTTTGTGCTAGAGCTGGTGCTGTGCTATATTTCGTGTTGGTGATGTTACTATGGCTGGTGTTATCGCTAGTGCTGGCGCTTGTTGTTAGCGCTGGTGCTGATGCTAGTTCTGATGTTGGTGATGTTGCTATTGCTGTTGATATTGTTGTTGCTATTGCTGGTGCTAGCGCTAGTGATGACGCTGGTTCTTGCGCTGGTTCTGTCTGGCGCTGGTGCTAGTGCTAGCGATGGTGCTAGCGCTGGTGCTGATGCTAGTGCTTGTGTCGGGGCTGTCTCCAAATTGCTGATGCTATCGATAGTGCTGACGCTGGTTCTGGCGCTAGCGCTGGTGCTGATGCTGGTGTTGTTTCTGCTGTTGCTATTGGTGCTTGCGCTGTCAATGGTGCTAGTGCGCTGGTTTTGGCTCGGTGCTGGCTAGAGCTTGTGCTGACACTGGTGCTGGTGCTAGCGCTAACACGGCCGCTAGCGCTGGTACTAGTGCTGGTAATGACACTGGTGCTATCTTGGTCTATGTTTCTGCGGTGACAGTCTAAGTGACACATTACAGACCGAGGCTGGTCACCGATAATAGGCTCGTATTTCCCGGGTCACGTGATCGCCCCATAGACTGGTCAGATTCGCCCACTCCACCAGTTTCTGACCATTGGATTTCTTATTCTCTAACTACATCAAACACGAGACATTCTGATACTGGTTGAAGATTGGGCTACTTTGTACGATGTCGGCCTACCATTAAACCAGAATCAGGTGAACGTCTATTTATAGTTTTAGGAAATTGACATTTCACAATTTTTTTTTTATTACTTCTCATTCTGTAATCTCGTTTTGCGACTTAAAAACAGTCACGAATTAGTCAAATGTGGCATATTTTGATATATTGTCCAACCATACGTATTTCGTCATCACCTGATATATGCGATTAGCGCAGAACTGCCATAGCAAATATGTCTCAAGCACAGATAACGCTGTCGTATCGATTGAATTTTGGGCCAACGTCAGACTTTATTTCGACCTCACTGCAAGAAAAAGCATTTCCCGAAATTACCTATGTATTCTGTGAAACGCAGTGTCGTACCTCGGTGAAAACAAGGTTATGTAACACCCCCTCTCCCATACTTCATTCTTTGAAACGCAGTGACGTCACTCGGTGAAAACAAGGTTATATAAGACCCCTCCCCCATACTTCATTGTATTAGCCAGCTCGGTGAAAATAAAGGAGGTCAAGGTTATTGAGTTTCACAGTATACGTGGGAAGTGGAAAAATACAATAGTACAATAACGAAATAACAAGTGAAAAGAATTAGCTCCAATTTAATAATGTTTAAATACAACTTATATGGAGCTAGCTCATAGCTCATTTCCTAGCTCATTTGATCATTTGAAATATTTTTTGTCAGTTTTCCACCGTAAATATTAGTAAAATAGAGAAAAACATTTTGTCGACAAAGTGACATTGTAGTACATCTTCAACACGTATTATATAGGCTATAGCGAAAGGCATATCAATAATTATATAATATATATTTCGTCATAGCTATGTAGTAAAACAATGGTTGATAAGGTACCTTTAATAGTCAAAAGTCATAGATACTATGACCACCAATCTGTACTTTGTTTAGGATTGCTTAATTAATTTGTGTGAAATTGCCGTTTAAAATAAATTATCATGACGTTTTATGGCGGGGATATGTCACTGAAAACAGATCAGCAAAACATCAAGCAATTAGTTGGATGTGTGCGTATATAAATGACTCTTCTTGCAATATATGGCAATATCAGGAGGACATCGTCTTTTTGGATGACCTTAAGGGGTGTTTCTAGCACACCAAAGGCCACGGTATTTCAAAAAGTGATGGCCAACACCATTTCTGGTGTTGACTATCACTTTGGAAATATTGTGACTTTGGCCAAGTTCCATGTGGCCCTATCAAGGCCACATTACTGATTTGATATCTTCATTGGCACCGTTGCTGAATCGCTGTCCCATGTAGGATTATCAATATGTTCTTGGAGGCTTAGGAATTTTCTGTATGGTTGTTGTCGACACACCATTTTTGAACAGTTTGGAGTATTGTATGTATGCATATTAAACTCAATAACTTGAATATACGACATCTCTAGGATACGTGGGGTGGGGGGGGGGGGGGTGTTGAGTAAATATTGCTGTACGTCTCTTTCTGCACAATCATGGTAATATATCGACAGAAGGAAGCACAAATTCGGTGGACGGTGGACCAGCATTAAGCCAGCATCGGTTCAATTTGTGTTCTGAGATCCATATCTTTGACAGGTTTAACGCCACGGTGCCGCGACGACTACGATTACAGGTATTATTAGGATTGTATCACAGGGCCCCTATTCTCGTACAAGTTGCGATATATCGTAGGCTTCTGATTGTACGAGAATACAGGCCCATGCATTTTATCCCAGATAAATTCCGACCTTCCCAGCAAATGTCACTGGGCACCCAGCAATCTCGAGGCGTTGGCCCAATGTTCGGCTGACGCTGACCCATCGTCTACGACGCTGGTTCAACATCAGCCCAGCATTGGTACAACGCCTCGTGTTTGCTGGGCAAGCCGTCCCAAAACGTAAAGTAGCTGTGGCTGCTGGTGGGGCAGTAATGTAGGGGACTGACAACAATGTCTGCGGTTGTTTATAGACCTGGTCTATTCCTTGGCTTATTCTCCAGGGACTGGTTTGACGGCAGCTCCCGGTGATTCATTCACCACAGAAAGGGCATCAGCATGTGGTCCCCACGGGACCCCCGCAGCGTGTCTGGATCCACACCTACAGTAAGGTCACCTACACAAATCCCGGCACTACACAGTAAACAAGGGAAAAAACTCACGTATTACATACATTTTTATTGTGGCAAATTTATTGAATTATATTACAAAATCGTTATTTTTTATGTCATTGTCGCTAGAAATCCCATGTATCGCCATAGTAGCAGATGTCTGTACATTTATTTCTGCAAAAAACCCAGATTTCACTATACATCTGCTCAACCCTTTCATCCCTGAATTTTCCATTGTCATCATCATTCACTACAAGCCGCGAATTGCTGTCGCAATTCTCGACTTGTGGTGGATGAAGATGACTTGAAGTGGGTGAAAAATTAAAGAAAAATGCCATGTATTGGTAACACAGTTTCATGGAAATTTTCATTCTAAAACCCCTAGTTGTAGGAAAATAAGTCTGTTTTCAGGGATGTAAAATGATGCTTTAATGCATCGTGAGGGCTTAAAGGGTTAAGACGATGGCAATAATAATACTATCATAAAAACCATTACGATCACTGAAGCTTAATATTCTATAAAACCGATTAATCTTTGAACCAATGACCTCGAGAACAAATTAAATGTATAAATCAGAAACCAGCAAGACGTTGAACAAATGGTGTCGAAGACGGACCAATATTTAAGCAACACTGGGTCAACCTCTCTAAACGAGACATTGACGTTGGTTTTAATTTTTGCTGGGCAGAGTTATACATTTGAGTCTAATTGAAGGTAGCATTTTTGCTCTTAGGTTCCTCTCATTACCGTCGTGCAGCTTGGTCTTATGAGATTCTCAATGAGATCCTGATGTATTTACGCAGCCCCTCATTCAACAGTGAAATGACATTGTTCGGTGTGGGGATAAGTTTAAGCAAGGAGTTCAACCTCCTTGGTTTAAGCAAAAGCATACTGGAATACTTGGTCAACAGTGGATATGTTGTTAAGGTTAATATTGAAAGACCCTGTGTGTGTGTGACAATAATCGTGCTTATCTTGGCGGCGAAAGGCGATTATCAACAAGATGACAGCCATTGTGTAACATGGAATCAATTAGGCCTATTCGACTGGGCATTTTGGGTGAGAAACTATTACACCACACACACCTGCGCAGTGGATAAAACGTCCTGTACCAGCAGAATACTATTTGATAAAGGTGTAGTGTAGAATACGGTATAGCCAATGACGTCCTTATAGTTGAACTGACCACATAAATTTACTGCACCGTTGTGAACCCTCATTTCAATGGGTGCGAGAAGGTGCTGCACCAATTCGAGTGTAAGACCACTCGAATACAAAAATTACTGCACTTCTCAGCGGTGCTACACCAAAACAGCCCAGCCGAATACTGGTATTGAACGGGTGGATATATGTTACGATGAATGAAAAATCGGCCGAAATGTTGTTTTCAACATGGTATGACGGACGGTAATTTGTCTCACGCGTGTTCTTAAATTGCCAATCAACAACTACAATCTTTCAGTTTTAGTAACGAATACGATACACGACTATAATCGTTTAGAATCAGTTTTATTAGCAAGTTAAATCACAGTTATTGGGAGTTAATTGAGTGTTTAAACATTAATATTTGCAAATGTTTGATCTCAAATTAAACACATATCAGTAATTTTCTCCCACTTGAAGTTGTGGATCGCGGTAGCGAGACACAACTTCAAGTGGGAGAAAAGTTAAATAGGATAACTTTTTGGCCATCTCGACCAGTCAGAAGCCTACGATATATCGTAACTTGCACGAGAATACGGGCCCAGGACAGTTTCTCATAAAATGTATCTTTCTGATTTGGCTTTGTATCTTAGAAAACATGTTCTAAACTGACCTTTGATATGATGAAGAACCGCTCCCACACATTTTCAGATACGGCGAGCTGGTACAACATGTTTCTATTGAGGAAACGTATTGCCCAAATTTACTATCACTGTTCTAACCGCTGTTTTTTACCCTCGGTGAATATCCGTAAGCCATTTTTTCTTGACAAATGTCTCATATTTTATTAGATTAGAATACACCATCATTTACACGCACTGTCGATCACCAGGGGTCAACCAGAACAACTTCCCGCGGATATCACATTTAGTGTCCAGTTATTTTCTTTACTGGTGGGTGATAATTGAATCACGTTGCAGTCCAACTATAGAACAGATGAGAAATGAGCAGCCATATGAGTGATAGCGCCATGCAAACTCGATACGTGGGCTCTGGTGTAGTACCTGAAATGGAGAGTGAGAATGTATTGCTTTGTGTTGCTTCCTGCACAGTTATTGCAATATCGCGACAGAAGGAAGCCCGAAGTCGGGATCACGCCCGACTCTTTTCGAATGACTTGAATTTTTTTTTTAAGTTTACAGTGTCGCGGATAAAGGCGTCACATGTTTGCCAGAAAACGCGACACATTCATTCGATGTTGCCAGCGTTTCAGACTGTGGTATACAGCAGTAAGAGCAGAGTTAGATCAATGTCTCGTTGTTAGATGGGTTACTATACATTTGACTATTTGCAAGTAAACAATGTGCAATTATCTTGAAGATGTCTTTTATCGTATAAAAATAAAATGGGGAAAATTTGTTTATTAAAAATAAACATCAAATTAAACGACTACAAATAAAAAGGGCTTCACTTCAAATGTTGTTAATGTAAACGTGGTTGTAACAGAGTGAAGCCCTAAGACCAAAATAGGTATAAATTTACTTGACAGTCAGTTAACAGGATTAACCAGTGAATATTTATACATGTCTCTAATTGATCTAATCTACTATGAATATTTATACATGTCTCAAATTGATCAAATCTACTAGGACTATTTATACATGTCTCTGATTGATCTAATCTACTATGAATATTTATACATGTCTCTGATTGATCTAATCTACTATTTAAATGTGAACTTTGACTCTTGTATCATTACAAACAAATTAGATAATATCAACCAAACTATCAATAACAATCTAGTAATTGTTCACACAAAACCAAACCTATCAATAACAATCTACTAATTGTTCACATTAATATATTAATGAACATTGACTCTTGTATCATTACATACAAATTACATAATATTGACAAAATCTATCAATAACATTATTAAACAAGATTATCTGTTGTTGAGGAGGGTATGAAAACGGCACACAGACACAAAGTGTCTGACCCCCACAACACAAACTTACGAATGCATCGTAAGAGCACATATGAATTCCAACCTCTCATCTGTCTAATCCACCATTACTTGCGGCATCAGAAACAACACTAATTCTAAATAGTGAAGTGCTATATAGTCTGAAATTTAGTTTTTAAATTGAAATTAGGATGTCTACAGAAGTGAAACTTGAAATTTACATGTAATGAATAGATAACCAAATAATTAAAATTTCCAAATGTAGATAATAAGGGACACATTATCATAACATCTATTGTATTTATAATTCCTGAAGCAAGTCTGAGTAGTGTTTTGACTGGCTGGATTTATATGTCAGGGGAATTTTATTTTCTGTAAGTGTAAAATCTGACCACAGAAGTATACGGACCTCATTTTGAGCTGACCTAGGTATTGCAGATACACTTTGAGAACATAAGAAGACCACAAAACATAAATTTAGAAGGATTTGAAGCAAATTAGGAACATGAGGAAATAGTCCACATCTTGAGTATTGCTGTATTCACTAAAAATGTTGTTTACATATACATTCAAAAGCAAGATCTAAAAAAAAAAAATAATAATAATAATTTCTTACTCACAGTTATTGACGAAAAAGCAAAATTTTAGCTTTTTCTTCTCTTCTACGGGAGAAGAATAGGACATAAATCATTCACATTTAAAGTAATTCCACCTGATAAGAATGAGCTTGTGGATATTGTATCAAAAACCGACTGGCCGAAATCAGGTTGGCAAATCACTCCCCATCATGTTTTCTATTGTTAGAACAGCTGGCGCAAGTCCTGCCGAACTAACAAATAGAAAATCATATGTTTGGTTCTTCACAAAGTTTATTGCATCTGGCGCAAGTCCGGATGCATCCTGCCCATACTTGCTAGCACTGATTTCAGCAGCTGGCGCAAATCCTGATGCTAGAATAAACTAATTCCACCTGTAAGAAGTGAGCTTGTGGATATTGTATCAAAAACCGACTGGCCGAAATCGGGTTGGCAAATCACTCCCCATCATGTTTTCCATTGTTAGAACAGCTGGCGCAAGTCCTGCCGAACTAACAAATGGAAAATCATATGTTTGGTTCTTCACAAAGTTTATTGCATCTGGCGCAAGTCCGGATGCATCCTGCCCATCTTTGCTAGCACTGATTCAGCAGCTGGCGCAAATTCTGATGCTAGATTAAACTAATTCCACCTGTAAGAATGAGCTTGTGGATATTGTATCAAAAACCAACTGGCCCAAATCCAGTTGGCAAATCACTCCCCATCATGTTTGCTATAGTTAGAACAGCTGGCGCAAGTCCTGCCGAACTAACAAATGAATAATCATATGTTTGGTTCTTCATGAAGTTCATTGCATCTGGCGCAAGTCCGGATGAATCCTGTCTATCATTACTAGCACTGATTTCAGCAGCTGGCGCAAGTCCTGATGCTAGATTAATCAAGCTAGACAGAGAGCATCATGTAGTTGGCGTATAAGGCATACAATAATTACTGCGGCCTGTAACAACTGGCCAAGTCTTGTTGTAACTGACCTTGTATTTATTGACTAATAATATGTTCTTGCAGTAGTTTAATTGAATAATTATATTGCTTTTACCTTACACTCCTACACTTGGATACTCTTCCGAATTATTTTAATTTACAAATTATTTATTATATATATATATATCTAAGTGAGAATGATGAAAGATTTAATTCTTGTGGCCATTTTTTTTGTTTTTTTTTTTTGTTATTATTATTTAATTTCAAAGCAGCTGGATCACTAAGCTTTACAAAACAAACAACAAAGAAGAAAACTTAGAAAGAAAAAGCTGACCCAAAACATAATTTCGTAGGATCCACTTTAAACCTAAGGTCACTTTGGCAAAGCCAGAGAATGGCCTACAGGAAAACCAGCCCCTGGGATTATTCCAGAGTCATCACAAATTGGCATAATTGCATTAATTATATAAAATGAAATCAAGAGATTATCAAATATATCTCTTCTCATTACTTTAAATTATTACTAATGAGAACGTTAAATCTTTACTTCCTAACATGAATTATTTTTAAATATCCTTATGAGCACTAATATTGTATATTTTAATTTGAGATTAAGAGTGGCTGGTATGTATGCTTCATTGACCAAAAGTAACAAAAAAAGAAAACTCCAATCAAAGAGGAAAGGTGCCAAAAACATAGTTTTGACAAAGACATATCTGAAACCGAAAGCTGTACTGGCGAGGCCAGAAAATAGCCCACAGGATACAAAGCCTGACAGAAATCAGTGGGTCCACCACAAATTGGCATCAGCCAATGTGATTATCGCCCCAAGAGTTTATCAATTCTTGCTAAATCAAATCCTAGAAACAACAATTGCTCCTCTTATTTATTTATATAATTTGTAAATTTTTGCCCTACAAATCACACGATAAAATGTACCCAAAAAATTTAAGTAACAAAGATGAAACTCCAAAAAATGAGGAAAAAGGCCAAAAACATATGTTCCTGACAACAAGACCTATCTGAAACCCCATAAGGCCGCAGTGGCAATGCCAAAGAATGGCCCACAGGAAAAACAGTTCCTGAAAGGAATCAGTGAGTCAACCACAAATTGGCATAAATGCATAAAAGCAGCCAAAGTGGTTATCGCCTCAAGAGTCAATCAATCTTTGTTAAACAAATTCTCTGACACAATTATCGTTGATTTATAAAATTAATATTGCCTATTGCATTAAAGTGAACGCCATCTCAAATGTTTACTCAGCGAATCACAACAAGTTAACATAGTACTTTTCCAACTGAATGAAACCAAAATTTTTATGTGACAAAGATGAAACATTCTCCATCCCCCTTGACATATTAAAAGTTATCCAAATTTGGATGCAAAAATGCAAATGATTTTTTCGTTATGTCATTCCGCAAATGTTTGATAAATGAGGAACCGACCAGTGTTACTCTGCAGTTATAAGAGTTCTTGTTTTATGCTCAATTTGTTAAATTTAATTATTTAATAACAACGGTAATTGACGATTGAAACGAAGAATGAGTGAACGATAATGTAAGGTTTTGAGACTGACTAGACCACATGAAAAGCCAACAATGTCAATGTGACAAAGATAAGGGTCATAATCCAAATAATTGGTCAGACAGAATCAATAATAACCACGCAAAGCTATTATCAAATATATACAAACTATTAAAAAATTTTGTAACATAAATTTCCTTTATAGAATCATATAGTCATATAAAAATAAAGTATAGACAGCTAAAATTATTAAATGTGCAATTGGTTGTCGCCTCAATAAGTTCATCGATTCTTGTTATTTTAAATCAAAATTCAGAAACAACTATCACCACTCTCTTTGATTTAAATAAAATCAAAATCATATGGTCATTGTGCTTTTAACCTAATTTAAAGTTAACACTAGCGCTTAAATTCCTAAGATTGTATATTTTTTAGTCTACATTTTATTAAAATCATGAAAGAACAGTCCAAACCAAATTCAATCCAGATGAATTTTGTATTATGAATTTGTCACTCCAAAAATATGCCACTGTCAGTGACTGGTTAGAGCAGAGTCTAGACTATATGATCTAGACTCCAGTAACTTTGACATTTAATTAACAGCGCGTACGGATAATACTATTATTAATAGTTAACAAAAACACGAATTCAACGTGAGCGATAATATAAGAATTTTTGAAGTTGACCATGTGACTGGACCGATGTCGGCGATGATCAATCGAAGTCAATCTAAAAAACCACTGACACATGGTTGAACATATTCAAAAACAATGTGAAACTATATCTAACATATAAAAAAACTATTGAAACGTATTTGAAATACAAGATTGTCTTGATAGACATAGAATCTGCTATATAAATTTATATTTCTTTCGGATTAAATTTTGGTTTGAACTACCCTCAAGATTTCATCTCTAAAAGAGACTGTTACAAACAAATCGAGATCCGAACAAACCACGAATTACATAGCTTGGGATTCGCCTAAGATTAATAATCTATTTTGTGTCCGATAAAAAGAGCTTTCATTTTACGAAAACTCTGTATTTTTTACCGCGTTTCTAATTATTTTTTTTAATCATTGCTTCATGAAACGCTAAACCAGCTGAACACTTCAAATTTCGATTGCTGCATCTGGTTTTGTGACCTCGAATTCCCAAACGCTAATTAGAGCAACATCAAATCAGAAAACACGAGGGCGGGTACAGGCCATAGGAAAGGTCGCCGTCGAATTTAGTTGGTTTCTCCCGTGCTATGTTGGCATCAAGCACATAGTGTTGTATTTCTGAGTTATTATGCTTCATGCTGGATCAGGAGCAAGCTACAAGTCGGCCCAGAATTAGTCAAATGTTGTTGTAACAAAGTCGATATTAAAGTATTCTTTCAGAAGTTAAATATTTAAGCGTGCGCCGCTTTCAAAAGATCTGTGCGACATACGCATATATTATGATAATGGCATAACAGAGTCCTCAGACAAACGAACTCTGAGGCGCGTCAAACTGGAACATGTCTTTTAAATTGTGTGCATGGCAAAATTATATCTGGGCCTGTAGTATTCTCGTACAAGTAAAGATATATCGTAGGCTTCGGATTGGTCGAGATGACCATCTCGACCAATCCGAAGCCTACCATAAATGCCAAGTTATTTTGACTGACAGCTCTTCACTATTTGAACATCAATTTCGACTATGGTCGTTTTCAATCCTGTTTCTCAGCCATTCAATAGCGATTCTTGTGAGTGAAACGTGTGTCCAATCATCATTAATAATTGAAAATGTTTGCTCTCAAATTTGACAAAATATGAGCAAATTTACTCATTTTCAGTGGCGGATCCAGAATAGTGAAGTGGAATGGGACTTTGGTTGGACTGATGTCAATTATTTAAAAGTTATCTGTCCAAGAATGATTTTCTTGTTTTCTTAGCTAATAAACTGGGGTTTGGGGCACCACCGGAGTCAATTTTAAATGACAAATACCTTTGGTCAATTCAGAATAATGTTTTGCCAAATTGTTTTATGAAAGGGAGGGGGGTGCGGGTTTAGGACCTCCTGACCCCCTTGTGGCTTCGCTACCGGGGCCCATCCCACTAAGAATCTTAAAATTAAGGTCATCTTAACTTTCTCTTTTTTTTTCATTAGAAAAGTTAAGATTTATCTTAACTTTTCTAATGAAAATGAGAGAAAGGTAAAATAGTCTTAATTTTAGAAATCTTACTGGGATGAGCCCCTGATATTAGATTTAATTTTAAAGTTGTAGCGAATCATGTAGTTGTTTACACTTCATCTTACCCTCAATGCCAGACATACGTATACAGCCTAGTCGTGTGCCTATAGTGCAAGAGCATTAGGGTTGAACCTGGAATAAAATTGCAGAAAGCTGATTTTTTCAGGAATGATACATGGACATCTCCCCGGACGAATTCCGAAGAGGCCCCAAAAATTCCTGTTTGTGCATTTTTTTTAATTCAAGATTGCCGCCACCATGTAACGCCATTTTCGAAAAAAACCAGGGGTATACCATAATTCCTCACTTTTGCAGTTAGAAAAAAATATTTAGGTGTCTCTACTTATGTTTGAGGACACAAAGAGTTCATACAGATGATCAGAAATGATATCAGTACTTTTCTCAATACCAAAAATCTAAGATGGCCGCCATATTGATATATACTGAGTATGCTGAGCGATCTCCTAAAAGAAACGAAGATATGAGGTAACTATCTCGTTGTTGAGCCTAAAATGTATTTTTTGTCTAAACCCACGGAGTCTAGCACTTATTTAGATCACCAATATTTTATTATATTAAATTTATCAACATAAATCCCACATAGTTTAATGTTATGTAACACCATATAACGTCATGTTTCCAAAAAACAGGAGTATACCCAATTCCTCACTTTTGCAGTTAAAAAAAATAATTTGGTGCCTCTACACATGTCTTAGGGCACAAAAAGCTCATCAACAGGATCAGAAATGATATCATTCCTTTTCTTATCTCCACAAATCTAAGATGACGACCATTATGTCAAGCCCCCCCCCCTCAGAAAATCATTTACATGCCATAATCATCATGTTGTTGAAACTTTTTTTCAGAGCCATGGAATCTAGAATATATTTCCATCACCAATTGTTTTAATAGAATGTGCTTATCAACACAAAATCCAGCATATGGCTGCCATATTGGTAAGCTTTTTTAGCGCAGGTGCCACGATTAAGCGATGTCCAGCTGCTTTTTCATATGGGAATATAGATATAGATTTATCAAATTTACAAAATATCATATGTCAGAAATCATAGATTAAAAATTCTAACATGTCTCATTTTAAAATATAAGGGTATTTTTCATTCATTTGAAGCTTGAGAAGCGTAAGAAATTCCAGTTTCAAACCCAGCGACTAATTCCAATGTAGGTATTTTCTATAGTAGGCCTATATAAAATGCTTTTCGATTTTGGTTAATTATTAGCTGTGATTATTCTAGGATATGAATATTAGCTAATTTTGTGTGAATGTACATAATAACAGAGCTAAGTTCAATACTACACCAGCTTGAACACGACGTGTCCTACGAGACTGTTGGTTATTTACATATACTACTAAATAAGAAAATGTTTTAAATCACATCATTTTACGGGCAGAGTTTGGCCATCCATAGGCCTACGTAATTTGGTCAATTTTCTGAAAATGGTAATAAATACCTTGGATTTTAAATTAGAATATTCAGATATTTTATTTGATTATTAGTGTATTAATACCTTGGATTATAAATTAGAATATTCAGATATTTTATTTGAATATTGGTGTATTACGTAATAAATATATGACATTGTATGATATTGCAATGTGATATTACATTGAAATGTCAGAATATGACATCAAATTAGAGGATGTGACAGTTTAACGTTAAGATATGATAGTTTTATGTCAGGATATATGAATATGATATCAGGATATGACACTTTAATATCATGATATGTAATATAATGTCCAAACATTGGTGTTTATTATAGCAAAATCACGTTATGATGGCTCAATACAGCATTATAAAGGCAGTATATAGTGGCTAAACATCACGTTGCTGTATTAAAATGAAAAGATATGGCATCATATTATCACGAGATGCATTACAATTTCGTTATATATCAATTTAACATCACTATCACATTTTAATGTCAGGATATGGCACTTGAATATTTTGATATGACTTTATACATTGATGAAATGACACATTGAGGTCACAACATAGCATTGGATTGTGATGATGTGTCATTATAATGATAAACATTCTATTTAATATCGAATATTGTATAATAGACTTCTCGAATTATGACATTAAAATAAGAAAAACATAAAAAACAGTTCGAAGTCAGGATCTGGCATATTTATGCCAGGATATTGGATTGTAATTTATCAGAATATGACACTTTAACGTCATGAGATGGTATTATAATGTCCAAATGTTGTCCTTTTATATCACACAATAAGATTTGAATGTCAAGATATTCCATTTTTTATGATAGGATATGACATTATCAAATCAAGATATGGCAGGCTTGGCGGCATTCTAATGTGACATTATAATGACTGAATATGACACTACGATATTTTAATGTGACCATAGAATGTCAGGATATGTCACTTTAAAGTCTGGATATGGCATTTTATTGTCAGGATATTATACTGTCATGGCAAGGTACAACATTTCAATAACATTATATTGAGAGACGCACGTTACCATATTGTAATACAGGATCGACATAGAACATTCCAATATCAGGATGGCACATGTCAGCTCAACATATATATCGCAATATAATTCAGTAAGTAAAGGCCTCTACATTGCTCAAATACCGGTACTCCAAAACTGCCAACAACAAAAGCACTTCGGAAATTTCAATAAAATGGGAAGTAAGATAGGGTTAAGACACATGCTCTTTGAACAGCATGCGGCCTTGCCCTCTCTTACCTTCATTTCCTCTTACACTAAAATGTCATATTGTGATGCTAATATGCTATATCATGATATTATAATAATATCGTGACAATGCGCGTATCCAGTCTTGTCCTCCTATTATCGTGACATAAAAAGATCCTATCCTGACGATAAACTGTGACATCAATTAATTTAATGTCATATTCCGATATTCTGATGTAAAATCTCATTACAACACCATACAATGCCATAACTTCATTACGAAATATATATATCCTAATATTCAAAATGTAATATCATGATATTTAAATGATATATTTCATGATATTAAACATATTGACATGTGCAGATCATGGACAAAAGTAAGTATTTAAAAGAGCATCGTTACAGGACGATTATCAAAGATGTCATGTACATGTAACGTGTGAGGCGCAAGTCCTTATCTTGTAATTGATTTTTGCTAGAAAGCCTCCCTTCAACGTCACCTACTGCCCCAGCCAACACGGGGCATTAATCAAATTCTGTTTAATTTTTAGGCTAGCGTCGAAGACGGTCAGCCAATACTAAAACAGCATTGGATGAATGCCTCGTGTTTAAAGGCCCCATGTAGTCCCCAGACCTACTCTGCACAATGTCATATTTGATACTATTTTAGATGACTTTTTAGATATTAGAGTGCTTGACTCCCATTTTTAAACCACTGGGCAAAAGTGAGGGGCGGAGCTAATTCGTGACGTCAAAAGCTGGAGAAATGCTTGGCTGGTTATAATACATGTACATATACATGTAGCTGATGATGTATTGCATGATTTTATAAAACTGACCTCTAGAAATCTAGTACAGCTCATGTACAAATACAAGAAACATGAAACATATACCCGATGCAGTTTCAATGTTAATTAAGATTAAATAATGGGCGGTTATTGTGTGTGAAGTCATGATGAAGTGGGAGATCCGCCCAGCCCAAGAAATGTGCACATTTTCAGTTTTTATTTTTGAAAATAACTGATAATTAGTGGACTAAAATTACCTTCTTACTTATGAGATAGTTCATTGTGATATATACTTTAATTATATTGATGAACTGAAATCACTTCACAGGGCCTTTAAACTCCATTATGATACAGAGCATATTTTGCAATACAGGAGGGTGTGGAATCTACAGTCTGGGAACGGATTTTATCTCATGGTCGTTTGTCACCAATGCAAACTGAAAGAGCAGTCGCGCCAAAAAGAGTTCCATAAAGAGTGAGTTGCGGATGCAGAGTGGCTTGTTCAAAGGGGGGGGGATCTCACAAATCTAGACTATAGTGTACAACGATGTGCTCTTTTTGTATTGGCCAAACATGTAGTAACTAACAGCTCGGATGATTGAAACGCAATAATTTCATTATTTACCGGAGAATAATTTGTTAACTTGACAAATCTCAATCTACATTTCTGATGGGAAAGCAGTTCGAAAACACTCCAAAGCGTCACCCACCAAGGTAGAATTAAATACCATGTGGGATTCATGTCGATAAACTCAATATAATAAAATATGGTAATCTAAATAAGTTCTAGACTCCATGGGTTCGGCAAAAAAAATACATTTTAGTTTCAACAAAGAGATAGTTATCGCATATTTTTGGGTTTTTTAAGAGATCGCTTAACAAAATATTTTGGCGGCCATCTTAAATTTGTGGTATTAAGAAAAGTACTGATATTATTTCTGATCATCTGGATAACCTCCTTGTACTTTAAAACATAGGTAGAGACACCAAAATCATTGTTTTAACTTCAAAAGTGAGGAATTGGGGTATACCCATTTTTTTTTAAAATGGCGTTACCTGGTGTTATTTTGAATTGACTACTATGTGGTATTTATGTTTATAAATTCAATATAATAAAATAATGGTGATCTAAATAAGTGCTAGATTCCATGGGTTTGGCCAAAAAATACATTTTAGGTTCAACAACGAGATAGATATCTCATATTTTCGTGTTTTTTCAAGAAATCGCTTAACATAATCAGAGCAATATGGCGGCCATCTTGGATTTTTTATATTGAGAAAAGTGCTGACATCATTTCTGATCCTCTGGATCAACTCTTAGTGCCTTAGAACATAAGTAGAGACACCAATTTTTTTTTTCTAACTACAAAGGTGAGGAATTAGGGTATACCCCTGTTTTTCGAAAATGACGTTACATGGTGGCGGCCATCTTGAATTTAAAAAAATGCACAGGGGGGATTTTTGGGGCCTCTTCGGAATTCGTCTAGGGGGATGTCCAGGTATCATTCCTGAAAAAATCAGCTTTCTGCAATTTTATTCCAGGTTCCTGTCTTTTTTTCACTAATGCTCTTGCACTACTATCCTAAATCTGTAAATCAGAGGGACCTCATTTTTAAAGACGTCCCGTTTCTTCCTGGTGCCAGGTGGGCGTAATTGTTATATATGACGCGGTGCCACGTCCCGATAAGTTTACATTTGGCGGCGACGCATGTGGTCCACCCACAAGGTCTCCTGCCATCACGGGGGATTTGGCGAGACCACTCAAGAGAATATCAAAGTCCGGCAAGAAAAAACGGAACCGCCTACCCGGCAAACACCACACGCTGATCCACTGCTGGTACGATGCCGGGTCAGCGTCTACGACGCTGGCCCGGCATTGTACCAGCAGTGGATTAGAAGGGCACCGCCACATCCGAATGCCGTGCCCTTCTACCCACACGTCCGAATCAATAGCGGCAGTGACACAGTGAGACACGTCGGCGACTTGCTGCTCCTAAATCTCCCCGGTGTGAATGGGCAAGGTAAATTACACCTGCGCTCCCCGCACTGCTTTACATTTCAACTTTCTATTCAGATTAGTGTAGACGCCACACAGTGTAATTAGTTTAAATCAGACAAGTCTCTTAACCATTGGCTTCCAGTGACTGTATATATATAACTTCAAAAGGATGATGTTTTGTTTAAATATGAATATTAGGCCTATAACTTGAAATGTGTTTTCTCCATAGGCATAACAGTAGCTAAAACGAATACATCCTACCATTCTTTGTTTTAATCGACGCAACATTATATTTAGAATTATATTGTAGACTTGTGCCCACGTAGAAATTCGAAGTAACGATTTACAAGAACTCAAAAAAACTAAAAATTACGCCATTTTCATGAAAATCACTAATATGCGACCAAAACTATTTTATTTCGGGCCAGGGATGTAAGTGCCTACATACAAAATCACGAGTGGTTTGGATTAGCGGTTATGGAGATATCGCGTTCACAAGAAATCAAAACGTGGAGACGGCAGTGGTGGCGACGGCGGTGGCGGTGGCGACGGCGGTGGCGGCTATCTCATGAAAACATACATACATCCCGGACAATGCGTCATTAAAAAAAGTTAGAAAAACTGTATAAAGTTTAAGCCCTATATAACCTTACTTATATAGGTTTACTGTTTACTCTTTGAAGATAAAAATTGTGTCTACAATTAAAGCCTCCATTGTATATAAAACAACATTGTTAAGAATACAGCAGTAAATTGTTCAAAGATCAAAACATGTCGTTTCGTTGAGATATTTTGGCGTTTCCGAAAATGAGCTGGAAACGGTTTGCCAAAAAATAAATAATATCCGATCCTCAGCACACACAAGGCATTGACCCAATGCTTGGTAATGTTGGTCCACCGTCTACGACGCTGGCCCAACATTCACCCAACAGTAGGTCAACGCCACGTGTTTTCTTATTTTTTACATATTTTTTTAACAGCCATTTTTAATGCCGTGACAGAACCATTGAAATATTGATCGCTTTGTTGTGGGGAGAAATACATACCAATTTCATGAGCTGATTTCGTTTATAATGCTGTTTATTCACACCTCTGACAGATTTTCAGGATATGAATAAAAAGTATGTTTGAATAAATGGGGCCGAAGTTCACAACACTGGTGTCGAGACACAGGTGATACATCTTGGTCATGAATGTTCTACATAATACTGAACTTTTTACGAGTGCGCAGGGAAGAAACATTTGTTTCTTTCAAACCTGAATGCCAGAGCGGGAGATGAGACCGCGAGCCCTGACTTTACAGACAGGCACCTTTAACCACTACACAGGACTGGTGGATTGGAAGTGACCTGTGGAGAAAATCAATATTATCAAACTCTTTGGTTTTATGTTCCTCAATACATCTAGTATACAGACAAAAATACAGAGAGATATACCCTGGGGGATTTTTTGAAACACTTTTAATGCTCGATGAATTCATACAAATTTTCTTCATTTCTTGTCTTCTATAGGATATTAGCAGATATCCACTCGATATATCCCGGGACCATTATTTGGAGAGAAAGATAATTGTTTACAGGACAAAAAAGCTTTTTGAACAGAATAAGCTAGGATGTACCTTTGCAAAAGCGGAGCGGGAGTAGCTAGAGCATAAAATCTAAGATGACCGCAGCAGCTATGTCTATTAAAACGACATATTATTTATGCACCCGAGGTGATTGAAGTGTTGTATTTTTGTCACAAATATATATGTGTGTCGCGAAAAGCATTCAAAGCTCTTAGATGCATCAAAAGCAAAATTGTGACTAAAAATATATCCTGTCTTTAACAAATTCAAATTTACATTGGTCTCAAAATCCTAATAATTTATACACAACTTCCAACTTTTAGTGAAGATAGATAAACTAAAATGGCAAACATAGCAAAATGGATTGGTCGATCTAAGTGTAATATCAATTCTGTACATATTATGTTTTTTTGTTGCTCAAGACTTCCACTATCACAGAAAAAAATATTTTGATCACTTTACATCTTATGAAAGACAAGAAATGAATTAAATTAGTATAAATGCATCCAATTTTATCTATCTATCTACTTTTTTCTGGGCTACTATATGTAGAGGGAGACATAAAATCGATAAGTTCGATAAGATACTTTTTGTCCGCGAAAAAAAATTGACAACAAGGTCAACCAGCCCGAGGCCTAAAGTTGTCCGAATTTGTAACCTTTGGTCAAACTCTGATTTTGTCTTGCTGTAACACTTAGAATGTCAACGAAATTGAGCATGGTTTGACCATAATGCAACAGTCTTAATGGCTGCCTACATCATCCAGCTATCAACGCATGCGCGCACGGAAAGCAAAAGCTTTCAGTCCGGCGAAAAAGTGAAAGTAAGACAAGGAAAATGAGTTAGGGGCACCAAGAAACATAATTTGTCGCGTCAGTCTAGACTGAGCGTTACTCACTTTGTCCTGTTAGCAGGCTAGCGCTGCGACTTCTAGCATTAGCCTTCAAAAGAACACAACTTAACTCTTAAAGCGCTGGAATAAAATCGTATAAATCATGGGACCAAAGGTTTTTTCTCAATTTGAAATCATCATACATATCTTAATTGTTGTGGGTCTACGTCCATTATAAATATTTTTACTATTGCAGTGCGGGGATCGACTTTAGCCGTCAGAATCTGACGTCTATCGACGTCAGATTCTGACGACTAAAGTCGATCCCCGCACTGTAAGGGTTAACCCTATACCCGCTTAGTTATCTATTCAAATTTGTGCCTAGTTTGAAAGCAAATATTTGTAAATCTTGATTTTAAACACCCATGTCCTTACAAATACATTGCTGATCATGCAGATTAGCACTTCAAGGGTTAACCCCTTGAGCTCTGATCCAGTCAATTTGAATTTTAAAATTGTGCGATTTGCGAAATGTAAGTCCCAAAATATATCAGTGTTTCAAGATTTAACACACATTTAATTTTTAATAACTGGTTTTACAGGTGCTATAATATAACACAGAATATCTACTGAAGTCGACAGCGCAATGCGCTATTTTCGTTGAGGTATGTTTTTCATACAAACACGAGATGTTGATATCATGTTGGTTTAATTTACTACCAGCGGCGCAGATGGTACCTACAATAACCTTTTCAGTGCGATAAACCGGGGTGCAAAGGGTGGCATCCTCAGTACGGATCGTGAAATAATTGAGGTTTATTTGTTCAAAAAAGGCTGATCCAGCGTCTGGAGAGAGAGGAGCAATGCGGAAATCTGGGGGTGGTATGGCATTCCAGAAGGTATGTTGACTAATTTGGAGAATTACGTGGGCTCGTGCTAAGGGTTCCAATACTGGATCCGCCATGAGTTCTGTACTGTGAATGTGACTGCCAGGAGTTCCGTAATGAAAGGGTTACTTTAACATAATGATCGTGGTGAATTTATTATTCTTTTAGAGCTAGTCATGTCTATAGCCCTTACGCTATTTGTCATTAAAATTTCGACGGATACATGAACTTTAGGTTTGTTAGATTGAAATAGATTTTACTTCAAATTGTGCAAATCTATGTAATTTTCAACCACTTGATGTAGTGGCGGCTAGTCACAACTTCAAATGGGTTAAAATTAGAATTGTACAGCTTAGCAATATAAGTGTCAGAATCGTGACGACATTGATGTCTCAGCTGCATGTACCGCATGCACGCTCACAATGTGAAACCATATGTGATATTCCCAATACAAAAACAACACTATCAATTATTTATTGTTGAAAGAAGACTTTTTACAATATGTATTATCGTCAATTGATAGCAATTTAATGGTTTGTACATAAAGTTAAATTATTTCCCCAGCTCTTACAGTACAATTCCCGACACCATAATCAACTTATTCTTCTGATATAACACTGTATGATAAACTGATATTTTATTGGGAAAATATATATATATTTTCGTCAAAAAATTAAAAAAACGTATTAGTTACTTTTATGTATAATTCAAAATGGAAACTGATCTTTATACATGACATTTTGAAAAATAATAGAAAAAAAACATCTGCAGCAAATAGTTTTAGTAGAAGAACATATATGTCACTAATATTATAACTCTTGGGTTCAAATAACCGATTTTCCAAATATCGTTTCGCATACTAATACATTCCGATATTGACTAATATTTAATAGACGATATCTCAGAGTTTGAGTTTAATCATTCCATTATTATTTTTTTTATTTGATCAGAATATCCTGAGACTGCTTAAATCTTCGCAAATACTGTATTGAATCTGATCTCATTTCTCGGTTTATTCTTAATTTCCTAAATTTTTTTGCTATTTCTAAACGGACAATGTTCAGATACGACCGACAGCAGCACATTCGTCATAGGTCTAATTCATCACAGTCCAGGGCAAGCCGATACCATTCATACCTCATCGCATATCAATCACTCCAAAGCTGAAAATTGATAAATAACATTTGTAAAATCTGGGCACGCCGACCCATAACACACAGTTATTTTCGTAGAAGTCATCCATCACCGGCTTAGTTTCACTGTTTTTTCTACCGTATATAGATTTGATCGATCTTAGAACAGTTACAAAAATTGAATGGATGAGGCATTTGACCAATTTGTGCATATAAAGGCTAAACGGGGCCAAAGGAGACACCTGAGCATGAGGAGATAAATCCGATGCAGTCTGCCCTCCAGACCCAATATTTGGAATTCGAATCCTGGCAGTCTCAGGCGAAAACGCTACATCTACTTCAAGGAGGCCTCCCAAAAGATTGAATCTTTCGGAGTGAGCGGGGACGATACACTATGTGTTTCTATGGTTCTGAGCGCCGGCGTGACAGGCGGTAATGCTGACCACTACACCTGACCTTTAATAACAACTAAATAACCCGGCGTTCACATATGTTCACTCCTCACGTACCCCACCCGTATCCTGTTTGGCCACTCTCGATCCCTGTGCTTGTGCAAAATATGAAGTTGATCCATCAATATCAAGGTAGTCCGCACAACAATGCCGAACATACACACATGTTCTCTACTCATAAATTATGAAGGCTGCCTAATTAGCGCGTTTAATTCTTATTTTAAAATATTAACGGAAGTTAGGTTGGTAGATATAGAACTCTGAAAAATGGATGAGGAAATGCAATGGCCAAGTGTTTCTGTCGTGTAGCTGACTACATGAGAATCAGATGTTACGTCCACACTCTCTCAGGGACACTCCATCAAATCTGGCCGACCGGACAGTCCAAGTCTGGTCAGAGTCCTGGCTCAGAGAGAGATGACGCAATGCTGGCTGAATGTCGGGCCGTCGTCTAAGAGTCAGCCCAACATTCTCCCAGCATTGTGTATCGTTTATTGTTAGCCTTGAGGAGTGGTGATGGTGCGGCATGTCGTAAAGACACGCGGCGTGGTCTTCAATTAACTTATCAAAACCGTCTTCTCTGATTCATTACACTTTAATTACCCTGTAGGGCCGTCATTATTAGCCCTCTGGAAACGCCCGCGGAGGACTAAAAACAATTGCGATGTATGCATACTATTGCTCTAATATGAAATAACCACAAAGTCTGTTTTATATTCCACGTCAAAGTCAGCGTCGTATACTCTTTATCAGAATTCACAGTCGTAATGACACATTTCTCCAGCTGGATAGACGATATCAAAACTAATACAGCCAACAATGCAGCTACGTGGATGGTAACCAAGTGGTTTCTGCCTCTATTCGTCCTCAAGTTATTAGATAACTAAGATGAAAGTAAATCCTTAATTTGCATGCGTGGAGTGTCGGTCATTATTAAATGAAAGGCTGATTATTCAAACTGCTTCATTTGTAAGCTGTGCCGTCTCAGTTGGACATTACTGCAATGTATCTTGCAAATTGCATCCTTGTTCAAGCACTGAGACAAATCTAATTTATCAACCAAACTACTCATGACAATCATCTTGTCCGTGATTTCAATGATAATATGTAAATAAACCGCAGAAGACAGGCAGACCGGTATTGCCATCCGACTTGCCTGCAATGTTTTAAAAAGAGCGCTTTTTTATCTCTATATGGTACAAATAAATACATACAACAAACAGGGAAGAACATGAGATGCACCAGTAATATGGTTAAAATATCTGCCTTCAGTCGCAGATCATCAGTTGTTAATATGATTGAGTGTGATTGAGGATTCTGCCAATATGTCTGTTGTTGTAGCTTGTTTGAATAATGACTAATCATAGAATAAGTAGTCAAATAAAACTTAGGCACATGTTTTTTATACTTTTCATTGATAAAAGTGGATTAATCTCTGTCAATTCACAAAAATGAACATTTCTGCTTTGAAATTTTTTTTATTCTTCATGATACAATTCATCTTTATAAATATCAAGTTATTTGCAAAGAAAGCTATTATTCACCCTGTAAACACGATAAGCTTATCCAATGCTGGTTACGTTGGCCTACTGTCTGCTAAGCTTTGTCAGTACTCCAGCATCAGTCTAACCTCTTTTGTTTGCTGGGTATGTGATATGTATTACTGCATGCTAAAATGAGAAAATTAGATATCCGTATAATACTGCATACACAGCAGGAGAATGGCTGTATAATTCTCAGTTTTTACCTTCTCATGTACATTATACACATCTCACACTAGATTGTGTAGTCCTCTTTGTGCAACACACAGCTGATTGTATGATTTTCATTGTATGATACACATGTCACACTTTACAATGTGGTCTTCTTTGTATGATTTACATCTCACACTTGATTTGTGTGGTCTTCTTTGTATGATACACATCTCATACTAGATTGTGTGTCTCCTTTGTATGCTACACATCTCACACTAGATTGTGTGTCTTCTTTGTATGATACACATCTCATACTAGATTGTGTGTCTTCTTTGTATGATTTACATCTCACACTAGATTGTGTGGTCTTCTTTAGATGATTTACATCTCACACTTGATTTGTGTGGTCTTCTTTGTATGATACACATCTCATACTAGATTGTGTGTTCTTCTTTGTATGATACACATCTCATACTAGATTGTGTGGTCTTCTTTGTATGATACACATCTCATAATAGATTGTGTGTCTCCTTTGTATGCTACACATCTCACACTAGATTGTGTGTCTCCTTTGTATGATACACATCTCATACTAGATTGTGTGTCTTCTTTGTATGATTTACATCTCACACTAGATTGTGTGGTCTTCTTTAGATGATTTACATCTCACACCAAATTGTGTGGGCTTCTTTGTATGATTTTACATCTCATACTAGATTGTATGTCTTCTTTGCATGATTTACATCTCCTACTAGATTGTGTGTCTTCTTCGTATGATTTACATCTCACACTAGATTGTATGTCTTCTTTGTATGATTTACATCTCCTACTAGATTGTATGTCTTCTTTGTATGATTTACATCTCCTACTAGATTGTATGTCTTCTTTGCATGATTTACATCTCCTACTAGATTGTATGTCTTCTTTGCATGATTTACATCTCCTACTAGATTGTGTGTCTTCTTTGTATGATTTACATCTCATACTAGATTGTGTGTCTTCTTTGCATGATTTATATTTCATACTAGATTGTGTGTCTTCTTCGTATGATTTACATTTCACACCAGATTGTGTGTCTTCTTTGTATGATTTACATCTCACACTAGATTGTATGTCATCTTTGTATGATTTACATCCAACACCAGATTGTGTGTCTTCTTTGTATGATTTACATCTCACACTAGATTGTGTGTCTTCTTTGTATCATACACATCTCACACTAGATTGTGTGATCTTCTTTGTATGATTTACATCTCATACCAGATTGTGTGGTCTTCTTTGTATGATTTACATCTCACACAAGATTGTATGTCTTCTTTGTATGGTTTATATTTCACACTAGATTGTGTGTTCTTCTTCGTATGATTTACATCTCACACTAGATTGTGTGTCTTATTTGTATGATTTACATCTCACACAAGATTGTATGTCTTCTTTGTATGGTTTATATTTCACACTAGATTGTATGTCTTCTTTGTATGATTTACATCTCATACTAGATTGTGTAGTCCTCTTTGTGCAACACACAGCTGATTGTATGATTTTCATTGTATGATACACATGTCACACTTTACAATGTGGTCTTCTTTGTATGATACACATCTCACACTAGATTGTGTGTTCTTCTTTGTATGATACACATCTCATACTAGATTGTGTGTTCTTCTTTGTATGATACACATCTCATACTAGATTGTGTGTTCTTCTTTGTATGATACACATCTCATACTAGATTGTGTGTTCTTCTTTGTATGATACACATCTCATACTAGATTGTGTGTTCTTCTTTGTATGATACACATCTCATACTAGATTGTGTGTTCTTCTTTGTATGATTTACATCTCATACTAGATTGTGTGTTCTTCTTTGTATGATACACATCTCACACTAGATTGTGTCGTTTTCTTTGTATGATTTACATCTCACACTAGATTGTGTAGTCCTCTTTGTGCAACACACAGCTGATTGTATGATTTTCATTGTATGATACACATGTCACACTTTACAATGTGGTCTTCTTTGTATGATACACATCTCACACTAGATTGTGTGTTCTTCTTTGTATGTTACACATCTCATACTAGATTGTGTGTTCTTCTTTGTATGATACACGTCTCATACTAGATTGTGTGTTCTTCTTTGTATGATACACATCTCATACTAGATTGTGTGTTCTTCTTTGTATGATACACATCTCATACTAGATTGTGTATTCTTCTTTGTATGATACACATCTCATACTAGATTGTGTGTTCTTCTTTGTATGATACACATCTCATACTAGATTGTGTGTTCTTCTTTGTATGATACACATCTCATACTAATTGTGTGTTCTTCTTTGTATGATACACATCTCATACTAGATTGTGTGTTCTTCTTTGTATGATACACATCTCATACTAGATTGTGTTGTCTTCTTTGTATGATACACATCTCATACTAGATTGTGTGGTCTTCTTTGTATGATACACATCTCACACTAGATTGCGTGTCTCCTTTGTATGATACACATCTCACACTATATTGTGTGGTCTTCTTTGTATGATACACATCTCACACTAGATTGTGTGGTCTTCTTTGTATGATTTACATCTCACACTAGATTGTATGTCTTCTTTGTATGATACACATCTCACACTAGATTGTGTGGTCCTCTTTGTGCAATACATAGCTGATTGTAAGATCTCACACTCTACTATGCGGTCTTATTTTTATGATACACGTTTCACACTAGATTGTGTGTTCTTCTTTGTGTGATACATATATCGTACTAGATTGTGTGTCTTATTTGTATGATACACATCTCATACTAGATTGTGTGTTCTTCTTTGTATGATACACATCTCACACTAGATTGTGTGGTCTTCTTTGTATGATACACATCTCATACTAGATTGTGTGTCTTATTTGTATGATACACATCTCATACTAGATTGTGTTGTCTTCTTTGTATTATACACATGTCACACTAGATTATGTTATCTTCTTTGCATAATGCACATCTCTCACTAGATTGTGTGGTCTTCTTTATATGATACACATCTCATACAAGATTGTGTTGTCTTCTTTGTATTATACACATGTCACACTAAATTATGTTATCTTCTTTGCATAATGCACATCTCACACTAGATTGTGTGTCTCCTTTGTATGATACACATCTCATACTAGATTGTGTGTCTTCTTTGTATGATTTACATCTCACACTAGATTGTGTGGTCTTCTTTAGATGATTTACATCTCACACCAAATTGTGTGGGCTTCTTTGTATGATTTTACATCTCATACTAGATTGTATGTCTTCTTTGCATGATTTACATCTCCTACTAGATTGTGTGTCTTCTTCGTATGATTTACATCTCACACTAGATTGTATGTCTTCTTTGTATGATTTACATCTCCTACTAGATTGTATGTCTTCTTTGTATGATTTACATCTCCTACTAGATTGTATGTCTTCTTTGCATGATTTACATCTCCTACTAGATTGTATGTCTTCTTTGCATGATTTACATCTCCTACTAGATTGTGTGTCTTCTTTGTATGATTTACATCTCATACTAGATTGTGTGTCTTCTTTGCATGATTTATATTTCATACTAGATTGTGTGTCTTCTTCGTATGATTTACATTTCACACCAGATTGTGTGTCTTCTTTGTATGATTTACATCTCACACTAGATTGTATGTCATCTTTGTATGATTTACATCCAACACCAGATTGTGTGTCTTCTTTGTATGATTTACATCTCACACTAGATTGTGTGTCTTCTTTGTATCATACACATCTCACACTAGATTGTGTGATCTTCTTTGTATGATTTACATCTCATACCAGATTGTGTGGTCTTCTTTGTATGATTTACATCTCACACAAGATTGTATGTCTTCTTTGTATGGTTTATATTTCACACTAGATTGTGTGTTCTTCTTCGTATGATTTACATCTCACACTAGATTGTGTGTCTTATTTGTATGATTTACATCTCACACAAGATTGTATGTCTTCTTTGTATGGTTTATATTTCACACTAGATTGTATGTCTTCTTTGTATGATTTACATCTCATACTAGATTGTGTAGTCCTCTTTGTGCAACACACAGCTGATTGTATGATTTTCATTGTATGATACACATGTCACACTTTACAATGTGGTCTTCTTTGTATGATACACATCTCACACTAGATTGTGTGTTCTTCTTTGTATGATACACATCTCATACTAGATTGTGGGTTCTTCTTTGTATGATACACATCTCATACTAGATTGTGTGTTCTTCTTTGTATGATACACATCTCATACTAGATTGTGTGTTCTTCTTTGTATGATACACATCTCATACTAGATTGTGTGTTCTTCTTTGTATGATACACATCTCATACTAGATTGTGTGTTCTTCTTTGTATGATACACATCTCATACTAGATTGTGTGTTCTTCTTTGTATGATACACATCTCACACTAGATTGTGTCGTTTTCTTTGTATGATTTACATCTCACACTAGATTGTGTAGTCCTCTTTGTGCAACACACAGCTGATTGTATGATTTTCATTGTATGATACACATGTCACACTTTACAATGTGGTCTTCTTTGTATGATACACATCTCACACTAGATTGTGTGTTCTTCTTTGTATGTTACACATCTCATACTAGATTGTGTGTTCTTCTTTGTATGATACACGTCTCATACTAGATTGTGTGTTCTTCTTTGTATGATACACATCTCATACTAGATTATGTGTTCTTCTTTGTATGATACACATCTCATACTAGATTGTGTATTCTTCTTTGTATGATACACATCTCATACTAGATTGTGTGTTCTTCTTTGTATGATACACATCTCATACTAGATTGTGTGTTCTTCTTTGTATGATACACATCTCATACTAATTGTGTGTTCTTTTTTGTATGATACACATCTCATACTAGATTGTGTGTTCTTCTTTGTATGATACACATCTCATACTAGATTGTGTTGTCTTCTTTGTATGATACACATCTCATACTAGATTGTGTGGTCTTCTTTGTATGATACACATCTCACACTAGATTGCGTGTCTCCTTTGTATGATACACATCTCACACTATATTGTGTGGTCTTCTTTGTATGATACACATCTCACACTAGATTGTGTGGTCTTCTTTGTATGATTTACATCTCACACTAGATTGTATGTCTTCTTTGTATGATACACATCTCACACTAGATTGTGTGGTCCTCTTTGTGCAATACATAGCTGATTGTAAGATCTCACACTCTACTATGCGGTCTTATTTTTATGATACACGTTTCACACTAGATTGTGTGTTCTTCTTTGTGTGATACATATATCGTACTAGATTGTGTGTCTTATTTGTATGATACACATCTCATACTAGATTGTGTGTTCTTCTTTGTATGATACACATCTCACACTAGATTGTGTGGTCTTCTTTGTATGATACACATCTCATACTAGATTGTGTGTCTTATTTGTATGATACACATCTCATACTAGATTGTGTTGTCTTCTTTGTATTATACACATGTCACACTAGATTATGTTATCTTCTTTGCATAATGCACATCTCTCACTAGATTGTGTGGTCTTCTTTGTATGATACACATCTCATACAAGATTGTGTTGTCTTCTTTGTATTATACACATGTCACACTAAATTATGTTATCTTCTTTGCATAATGCACATCTCACACTAGATTGTGTGGTCTTCTTTGTATGATGCACATCTCATAGTAGATTATGTTGTCTTCTTTGTATTATACACATGTCACACTAGATTATGTTATCTTCTTTGCATAATGCACATCTCTCACTAGATTGTGTGGTCTTCTTTGTATGATACACATCGCATACTAGATCGTGTTGTCTTCTTTGTATTATACACATGTCACACTAGATTATGTTATCTTCTTTGTATAATGCACATCTCACACTAGATTGTGTGGTCTTCTTTGTATGATGTACATCTCACACTAGATTGTGTCGTTTTCTTTGTATGATACACATCTCACACTAGATTGTATTGTCCTCTTTGTATGATACACATGTAATGCTATATTGTGTGGTCTTCTTCGTATGATGCACATCTCACACCCTATTGTGTGTGTGGTCTTGTTTCTATGAGGCACAGCTCACACAGATTAAGTGGTCTTCTTTCGTTTTCCCATTTATTCTGCTGCATCATTCGGTCCATGAATTCATCAATTGATCGTGTCATCTATCTTTCTCGGTGGCTGGGCGCAGCACAGGCCGTGTCTGCATTAGAAGCATCGCCTTCAAACTATTCTCTATTGATTTCCACTTTGGCAGACTGTGTTTTTATGTAATTTCTCTCGTGTGGTCTTTTAAGCTGAGAAATGATCAATTAAGATGCGACTGACCTTTTTTAATTGCCTCGTTTCTCTTCGCTAGGTCCTCACACTTTAGCACCATCTAAATTGTCCTCATCGGCGCACTAAGCCATGTAATGTGTCGTCAAAATAACCCTATATAATACGATATCGTTCACAAGCCTCTCGGAGTACATGATTGCATGACGCTGCACAGGAAATGAGAACATTGTATTTTTGTCAACGTTGAACATTATTTGCACTGCATGCCTGGTGCTTATTTTGTATTTCAGCCTATTCACAGCTGGGGTTTTACTTTTACAAAAACTGAATCAGTCTCATTACAAACAAACGAACTCGAAAAAATAATAATCAGTAGCAGAATACATGTCATCGACTGTAAAATATTAACCTTTAACGTGCTAATCACATATACAGTCGTTTTATTTGTCCTCGAAACAAACTTGTAAGTAAATCTGAAGGAGGAATGAGCACCGAACTTGCTAGATTAGAATATCTTTTGATCGAGTTTATATATATGTAAGCAATTTTCACCCATTAGTGGTGGCCTAAATATCGTTAATATCATGGTGTATTATGGATCGTAAAACATGATATTGCGTTTCAAGTATTAATAGTGATTCAATAACCATCAGTTTCAGACTTATTGTGGCATATTTAGAGAATATTACTAGAAAACACGGAACACTCATGTTAATGTGCTGTGTCAAATGAAAAAAAATGTACTTCAATACAAGGTTTACATGTTATTACATGTAATATTTACAGGCATTTGCCAATTTTCTGTTTAGATATTAGCGTCATTTTTGGAATAGCATGGCCGTGGGACATTATTGACTGGGCAGATGCTCACAGAGCGTTCACGTATGTTGAGGATCTGCCACTTTGGACATAGCCTGCATGCCAAGTGGCCTGAAGACAACTCTGTTGTCACAGGAAATTGTGTCCCCGCAACCCTGAAGAAATACCACATAATTATAGCTCCCTCGCCGGGCCGGCTTCACCATGTTTTTCTTCTCTTGTCCCCTCGAGCCGTCCCAAGCCAGCACGAGGCATTGCAACAATGCTGATTTATTGTTGGTCCACCGTCTGCGACGCTGGCCCAACATTAAATCAGCACTGTGTTAGCTGGGTCACAAGTTGTCATTGTGTTAGCCATTAGCGGCTGAAGAGGGGGCGTTTTTTGGAAGATTATCTTTATGAGCCGGTCGTGAAAACGAGACCCTGGGGAGGTCCCATATTGCTTGTTGATGTATTTCATATATATGACCTACAAGCTGCCACGATCCGGCTATCATTCAATACTCACGGTAGACTGTTTATCTTACTGGATTGATTTCTGGATAATCCTTTTCAGTAAATCAGATGACTTTTTGAATGATTTCAAAACTGAGCTGAATATATACTCACAGATGATTAAACCAGAAATGAAATGTTTGCTATCCTGTTGTTCTTTCCGTGGTTTAGAGGTAACGTCATTAATTCATTCATTCATTCATTCATTCATTCATTCATTCATTCATTCATTCATTCATTCATTCATTCATTCATTTATTCGTTCGTTCGTTCGTTCGTTCGTTCGTTCGTTCGCTCGTTCGTTCGTTCATTCATTCATTCATTCATTCATTCATTCATTCATTCATTCATTCATTCATTCATTCATTCCTTCCTTCCTTCATTCATTCATTCATTCATTCATTCATTCATTCATTCATTCATTCATTCATTCATTCATTCATTTATTCATTCATTCATTCGTTTATTCGTTGGTTCGTTCGTTCGTTCGTTCGTTCGTTCGTTCGTTCGTTCATTCGTTCGTTCATTCATTCATTCATTCATTCATTCATTCATTCATTCATTCATTCATTCATTCATTCATTCATTCATTCATTCATTTATTCAATCTTTTATTCATTCATTCATTCAGTCATTCATACATTCATTCATTCATTCATTCATTTAGTCGTGCATAATTCCATCACACCCATGCGTGAAGAACGAAGAAATGAGATGTTATCGCAGTATTTCAAGCGAGGCATTATCTCATTAATTTGTTTCCACATAAGTTTTATAAAACAGGGTATATTTCTTACTACGCTACTCTAGTCCAGCTCTGTAAAACATTTGGTGCTTTTAACACGATGAGAACGATTATCCCAATATAATAATCAAATCGCTGAACTAATACACAGGTTATGTTAGTAAATGAAATGAGTCGGGCTTTAGGCCACCTTTGTGCACATATAGGCTAAACTGGGCCAGGAGAACCTCCTGAGGATGGTGAGATGATTGAGATGACACTGTCCTCCAGACACAGGATTCGAAATTCGAGCCCTGGCGGTCTGAGGCCGAGCACGCTACCTCTCGGTCACGGAGGCTCCCCACGATACTGACTTTCACACGTGGATGGGGAAGAAGCATTTTTTTGTCTCTTTCAAATCGCCGACACCGGGAACCGAACCCCGAAAAGTAGCGTGAAAAGTAGCGGTGCTAATCACACCCTAGGGCCCCCGCCCTAACCTATGGTAATATAATGTGACATTAACACACGTGTTAATGTAGTGAAGTACAGCTAAGCGCTTCAAAGCATCAGAAGATGTTGCTGTTGTGCAGTAGTCATGCGCTAGAGGGTCAGATTCTTATTATAAAACTTTGATGCAACTATCTCATCGCAAAATGGAGTGCGCCCAACTCATTATCTTGCTGTATTATTGACAAAACCAGAAGCAAGATGTGGAAGCTTAATATGTGCCTCAGATAAATTTAGGAGAATTAGTGAAGAGCCAGAAGAACTGAGATACCATTTTACTGTCGTCATTCCATCTTACTTTATGTTTTCTATGACTTTGGTAAGTTTGATTGTACCCAGCATGTAGATTGGGGAATATTGTTACACACTTTTAGTTCAAATTTTAGTGATACGTAATGGCAAGCACATTTCCCACCTGCAAAAAATATTGAAACGTGACGAAGAGTGACGTCTCAGTAAAAAGTGGAACAGCTGATGGGGTAAAGTGGGACAATTTCATATATCTCCTCAGATGCATCGATACTAGAAATAAAGGTATTGTAAAGAGATGTAAATGATTAAAACAGTATATGAACACATTTACACAATAAATATCCAGTTGATGAAGAAGTATTGGAATCGTATGTGGAGAAGTGGGACACTAACGAAGAGAAATGTTTACCTGATGCCTAGCACTACTCATTGCCACAGTTCTCCCTGTTCCTCCTAAATTTATAATACATTCACTTACTCAATAATCACTACTATATAATGATAGTGAGAAAAAATGAATTATACATACAGATGAAGAAGGTAGCAAGGGTGATCTGAACACAATAAAAATGATATACTAGTCTATACAGTAATATTGAACTTGCTTTAAATCACTAATACTACTATTGTCTGTAATTTGATTCTAGAAGAGGATGCTAAAATTGAAGATGAATAGTTGCATCCCGCGTCTGATTCAAAGATGAGACCAGACACAAACCTGGTCAAACTTTTCACTTAAATGTCCCTTATCACTTTAAATTCCTTCTGGTAATGATCTAAAATCAGGGATACAAATTCGCACTAGCCCGTTAGCACGAGGCTGGTGGAATATAGTAAGGGCTAGTGGATTTTCCTTACAAATACATAGTAAAAGATGGTAAGGGCTATCTGGATTTCGATCTGGGCTAGTGAAACCTTTAGTAGAATTTTCATCCCCTGAAAATAACCTCCGGGGACATCCCCATCGACACACTGACACTTCAACACCCATTGCCCATACTCCGATATAGATAATTAAACTCTTCAAATGACCTTGGTTAGTGACCTTCAATGACCTCTGGTGTCCAATCTCACGAGCCACTGCCAGCATCTCGATGTCCATTGTGAGACTCCCTCAGATAGATAACCTTACTAAACACACATATGGTCAGCTGGTTTAGTGAAATCACCTTTGCCTGTTTGCGTGATTTGAAAGTTATGATCAAAAATGCGATTTGGCAGCAAGTTTGCGGCCATCTTGAATTTGGACAATTTATATGAGCAAAAAAGTAAAACATGTGCCGGCAATACATTCGGCACTAATAGATTAGTAATAATGTAGAGTTTTAATGTATTTTTAGGCCGGCTATTATGATTTTTTTTTACAGCAACTTTTTGGCGGCCATTTTGAAAATGGCTAATTTGACAGTGATCGGACTATATTTCAGCTTGGAGACATTGATTTTCGCATTCTACAGGAAAATTTTCTATAAGAATAAGAATGTTTCCATATTCTACTAATGATGTCCGCATGGATTTTTTTCTAGGCTTCGTTTCAGAAATGTAGTCTCGACTATACAATGAGAGTCAATGTTTCCAAACAATTTCATCTCGTGTTGATTGTATTCCACGCGTCACATCAAACACTAATCATTGACACGATGTTGGTTTAATGTTGGTCCATCGTCGCAGACGATGGCCCAACATTAAACCAACATTGGATGCATATCCTGTGTTTACTGTCGTACGTAGCACGATGTGAAGCCCCTTCGGTTTCGTTTGTGTTGGAGTGAGGTGTGATGACGTGAAGAAGAGAAGCCATAGAGCAGGGATCAGTGGAATCAGCTCACCCGGACGCTCACATATTTCTGATGGTTACCATAACGACCCGAAGGTTACTTATTCCTAGAAAATACTATGTGGCGGCTCAACGCCAATTTATTTATAAATCAGCGCTTGATATATTATATACATAAGGCATCGTTGGAAAGGCGAGATGGGCTCATCTCAGCACAAGTCACCACGTCTCGTAGTGAAAGCCAACAGCATGAGTGCGAGAATATACAGTAATAGCAAGCATTTTGTGTTTTTTGACTTGGTACCAGTTTTTCTTGGCTTAAAAATGGATAATTATAATATTTATTGTGTGCGTTTATCCATTGAAATGTTTTTTTAATATCTCTATGGCAAGCTTTATGCATCAAATTATAGGATACATAGATTGATTTGATTGCTATGACTGATTTATTAATTGATTGATTGACTAATTGATTGATTGATTGATTGATTGATTGATTGATTGATTGATTGATTGATTGATTGATTGATTGATTGATTGATTGATTGATTGATTGATTGATTAATTAATTAATTGATTGATTGATTGATTGATTGATTGATTGATTGATTGATTGATTGATTGATTGATTGATTGATTGATTGATTGATTGATTGATTGATTGATTGATTGATTGATTGATTGATTGATTTTTTTCCGGCTGATGTGCTCTATCTTAAACATAGCAGCAAAACAAAATGTTTGTTGTTTTCTGCTGCTATGATGATACCATGTGACAGTCTCTTACCCTGGCCCATTGCAGCTAGCTGCATGTGGTCTGAAGCACCCATGATTAACATATTTTTTCCAAGTTTAAATTACTGAGGCAATTTACAGTTTGAAATTACAGTAGGACTTTTTCGAGGAAAAAGCTTATCCAATTGATTTTGTCTGATGTTAATTTTTCATCTTCTCGGACTCTGCTGTGCGATGGGGCTCGATGTGGGACCACTGGCTACGTCTGCGGCGTTTCCTTTGAACCTGCGTACATAATCTGAGCACACAAGAAAGAAGTAAATGGTCCTGATATCAGGTATGAAGACCTATCATCCAACTTTATTTTTACATTTTATTTTTACATTTTGGTCCCTGGACCTGTTCGTTCGTGTGTCATTTCAACACCACGTTGGCATACAGCCCTTCAGCCATTTCGGCGCTTGAAACCTATTGTACACATTGCCATCTCTGCCCTACCATATAAAAACTGAAAAAATATATTTACACCCGAATTAAGTGAAACATGTGAGGGTGAAGTGCCTTGCCCAGGAACACACATAGAACCAATGTTCTAACGTTGAGAGGGGCGAAACATGATATTTCTCTGAAATCGTGCACCAAGCGGGCATTGAGCCCCCACTACAGACAGCGGTTATTGCTAAGCGCGGCGCTCTAACCATTGTGTCACGTCACTCTCAAAGGGTATAGCCGTCAAATGTTTGAGCATTGATGGGGTTATTATGATTTTGTTAGAGTACTTTTTTTCCGGTGAGTTATTATGCACTCTCCGCTGGCCTCAGTCAGGATGCGAGGTCCATACTTTACTTTTTACATTTCCTGCGAAGACCCCACATTTCAGTCACTATGATTATAATGTGTGACAGGAAACACGATCTTGTATTGGTCTAATGTTGGCCCAGCGTCGCAGACGATGGCCCAACATTGAACCAACATAGGTTAAATGCATAGTGCATACTGTATAGACGATGGCTGATCACAAAGTCACAGCCAGCGTCAGAAATGCTGGCCCAGCACTCGGAAAAAAACATAAGATGTCTCTCTCTCTCTCTCTCTGGGGCTGCCTTATATCACTGTGGCCAAAAAGTCGAGCCAATGCTGGTTTGATGTTGGGTCTGCGTTGCAGACGGCGGACCATCATTAAACTAGCATTGGGTCAATGTATCGTGTTTTCTGGGGCTGGAGTCGCCATAATAATGATGATAATAATAATCATTTCTGTGGAAAGAGAAAATGTTTGTGCGGGAATTATCAATCAGAACACACAGCACATTAGGACATGGTGGGCTCAATTAGGGGGCCTACATAACACACGTTATGCCAAGAAACGTTTGATCAATATTTTATGTGATGATATATTATTCTCTCTGATATCTATGTACAAACGATCTTTATTCTTGAACCGTTTTTAACCCAATGTTTGGATACAATATTGAGTATATTTGCATCATTTTGCGTTGCAAAATGATCCAAATACTAGCAGCAGTGACTGCTTACTTTTCAAGTAAGATGTTCTTGTTATTTGCTTTTGCACAAACGTTTCACTGATTTTGCATTTCCACGTGTTTTATGATGCAACGCTTGAACTTGCGCATTTGGAACAGCTAAATAGTACATATCCAAATGTTACACCACATTTAAACAGACGACTCAGCAAATATATATACAGTGCTCCAAACTGTTCAAAGGAACGGCAGAGCTCTTTATGGCACTGTGCAATATAAATAATCCTCAAAGTCATTCGTTAAAAGTAGGGCATTGTCCCGGGTTCGGGCTTCCTTTTGTCGCGAAAATCACACTTGTGGTACTTGGCATGCTTAAATAATCAAAGTTTGTCCTGGAAGAGTCCTCTGTTCACCTTAGTACTTAAAGGAAGGCAAGATACCTCTTTTCACCTTTGCATTTAAATGAAGGCAAGATACCTCTTTTCACCTTAGCATTTAAATAAAGGCAATTGAACATGTTGAAGGGAGATGTCGTCAAGTGGCGGCTGAATGTCGGGCCGACGTCGCAGACGTTCGCCCGACATTGAACCGCCACTTGGTTAGATCCCGTGTCATTGGCATGCCATCATCCCCATCTCAGCCAGGCCCTGTCTTGTCTTCTGTCTTTGGGGCTGCCTTTTTTTCTTTACAGCTCTGTCCACGGTAATCACATCTGGTTTTCAGGGTTTTCTCTGATTGCCGTGTGATATTAGCCTGGCTTACACTGCATCACATGTAATTAACACTCTCCTGGCTACATTCCAAATAAAATCCCCCAAATAATCATACCATTTCACGTTTAGCACAAGAGCCAGGTCATATATATGTATATACTATACTATCTATACTAGATACTTTAACCGTTTTCAAATCAGTGACCAGTCATTTTAGTCTCTTGGGTTTTTTTCTTGCCCAGGGTTAAAATACAGCAGCTCAGGACCGTCCATGTTAGTCTTTGAACTGATGAATTCACATTTTCCACCTCTTAAAAGCAGTGTTTCGCTTCCAACGATTTTAAATCAAAATTTCATCAAAATCACTGTCTGTGAATAATAGCTACATTGAATAAAAGCGATGTGAGCTCTCGGCACGTACATGGTTAATGAATCCTACGTGCTTCAGGTTTTGAATGGTGCAGGTTTTTCAGTGTGATCAGGGTTTATGATGAGAGGTGTCGTTTATTGATTAGACCTCGCATTCCATCACGCACCATCTTCACAAATACCCTTTTAGTGAAGCTCAGAAGGCAATCATGAAATTAGTCGCAGGCGTCATCACCGTGATTAACACTGTGAGCTCCATCGTCACATTTACCCCTTAAAACGCTGACATAATTTTTAATATAAACCAAGAAACCAAGTGGTTTTCTTTAATTTGAAATCATCATAAATGTCTTAGTTAGCTCTTTCCGCTTCCTTTGAATACAAATGTTATTATGGTTATTATATGGGTCTATGGCCGTTGCAAATGTTTTATTTTTTCAGTGCAGGCATCGACATCGACAGAATCTGACGTCTGAAGTCGATCCTCGCGCTGAAAGGGTTAGCATAACACGGCATATTTTGAATAAATTAAAAATGGTATAAATGATCAAAAACGCGGCATTCAGTGTTTTAACACTTAAACCGCTAAATTAAATAATTTCAATTTTCACCCACGTGAAGTTGTGTCTCGCAACCGCGACCCACAACTTCAAGTAGGTATAAATTTGAATCAAAACATGTACCAATCCAATTTTTTAATACCCATTTCTCCTTCAAATTTTCTTGCTTGAAGGCTACATAAAAAGGTTAACGCTCGTAGTGATTAGCGGTGTAATTAGGCCCTCCGCCACAGAAAGTTATGGTTTTTGCTTGAGATGTTACACAATGGTATTTTATATAATGGGGACATTTTCAATCACCTTGTGAAATGAGAATAAATAAGTTAAGAGGAATTTTCAGCCGCGAGACACAACTTCAAATGGCTGGAAATGTAAATTCTTGTCATTTTATCCTCAGGGATTCGTTAAAAATAAAAAAAGATGGTAATGTATTAAAATGTAAAAATCAAATTTTGTAGGGATGCTACAAAACAGTATAGAATATTAAAAAAGCCTAAATTCAACACTTTTTTTTTGACACTTCCATAAAAGATATTTGCAATGATTTCAATTTCTACGTGAAAAGTAGGTCAATTAAATAAAGAATCAAAATTAATACCTGTCACAGCGCCACAGTGTAAAATATTGTATATCCCTGAGAGAAAAGTATGCCTTGCCATCGCGCTGGTATGTTTTGGCAATGATAAAATTTTGAGTTTCTTGATTTTCTTACGCGAATTCGCGCTCACATTCGCGCTGGTGTATTTTGCGCCTCGGAATACCGTTTTTAAGTTTATTCTAAGAAGTTTGGGAGTATTGTTGGCGTGTGACATAACAGAACATTAATGTGGAGCCTTTCTCTGTTATTGTTACATATACATGCAATGTCCTCTTCTTCCTCTTCTCCCAATCAGCTTGCAGATGTTTATTTTTTTGGCGAATAAGTGGCATTTGCTTTTGCAAATGAAAAAATCACAGAACAGGCACGCATACATGTCCACAAATGTTCATTTGCATTCACAAGGTAGTGGTGCTATGATTATTTTCTGAATAAAAAGTCAGCATAATTTCTGTTGAGTCGATGAAGAATTCAGAACGTAGTACCGGATGGCGTGTCGATAATTAACTTTATAATAATTTATGTTAATGAGCCACGTAACTGGCAAATCAGGGATATACTGACAGTAATACACACTTTAATGGAATAATTGGAGAATATACTTTCTTTTTTTTAACCCTTTAATCGCCAACTTTATTACCGTGATCCACAAATTCAGGTTAGTGAAAACTATTGGTTTTTGTCTTGTAGATCCAAGAAATGTCCAACCATTTAAATGTATCATTTGAAGTGCTTATAAAATAAAAGTTAAAACTATTATAATCGTTATTGTCCCTTAAATGATTACATTTTTAAGTGCTGTAATACTCAATGATATGTCCCAGTTATCATTTGAAACTGACTCTTGTTGATGAGATGAGGAGCTTCAAATAAAGGGGAAATACACTTATGTTTAAGAGCAAGACCTTATGAGCCATAATAATAGTGCTTTATAATGTGCAAACGTTTAGTATCCTGGTATTCATGTTTACAAGGATGTAAGCAGTTAACCCTTTAAGGCCACACGATGCATTAAAGCATCATTTTACATCCACGAAAACAGACTTATTCTCCTACAACTAGAGGTTTTAGAATGAAAATTCCCATGAAACTGGTTTACCAATACATGGCAGTTTTCTCACATTTTTCACTCACTTCAAATCATCTTCATCCACTACAAGTCGAGAATTGCGACAGCAATTCGCGGCTTGTAGTGGATGAAGATGACGAGGGTAAATTCAGGGATGAAAGGGTTAATGCAGTTAGCCTTTATATAGCAGCATATTGAATATATATATAGATATTAAGTGTAAATTACACTCATTATATATAAAGCAAATTAGTGCTCTGAGTGACATTTTGAATATATGAGACTTAAAATAAATCTAAAAAACAATACTGGATACTTATTAGATTTTAAAAGGCCTGAATACATAGCTAACAATCCAATCAGTGATAATTCAGATTAAAACATAACATGATTAAAGTTTGTTCATACATATCGCAATCTTTACCATCTATCAAGCCATACCAGTTATTTCATCATTATTTAAACACATGACTAATATAAGATACCTGACGTCTGGGGAACATTAACAATTTGGCAGGCTTGTAATTCCCCAACAGGGGTCAAAGACCACCGCATGACTCCGCTGTCGACATCCACAAATGATGGATCGCTACATGCGCTGCAAATGCTGATGACTTCTAAAACGAAAAGGTGATAGATAATTTAAGGCCATCATGTCTAATGTGATATCCTTATAAACAGCGACACGGACAGGTCCAGCTTCAGTCCTCACATCCAGCAAACACAAGATGCTGATCCAATGTTGAAGTGTTGTTGGCCCACCGTCGCAGACGGTGGCCCAACATCAATTCAATATTGGATCAATGTGTTGTGACTGCTGGACAACCGATATGAGACATCGATCAGAAATTGGCTGATTTGCGGGTTATCTTGGCACGTTGAGTATTGACCCACGGTGCTTATTCCCAGCTAGCGGGACACGTCGGTGTTGGTTTCATTTTGGGCTAGCGTCACAGGCGGTGGTACAGCATTAAACCAACGTTGGGTCAACGGCTCGTCTTTATTTGTTCGTTTAATGCTGGATCAGTGTCGCAAACGGTGGACCAACATTACACCAACAGCGAGTCTACGTCTACAGCGCTTGCTTTCATGGTTGGGCATTGGTCCAATCAAGGAAAATAGAATACCATTTTCCTTGGTCCAATGTGGAGCCGCCTTGGGACCAGCGTGTTGCAGGCGACATAAGCCACGCCTTGATTCTTTGATCCTGGCTGTCACATACCACTAATAACCCTGATCCATGATGGACTAAAACTGACGACCTCCGATGCTGACTGCTGCCTTGTTGACGCTGGTATTCAGCATAGGTTTCCTTTTCGTGAATTGTGAGTAGGCGCAGATGTGAAAACATGAAGATCGCTGAACCTTCAATTATCATATTAAATTGGATTGCACTGAGAAAAGGAAGTATAAATAAATAATTTGAATAACGTTACATCATAAAAATGGTTTCCGCGACATACTAACTAATAAGCAAGATTTATCGTTATGATTTATTTTCCAAGAATTCATCAATAATTCCTTAACCCTTTAACCGCCAAAATGTTCTATCTGAATTTTCACCCACTTGAAGTTGTGTCTCGCTGATGCGATCCACAACTTCAAGTGAGTGAAAATTATTCAGATTTGACAATATGAAGGTCAACTGTTTTCAATAATTGCTGATTGATGTCACATTTTATCTTAACCAAGTTTAAAAAGTGGTACTTAATGTGCTAATAAAAAATGAAAACCCGACTATATGCGACACCGGCGGTTAAAGGGTTAAATCTAATAAGTGGTTGGATGACACAATATATAAATCCGGTTTCATGACACGTTTACATCTGGCAACAACACGCAATTAACATGACCCATCAATTGTAATCAACCACATCTATTCGTGTTGTTGTTCTCACAGAACATACATGGTTGTTCTGACGAGGGACTCAATAACTTTAATGGATGTGAGCGTGGTGAGCAATATTAATAAATTAACTCACTCCTGTATTCGTTGGTGTTTGATTCTATTGTCGCTATTAAACAGAATCTGAAATCAAGACCTCAGAAGTTTATTATAGTCACATGCACCTGAAATGGATAAGTGATGAATTCAATCTCACTCTAAGAAGAAATCCATTTCTTCTTAGAGTGAGATTAAATTCATCACTTATCCATTTTTGGTGCCTGTGATTATAGTAGTCGTAAATATTTGTACCTTAAACCGTTAAACCGTAACCCTTTGATATGTTTTATTAGCAGTTATTAGGAATAAAATGTGTGCTCAAACATAAATGCAGATGTTTGGTCTTAAATTAAACAATTATGAGTAATTTTCAACTACTTGAAGTTGTGGGTCGCGGTAGCCAGACAAAACTTTAAGAGGATATAAATTTAAATTATGTGACTTAGCACTTTAAAGGTCAATGCCCAATGAACTGATGGCCTTTAGGAGTAAAAGTATTGAATCATACTTACGTGTAAAACAACAGAGATGACTGATTCGATTTCTTGGATTAATTTACAGTTTTCGTCCGGTTCACTTAGTCCATTGTCATGTGAATATCAGCCAAAATCAGTGTGATGACTGATTTTCAGTTTGAAAACTCATCGACCAAACACCTTGTTACCATATCCATCCATTGGTAAAGATTATCTGGTGCACGTGTATGCGGCCGCATAGTAGTGTAGACATATTTAAAGATGACAATACAGCATAGTTTTCAGGGTGTGACATAGACGTATTGAGGGCCAGGAGTGAGCATCGGCTATGGTGGGAAAAATCACTCGTCAGAATAGAGCACCTAAATGGGGCAAAATAGACTGATGAGCGCGTAGAAAGTAGATTACCTCTCAGGCTGTGTCCAATTGTGTGGAGTTGACAACATTGCGCTGATCGTGGTTCTCCGGTATAAAGCGTTGGTACAGCATTAAACCAGATATTGCACTGGACAGCTGTACCGCATCCACCCCAGGAAACGACCTTCATGTGACTTCAACTGAATCGCCTGCAATTCCAGATCATAAATAGCAAAGCGACGTTCACAAATCAGCTGATCCGGAATAGGGATACTTCGTCATTTCCGCGGATGCTCCATAAATAGAGTTATATGAGAAATCTAGGTGAGCGTAAAATATGGAGGGAATGGCAAACGGCCACTTCCTGCGATATGAAAGCATGGTATGTATGTTTAATGTGAAAAGTACAATCCGGATGCTGTGTCATGGCTCTGCTGCTAGGATATCAAAGACAGGAACCTATGGTAAGGTCATTCACCGGATCCAGAATGCTCCTCTAATTTGCGATGATCTTTTTAACTACTACCAACTACCAAATATAGTCGTTCTAATAATAGTCGTTCTTTTGAATGGGCATCTCACCATCCTCAGGAGGTTCTCCTGGCCCAGTTTAGCCTATATGTGCACAAAGGTGGCCTAAAGCCCGATTCATTTCATTTTTGAATGGACAATCATCAAACAGCAGTCTTTGCTGTAAAATCAGTACTTGGCTTCCAATTCGACTAATCTATAATGTTCACACACTTCAAGTGAGCGAACATTTCAAATAGATAACATGCCGGGGCTCGAATGGTTCAACAACATGAATGGTTGGTTTATGTTGAGAGAATGACACACAAAACGTTTTGACACTAGTAAAAAAATATACCTTGTTTTAAATCATTGTCTTGACTTTTTCTAAATAAATCATTGTTTACCCAACATTGAAACGACCAAGTATAGTATATTCCACACGACAAATTCAGCTAATCACCGCCATTCGTTCATTTGTTATTTCAATCAGAGTGTAGAATACCACAATTAGACCTATCAATCGAACATCTTTGGTGGAAATATGTTGAATAACACAGTTACCGGCGACATTATTATTGATCGTAACATGCTTAGTTAGAACGCTCTCACCCTCCACTATGTTCCGGGTTAGAACGCAGCATGTATCGGAAACGTAAGATACTCACATCATCACAAATGGTTAAAATGGCCGATATAGTTTTCGGGAGGTGTATTAAAAATGCTCTCACTTGATAAATAACTGATGGAATGTTTCAAAATCAACTGAGTGGATGCATAAAAGGTCACTAAGTTAGGTCAACCCAATTAAAATGTATTTCGAGGGCGTTAATAGGGGTTAAAACGATCGCGTGTCGCCGGCAACACGCTATCTTACGGTTCAGATATGGAATGCTTGCTAATATAACCCGTAACACGTTGTGGAGGGTGGCGTTTGCTAACTAAACATGCTAGACTTAGCAGGATCTCAATAGGATCGCTTAACGTTCGTTATGTTCTAAGTCGAGACGTTGCACCGGGGCCAGTGTAGCAAGGCTCACTGTTTTAAGAAATCGTTGAGGTCTATGACGTAAAGTTAAAGGGACCAGCCCACCACATAATTTTAATCATGGTTGCTGCACAGTCAAACCAATCTTCAACTATCAAGTGATTTGCGCTAGCAAATCGCCCTGCGTAATGGTCTAGCCTTGACTGGACAGGATGAGTCAATCCTTGCAATCATTAACCCTTAAAGCGCTGCAACATTTTTTTCATTTCAGTTGAAGTATCTTATCGACCACTAGATATATCTGTTTTCACACAGTGTAACTTCAGCCATTCTAAATGTAGAGTTCGCCGCCCTTAAACACCAGACCCGGTTTCAACAACTGTCTCAGAAAGATTCGGAGCCACTCAAGTCATTTAGCTCACTGATTGGTTTAGACGTCGTCACGTGTTCATATTTAAGAACACATTTTGACTCAACTCGGTTGGGGAAACCGCCCCCCGCACGGACACAACATTTGGTGGAGGACATCTCATGTTTGCTTGGCGTACATGACCTCAGGCGTGACTTTAATGCCCCTGACATGACCCTGACAGCTCGCATATGGCAGCCCGAGGTCATCGCATCACATGACATTTTGTCCTGAAGCGTGAGCGCCCTCCAGCGGATCTCTCGTATATCCGTACGTGATACGGTGAGACTTGGATGTTGTGTTGGTCATTAGCTGGTGATTTATGATGAGGGATCGAGGCCCCTGTGGTGAAGCCTCAGTGATCAGATATATGAGAGGAACGGTCAGCGTCTGGGTCGATGTCGGGACACTCTCTCATATTAGTCAGGATATTCTGATGTGAGGCGTCAGACATGAGAGACGACAAAAATCACCTCGCTAAGTTTGTAAAGCTCGAATAGAGAGTGAGCGGGTGAATATTGCGTTACGTCGCTTTCATACACGCGATATCGCGATAGACTGATAGAAGGAAGCCCGAAGTCGTCATATGCCCAACTCTTAACAAATGACGTCAATTGTTATATATATATAGTGCATAATTCATAGACATCAATGCACACTCCAGACCATTGTACAGCTGGGAGCACTCGTTGACAAACAAACGACCCGACCCAGTTTCGAGTCACAACCGGATCGATTGAGCCATTGGGGCCGGACCGCAATGCCTGAAATATGTATATCTAATGTATATATTAGTATTAATAATTATATATCTGATGAGTTGGTACAGCATGTTCAAATAAAGATTGGTTTGCTCAAAAAAACATTTTATCAGTGAATAGTGAGACTATCACGCCCGTCACTGACTACAGATAGTTTTCTCACCACAAGTCATTTTTTGATATAATCCAATCCACATCCCACCAATATGCAAAACGTATAGCTGACCAACGTGAACGCGAGAGCGAAGACGACGGCTGTATGCGAACAGAAGCGAAATTCGACGCTTATTTTCCTGCATTGCCAAAGCAAAACCGGGCGCGAACGCGCAAAAAAACAAAACGGTTTTAAACTTTTCGCATTGGCTATCCCGCTCGTGTTCGTCTTCGCGTTGGTGTGTTTTGGAAATGCTAAACAGTTAACTAGTGTGTTTGATCATTCCGCGTTCGCCTTGGCCTAATGCTTCTATAGTGCTGCTCATCTCTAAGTGTCTTGCAAACTTCTGCGATATTTAATTACACATCTGTTATATTTAAAACAAATCGAAATTCCACGGGGCAAATTTCATGAAAAAAATACCAATGGGAAGAATTCTTAATTAAATAATTATCAAATCCCTAAACGTTTGTGCCTCTTTTGGTGTACTGAAGTATAAAATAAAAGCTACACGTTAACATCATCTATCAAACAGGGAATGAGAAATAGTATGCCACTATTAGAATATTTAATTTTACCCACACGTCTTCCTTCCTTCATTTTCAATGCATCAGGGTCAAAGCGCTTCTGGGTTTTTTGGATGTTTATTGGACAAAAAGTGACCTTCGTCCACCTAGATGCAAGCCTTGGGCGCGCGGGGAAAACCTACAAGTGTACTTCACAGGAATATCTTTGACGAATGCCCTGCCTGACCAGAAAAAAAGACTTGAGAGGCGGGGTGTTCAAAAAGGAAGATATGCACTCTGAATGCTGGGCCAGCATGGGCCAGCATTGGCACAGCGTCTCTGCCTCTTTATAAAGTCTATTGATCTGTGGCAGACTCAGCTATGTGTGTATCACGAAGCCGGCGCGATGAGACGAAGCTCTGAGGCATCCCACACAAGCAAACACAACACGGCGAAACTATGTTGTTTTATTGCTGGCCCAGCGTCGTAACAACATTGTTTCAACGTCTTGTGCTTGTTTGGAAGACACTTGACATTGGTTCGGTGCTGGGCCGTCGTCGTACCACCCCGGGCCACCTTCCAGACAGCGTCTTGGGACGTCTCTTCTGCTATTTATTCTCTGGAGAGGCTATGTGATGCCATCTTCTGTGGTCAGAAAAAAGCAGTGTGCACTTGACTGTGCGGGCTGGCTGGAGGGAGGTAACCCATCTCTCTGTCAACATGACCAGGGGTGCACATTCCACTGGTCAGAGTACCATGTCATTCTCCACACACGTTTATGGACTACACATATCATTGCTTGGCTCCTAGCATTCACAATAAAAAATGACAGTATTCTTTTATCTGCTCTTTTTTGATGAACTCTCTACGTTTCCAATTATAGGCCTACTTGTTGTGTCAGCAGGATGTGTGCACGATTAAACATTGTTTTCAGGCTTTTTGATATCCTGTCACGATGAAGGGGAAACGAGAGTACTTGTCGACACTACCGTGAAAATATTGATTATTTTATGAATTTTAGCATTGAATACTGAAACACTTCTAATGACATTACAGCAACAATAATAAATCATCAGACAAATTCAGCGCAGCAAATTGTCCACACTAATTTGTAGTCATGTGAATATCTACCGTAATCAGCTGTCCTTCAAATGACACATGATCAGCTAAAGTGACCAATAATCATCTGGTGAAGGGCTATTCAATTAACTTTTATACGCGTACCTTGTTTAACAAAACTGAATGATAACTGCAGTGATGAAGCCTATAGGCCTAACTCATGTTGGGCGGTTGGGCGTAGTAATAGGATGGGATTTGGTTACTGGAATAAGTTTGGTTCGAGCATCTCAAACACTCCGCTAAGTCTATTTTGACTCTGTGAGCTACTTCCATCTACTCTATATGCCTAATACCGAACAATCATCATAAATACTGAATACTGGGTCTCACCCATCAGTTTTTATTGATGTGAGAATGGTACTATTCAGTTTATGGCAGACTGCGTCAATATGCACAGTGGACTGCGTCAATGATTCAGGGCGCCGTTTATTCACGTCTCCATGCTCCCTCGTTATATTTATGTTCCGACCTTGACATTGAGGTGATCTCGTCACCGGTCAAATGGGGGAGCGCTTCTTGCAGTTTGTCTCCATCGCTGGTGCTGCTTCGTTCGGGAAGGGGGGTCGCTCCTGCTGCTTCGTGGGGGTGCCCGGGGATGACCAGTGCGCCGTCTGTTGACTGTCCCACCCACTACTCTATCACTTCATAGCGGACAATAGAGACTGGGTCCAGCCCAGAGCCATCACAACCCTAATTGCCAGTCAATTCTGGATCCCTCCACCACAAATCCGCATCTGTCGACAGCCCTGTAAATTGTTGCACAGGTCAGAGTCTGTCAAGGTCATGCTAATTAAACGTAAAGCAATGCTGACCTTTCTAATGTTATAGGCTAAGCCCTGTTCACTAGCTTATCACACAAAACAGAGGCCCATACTAGACCCCTACAGGTCATCTTGCTAACTCATACTAAAACCGTATTCATTTCTGTTCCGCTTCATTTCTAATTATAAATTTAAAGTCTTTTAACGCAGGTCGGTCCAAATGCATATAAATGGGTTCAGGACACTTTATGAAATGTACATCAAAATGGGCTATTCATGGCGTGCAACTATTTTTTATTTGTCCAGTTGCGGCTAACACGAGAAGGGTATGTTCTCATCCTGTAAAAACATTCAGCCTGAATGGCTGTACTGCTGATGGCAAAGTTGATTTTCCCAGGCTTTCACCTGGATAACCTTATTCACAATAGATCAAGGTCACCCAGACAAGCTATTACCGGGGAAGCATCCTTATTGTGCTGTACCTTTCTTCTCTCTCTTTGCTGCTCTTGTCTCGAGCCGAAACGGTTGACCAGTGACTGTATTCAGGAGTGATGATCCCAATCACATCATGTAGGCCTACAACAAAATACATGGACCATACATATAGCTATACAGCGTGCTAATCATGTCTATCGCCGTTTTCAAACTTGTGATTTATCCTTCAAACAGGTAAACCTGAAAGAGAATAAGCATTAAATTTGTTCTCGAAACACTAAACAGTTGTATACCATTTTTACAATGTCGGACCAACGTCGAAGACGTTGGGCCGACGTTGTACAAATGTTATACAAATGTTTTGTGTTTGCTGGGAAGCGACCGGCAAATTCAAGTGACTAAAATTTAGCTCGATTTGTGAAATTTAAACAAACGTAAAACATGTTTTGACTTTTGAAAACACATCACGCAAGAACACAGAAAGTGTAATATAATTAAAGTGTTCTAGGGGTCAATACAGGAAACAAACCTTTGTTGAGAAATAACATGCTATACTCTTCTGATATGTGTTTCCTGAATAAACATGACATATATTGCTGCATCGGATGTATTGTTCAAACCTCTCTGGAGACGTCAACGAGATTAGGGATCACTCATCCGGTGGAGATAAAGCGATTATGGTCATTTAGGATGTGTACTCAAAACATTTCTGAAAGATATAGATGTTATTGTGGAATACAGTGCAGAAATAGTTATTTGTAAAACCTATTATAGCTAAAGAGACATCGTCATTCTTGTTAACATTATTACATTATAACTGAAATGTATTTGTGTCAAAGAAGGCATAGGCCTACATACGACAGACTGACTGACTTATTTCTTGGCTGCTTGATTACTTGAATGGTTGATTGCTTTACTGACTGATTAACTGACTGACTGACTGACTGACTGACTGACTGACTGACTGACTGACTGACTGACTGACTGACTGACTGACTGACTGACTGACTGACTGACTGACTGATTCGCTGACTGACTGACTGACTGACTGACTGACTGACTGACTGACTGACTGACTGACTGACTGACTGACTGACTGGCTGGCTGGCTGACTGACTGGCTGGCTGGCTGGCTGGCTGGCTGGCTGGCTGGCTGGCTGGCTGGCTGGCTGGCTGGCTGGCTGGCTGGCTGGCTGGCTGGCTGGCTGGCTGGCTGGCTGGCTGGCTGGCTGGCTGGCTGGCTGGCTGGCTGGCTGGCTGGCTGGCTGGCTGGCTGGCTGGCTGGCTGTTTCATGCATGAATATTAGACTTAATAATTAAGCGAGCAAAAATATATAAATGCTCAGATGAATTCATGGACATATGAATGAATGAATGAATGTATGAATGAGCGAATGAATTCATGAATGAATTTGTAGATGGATAAATGAATTATTCATTGAATTATTAAGTTAACGAATGAATTCATAAATAATCGCTGAATAAATAAATCATGAATGTATGTATGTATATGTGTATGTATGATATATGTATGTGCATATATATATATGTCTGTTTTTATATGTATATATATATAAATATATATGTATATGTGTGTGTATGTATGTATATATTCTCTTATTTTTTTTGGATTGCGTGACCGGACCTCTCCTACCATAATTATTAATTATATGTTTTGCATTTTTTCATAGGTGACCTCCATGAAAGCGACTCTTCTGGAGTCTTTTGGAGACCTCCTGCTCCAGAAAACAATAGTACTATCATCATTTTGATTTTAAACTTGTACTTATTTATGTTTTTGTTTTCTGCTTCAAATAAGCGCATCTTCTTCTTTTTCTTGAACAATGAATAATCATGAATAATCATGAATAAATCAGTGAAGGAATTTTATTGTATGAACTGATAAATGACTTAATAAAAAAAATAATGAATGAACGAGCAAACGAAATAACAATTCATGGATGAACTCATGACTCGATGGATGGATGAATGGATGGTTAGATGGATGAGTTTCCGGATGGATGCATGGCCAAAACGAAGGAGAAAACGAACGAATGGACTCATAATATTTTGACTGGACGGATGGATGGATGAATGATTGAAAGCATAGATGAAGGCATGAATCAAAGTGATTGTTTCTCTTTACTCCGGCCTAACTGGCTGGAACGTTACGCAAGCCGACCACTATTGATCTCTTGTTTTTTCAGTGTCAAATCACATAACGGTGTCTGTCCACACTCCCGCTAACCATCCCGCTATGATCGCGTAAACTCTCACGTTACGTCACAGGACGAGACTGATGCCAGCCCAGAAAAAAAACATTCACCCTATGCTGATTTAATGTTGGGCCACCGTCTTTGATGCTGGCCCAACATTAAACCATTATTAGTTGAACGTCTCCTGTTTGATGGTTGTTGCGAGAGACTCTCTTAATTAATAGCCGCAGAACAGAATATTACAAACACTTTGCTGTCTACGTCAAACCAGTTAACTCAATCAATAAATAAAATAATTCACATAACTTTGAATTGGGGGAAATATGTATTATTTGACAAATACTCCAAATACTCAAAGTGAATACTAAAATATGACAATGGGGAAGTCTACTTTTTATTCTATTCGACATTTTAATGCCCAGAACTTCAATTTTCTCTGAGATTAATCAGGTCGAATATCGATTTTGGGTCATTTTTAAAATGCGATTTAGCTTTGATGCCGGAAATATATAAAACATAATAATTAAGCCGCATTATAAGCGTGAACGTTCAGGAAAGATTTGATTCATCTAACAAAAATGCTAGGTTCGAAGTTGCTTATTGTATAGAAATTGGATTTTTTATATATCGACCTCGCGGGGAGGTGGCCTTTAACTTGTGAGCATGCGCACTGATAACTATGACCTGGATATTTTCTGATCTGATTGCTTATGTAAATTATTTCATATCTTTATTCGTCATCCAGCACACTAAGTCGTTATTGCAATGCTGTGAATCTTTATCAAATATCTCGAAATCTCGAATTGCAATCCCCTCATGATTCATCAGTTAAATAACATGTATCCTTTAAATTAGCTAGATCCTTCTTCGAACAAGTGGATTGGTTGCTCACGAGCAGAAATGAATTATTCATAAAACCACACAAGTCGGAGCCCAGTACACAGACTAGTAATTACAGTAACATACTAAGGAACTTAATTCATCACAATGTAAACAGATTCATCACAATCTTGAGTCCATATTCAGTTTTCCCACACACAATAGATTTGCCGAAATCATTTGAATCTCCAGCAAACACACTGCGTTGTACCGTTGTTGTCTTAATGTTGGACTAGCGTCCAAGACGTTGGGCCAACATTAAAACAGCATTGGTTCTACGTACATTGTTTTCTGGGATCTCAATATCTGGATTCTGTAACTGGAAGCAAAACTATTGCTTCTCTGGCATCTTAATTCTTCATCGATCAGGTTCATTCTTCATTGATCACCCTGAATCTACTTCATCACCAGAATCGTTTATCCATCAGACTAATTTATCATAATTTACCATCCTTCATCAACCATGGCCAAAATTACCTCAAATTATTAACAGATTTGTTATAAGTCTCTGTGTGACCCTTCAGACTGACGACAGTAAAAACGCAAATCTCGTCAATAAATTACACAAACTTATTTTTAATATAAGATATACGGACGAGTTTTATTTGACCCTTTTCTAGGGTACCTACTCGGGATATATTATATCCGAAAGAAGTACCCTTTCTATTTATAATATTTTAATAAATTTATTGTTGTTGATGTGTTTCGTTTCTGTAGATAGAAAATATAATATAATGACATTTGTAATAATCCACACAAAACTTAAAGCAGCCCCTTGGGATGACAGCAATTTTCGTTTTTAGTTCCGTACTGAAGTAGTGTATCCCACGGATCATGTTTTTATTTTTTTCGGAATTTTCATGTTTTTACAAATATTTTTCATCAACATTTCTATGAAACCAGAAGAAACCCAAACAAACTATTTGTATACCTGAAGGACGATTGAATGTTTTGACAGCATTGGGCCACATGCTGATGGCATCGGCCCAGCGTTGGGTAGACAATCAGTGCTGCAGGTGTGTCCTCCCGTGTCCTGACTATGAGACACCAATTAGCGGCGACTGGTTTGATCTTACCGTCTGATAGGTGGGAATATGTGATCTGAAGTGCTGAATATTGCTGATTGTTTTGTTTACATGGCAATATACGACTTGGAAATACAACTATTTCACTCTTTTTCAGTGCTTTGAAATTGTTTTTTGACTTTTTCGTATTTTCAGTTAGGATCAGTAAGCTATATAGCTTCATATAAATTAAATTTTCAAAATTAACAACATTGAAAATGTCTCATCCCAAGGGGTCCCTTTAAAAGGTCTATATTATATAAAAAGATCGTTTTGTGTCGACGTACGTCTCGCAATGAGTAATATCCATACCTGTAAGTACGAGTAAGTACCAGTTCACACCAATAACTGTAAATCGAGCGATAAAAAAATATCGCTCGAAAATTAGACTATTTACAAAATCCGCGATAAGTCGCGCTGGTTGAATGTTTTGATTGGACACGATGCATTTTATCGCGCGATATTTTAGTGAAATGAAACATCGCTTTTGTTTCGATTTGAAATAATCCCCCGATACTATATGCATACGGCATCGTTGGGAAGTCGAGAAGGCTCATCTCAGCACAAGTCATCACATCAGCCCTAGCCTTTGGGCGAGGGCTTTACGTGGTGACGAGTGCTGAGATGAGCCCATCTCGCCGTACTTAACGATTCTGTATGTATTTTCTCGTACGAATATCTACTTAAAGCGGCAAAATAATACTGAGCAGAGAAGCGAAAGTGAGAGAGTGCGAATAAGGCTGATCTCATCATACTTCTTGTAGTGAAGATATACAAACGGTGTTCATTTGAGTGCGATATGGGAAAATACTGCACTCGTTCAATGAATAGGGTGTGAGCCTTTACGTCTCGTAGTGAAAACCACTGCACAGAGTGTGAGAAAGAGGTTTACCGCGTCGCGCTATGTGTAAATGGCAGCACTGAAATAAGTAATACCGATTCTGGTGTGATATTTTTATCGCGCAATTTACAGTCATCGCGGACTGCGTAGAATGACCTTGACTGTTAGTCCTTGACACACAGATGGCAGTGACCGCTAGCAGACTGCTCCAGTCTGCTCCAGTAGGCCTTTAACATCCACATGATGATCAGCTGTCTCCCAGAATCGTCATATAGATCACACTGCCATTACCAAGATTACTGAAGAGAAATACAAAGTTTGTCATACAGTTGTTTTTTATTTTTTTGTATACTACACTGATAAATCATATAGATCAAGTACATTATGTTTCATTAAAAGTAAGGTGCGACATATTCAGTCTATTTTTTGGAAAACGTCTTTTGAATGAGATGAACATGAATTTGATGGGTCAAAACAATAGTGTGCTAAGTGGGATTTTTTACCTTTAAAATAACAACAACAGCTAGGTCAGTTATAATATTATAAAGTTTAAATATATTCCAAATTCTGATTAAATTTGACAATACAACAGGTCAAGTCGACTTAGCACATTGTTATTTTTGCGAAGTGGAGCACATATCAGCAACCAACACAGGACCAAGTCGACTTGACACATTGTTGTTTTGGTCTTTCATGCCTATGGGCTTTGTTTCCGGGACAACAGAGGTGCAAGTGCACTTAGCGCATTGTTATTCTGAGACTTGTGGAGACAACACAGGCTAAAGTGTGTTGTTGGCGTCATGTTGATCCTATGTTTGCTTCTGTAAATCGTTTTTTAAGTTAAAATATACTCTGATAACTTTGCTTGATCTACTGTCAAATTCCAATCACTGTGTGTTTCATCAGTATAAATCCAAGTGTACATGCTGATAAGTGGATTTAGTAGACTGTAGTTCTAAACAAAACGATAAACACAATTTTGCTGTCAAGTCGACTTGACCCACTATTGTATTAGACCATCGGATTGTGTTTCTCTTCACAAAGTTGTTCAATGTTTGCTTGAGAAGGACGATACTCTAATATTACACCTACTGGAAGACAGTATGTCCGTCTATACATGACTTCTACAGCACACATGGTTGGCTACATGTACCCGGAAAGCCCATACGGGTATACACTTGTTTATCAAGATGTGATACCGATTATATAACTATATATATATCATAGACACATATTTTTGATGCACATTAATTTGGGCTGTATTTATTTTACAAAGCTATAAAATAAGCTGCCGGTTATTAAGTTGGCTAGCGTCAAATGGCGCTTGCCAAGATTAGACTCGATGGACCAGAATGGTAATATCCACAGTCGTTCTGCCAGTGATAATACCACCCATGAATGCACAGTCAATGTTTGCTTGGGACATGGTAATAGAGAGATAGTCCCAAGACATTGGCAGCTGGTATTCTCTACGGCTGAGACAATGACCCGCACGTTATTCTGCTGTCCGCCAAGACAGGGCATCTCTGGCAAACAATACATTTCATTCCGGCGACAAGCAATCTTCACGTCACGCCATTTCTACAGCGCAGATCCAAGCAAACACGCCACATTACTTCAAGTTTGGTTTAATGTTGGCCCGGCGTCTGCGACGCTGGGCCAACATTAAGCCAAACTTGGCTCAATGACTCCGTGTTTCCCCTGCTCTTCCGTGTGACTTACAAGAACCAACCCAACAAATACGAGACGTTGACCCGATGTTGGCTTGATGTTGGTCCAGCGTCGAAGACTATGGGCCAATATGAAGTCAACGATGGATCAGCGCATTATGTTTATACTGGGGGGATGGCCCAGTTTTGCACAAAGGTGGCATAAACCCAGCAAACACAAAACATGTGTGTAACATTTGTACAACGTCGATCAACATTGTACAAATGTTATACAAATGTTTTGTATTTACTGGGAAACCCCATTCATTTTATTTTATTTGTTCACGGGGGGGGGGGGGCAATATCGCCCAGCGATGGCTGAATTATAGGACATAATTCTGCCATAGTGGAGGTAATGTATCGTGGTAAGTAAATACATCGCGTAGGTTTCGTATCGTGTCGTGTCGTAGATCGTGTGGGGATCCCCCTCAGGTAAATCGCGTGGGTATATCGTATCGTGTCGTATCGTGTCGTGGGGATCGCCTACAGGTAGATCGTGGGTATCGTATCGTGTCGTAGGGATCGCCTTCAGATAGATCGTGTGGGTGTCGTATCGTGTCGTGTAACGTCGGGTGGGGATCTCCATCATGTAAACCGCGTGGGTGTCGTATCATGTGATGATGCTTTATCAGGCTTTCTGGTTAAAAGCCATATGATCACTCCAACAGAACAGATCCTAATTATGGATTCTTCGTGTTTAACTCAAAATTTGATACTGAGCCTGGACCAAATGCTACGAATTGTATACGCATTATCACGTGGAGCAACCTGTCATCTCAGCAAGCACAAAACATTAGCATATCATACAACGTCGGCCCAACGTCTTCGACGTTAGTCCAACGTTGTATAAATGTTATACAAATGTTTTGTGTTTGCTGAGATAGACAATACCGTTATTTTCAAAGCGCTCGACACAAATCTCAAGCATATATGATCACGACATACCTCATGTTTACCCCTTCATACGTCGGTCCCGAATATAGGACTACTCGGGTTTTAATTTTTTTATAACCACATTAAGTACAACATTTTGAACATTTTAAATATAAAATGTGACATCAAACAACAAGATTTGAAAAGAGCTGATCACCATTTTTTATGGCAAATAAAAACATTTTGTCTGTATGTATTGCCATTGTGTCAAATCCTAATTTTTTCAATCACTTGAAGTTGTGGATCGTGCCAGCGATCCACAATTTTAACCTACAGATAAACTCAGTTGTGACTATGTGATTCTATCTTATCATAAAACATATTCCGTACTGCTTAGCCTTTACAACGCTGACATTTTGTTGTATAAACCATGGAGACCAAAGGGTTATTCAATTTGAAATCATCATAAATGCTTTAGTTGGCTATTTCGGCTTTATTTCATGACACCTCTAAGGTCGGTGTCCGCGCTGAAAGTGTTACATCTGAGTAGGGCCTACTAAACTGACAAAAGTCAGAAGAACTCTGCAATCAGCCTAAGTCTATCCTTTAACCCTTTAACCGCCGGTGCCGCATATATTTGGGTTTTCATTTTTTATTAGCACATAAAGTACCACCTTTTAAACATTTCTAAGATGAAATGTGACATCAATCAGCAATATTTGAAAAAAGTTGACCTTCATTTTGTCAAATCTGAATAATTTTCACTCACTTGAAGTTGTGGATCGCGTCAGCGAGACACAACTTCAAGTGGGTGAAAATTCAGATTGAACAATTTGGCGGTTAAAGGGTTAAAGTTTCCATAACCCGGCATAGATAAGTAACCTTTGTTCATTTTATCTAACGTTTAACACAGAACCCACCAAAAAGATTCCATTTAGAACTTATTAATGCTGAGCTTAATGCTGAATTGTTTAATGGAACTCTATTTAGAACCCATGAAAATGTTCAATAATGAACTCAACAAGTTAAATACGTTATTACAATTTATATAAATAACAAATACTTTTTTTTAAGGATGATCTTGCCACACGATTTTGTTAGATACTTGATTTTCGTTTATAAAACATCATAAGCCGTATTTTTGTGAAGGGTTCTGTGTCGATAATTTTTACTCTTTAATTAGCGTTCAAGAAACTTTTGTGTTCTTCCATATACTTTCAAAAACTTAGATAACTTAGATAACATATTATGATCCTTAATCACACTTTAGGAGCCTATATTGTCTGTAAATATCTATTCAGATACTGTGTGATCCTTATTGAACTTCAAATATTTTTTTTGCTAAGAGTTCACAGTGTGAATGTAACCAGGTGTCGTATTCTCGTACAAGTTACGATATATCGTAGGCTTCTAATTGGTCGAGATGGCCATCTCGACCAATCAGAAGCCTACGATTTATCGTACGAGAATACGGGCCCAGTATGATATGTATAGAAATTGGAAGGCCTCACGCTGCACTACCTCCGTGTCATATCGGGTCAAAAGTAATTTTACCGGCGACCACTATCTCCGGCAAAATCTTACAGTGGACGCCCAGCAAACATGAGTCATTAATTCAATGCTGGTTTTATGCTGGGACAGCGTCGTAGACGGTGGACCAACATTGAACAAGCATTAGTTAAATGTCTCCTGCTTCCTGGGCGATAAAGTTGAGAAATGGGGTGGTGGCATCACCTTCACTCAACTCCGATGTCGTGTGCAGAACACATTTCAAGGTAGAAAAACGAGGGCCGTGGTTGTGGCTGTAGCAGAACAGGTCAAAAGGCAGTGACCACAATGTAATGCTGACCTAATATTGGCTCAATGTCTGAGCTTATGGCCCAGCCACGAGTCGATGTTTAGCCTCTGTAACAGAGACGTGCTGCCATTTCTCACATATCATCTGTATTCCGCTCCGCAGAATCTGCCGTTCTGCAGGAAACCCCAGCGCTGGACCTTAAGACGATTGGCCTTGTCATCGAGTACCGCCCGACTGGTTTGTCTGGCCCAACGGCTCAAATCCATCCCTTGATACTTCAGGCTAAACTCTGACTCAGATACAGGACACCGTCTTAAGTGATACGGAGAACGCTAGACATTCACAAAGCTATATAGTATTTGCTAGACATTTATAAAGCTATATAGTATTTTTTCAGTTTCAAATCAGGAAAAACATTTCTAGTTGTGGAAAAAGACATGACCCAATTTAACTTATTTGATGGTGTGGGATCTATCAATTGCATTGTATTTATTTGAAACCTTCTTCAAAACGGATGGGAACCAGGGCTATTAAAAGGAAATGTTCCACATAGGCTAATGTGTAACTTTCTCTATAGAGTAGGCATGGTGTTTGCTTATGGAGTGTCATTTTAATGAGTGATATGCCGTTTAGACAGCGAAAACAGGCTCACTCACAGAATCGAACCGCTCCGCACCATGCACACTGTTAAAACTTACGGGCAGGACAATAATATTTTTAATTATCAAGTGGTCTGCGGAAAGCTACACTTTGAGTAGGTCTAACCCTTGGTTGGACAAGGCGGACAATATTTAGATTGTGTGTGTAGAAAGTTGTACAATTTCATTAACTTTGGAATAATTTCACACTGAGTTCCAAAGTGAGTATTATTCAACCACTTTCTATGTGAATCTTGGAAACATGAATAACATATTCTCTACCAATTCTTGGTGGTTCTTCACTATAGAATAAATGAAAAATAAATCCACAGAATTTGGAAACACCAAAAATCTAATTTGCTAATCGAGTGTCCCTTCAGCGCATATAAGCCCTGTAAATATATAGGTTAAATAGCTGTTTCAAGGGGGAGAACACTTTGACCCCTGCACCGCACCATGCACACTGCACCGCACCGCTACACAGCAGCAGGAGATTGATCCCAGACCAGCCTGGCCGCCAATTCCATGTGAACCTGGGGTGATTAAGCCGCCTAGATTTAGACGCAATCCTCCCCCCTGATTATCCAATCAGGGCTTGTTGTCCAGATAATCACCGGTCTGACCTACTGTAAACAGAATACATTGTACCATTGTTGGCTCAATGCTGGGCTATCGTCGCAGACGGTTGACCAGCATTCAACCACCAATGGGATGATGTTTTGTGTTAGCAGGGAAACATGCACTTCCTCCAAAAACCACGTCTGTTGCAATGTCCTTCTTCATCAATACCAATCTTTGAACAATTACAAAACCCGTCAACTTCCATTAGAATGTTTCGAGAAGAGTAGGGCATATATAGTCCGACTTGAAAGCGCCGCTAAGCAATACTCACTCACTCACTCACTCACTCACTCACTCACTCACTCACTCACTCACTCACTCACTCACTCACTCACTCACTCACTCACTCACTCACTCACTCACTCACTCACTCACTCACTCACTCACTCACTCACTCACTCACTCACTCACTCACTCACTCACTCACTCACTCACTCACTCACTCACTCACTCACTCACTCACTCACTCACTCACTCACTCACTCACTCACTCACTCACTCACTCACTCACTCACTCACTCACTCACTCACTCACTCACTCACTCACTCACTCACTCACTCACTCACTCACTCACTCACTCACTCTCTCACTCACTCACTCACTCACTCACTCACTCACTCACTCACTCACTCACTCACTCACTCCGTTATATAATTATGCTAAATGCATGCCTATGCAACTATTATTTGATATCAATGTGATTCCAAATTGTTGACTGGGATTATAGCAGAATGGCATGATTTATTTCTGTAGGCCTACCACACCCTAAACGTCAAAGTAATATCACACATTGATATCAGAATCCTGCTGACATCATGATGATATATTCAGAAATCACAGTGATGTCATTATATAACCTCAGAATGTGATATTTTATAGTGTGACATGTTTGTTGGTGTATATAGATGATATCTCTGTGATGTCACAGATAACTCATAATGATAGCATGATGTCATTTTGATATAACTCATCTGATATCTCTGAGTGAGATGATAGTGATATTACAGTGATATCACGATGATATCGTGTGTGGATTTGGTGGTGACAGCACTGCGCATTAGATCTGGCAGACCTATAGGAAATCAGCTGCAGGACGAGTTAACAGTGCCACAGATGAGGGTCGGGGTCAAAGGTAACTCCTGACCCCCGGAGGCTGAACAAAAACATCAACAACGTCTGTTTTCAGCGCTCCATTTTTTCTGCCATTTCCCGCGCGGCAGAGCATGGCGCCTGCAGCCAAACCGCGCAATTACGGCATGTGAAAGGTTCCCGGGTTTTAGCGATCAATAGTAAGTTGATCTTCTTAAATCAGCCCAATCTGAAGAATAGCAGGCCTGTCCGTCCGCGAAGGGCTCCCCGTCCGCCTCAAACCCGGCTCCGGACAGTGTTTCTTTATAGGATCAATGTGAGCTTGTTTTCCCTCTGTGCTTTGCATCCTTCGGGGATCAGGCACCCTTTCAGTTCCATACCTTATAACACAATCCTTAGAGTTTCAGAAGCAGATGGTATTTAAATTACCACACAATTGAGCTTACCACCCACTTGAGATTTATGGAACGCTATGGCGCTCAAAAATTCACAATTTTGTTGCCATGTCCATATACTCAGTCCATGTGTGAGAAGTGGCGACCAAAGTGTTCAAGTCTCTGCAGATAATATGGCATCGATGAGCGGCCCGCCGGTATCTGTCCCGCACAATTTAGGCAAGACATGTTTAATGGTGCTGACAGGGACGCCTCGCCCCATGTGTTAATTCGGCACGTTTCAGCGCATCTGCCGGTGGTGGCAGTTACTCTGGTAATACCCTGCCACGTCCCCTTTCTGGATCTGTCTCTCATGCTAACGCAATGTCACTCGTTCACCCAATGCTGAGTTAATGATGGCCCGCCGTCTACGACGGCGGCCCATCATTAACCCAACATTGGGTGAAAGTCTGGGATATCTCTGACTCTCACCGTATAGAGTCTCCTGCCTAAATGCTATAATAATAGAAGCAGGCACTATCAATTGATGTCTATATCCTTGCCAGCCGTCTGCGAGCTCTCTCGTCTGACATCACCAGTACTTCACATTAGGATCCAGACTTGTAGACATGTACTTCACGCGGGGGACAAATTAGTCCAAAAATAGCATGTCCTCGTTTTCCTATATACCCAGCAAAGACGAGCCGCTGACGAAATGTTGCTTTGCCTTCACTTTGATCCATCCGCTGACTCCACGCTGCATGGTCCAGCATCAAGCGAACCCCTGGGGCAAATTAAACGAGCTAGTGGGCTCGACGTTTTCCTTTCATATTTTTCATATCTTAATATCATAATTATGATATAAATATGATAAAAATGCTGACATACGTCCGATACGAAAGATAACATACGTTCTTAGAAATAGAGTTCGCGAAGATTCTTTGCTGTATGCAGTCCCAGGAATGTACAAGGTATGTGGAACGCTTCTCTACATTACTATACTATAGTAATATAAAGAAAGGTTTCACATACATACCTGGTCTTTATGTGAACCTTTATCTATATTATTATACAACAAGGAACATTTTAAGATTGCATGTATAATATGTGAGATTGACCCGTCATTAAAACCAAACAAAATATGAGAGAAGTCGAAATATTATATTTCGCTCCTGTTGCTATTTGCATACCTCGTTATTTCTACCCTGTATCCTATTACACAAATCTCACTTCACTATAAAACATGGACAAGTAAGCTAAGGCCAGCTTGTTGTATGTATATTTCACTCCATTCAACGTCTATTACCTGACTGATACAATGTCAACCCCTAGAGTACTGACGTCGATTAAGCTATAATGTAGGCTCATATGTCACATATAACACTTTCGTGCGATTTGTCTGTTAAAATTGATTTTTCACTTGATTTTGACTCAAAATTACATGAAGATCAAGAAAAAAAGGGATTGCATATTTTTAAAGGCCGAGAAACGGTCTAAAATGGCGAAATCCAGGATGGCCGCCAAAGTATATAAAAATAAACATATTTACGAATAATTTTGCAACTACATACGCTAGAGACATAAATAGTATGTCCATTCTTATGTTTTCAGGTATGAGAAAGCCAATTCTTTCATTTGTTTTTAGAAAAAAATATTGTAAAGTCTATATTTATGCAAATATGCGCAAAAACAACCGGATATCGCATTGAAACTGCAGCTAACATTGTTTTTGCTGATAGTTTTTTTTCTGTTTCGATTATGCTTGGTTGGCTCCCCTATGGTGATATCTGGTCGGATGTGGAGCTCTTATCCTTGTGGATGTTTTGTAAAACATAAAATTCAAAATGGCTGCCATGCAATCACTGAAGGTATATTTTCCATAATATATTATCAGGAACTACAATAAAACAAATCCTACCATCATTCGACATCATTATATTGCCTAAAATGCTACGATAAGCTTTATTATATATATTCCCAAGTAAATTACATACCGGCACATATATTCATTATATGCGTGTAGTAAGCTTACACATTACCGTCTGGGGGTAAATCCCCTGGACATGCCCAGAACCCATTATTGTGTGAGCGAAGGAAAACACCAACAACCGACCATGCCCTATCACCCCCACCCTCACATCATCATCTGTACATCATTCATCTCATCATTCATCACATTAATTTTGCAAACTGAAGTTTACTTTGTGCCAGAATGTAATTTCAGTAACTGCCTTTGGTATTTCCTTGCGTTGAAGATAATGTTTATGTAATAGGTAAAAAATGGTAATTAATTGAATCATATTTCAGCAATTCTTTGATAATATATATCATCGGAGGGGGGGGGGGGGGGAGGAGGGGAAAATAAATGGGTGAATAAGTGAACGAATGACTGGGGTATTCGGACATTTTTTGCACATATAAATTATGACTACACTGAACCAGGATAACGTTTCGTGTACATGGTGTATTAGAGCTGTACCGATTTCTGTATTTTCAAGAGGTGACAATTGTGGTATATCTAAGGGTATGAAAATCACACGTACTGCATATACAAGGGTCAATAAAATATCCCAGCTGCAACATGTGCATATTCAAAGGCTGCTTTGTGTCTCGAACATTAGGCCTAGATGAGTGCGCTGCGCAAAAAAGAGGGTTCTCATGTTTTCAGACAGTGACAGATAGACTTTTGTTAAAACTTTTAGGCTATCCTGAGCATTGTGTCTATTCAGAAAGGTTGTGTTATTGTCCAAATCTGTATAGGCCTAATAAATGGTATGCTTACGCTAGAAACTGTATAGGGCCTTGTTATTATCGGCAAAATTTGTATATTCGAAGGTATTTTTTTGGCGAAAAATGTAAATTCAAGACTAATGGTTTGACTATCCTGTCTGCACACCGAACCCAAATTTTCACCGAGTGCACCACCCCCTATAGGGGGATAACCTCCTGAGCATGGTAAGATGTATCTTAATTGTCACTGCCCTCCACACAGTATTCTAAATTCCGTTCAAGGCCTAGCACACAACCTCTCGGACACGTAGCAGATAACTTATGCTATGCTTTTACATTTTGTTGGTTAAAATTAAAAAAAAAAGAGTTTAAACTGTTTATCTTTTAATTATAATGGTGTTATCTGTTTTCTCGTCTTAAAAACTATACAAATCGATATATTATACATGTTTTTGTGTTTATTATTTCAAAAGTTATGTTGAAATAGATAATATCTTGGAAACATGGCGGCCATTTTGGATTTAGTCAATTATCATAGATTTAAAGAGTTAGAAAAAAATGCAATCCCTTTTTTTTCTCATCACTACTATGTTCCAAACGGGAATAAACAAAAAAATCACTTTTAACAAATATTTTGCACGAAAATACATAAGGGCATATACTACTAACCATGTCAGTGTTTTTAATGATTTTAGTCGCCCATGTGTAACACATTTTTTAGAACTGAAAATCGTCCTGTATCTGTGATAGATATTTTTGTTGTAATTTAATTTTACAAATCCGAGCAATTTTCAGTCACTTTAGCTCAGGGGTTAATAATATGCAGGTTCGTGCGATCTCTTCAATTTAAATCATTCTAATCAACAGGGATCAGGTATTATGCATGTCAATTTCTTTGGGACGTATAATGCTAGCCCTTGTCCTGCTGAATTGCTTCAATTGTATTTTTCGTCATTTGAAGCTGGAATTGCTAACGCAATTTCCAGCTTCAAATGACGAAAAATATTACTATTTATGAAAAATAGACATGTCTAAAATTCAATCATTGGATCAACTATGCATCTACTAAAAACTATTTTATCAAAATTAAGTGATATTTTTATTGATCTAGAACAGCATAGCAGGACAAGGGTTAATTGGATCTTTCAATTCCATCAAGACGGTCAGGTCGTCTCTGAAGAAGATGCTAACGGATCAGTCAACTCGTGATCCGAATTGGAAAAGCGGGTACACTGGCCACAAATAGAATGCCACACTTCTGGTGGCTGCTCCCAGCAACACGAGACGTTGACCTAATGTTTTTTCAATGTTGGGCAAGCATCGCAGGAGGTGGTGCAATATTAAACCAACATTTGGGCAACGCCTTGCCATTGCTGGGTTACCATGCTGTGACGTGTTACCGAAAAAAACTCTGAAGAAATAAATGAACGAACTAACAAACGAACCAACGAACCAAACAATGAAGTAACCAATCAACCAATAAACCTATTTCTATTTATACATGTATGTGAACTCAACAAAGGTTTAAGCATATAGATGAACCTTATAGGCCTATAATAGTGAATATATGGATAAGCCAATCTCTAATTTTCTCAAGTTTATTTCAACGCCTGGTAGTCTCATCATGACAGAGGCAGAGTTGTTTCCACTCTAATAACCTTTGACGACAGCATGATGGGCAGTCTATTAATACGAGAGGATTTAAAGTTTTGTTATCTTTGATGTAGATTTATTTGACATCTAAACGTATGAGGATGACCTCATTTATCCTCAACCAATGTTGTTTTGATGTTGGCCCAGCGTCGTAGACGATGGGCCAACATTAAAACAACATTGGTTCAAGACTAATTTAATCCACAGATCCACTCTAATTGTGGTGTCACTCACATTAGCCGTCTGAGTGACGTCCGTATTACGGATCCACCTCTTGTACCGCGTACTCGATCATCGTAATAATGCTCGCTCAATGTTCAGTCTGTGTGATTTAACTTTGAGCCAGAATTTGGTCAGTTATTGCTGTAATGTATTGAGACTACGAAAATAACATTATTTTCTTCAAGCTGTGTTTCTGCAGGCAAATGGGCAAAACTTTGAAATTGAGATAAATAAGGACATGGATTGTTGGTTGTTGGCCTTTTGAATAGTGAATATTAAAATCGATAAGCCATATTTATAATACAGTTAAACTTCTCTCATATTGGTGTAAAATTTAGCATTAGCCATTTAAAATTTATATATCATTCACAATTATTTGATTTTAGTCCCATGTTGTATGACTGCACAGTTGTTGGACGTCATCAGATAATTGGCCTCTACAGTGAGAAAGTCGTGGGATTCAGAGAATCCATAAAAAAACACGACACAACAATTCAGAGTTGGTTCTATGTCGGCCCACCGTCTGTGACTGTCCTAAATAACATTCAACCAGCCAACTCAGGTTAATCAAGCTTCACAAATAAAATAGGCAGGTACATGAGATGGTCAGCCGAAATAGTTATAGTGGGCTGAGAATGTCCAGCTAAAATATTTTCATCTATGCAAGTGTGACGTGCATTGAGGACACGACGGTCGGTGCGTCTCCACTTCCGTCACAGTTCCCTCTGAGGCGATGATCCCGGGAGAGTCTCAGGGCAACCAAGCAAAGATACGTTAACTACGTGTACTATATGTTGGCTTAATGTTGGGCCAGCGTCCCAGACTGTGGGTCATCTTTGACCCTTAAAACACTGATAGTGATACCATAGTGATATTTCTGTGTGTTTTAAGCACTTGTGTAATTATTTTTGCAAATGAAAAATGTCTTTTAAAACTTTCTGATACAGACACCGATGTGACTTACTTTTACAAATCCGAGTTATGTTCAGTCAATTGAAGCTGTGGATCGCGGTAGCGAGACACAGCTTCAAATGACTGAAAAATAAAATAAAATAGTTCAGATTTCTAGCTTTTAAGCCAACACTGAGGCGGGTGATGGTCAACCTCCGCTGGACAAACAGCAGCGTCTTTTTTTGAGGATATCTTCTGCAGGATCACCACGGTACAATGAGCCAATGTCGGCTTAATGCTGGCCAACCGTCTGCGATGCTGGCCCAATAAACCAATATTTGCCTGTGCCAAACATTAGGCCAATATTGGGCCAACGTATGGTGTATTCTGGGGTGCTCCCAGCAGATTGATAGTGATACCATAGTGATAGTTCTGTGTGTTTTACGCACTTGTGTAATTATTTTTGCAAAAAAACATTCTGATACAGACACCGATGTGACTTACTTATACAAATCCGAGTTATGTTCAGTCACTTGAAGCTGTGGATCGCGGTAGCGAGACACAGCTTCAAGTGACTGAAAAATTGAATTGAATAGCTCAGATTTCTAGCTTTTAAGCCAACACTGAGGTGTTAACTCGTGCTTGCCGCCGCCGCGGCGGGTGATGGTCAACCTCCGCTGGACAAACAGCAGCGTCTTTTTTGAGGATATCTTCTGCAGGATCGCCACGGTACAATGAGCCAATGTCGGCTTAATGCTGGCCAACCGTCTGCGATGCTGGCCCAATAAACCAATATTTGCCTGTGCCAAACATTAAGCCAATATTGGGCCAACGTATGGTGTATTCTGGGGTGCTCCCAGCAGATTGATTGGCAGTCATGAGCAGTTTGAAAGGGGCAAGCCCTCGTCACCACCCAGGATGACAGTGTGAACTTCACCTGCAGACGAACTGGCGCCACGGCCTGTAAACACTCCCACAATGGCTGCAGTGTCAAAATATGACCTTCACCTTCTCATCATCGCTTGAAATGTGGCTTTTCTGAACTGTTTAATATAAGAAGGGATGTCAAAAACCATGACAGCTATTCACACATCACGCAGAAATTTAATTCGATCGAGATATTTACTCAACGAGCAAATATACACTGAATCTATGCTGCTTTGACGTTTGCCCACCGTCTGCTACGTTGGCCTCATCTGGGAAATATTAGAGTGCTTCACTAGTACCAGAAATGCATAACAATGTTGTTAAGCGAGTTCGCATTGAAGTCTGAGATGAGTGATTTCCTGATTATAATCCGGATCACGTGGCGGAGGTTTGCAGTCTCTGACTGACTGTCTAAAGTGTTCGGGTCTCCGCCGATTTGAAATCAACCACTATGCGGGTGCAACCATTACATGATTGGTAGTGTGGGTACATTTTCCTTTGGATGCTTTCCTCTAAGGATTTTTGTTGAGAAGTCAAGTGGTCCAAGTCTGTATTTTACCCCCGACCAATCGAAGAAGAGATGATGATCGGCCAATCACAGCCGTCAATCAGTTGTTATTCAAATTAGGGGGTAGTATACGAGGCTTGGGACGGTCAAGTGGACCTTTAGGCAGTGTCCCTCTGTCAAAGAACACCGCGTACTAACCGAAACTGAAGGATTCAGCCACAGATTGCACAAATAAAACAACGTGTACACCTTCCTTTGGACGCTCATACCTAAGACCGTGATTAATCGGGTCGATAATAGGTGTATTAGAATCTTAGAATCAAAACATTTCACCTACATTTTCATTTACGGCGTTAAAATGTTGTGAATAATTTCGGACCGTGCGGTGGAGATCGCCCCCAGTCACCCTTATATTGAAAAACGTTTTTAGCAATCCACAGCCCATACTTTCAGGCTGTGGCGCTGTCCATGGCTGTGGGTTATACCGTCCCGTGTCTCACAGGAAGTTGTTGTGCCGGAATTCACGGGTGCTGAGTTTATGGACAGCGGATTGGCCGGCCCGTTATCACACCCTGGGGACACATGCGCCATGACTGTGTATTGTCCTCCTGGGGCGCACGCGCGGCTCTGCTATTGTAACCTGTCCACCCCGGTAACTGTAGATTGTGCACTGGCTGGACCAGCATTCTCAGAACCCAAGCAATAAAAACACAACGTGGAAATGTCACATTAGAGATACTAGTCCACCAACTATAGTTTTAATCCTGGTTGTCACGATGTCAAACTAGGTGCAATAAAACGCTATTGTAGCATACACCAGATAACCTGTCGCTCACCTATGCTCGGTCCTCTAGGCCACATTTAACACACTAAATGTGGCCTACGTGACGATCATCACGCTTTCCTGTATTGTGTTTGTAGAGGCGCATAGGAGAGAAGATTTGTGTGCTCTAATTAGGGGGCTCAATAATAATAGGTTAATTAAAATTAAATGCCAATTGACTAACATTGCGCTTGTGCAAAATATGAAGGTGATCCACCAATAGCAAGGTGATCTGCACCATGACATACACACATACGCACATACATGTTCTGTTCCTGTAATATAATATATATCTTTGAAGACAAAGTTTTAAACTTGTAGCATTTTAATAATCAAAGCACGTTATCTTGTTTTTTCCACATCTTATTTTCTGTGCTGCTCTGTTGTGTAATGAACTGAAGCAGATAACCATTCCAGAATCGAATTTACATTGATATTCCGCACTTTGAGGAAACCCAAAGCCACCTGGGTCGATGCACTGGAATGGTTTAGTGTGAGCGTTTATCTAAATAACAGAAACAATCGAGGTGTTATCGATCGGAGACTTTTTTCGATGGCCCCTGAAAGAGTATAATTTCCCATTCCGTGCTATCTGGCCTTGCTCACCAAAGGGAAATATTCAATGCTCTCGCCTGAGCTCCTTTCAATGGATAACGTGATCTGGGCGCCAACATTACCCCTGTCATCTCAACCCAGCCAACAGGAGAATCTCCCCCGATGTTGGTTTAATGTTGGGCCAGCGTCGCAGACGCTGGCCCAACATTAAGCCAGCATCGGGTCAGTGTGCCGTGTGGCTGAGAATGACAGAAGAGTGAAGCCAGCAAGGCAGCCGAGAATTGAACATTCATATTTCAAATTTAGGCAGAAGTGTCCATAATCATGATGTCAGATGTGAAGCATTATCGTAATCTTGTGCGTCACTCACCTTCAAACACAACACAACATCAGCTGTGATGCTGTGTCCTGGGATGGGAAGGACATCGAGGTAATATTTAAATAACAACCGAATGACGGATGGTGAATAATTGATCAGTCGCAATTGGTCGGGTCTATGAAAATGAAATGAATGGGGTTTTGGGCAACCTTTGTGCACGTGTAGGCTAAACTGGGCTAGGAGAACCTCCTGAGGATGGTGGAATGAATGAGATGACACTGCCCTTCAGACACAGAATTCGAAATTCGAACCATGGCGGTCTAAGGCCGAGCACGCTATCTCTCGGTCAGGAGGCTCCCCGCAATATTGAATCTTTACGAGTGAGCGGAGAAGAAACATTTGGTTTCTTTGAAACTTGAATGCGAGCGGGGTTAGACCTCTGATCTCCGACTTTGCAAGCAGGCAGCTTTAGCCACTGCACCAGGGAACGCGCCCGGGTCTATGCAACTGTGATTGGTAATATTTTTTTAGCTAGTACATTAGAAGAAATATCTGGTAAAAATCAGGAGATATTGAAATATTTTTGAATTGAAGTAGTACTGTAGTAACAGCTAAATAAAAACGTTGTTTGTTACAACGACATTACATTACAGTTTTATGCTAACTCATCGAAATTTGGGGGCACGATCGGAATCGGAATGTGGTATATGGGGACAGAGTGTAAAATATTAAAGAAATCGCTACATATCAGCGATTTAAATGCAATACATTGATATTTTCAATATTGGATAATCTCATGGCCAATTTACGTAATGGTGACACTCCTCATCTATAGTATTCAGCCATATAGATTTTGATTTTTTTGTAGGTGTTTTTTGCACTTTATTCCCACATATTTCACTTAGTTATTTTAAATCTTGACACATCAACATCGCAAAGCAATCTATTGTTAAAATATGTTTAACATCACACACAATCTGAACTAATAAGATATCCAGTGTGCATAGGACCGTCATAAAGAAAGAGACAATGCAATGTTTTTGACGTTGGCCAATATTTAACCAGCTTCGAGCCAATGTTGCGTGTTTTTTGGCCAATAATGCTTGGGACCCCTATGTCTGAGAGCAGCCCAGGCACTTGAACACAGGGCCCAAATTTGAACACACTGCTATGTGTGACGGATAAAAAATAGGTCGCCGGCTGAAACCCCCCTCTCCCCCTGTTCAACGTACCTAAAACAAAAACGCGACCAAATATTTATAATTCGCCCCTTTGAAGCTGTATATTTCTAGAAACATTGGGGGAGCCGTACTCCCGTTACGTAGGGCACAACCAGTTGTAGTCATATGACTTTTTTTTAAAAAAACGGCGTTTATCTACATCAAAACAATGTTGGTTTATTGATGGTCCACTTTCTGCGATGCTGGCCCAACATTAAACCGACATAATTTGAATGCACCTTGTTTGTTGGGATATGATATTTACCCAGCATTGATTTTATGCTGAGCAATACCAGAAACTATATTTTATTCTCCTGATTTTTTTATGATTTGTTATGAGCCATTGACTTATTTGATAGTAAATAGCAAATAATATATAAACATGATAAATAACAAAATATATCCTTATATATTATATTGAGAAATACAAATTTCAAATTAGCATACATTTCTTTATAATTTTCAAGAAACAGTTCATATTGTACATACCAAATATTTATTAAGGACTGGAAAAAATCAGAAATAAAGTTATTGTCATTAAGCACGTCTCACCAGCAACTGCTATTTTTTCTAAATGACACCAGGTTTACTTTTGTCATCAGTTTCTATGGGCACACAACCCCCCTCCTATAAATGGGGGTGTCCAAATTATAACAGTAAACATTTTGAAGTTTAAAGGCGGGGTGGGGCACAGGGGAGGGGTTTTGGTAACGACTATGTCCGATAATCAGTGAAGTACACTGGTATTATTAGAAAGAAGCCTCTTCGGGCTCCGCCCTCAGAGGCTTCTTTCTAATAATACCGTGTTCTTCACTGATTATCTAATACTTATTGACCTCTCCACTGGCGTGGCATTGGGACAGGAACAAATTAGGCAGACTTGACGTTACACCAGTGATTTTTTCCCAACTGCGAAGCTCACTGTGTTTGCGTGCGCCGCGGTCAAATCATGTGACACGCTTCTTGCTCTTGATTGGCCAATTACCTCGTCGTAATAACATCCAGTTCAGTGGCAGACAGTCGTGGGTCATCCGGGAATTCACACTGGCAATTTTGCTGAAAAAATAGGCATGTCACAGTCACTGCGAAACGGCATCGATCGCTCTGTGTGATTTCGCTCAAAGCATTCAAATTGCTTCCTCAGTGCGCGAACTGAGAAAGCTGGGAGAAGTGAGACAAGTGATGGACGGTGGCCAGCAGGGGCAAAAGGGGAATGGAAAGGGGAATGGTAAACATTCTCGTGTCGTCTGCTTCTCCAATAACGTCTGCTTTAGGAGAACAGTATAGTGCCATTAACATGCTCAACACAAGATGTTGAAATAATGCTTGGGTAATTATTGGCCCAGCATCCCATACGGTGGGCCAGCATTAAACCAGCATTCGTCTTGTGCATGTTCGGGAAATTAACAAACCGTCTCCGTCTGGGAGACTGAATTCAACAAACACGAGATTTTAAATCTACTTTGGGTAAATGGTGGGACAACATATATAAAGCCAATGTCGGGTCAATCTTCTCTAATGTAAAAAAAATGAGCATAGAATTCAAAAGCACTGAAGAAGACTAAACTAGTGGTATATCGCCATGTGAACAAAACAGTGTCCATTATACAACTCTTTATAACACAAATATATACTGTCTCAGACCGTAGAATTCGGACCACTTCGGCAAAGCCACCGATATTAATTCGCGTGTGAAAGTGTGTGATTTGGGGAATTTCCCTGCAGCACAAGATTGTCCTCCAAATGCTGTGCTGACAGCATCAACATGTGGCCCAATGCTGTGCTAACATTGAGCCATCCTTTGGGTATACAGATAGTTTGTTTGGGTTTTCTCTGTAATCTTAGAAATGTTGATAAAGATGTTGAAAAAATCAACAGTATCTTGATCAGCGAGATACACTCCTTCATATAAAATTAAATATTAAAATGACCATGTCATCCCGGGGATCCCCCTTAAAGAGACTGAAGATTATTTAGTCAAATTATTTTTAACCTTGTTTACCAAAAAACGTTAATCCGTCCGATGGTAAGTAAAAAAAGAAGTAAAACGACTGAAAGAGTTCAATATACGATTAAAATCCAATATTTATTTTCAATATTACTATAAATTGTATTATTAAATAATTATAATTGATATTGCGCTGTCATGGGAAAATATAATACACCAGCCTTTCAAATGACTGTGACAACACATGCTTGTGTCACCACACACAGAGCTAGTTGCCAGGCCTGAGGGAGTTGATTATCGTAAGTGCTAGCCCTCACACACAGTGAGGTGACTGGTGACTTTTTAGTTAATTTAATTAGCGAAGGTGAATTGCGATACGTTACCCACACCCCAGCAAACACGAAACGTTCACCCAATGTTGCCTTAATGTTGGGCCAGCGTTGTAGCCGTTGGGCCAACATTAATTCACGTACATGAAGTGCACAAAGTGAGACGACGTTCACACTGTATCATCATGATAAAGTATTTGTGTCGTAGCCTGATGTTTTTATGGATACAGAATATAGTAAAAAAGGAATCCGGCCCTGTTTCCATGTAGACCGCATTATCAGTGCGAAAAACATATCCCAGCCAACACGGGGTGTTCAGACAGCGTTGTTTTAATGTTGGTCCAGCGTCGTAGACGGTGGACCAACATCAAAACAACACTGGCTGAACATCCCGTGTTTTCTGTTTTCTGGGATCAGAATACAATACCATTAGGGGAAGGTGTCACCATGGCGGCGATATCACAATAAAAGTACACCATTTTAGCGGAGTTGGTTACTGGCAAACATTTTGATGGACTACGGTGAGTCATATTTTCCACGTGGCTCTCTCCACTATCACAAAGCCAATAATTACGGCTTTGTATCAAATTGGCACGGGGCAGCACTTATATCATTATTGGCTATTACGCGGTCTTGTCGCAGTTGGCCTGGACATGTCCCTCTCAACCCCTCACCGCACTTGTCCCCCATTATGTATCTGGGTACTGGACTGCTGAACCAGAAATTCTTTTCTCAATTAAGCCGCGAGTCAACACTTAAAACTGCCACTTGACCTGACTTGACTTGAACATTTCAGATGTGCATAAAATTGCATAAATCTGAAAAAAATGAATAATCGTCTAATACGAAAATTATTATATTTCCTTAACCCAGGAGATGGTTAACTCTTGTCCTGCTGGACTGTTTGTTACTATTTTTCTTTCATTTGAAGGGTTACAGGTCGCTAGTCCTACGGGCCATTGGTCCTACGGGCCATTGGTCCCACGGGCCATTGGTCCTACGGGCCATTGGTCCTACGGGCCATTGGACCTACGGGCTATTAGTCCTACGGCAGGGAATGATTTGACTGGTCATGGGTGGGTTGACCTAATGCTGTTTTAATGTTGTTTCGCCATCTGCGACGCATGTCCAACAATAAAACAATGCTGGCTCAGCAGATAGTGTTCACTACTTAGTGTTATGTTATCGCCCAGCAAACTCGAGACGTAGAATCAATGTTGGGTTGATGTTGGACTGCCGTTTTAAACAATTGACAAGCAGTATATATTTTTTCACCTATCCCCACCCTTGAAAAACAACCCCCAGAAGCCAGAATGTACATGTATAATGATCTAGTCAATTATTCATTATAATTATCATCCTTATGCGTAAATTATTGAAACTTAAAATCTAGAGACTTAAATGTGCTTCATGATTAGGGTTATTTATTAGTTATATTAATCCAAAACTCAAGGTCAAAGTGTGGAAACACTCAAAATAAAATTGAACAATTCATGACATATTTACTTGGCAATCATCTAAAAGCGTTAAAATTAATTTTCTATGCGACATATATTTTATTTCATCACTAATAATACACAAATAGAATCAGATCATATTTTCCTTGCGAAAAGACAATAAACTATTGTGTTTATTCTATTAAACATGTTATCAGCCACAATCTAAGTCATCATCCCAAAGGAAGGTTGATCCAACATTGTCTCAAAATACTCGTATTCACTGGAATAAACTGTTTTAGCAAATACCAGATTAAATTTACTGTTTCTAACATGATGATCAATCACAACGTCTACTATAATACACACATTATTGATTTATTATCATACGTTAGAAGTACGTCTAGTACGTTACTCATGCACAACACTGACGCTATACAAACGCTATGTCATACCTTGGATCACGCTACTACACGTTTCACACACATTGAGTACTGTTAAAGGTAAGTTGAAACGTACGCCAACGTAGACCTATGCCGACGTGTTAGGCAATTTGTTTTAAACGTTGGCATAGGCAGATACCTCATACGCTGTAGTGTGACAGTCCCATACCATACAGCGACGTGTAATGGCTATTAAGTTTTCCCTCAGTGATTATCACATTATTTTTTGTAAAAAATGGTTTGTCTCGAGTTGAAGTGATATCATTGTTGTGATAGATTAGAATATCCAGCAATCATAAGGGGTTGACCTAATGCTGTTTTAATGCCGATCCGACGCCTGCGACGCCTGTCCAACATCAAAACAACGCTGGCTCAGAATATTGTGCTCGTTCATTAGTGTTATGCATATCGAAAAGCAGGGAGCAAAAGGTCATAATTCGAGACGTTAAACCAATGTTGGCTAAATGCTGGCCCAGCGTCGAGACTTAACAATCCAGCAAACGCGACGAGGGCGTGATGATGGCCACTTAGGCCACATGCCTCCAGAGGAGCGAACATATTGTGAGCACAGGCTATCTAGTAGACACAACTATTTATCAGTGTTGGTTTAATTACAACACTAGATGACACCCGCCTCTGCTAACAAAAGTAACTTTAAAAATGGTTACAGAATATTTTAAGAATATTTATTGGGTGAACTATTTAGCTTTTTACAATGTCAATAATAAATTGTTGTTTTTCGAGTTACACACATAGCAAATTTAATGATATACATTACTACCGTAAACCGGGGCTATTTGCCACCCTATTTACATATTTTTTATCGCTGTATTAAACCTGTTTTTTGTTGGAATTAAAGTGTCATAATTGAATGTGATTGTATGAGGTATTTGCATACTTCGCATAGTTTGTATTTAGCCTTTATTAATAGGAATATTAACTAAAAATGTATGGTGGCAAAATAACCCCGGTACTGGGGCTATTTTGCCACTGGAGCTAATTTTGATCATATTTTGTGAATTAAAACCATTTGTCAGAATCCAAATAAAAATATTTTGCCATATAAATATTTTTTAATTTCAAAATAATATAATTGAGAAGCTAATCAAATGAAAATCAAATTAATTGAACAGTCTGTAGACCATTATATCATTTCATTTAATATATCACATAGATTCAGGTAAATGTACCATACAGATATAACATAAAATATTCAGTGAAAAAGTCATTATTTTGCGGGAAAGTTATTTAATTATTAAAATAAGTGTCTTAAACCAGTTATGTGAATATTTATATAGTTTTTAGGGGTCAGTGAGTCTAGTGGTCAAGACCGTTTTCATATCGGACCGAAAATGAGGCTTTGGTGGCCATTTTGAAGGGGTGGCAAAATAGCCCCGGTATGGGGTTGGAAAATAGCCCCGGCTACTTTGAAGTGCTCGAACAGGCTCAACATTTAAATTTCGTCATTTTTTTATGTGATAAGGACCCTTCAAATATCATAAAAAAAACTGCATACGTTAATAAAATAGGTAAATACCATTCCAGAGTTCAAAATTGTCAATTTTTTAAATTTATTTATTAGGCTTTATATACTCAAATATATACAATAATCGTACAAATATGCAATTGTAAATAAAATTGTGTACATCAGGATGTCGAATACAGGTGACCAGCACCCTAACTAAGTTCGACATCCAGTATTATTATACATGGTAATTACATTTAAAATTACACTTAAAAGTAAATATAAATATATTATACATATTTTTTGTTTCCCGCACTAAAACCAGAGATAAAATAACTACATATTAGTATAAAAGTAGCAAAAAAACCCTCTGGAAAGCGTAGAAACTTATAAAACAACAACAAGTGGAGCAATTTTTAAAAGCATGCAACATTATAACAATATCATTATTTTAGTTTTATAAGGTCTTCACAATTTCAACGTTGTAGATATTTGCTTGACTGCGGAGCAAGTTAGTAGAAGGTGACCAGGGTGTCCTGAGCCACCACACAAGTTTAGTTCATTATGCGCTCGAGCCAAATACCATATAATATCATGATAATACAATAAAACTATACTATATTAAGAGTATTTTTAAAGACGATAATAAAACAATGTGGTATTAAATAGAGCCCTCGACACAAACATAACATTAGTCCCTTTAGAATAAAAGTACTTTGTTTAGTCTAAATTGCATCTGCTGGCGTCAGCTCGCATAGCCGTCGTTCGGCTGAAGAAATCCATCTATGCTGTACTATTCTTAGCTGGACTGGTGGCTCTCACCTGCCAACATATGAGTATCGACACATGAGAAGCCATGTATATTGAATTATTGTCTTACGGGCACAGTGGAACTTTTTCTAACAGAATGTGATATTGAAACATGTCGATTATGATGATTCGAATATCACACGCACGCCTGACATCCACAGTTGCTTGTCCAAGTACATACGTTATCACAGTTGAAACTGTCCTAGAACTTTATATAATAAAAAACTATTCAATTGACGTACAAAGCTTGTCATTGTTTGCTCCTGGTGCAAGTCCTTCGGTAAACTATTCCAAATGCTAACTACGCGATTAGAATAGAAATGTTTAAACGTCTTAGTTCTGACTTGTCTCGGATAAAAGAGTGATCCGTTCTGACTTGACCGTAGTCTTCTGTCAGGTTCGTAGTATCTCAATAATTCTGCAACACTATTAGAAAAATCAGACACAAATAGTGATTGAAAAAGAAGTTTGATGTCCATCATTTCTCTGCGAAAAGACAATGGTAAGATATGTAAAAAATGAAATGAAATGAATCGGGCTTTAGGCCACCTTTGTGCACATATAGGCTAAACTGGGCCAGGAGAACCTCCTGAGGATGGTGAGATGATTGAGATGACACTGTCCTCCAGACACAGGATTCGAAATTCGAGCCCTGGCGGTCTGAGGCCGAGCACGCTACCTCTCGGTCACGGAGGCTCCCCACAATACTGACTTTCACACGTGGATGGCGAAGAAACATTTTTGTTTCTTTCAAACCGCCAAGACCGGGAACCGAACCCCGATCTCTGGCGTGAAAGGCAGCGGTGCTAACCACTACCCTAGGGCCCCCGCCCGGTAAGATATGTAAGAGCTCACAGCGTTCGTTATAATCAATAGTTGGATAATGAAGGGCACATCTGGTGAAATTTCTCTGAATTTGTTCAATAGACTCTATTTGAATTTTGGTGAACGGAGACCAGACTGTAGCAGAATATTCAATAATGGGCTGTATTAAAGCTTTATAAAGTTTAATGGATGGGGCTCTGTAACCTAGTGAGCGTCTAATCATATCATTGACTTTGTTACATTTGTTGATTACATTAGAAACATGATTGTTGAATACTAAACCCTTGTCAACTGTGACCCCCAGGTCATCATAGCATGATATATTTTCTAATACAGTTCCGTTAAGATGATATTTAAATACAATAGGAGTAACATTTCTTGTAAATGAAAGTACTTTACACTTAAGCTCATTAAAATTCAACTTCCAAACTTGACTCCATTCGTGAAGGCTATTTAAATCACGCTGCAGTCGCTCACAATCTTCAATGTTATTAATTATCCGGAAACATTTTGCATCATTTGCGAACAAAGATAATATTGAATGTTCTGTACAATCGGGCATGTCATTTATGAAGAGTAAAAACAATAATGGACCAAGTATTGATCCCTGTGGTACACCAGATGTAACAGGCACCCACTCAGATGTGGAACCATCAAGCACCACTCTTTGGGACCGGTCTTTTAAGTAATCGGTGATACAAAGTAATAATTTACCAGAAAATCCAAGTTTTTGTAATTTATTAATAAGCAAGTTGTGATTAACCGAGTCAAATGCTTTTGAAAAATACAAAAATATCATATCAGCTTGTTTACCCTCATCTAAGTGCTTATCAACTGTATCATAAACGGATAGCAGTTGTGTGGTACACGATTTGCCGGTCATAAAGCCATGTTGGTGAGTATTAAATAGCGGTTCAACAATATTATAAACACTATTGTAAATATATATCTCCATAACCTTAGATACTATGCATAAAAGTGAGATTGGTCTGTAGTTTGAAACTTGTGATTTGTTTCCCTTCTTGTGAACTGGTACAACATTTGCTTGTTTCCACTGGGTTGGTATGTGCATGACCAGAGGCAAAACTCTTTTTTAAAAGCAGGGTTAATGATGGAGCTGGAACGTTTGCACATTCTTTGAGAATACATGACGAAAGGTTATCTGGACCATATGCTTTGTTAGCATCTAATCCGGATAATATGTTTTGAACTTCCAAATAATGAAACTCGATAGATGATAAATTTATTTCCGCGGGTCTCACATTGTCTGCGTTGCAGCGACTTGGAGACTGATCTTTTGCAAAAACAGATTGAAAATAATTGTTAAATAAATTTGCTTTGGCTGCAGGTTCAGTATACTCTGAATCACCATCGGTTAGAGTATCAGGAATTGCTTTAGATTGAGTTTAATCATGAAAAAAATCTTCTACAAAAGTTTGATATTTATGCTTCATTCTCTTTTTAAGTTGTTTTCGTAACTTTTGGAACTTGTTCCAGTCACTACATTTGGCAGAGCGCTTAGCTCGACGCCATGCTGTCATTTTGATGTGATTAGGGTGACGTATTTCGCTGTCAACCCACGGGTGTGAACGGTTTGGCTTCACCTTGACGTGGGGGATCAGAGGTGTTGTGATTCTCACCACACTTGTAACATTTACGGCTGGCGTGAGATTGATTCATGTTGCGTCTCTCCTGATTCTGTGAATTTGATGTAAAGGGTTGACGTTTGAATGATTCACTGCCCGTCTGACGCATGACCTTCCTGTTGGAGTTGGCAGGAATACGAGAGCCATGGTCAGGCTGTGTGTCACCTGTTTCTCCTTTCTCTGTATATTCTGGCTAGCTGAACGTGACGTAACACAGCGAGCGTGCTTATCAACGCCCAGGCTCTTAGCCTGGCGTTCTGTCCCCGTCAGGTTAAGATGTACACCATCAGGGGGTAAGAGACAGTCATTGATGCTGCCATCGAGGGTTTTGAATGAGTTGTCATTGTTTATGAATATACACCCCCTCTCGCCTGCAAGTACAGCAAGACCAGAATTAAACGAGTCAATGCGCTTCTGTGTCTTCACATGGCACACACTGCTGATTTTCACGGTACCCTCGCCACCAGTAAGGTCCATGGCTGTATCCACCAGTTCTTTGTATTGTTCCAATAGAACATCTACTTTCACTTTAGACGAGCAGTCGTTCCCACCAATAACCAGACTGACTTCTTTGAATTTCTTGTAGCTTGACATTCTTCAGTTATGTCCAAAATGGAGCCTCCAAATGTAGATGTTATGTCAATGTCTTTGTTTTTGGCTGCTTCAATGTCACGAATGATGGAGCTACTCAATAAAAAAATATCTTTGATGGGCGTTACATGGGAACGTTTTGCCTGCGTAGCTGGTGAGGAGTTTATAGACTCACGTCTTTTATCTAGTCTCTGCTTCAGTGTTTCACATTGTGCAGTTTTTGCAGCCAGTAGCCTAACCAGATCTAAATTAGATTGTTCAAGTTTCTTAATGTTCCCCAACTTAGCTAATTGTTTGATCACCCCTTCTTGTAAGTGGCTTAGTGCTGCCATCTTTTTTACTGATGTCATTTAGCATAGTGTGGCAGCTAGTTACCATAGCGGTCTGCTGACGACAGCGAGGACAGGGCCACACACCAATAGTGTCCCTGGTTTTGAGTCTGACGCAGTCAAAATGATGCCACATTCCACAGTGCGAACATTGGAGCATCTCAGCATTCTCTTTGCGGTTGTGACAGCAGTCGTTCTCTAGGCAGTACGCATCATCTGATTGCCCTATTGCTGGTCGTTTTACCTTGATTTTCTTCAGTTTTCCCAATGGTTCTGTTTTTTGTCTTGCCCCACACACCATTGTCTGACGCGATGGTGTATTTTTAACTGATGTAGGCCTAGCTGAAAGTTGGCTCTCTGGTACAGTTTCAACAAAAATCTCAAATTTTCCAGGCACTGAATCGACGACGGCATCACATTTGCTGGTGTTTCGACACTTTCTCAGAGGTCTCTTCCTGGCAGTGGTTGACATAGTACGTCGCTTACTGCTGGCAGATTTTGTACTGGCACGTGGACCTCTGTGCTTAACAGTAGCTTTATTTTTGTGAGGAGAAGGCTCCACAATCTGGGATTCTTTTAGAATGCTGACATCCTCGTCTTCGTCAGGCTCTTCAGCCAAACAGTTCAACTGTGATGATACCTGTGCCAGTGTGTTGTCACTGATGGAGTTGTGCTACCAGGTAGTCTGTGACGATGGTACGTGGTTGGTTGAGCTGGATGACAGCAGTTCATCAAGTGAACTCTCACTCCCACTTTTACGCAGTAGAGTTCTCCTTGACGACCTCTGCAGTCTCTGTTTGATGGCATTGATAGGACTCGCAAATGGGCTAGATTAACGGCTCCTAACTGACGGTTTTGACATATCACACAGGAGATTATCCTTGGCTGCGGTAAATAGATGTTGCGAAAGATTTTGACATTCGATATCTATTGATGACGTCGGCACAGAGTGGCGTACAAGATCTGTCATCTCCCGAATGAGTTCACTTGTGTAGCTGTCAGGCGTTATTTTCTGCAGCTGGTCAGGGGTGAGGTCTGTAATGGATTCCATGTAGGTGTCATAAAGGTGACTGGCGACCACTGTGAGCTGTGTCTCAATGGAGCGTGACATACTCCTTTTTGACGGGGTCATCAACGCTTCAGCCATGTTGCGTCTGGGGTCGTTCTACTTGCCACTGTGTTGAGCACACCTCTATACAAAACCGATCGAGTTGACAGGTAGCCTGAAACAGCACGAAAGCGGCGCCGTGAGTGAGCGATGATACAAGAAAATAGAAACGTGAAATATAAAAATTAATATTTACGAATGAATTCGTCACTTATCTGTATTGATCAATGATTCAGCAGAAGCAGACAACTTCGCGAGATGACGTAGGCGATCTGGGCAATGCCACATCTGTGTAAATCTTGATAAATAAAGCAAAAGGCGTGAACAAATTCAAAACGTGTCAGTCTAGCTCAGAGGGGTTAACACATTTGAATTTAGAAAAAAAACGCGTAAAAAATGACACTTCGGTAAAATATTTTTTTTCTGGTGTTGAAATATTATACAAAAATTGTAAATAGACATTAGGATGTTCCCTACAAAATAGGCCCGGGGGTGGCAAAATAGCCAAATTTACGGTAGTAATAAAGCGGACACAACATTATGTTGTTCACAACAACCTCGTTTATATTAGTCACATTGTAGCTAGGCTCTATTTATTATATAAATGTTCTCAATAAGTAAAACAATTTAGTTTATTTTACAAAATTGTTGTCATGGCTATTAGCAACGACGTTTTATTGTGAAAACTCGCGAGGTAATATGGCATGTAAGACCTGTAAGTTATTTTTACCTTCCCCGCATATGATCACATATGTCCTGTAAATGAACAAGTATAATTTTGCCTTTAAATCAAATATGATTTTGACGTTACACTTTAAATGATTGAGAAATAAACATATTCGATTGACACGACTTTGCATTAGATTTTCCATACTCGAAAATGGTCAGAAGTTATGAAAAGACTAAAAATGGCGGCGTTTCCATTCTTGGTCAGATATAGGGCTATTGAACAATGTCTGATATGTTCATGAAGAAATGGTACATTTTTCTCAATGTTGGTGTTTGCGGGATTAAGGTATATTGTTGTCTTTACAAAATAATTTATAATATGTAATTTACATTTTTCCAAATCCACTAAATATATATAGGCCCCTATAACAAGCTAGCCAGGTGAAATTAGAGTTGTTTCAAAAGCTGGCTTACCAGATAAAATTAGTTGTCACAAGCAGGAGGACCAATGGCCCGTAGGACCAATGGTCCGTAGGGCCAATGGCCCGTAGGGCCAATGGTCTAAACGTAGGACCAATGGCCCGTAGGACCAATGACCCGTAGGACCAATGACCCGTAGGACTAGAGAGCCGTTTTCGAGCCCCCATTTAACGCAAATTCCAGCTTCAAATGCTTCACAAAGTATCTTTCGAATCGAATTATATGATGAACTGAGCATATAAAAATCACAACTGTTTTATGATTTTCAGTGGCAGTTTGCTTAACAACGCATAATCTTACGGTGCCAATAACAGCAGAGTTAATCCTGGCATTATGTCGCCTACCATGCACACCATGCACGCTGGGGATTTATTCTCGTCGCATATTACGGCTGCTGTGGTCGCCACAGGGGCTATCAAGCTTAATACACTTTGAATGACTGGAGACAGCTCCTGTGGCACTAAATCCTGCTCAGTCGTCTATGTAGAGTAAAGTCCATGTAATATGTCTCACTAGCTTCAGCCCGTGATCGCACATGGGTCCCTAGCTGTGATGTGTATGGATCCCCTCCCCTGGTATGTTAGACTCGATCCCGTGCAAAACACATGCGTCGCATTAACTAGTTACAAAGTGGAAGACAACTGAGTATTAATATATCAGATGCTTTAATGGATAGAGCGTTCACAGAAAAGGCGAGACACTGACTCAATATCGCGTTGATATTGAGCCAGCATTCTAGACGGTGGTTCAACCAGAGAATAATATCTGGTTCAACATCAACCTGGTACTGGGTAATGTATTTGTTGGAATTGTGCTGATGTTGCCTGCAATGGCTTTTAAATTTCTGGAGCACTGATATCGACTATATAATTTATTATCTGCTTATATATACAGGTGTATATGTGTAAATGTCTCCACTTATAATGCCATACGGTGTGACTTTATTTTACAAGTTCGGGAAAATTTTCCTGTCACCTAATGATGCGGTACACTACATTAAGCAGCAAATTGCTGAGAACTATAGGTCTTACTGAATTTCTCTAAGACTTATATCGTCTGATAATGGCCTGATTTGGGCTTTGTCTTGTTCGATACCGTGGTAATTAATATTTTACAGATTTGTTTCTTTTCAGTGACTGACAGGGATGCGAGCCTGCAGACAAACTTATTACACAAAAAAACCCTTAAAACGCAGTCAGTTGGAATAACCATTTCTTTTCGAGTGATTATCTTTTTTCATATGTTTGTATTCACTTCATAGTACAAATTAAATGCCTTTAACAAGTTTGTTTAATCAGATATTCCCCTCCCATACACTATTTGTGATAGTGATATGAAGTCGTATAATAATTTGACTGGATTTAAAAAATGGTACCCGTCACGCCCAAATCGTAGATGTTGGTATCTCTGTTCGCAAAAGATTCCCATAGCTAACACGATACATTGAACCAATACTGTTTTAATGTTGGGCCGACGTCGACGAAGGTGGCGGTATAACAGGGCGTCGTTAAAGTGTGCAAAGGTTCTGGGTTCAAATTCCGGTCGGATCCGATATTTGTCATCGAGGTTATGCATATACAGTGCTCAAAACTGTTCAAAGGCCTGGAGTGTACAGTGCTGTCTATGGTGATGTGCACTATGAAGAACCGTTGAAGACATAGTCGGAATTTTGTCTGATCCATTAGAAAACAAATCCGGTGTTCCCCAAGGCTCTGTCCTGCGACCTTTGTTTTTCATTTTATTTATAAATGACATATTTTTAAATCCAGCATTGGAAAACATGTCCCTATTTGCCGATGACGCTACAGATCATCATACGAGCAAAAATATTCAGAATATTTCTTCTAAATTACAAATAAAGGCGACCTCGGTTAACCAGTGGTGTGAAATTAACAGAATGAAAATGAGCATAGAAAAGACAAAAATAATGCTAATTGGATCCAGGCAAAAATTAAACCGAATAAGTGAATCAGAAAAATACAATAAATTGTTTATTGATAATAACCCAATTTAGCAAATAAGCAATACCAAACTATTTGGCATTCACATAGATAGTTCCTTGACATGGGATGTCCAGGTATCGCATGTAAACAAAAATAGTGATATATAAATTATTCCTCCTGAGGAGTATTCGGCATTTTCTACCTAAAGATACTCGGATTTTATTTTATAACTTTTACATAAAGCCATACTTGGAGTAATGTTGCAGTATATGGGGTAATTGTTCAAAAGAAAATATAAATATAATTGTAAAACTTCAAAAAAGGGCTGCAAGATTAATTTTAGATGCCGACTTTTTCCCACCAAGCGCTAATTTATTTAAAGAATTGATATTGTTAAATAACACCAAGTTAGCTCAGTTTACAAGTGCATTCACAAAATTTCTCCTGAATATTTACATGACATGTTTAGCATCAAACTAGATTCAAAGCGTTCTAATTTAAGGTCTTCAAACAAAGGTCGCTTAGATGTTCCGAAAAAACACAACAGGAGTTTATCTTTTAATGGCCCTAAATTGTGGAATAACCTGGACAGCGAAACAAGACAAGCAATTTCTCTTTCTGTTTTTCAGTTAAAAGTATTTAATTTTTTAGCTGGCCTTAATTGTGATAAACTTACTGAATAGATTGATGTATCAAAGAGTTATATTATATGTGCATGCTTATATGTATTTATACTATGTATATTATTTACCTTCTTTATATTGCTCATATTTGTAATAATCTATTTTATTGCTAATCTATGCTTGTATGATATGTTATTTTGAACATTATGTACCATTTTGAAGAGGGCCTCATGGCAGATGAGCGAAAGCTCAATGAGCAACCCTCTATAAATAAAGATTATTATTATTATTATTATTATTATTATTATTATTCGATAAGAGTAGGGGTTTTTTCTTCCGCGATATTGCCATTAATCTGCAGAAAGCGATGTAAAGCAATATTCACCATCTCACTAATTAATGTGTGTCTTTTGTTCCAGGATTAGTCGGATTTCAGCCAAGATCGCAACAATAATTATGTTCAGTACTCCCACAGGAGTCAATTATAGTCTGTGACTGTGCATTTCAGTATGGACAACACACGCTAAAGACGTGGAAAGTCATTATTATCTGACAAACAAATCCGAACATAATTCAATTTCACGTTGATGCACATAATCCACAATTCTTATGACAGCAGCGATCGTCATCTGGTGCTGATACCACTTAGAAGCAATCCCAAGATGGTGACCCAATGCCTGTGTAATGCTGGTCCACCGTCTACGACACTGGCCCAGTGTAAAACCAGCACTGGTTCAATGTTTCATATTTGTTGGAGAGTCGTTATTATCCGAGAAACAAATCTGACCATTATTCAATTTCACGTTGATGCACATATTCTGCAATTCTTATGACCACAGCGATCGTCATGTTGTGCTGTGGATAATATCCCAACAGACATGTGATATTTGTCCAATGTCGGTTGCGTATTGCACCAGCGTTGTAGACGGTGGCCCAGCAGTCAACCAACAGTGGGTTATATCCGTGTTTACACAGGATACCACTTAGCAGCAACCAAGAGATGTCAACCTAATACTTGTGTAATGTTGGCCCACCGTCGACGACGATCGCCCAACGTTAACGTTAATCTAGTATTGTGTCATTGCATCTTATTTACTGGGTTGGCAGCATACGCTAGTATAACATTGGGCCAGCGTTATTACGTTGACGTCTTCTGTCGGCCTATAATGGCTGCAGAGAGACAATAGGAGTATATATCCCAGGAAACACGAGACATTCACCCAATGTCGATTCAATGTTGGCCCATCGTCTGCGACGCTGGCCCAACATTGAATTGACCTTGGGTGAACGTCTCGTGTTTGCTGATGACAGATTGTACGGTTTCAGCTCGGATAAATCCTATTGAGATCATATTGATCTTCCACCTGACGGAATACAGTGGTTGATCCATAACAGGGGGGGGGGGGGGGTGAAAAAACGACCACAATTGCCAAGACACTAGTAAAAATGTACTTCTCAAATGAGAAGACTAAAAAATAATTGTTTGACACTTAAATTTGGAGAATCGCCTTTTCATGTTTCTGGATGCGCCCTTAAGTACACTAACGACATCCTAACTACACAAAACTATACACTCTACTCCAATTGTCACATATTTAACATACTTAATATACAGTTACTTAATATCCCTATAGGCATAACTACTATACTATATATATGATAATAATGGTTAATATGAGAGGATAATATTTATTGTGAATCAATTAAAAACAAAAATTGTGCATGTATGTAGCAGCATAAGTATGACAAATTAATAAAGTGGAAACTATATTTTTAATGACGTAATAGTCTATTACTTATCAAACTTTTGGAATTCCTTGCGAAAAAAATCAATTAATATTTTTTTCTATCAAATGTAATATTTGAGCTTTGTGAAACAATACATCTTCTTTAAATTCACAGCGCCCTGCATAAAGGTCCGCAGAGATCTGTAATGTTTTGAATTCCACGATTTCACAGTCATTATGTCATAAAGCGGAGCTCCCGAAGAGGTGCAACTTGGTACTGGTGATACCCTCATGGCGGGGATGACGACTTCCCATCATCCCCAAATCGTTATCCGACGTGGCGCCTGGGACGACTTGACCCCTCACATTGGCAACCAGAGGGGTGTACTGCCGTGCAAGGCCAAAATGCAGTACCTACTTACTTTACAAGTGAGCAAATACTGCATTGTGCATTTACAGAGCTGTGTAGTGATAGGGGAATTACCCTGCACAGCACAATGCCAGAAGACATTGTAGATTCATTGGGCCGACACCCTAGAAGTTGGCCTAAAGCTGCACCCCCGTTTATAACTTCTAAACCGGACACGGCCATGAACAGAGCTGAACAGGCAGTATCATCCATCTCGTTTTTGGTGTATTATATTTGGCGGGCACTATGACAAGGTCGCCCTCGGTTCATCTCGGTTTCGGGAGCTGCATGCATCTTGGACAACTCGTCCAGAAAACACGAGAAGATCATCCAATGCTGGTTTGATGTTGGCCCAGCGTCTACGACGCTGGCCCAACGTCAAGCCAACACTGGATGAAGGTTCCGTGTTTGTTGGTGCTCGGTTTTGGGGTTATCCATCACCCCTTCTTATCTACACAGATTGCATACAGCCATGGCTTAGAAACTGCCTCCGCAGATGGTATCTCTGGATTGGTCATAAGGGGAGACCTCGTATCCCGGAAAACAAGAGACATTAAACCGATGCTGGTTTAATGTCGGGCCAGCGTCGCAGACGCTGGGCCGTCATTGAACCAGCATTGGTTCAATGTCCCTGGATAACGCTGATAACAGACTGCCGATTATCGTCAATCACGTCTACGTGGCCGGCTCACTTTAGCAGGAATCGATCAGGTAGCCGGCAGATGAGCACTGACTTATCAATGCGGGGTTATAACCTCGGGGAAATTGGGATCATGATGTGCTGGCACGTATGACATACCTCATTTCCCTCTGATGCCATGACCTCCAGTACTGCTGGCCCTGCACCTGCTCAAATACCACAGATAAATACATGGCTCAATGTCAGACAAACCTCTTGTTTTTTACATGAGGCTTCTCTTCATTGTTCTGTATTTGTTTTAACAAGAACAAAACGGTAACTTAACAGCTGAACACTACATTCAGTAGTATCATCCGGAGAACCTGTATAATCCTTAATTTAGTATTTTCTACAGCTCAGTAAATACACTATATGAGTACAGTTATAATAATGGATGACAATATCTTAAAGTCATATGACAGAGTTGATTATGTGCGTGAGTGATTTCAGAATTCCAAACTGATTAGACTGAAGTAGTACTGATAAAGCAATCAGTAGTACTAATATATCCCGACAATGCTAATTTCTATCGTAACTGCGCATTGTACCTCCGTCATTTGTTGTCAGGCACATATACAGCCCATTGACGCCATCCTATCAGTGACCATTCCACTCCACTGCCTTCCTGGTTGATTAGTTGCCCAATATATCAATGGTGCTGTTTAAATTGAATAAAGGTTGCTGGCACTGAAAATAGACTAGGATTGCAGCATAATGACCCACTCAACTGTGATTTATAGCCCACTATAATATGGTGCAGCAAACTCTGGCGTCTGGTTTTACTATTTGGTGATTATGCATCCCAGAAAGCAGGAATTGTTAACCAATGCTGACTTAGCTTGGCCTGGCGTCTGCGCCTCCGGCCCAACATTAAACCAATATTGTTCAATGTTTCGTGTTTCATGGGTATTGCTCATTTGTATCTCGTATAATACTTAATTATTATTGGCAATCCTGTTAGGCTTGTTTTCTTCTTTCAGGTTTGTCAGTGGATTATATTGGTTATTTGTACCACTTATTACGTTTTATTGCTGCTGGCAATTAATCTTCCTGCTAAGCCTAATAAACTAATTGATTGTTTTTTCAGGTTTGCCAGTGTCTCCTGTATCATCATCACTATCAACAACAACAGCAACAGCAACATCAACAACACCCACATCCGTCAGCACATCTTTACATCACACGTATCCACACCCTCCATCGTTACCATTACAACAGCAGCAGCAACAGTCAGACACAAGCAATAACGCATTGCCAAATCCTGCCAGCTTCTTTAGTAAATCTGTCCCCGAGAACTTGACTCTCATTAGTGATGTATCTGCTCACAAACTACTGGGATCTCACGTAACATCTGCGTCTGTAAACCCTAGAGGATCAGATGGGGAGCTGAATGTGCTCTCCAAACACCTCAGTGACAGTATAGCCCCGGTCAGTGTGACACAGAAAGTGAATAGTACCCATCAGTGGCCTCAACTGATCTCAGCTGAATTGACAAATACCTCAGGAGTCCATGTCGTGCCAGTCTACAGCAGCCAGTCTGATGATCAGCTCACACAGCCTAATGAGCCATCAATGCAGGGTAGCGGGGTGTCACTAAAAACACTAAAGCCAGATGAATCTAATAACCCAGCCAATCTGTCGTCATCTGAACAACAAACTGGTCAAGTAATTGCTTCTAATCCCTCCCAGTTATTACTGCCAAACAAAACCACGAACACATTTATTGTGCAATTGAACAGATCGTCCACAGAATACGTGCAAATTTTATCAGAAAAACAGGGAGATGATGTGGAGAAGTTAGACATTATATCTCAGGTGCCTCCTCCCCAGTTATCTAGTACGGAGCCCTTAGTGTATGATAGAAGGGGTGATACGGAGGATAAACCTAGTCACGATATGCCCCATTATCAAAATAGTGCGGAACAAGACAAAATGAAATTAAATAGCAGCATCAATGGAAGTGGCAATTTCGATCAATCAAGACAAAGTGCAGAAGGCGCCGATATCGATGCTTCTCGTGCGAAAGAGCCGACCTCCCTGACAAGCCCTCAAGCCAATCTGACGGATGTTCAGTTGCCGGCAGCCATGCATGGGGGAGTAGTTAATAATTCAAAAGGTGTTTCTGGTCGGCGAGAAGACAATCAGACAGGGTCGCCTCCCGATGACTCTGGTGACAACCAAAGACCTCCAGGCAACTCCACCTTTACCACGGGAGGCGACATAACAAATGTAGGGAATTACACAAATGTGACGTCACAACGTCAAGTGTCAACATCCCCTAGTGCCGGGACACACGGATCATCTGTAAGCTATCCGGAAGTCAGCCAAGACTCGTTTGTCATCAGTGACGTCACATCCGTGAGTGATGAAGCTGATACTCTGACCACGATGTTAACCACTGGTGATGACATCACTGATGGAAAAGATCTCTTTGACGAGGAGGATGGTGCAGGTGAGGAAGATGAAGGAGATGATGGGGATGATGGAGATGATTTGGATGAGGACGAATCTCTGGAATATGAAGACGGGGACGATGAAGATTATGATGAATATGAAGATGAAGACGAATACTACCTGGAAGGTAATGTGACTTTAAACATGTTAAAGAATTATATGTTTTATCATTATTATTAGTACTATTATTATTCTGAGCTATATGTATTTCAATGTATCAAATGTAAGTATTTTTTTTATGAAAAATAACAATGAAAAATAAATGAATCAATCAATTAATTGCTCAATGAATCAATAGATCGATGAAATACATCATTAAATAAATAAATGATTAAATAAATAAATAAATAAATAAATAAATAAATAAATAAATAAATAAATAAATAAATAAATAAATAAATAAATAAATAAATAAATAAGTAAATAAATAAATAAATAAATAAATAAATAAATAAATAAATAAATAAATAAATAAATAAATAAATAAATAAATAAATAAATAAATAAATAAATAAATAAATAAATAAATAAATAATTAAATAAATAAATAAATAAATAAATAAATAAATAAATAAATAAATAAATAAATAAATAAATAAATAAATAAATAAATAAATAAATAAATAAATAAATAAATAAATAAATAAATAAATAAATAAATAAATCAATCAATCAATCAATTAATCAATCAATCAATCAATCAATCAATCAATCAATCAATCAATCAATCAATCAATCAATCAATCAATCAATCAAATAAGAGCTGACCTGCTGTGAGACAAAACAGATATAGACTCACAAACTACGGAGCTGATAAACCTTTGTCTCGTTCAGAGGTCACTCAGTGAAGTAACTTGATGTCATTCTGATTTTCTCTCAGATGGTGATGACGACAGTTGGTATTATGGGATAGATGACGACGAGGAGAAAAGTGTGGAGATGGAGGAGGTCGATGAACACGGTATGTCTGCTAACCAATATAGACAAGGGGCGGATCCAAAACGTAAATTCAGTTGGCCTATCGGAATTTGTCTTTTGACGGTTAAAGGGTTTATGTCGCTTCAAAAACTATGATTTTCTTAGCTTATAAACAGTGGTTCTTGATACCACTCGAAAAGTGTGAAATTCTCATTCTAGAACGATTTTTTTCAAAAAGTGAGGTCAGGACCGCCCCCCCCCCCGAAGTCCCAATGGATCCACCACTGTATTGTCCCCGACGAGCAAACAAACACGAGACGTTGAACCAATACTGGTTTAATGTTGGGCCAGCGTCAAAGACGGTGGGTCAAAATCAAACCGTTTTTGTTTAAATTCTTCTGGTATATAATATTTCCCTATATCTGGAACGATCTAAATAAACACGGTATGTCTCTAATCATTTAATAGTGAATACACGTTTTAATGCTACTTTCAAACTAATCTAATCAAACTGATAAAATATATTTTTGTCGATACTCAGTTAATCGATAAGATCGATTTAGGAGACGTTTGTTATTGATAAAGAAAAATATTTTTTCTCATTTGAAGATGGAAATGATGAACATTAGTTACAAACAATTGAACACAAGGTTTTACCAATAAAGACTCTCACAGGGAATTTCCCTATCATTATATAGATATGCCCATTGTGTCGTACACCATCTGGGAGGATCCCGATAGATTTGTTTGAATGCAACATGTCAGTATTTATGTATGTTAAGCTCCCATTTCATAGTTATGCAGACCACCTTTAGGGAATCAACTTTATATTTGGAGAGGCATAGGCCATGACCTAGAGGGTGACCAATGGGCATTTAAATTTGAATTAACCTAATAAATTGTTTTTTTTTCTAATTAACCTAATTGATTTGCTGAACGTCAGAGGGCGGACGTCAGAGGGCGGTCACGCGCCAAAATACCGCTAGAGATACCTTCCCTGTGTAGTGAAAGTAAGGATGCTTGTCAACCAATAATAACTCCCACAGGGACGGAATAACTATTCTGCCATATAAGTTTGCTCATTGACCCTATCAAGACTGAAATCACCATTGAATTCTTTATCATGTTCATCCACTACCAGCCGCGAAGTTTTGCCGCAATTCTCGATTTGTAGTCAGTGAAGATAACTTAGTGAGAGGAACATCGTGATACAATTTATTTAAATTGTTCCAATGAGCATATAAGATATATATATACTCAGCGGATGAAGACAAACTTCAAATCGTGTTTCGTCACTTTCAATAGACTTAGGCCAATTGGTCAGAAGGCCAGGTTCTCTTTTGTTTTGTGTAGATAGCACAAACAAAACTGTTAATATGTAGACCGGTTTGAGAGCCCGCCATTGTTCATCTATATGCTAAATACGTCCAATTCTCCGCGGAAATTATCGCCTGACAAGTTTTACAACAGAAATTGAAAAAACCGTATTGCATTCTAAATTTGTGCCTCTCTATTTTTCCCATATTTTTCTGTGTGTGTGAACACAAGGCTAGCTAGCTATTGTGTTGTCTTTGCAAACAGATACACTACATAATATGACTTGGATATGAAAGGATGTATTCACCACTTTGTGAAGTGGCAGATGCACCCTTTCATATTCAACGGGACGAAATATCCAACGGGACGAAATGTACCTACTGGGTCTAATGATTCAGAAAAGTCTCGGAGCATTTTTTCTGTTGCCATTAAGGGTCATTTTGAGGTCATTTAATGCAAGTACCATAATTTAATATAATGACCTTTTCTTTTTTATACATTTTGATTTACAACAGAATGCTATAAGTGGGAATATTTACTTACCAAATAGTGAGTATTTGTATATAATATTGCTCAATAGTAGCGTTGAATTTTTCATTTATTTGAAACTGAAATTGCTAACGCAGTTTCCAGCTCCAAATGAATGAAAACTAATATTATTTATGAAAAATAAACTTCCCCAAAATTAAATTATATGATTACCTGAGCATCTACATCAAGATTCAGTGGAGTTTTAGTGAAATATTATTTAGTGTGAAATTTCTTTGTAAACGTATATATATACGGTCTTAGCAACGCAAGGATTAATATCCGCTCAGATCGGTCCTCGTAATAGCCAGTTTATATGAGCTTAAGTATGAAGTGTTAATCGCGTCTAAAGCCGTGTCAAGCCCTTTTGTTTGTCCTTCGAAGAAGACATTTAGAGGAGCATAAGATTTGCTGAATAGGAATATGTTTTGATTCAAATTGTGTATATTTAGTAATTTTTACTCACTTGAAATCGTGGCTCGCGGTTCAAGTGGGTGAAAAATTTGAATTATATTACTAGGCAATTTAAGAGTTAATTGTCAGCCAGTGATTTCATTCATTTGAAGCTGGAATTACTATCATAATTTCCAGTTTCAAACGAACAATATTACTAATTATACAAATAATTTTATCAACTCAGCATCTATCACAAGCCATTTTATCAATTATAGTGGTTTGAAACTGGTTTGAAACCGTAGATGTAGGTGAAAAATTCAATTCTATACTTTGGTAGCACTTTATGGGTTAACACGTTCAGCCGAACAAACAGAAGACATTGACCCAATATGTATTTATTATTGTTTGCCCATTGTCTATTATTCTTTCTTTGGCGCACATACAGAGTGTCCAAATACATGGGATAACGACAACCGCATACATAATGGACTAACGCCGCATTAACAACGATATAATAAATAAATGACCAATATGTCAAAGATGATAATAAAACCTGCTAAGAACAACGTTTTGTGTGCGTTGGGATGGGTAGAGGGTAATTCCCAGCAAACATGATATGGCGGCATAATGTTGGGCCAGCGTCGCAGACGATGGTCCAGCATTGAAACAACATTGAGTGAATGTGTTGTGTTTGCTGATTTTGGGGTTTACCAGCGGCAGTCTTCTCATCACTCATCACAATACACAAACACCCTGAATGTATGTGACGGGCAAGGAATAGGCTCCATATGATCAATAGTGCTGAGTCTGCGGATTTATATAGATGAGCTAGCAATCTACATGTCATGAATATGCTAGTTTGTACAATCATCATGCCTGGAGACAATGGTAGATGAATGTCAATAACAGAGACTCTGAACAAATACGCCACTTATAGTTATGATGATCATGATGATGAAGGCCTTCAGCTGTGTGATGAGCGCGCAGCGCGGGGCTCTGCGAAATTAACGTCGATACACTGGTCTCAACCTGAACTCGACGAGACCGCCATTAACGTGATCGCCTATACCCTGGGCCACATTCATTTTGGTAATTCTGTAGCGCAAATTCTAAAATTAGTTTAATGGGTTTAAGAGGGATATTCTGTTGAAAAATGATTTTTACCAAATTTCATGAAAATCGGTTGATAATTGACGGAGAAATCAACGAAAAACATGCGCTACTGGTTAGTTGTGGCCTAAGGTACAGTCCCATTGAGAAGGGAGAAACAATGTTGTTTCTCTGAACACCCCACACGGGAACAGCGGGGTTCGAAACCGGGATGCATGCATGATTGGCGAGGCAGTCAGGCGCTCTAGCCATTGCGCCACGTCCCCTTCTCAGAGGTCACTGCTACTAATATGTGTTTGTGCTGGAAACCCACATTTTTTGTAGATCTCCAACGTGAAAATTGGATTGTGTTGTAGTTTATGACATAATATACGTCATCACTACATAAGAGATAATGAATCATCACATATCGGCAATAATCACCATTGGGAAAACCAGTTTTTTTCTAATTACAGTACTTACATTATTTCGTTTCTAATTTAGTCTACCCAGCTTCATGTCCAATTACGAGAAAACCTACGAGAAAACCTCCCAATACAGTTTTCTCATTATAAATTATACTTTACGAGCTTTATAATTGAAACATAGCTCAAACACTATATGACCCAAGAATAATTTCGATTATATGCGTGATATGACATATTGTAAAATTATGGTATTGAGTAGAAATTGTTACAAGCCATACAATTAAATACGTTTTTCTGACTCATTTTACATTTTGCGCAGGTCTATTTTTTTTAAATCGCCAGCTCGGCATAAAATAATTAAATCTCGGCAGCGAGGTTGACGGAGGGTTCTGATGTCCATACTCAGGTGTTGACAGACGAGGAGGAGCCACCCGTCCAACTTATAATAGCGTGTTTCGGCTGCGTGACGGTTTCACGACGCCAGCAGATGCATTTTAGGCTAATTGCAAGACGTTTATTTAGGGATGTATGTAATTGTCGATGCATATGTTAAAAGAGCTCTACCAAATACCATTTGTTTATTTTATTATTGTTCTTAGTGAAATCTTTCTGAAAAAAAGAAATGAAAAAGAATGATATTCTTATAACTTTACATTTTCTACTTGTACTTATTTTATAGATTTCTAAGCTTTCCAAAGTGTGTTTTTGCTACCATTAATCTGATTATAATAATATGTGTTTATTTTGTCTCTGGTTTTGATGCAGGAATCATATCTTATGTATATTATATTTTACACTTTTTGTACTTTTTGTACGTTCTGTATTAGATACTATTATAATGATATAATATTTATGTTTTTTGTATCTGTAGGCCTATTAAATATATGTATTGGTCAAAAGCCGAGTAGAGTAAAATAAGATAAGGTAGTTTTCCTTAATATTGAAATGAGAATTGCGGTAGCACTTCACAAATGTAAGGGAAAGCTAATTTGAAGGAACACGCGTAAAAATAGTATGATATATTACTGTGTGTTTACATGGTAAGAAAAATCAATGTATTGGGATTAAAGGGTTAAATTGGCTGATCTGTAGAACTGTACCCATTCAAGGGCGGGGGCCCTAGGGTAGTGTTTATCACCGCTGCCCTTCACGCCAGAGTTCGGGGTTCGGTTCCTTGTCACGGCGGTTTGAAAGAAACAAAAATGTTTCTTCACCACCCACGTGTGAAAGTCAGTATTGTGGGGAGCCTCCGTGACAGAGAGGTAGCGTGCTCGGCCTCAGACCGCCAGGGCTCGAATTTAGAATCCTGTGTCTGGAGGACAGTGTCATCTCAATCATCTCACCATCCCCAGGAGGTTCTCCTGGCCCAGTTTAGCCTATATGTGCACAAAGGTGGCCTAAAGCCCGATTCATTTCATTTTGTATCCATTCAAAATGTCCAAGTAGCTAAAATAAAAAAAGACTGCTCAATAATAACCTTTTTCAACTGAACACAGTCCCCAGCATCACGCTGGTTCGAGAAGATATGTCGGTGATATTAAAGCGAAGAGTTTAATAGTAATATTTCGTTAAATAATTGTACGGTGTTTAGTTGAAGTCTCGATAGATGTGTAATATCACCAATGTGCACGACCACTTATACATCAACTAGTAATTTTGGTTTAATGTTGGGGCAATGTGTCCGATGCAGAAACAATGGCAAAACATAGTTTCTTCCGCGCAGGTTGTTAGTGTTGTAGGCCTAATCCGATACACGTATGGTAAGCTTTTATAAGCAAAGAGCAAATATGTGACTGAAGTTTTGTTCGAATATAATCATGTTTGCAGGGTGACTGAGCCCTCCTAAAATGATCGTCAGCGCACACAACATAATGGTGTGAGAGGATCAAACATGTATCCCATAATAGGCTTGTGGCGAATCTCCCACATAGAACATGACAGAAAATTGATGATAGCATCACCTCATTTATGTGGCGATTTATCACTCCATAGTAGGCATATGATAGGCTAACCTTGAAATCAGTGCAGCAAATTCAATAAAAAGGAGAACTAAATTTTGAATTATTGTCTCATAAAAGTGGTGAATTTTTACTGACTTTGGAATTTATGGTAACGATTGACGAGGTTTCAAGATTTGCCTCCAGCAGATCTGGAAACGTCGTCAATCTTTTTACAATAAGTTCCATGGTGAATACAAGTTCACCACTCTCAATATAAATATTGTAATGACATTTTCTCTACAATAAACTGGAATGCTGCATTACCTTCAACGCGGATATAATTCCAAGCATCTATGTGGGACAAAGCTACTTTTTAACATCTTGCTCTATGATCTTATCATTCTGCGTGCAAATTCAAAAAGTTGTAATTACTTCCTTTTCAAGTATTAAATTAATATATTATCTCCCGCCGTCACCGTACATGTATGTGAGACGGAGGGAGCTATGGATTCCGCCTCAGTTTTTTTCTTTTGCCTATAACTTTGTAAGAAAATAAGCTAGGATAACAATTTTTGGTATGTGGGTTACTTCCAGGTGGATAATGGACAGGTTAAAATATATTTAATCTGAATTCAATACGCAAGGTCGCAGAGGAGAAATGATGATGTTACGGCGTTGGGCCGTTGGGCCGTTGAGCCGTCCGTGAACATTTCGCTCCCCGGAACATATTTCTGAAAGTACTTGTCCGATTGTCTTCAAATTTTACACGCAACACCTCTAGGGGGTCTAGTTGTGCCTTTCGACCTACTTTTGGTTCCGAACTATGACCTATTTAGACGTTTTGACGCACACTTCGTTTCCGGAGCAGATCTCGAAAAGTACTGGGCCGATTACATTTATATTGCACATACATGTTCTCTAAGGTCCCTAGTTTTACCTTTTCAGGTTTTTGGACCTTGAACTTTAAGTTGACTCAGCACTTTGACCTAATTTATGACATCGGTAAATCTGACTCAAATATTTTGCGGAATATCATAAAAACCGCTCAATAGTTACACCATTACTATAAAACAAATTGTAAGGTTTCAGGAGAGGATGCATCTTGAACAATTTCAAGTCGATAAAATTAAAAATGACCGCCTATCGGCCATTATTCACCTCGACAGGCCTCATATTTCGTAATATTTTAATAGGTTTATGTAGGCATACACAAATATATATAATAATAATATTATTATATAATTCAATTTCAAATACAAATTCGGATGTCAAATGCAGGTGATCAGCGCCCTTACTGCATGCGCTTTGTGGGCAGTATTTTTTGTATAGATTATATGATAATTACACTTTACGATATATAGACTAGGCCTACATGATGCGTGTTAAAACCAGAGATGAAAAAACGCTATTCTGGGCCTATTACAAATACAGTGCAACCTGTACATACCGGACCCTGTACAAACCGGAAGCCTGTCTATATCGTAACAATTATTTGGTCCCGAATTGATTACACTAAAAACAGTACTAATTAACCCTCTCCAAACCGGAACCTGTCTACTCCGAATACCGGACTCATTATTTTCCCCAATTGCATAAATTGTATTGTATTTCACCTGTCCAAACCGGAATCAATTTATTTTTTATAAATCGCATGCGGTGCACTAAGGGTTAAACTAGGGGCGACAAGGTGACGCAATGTTCATCCTGCTTGCTATCTGGTTATGCAATGAGGAAGGTCGAAGTTAGTGCTTGTAACACCTTCTTCGTGTTAGAGGAACACATAATAGCACCTTTACTTTAAGATTGGTAAGATATTTTAACAACATACCGGTAATAGATTGAAACAATAATTGGTTAGTAAAATATTGTAACAAAAATCTTTGACTAATAAATTATTAAAAGGTTATATCAGTTCATAAACATATCAGTGCATTAAACAATAATTCTCACATACATTAGACTGTGTTTTGCGATACATTTATTCTGTTTGTAAATATTTAATATAAATAACTAACTAACGGTAGGTAAAATATAGAAACATTTGATTTATTCTTTCATCGCTCGATTATTCTTATATTAATTTTCACTCTTAGTCAAGGCATTAATTGTATTAAATGACATAATTATACAGTATCGGAGCATTTAGTCCAGCGTCATACATGCCAGAAATATATAAAAGTTACCAAGCAAACGAGCGTTGTCGACATGAAACATTTAAAAAAATAAAACTGCTGCAATATGATTAACTCTGTGGGAAAAGCACAACTTCTCTACTACCGCTTTGATATTTAAACGGGCTGATGTTGTTGTTAACAAATATGCTCTGTGTAAAATGTTAAATGTGTGACGGACGATTACAAGAATGTAATGTTATTTTAGACTAGGCGCTAAAAAAACAAAGTGTATAACATGAAAAATGCGCTCCGTGTGTGAAATATGTGAGACACAATTAATTTTAATATAATTTTTTTTTTTAATTGTGTCTTTTATTATATCAATTTATTTGCATACATCCACCTATCATTTGTAGACCTACCGACGACACATCCTGAATTATAACCCTCATGTCAATTGTACAAGTTATCGTTGTTTGTTCCTCCCGAAAGCAAAAACCCTCTCCAAACCGGAACCTGTACAAACCGGAATAAAAGTTTGTCCCCAAGGCATTCCGGTATGGACAGGTTTTACTGTAGTAGCAAAAAGTAAGAAGCTCCTGCATTTTGCCGTTACATCGCGGCATTGAGGTCTTGTATTAGTCTAAAGCGTCCTTTTACCAGAAACTCTTTCTTTTAAAAAATGAGTTGACACGATAAAGTATGACGGGCGTCCGCGACAAGCGAAGCTTCCGCTTCCTTCCTGGTTATAGAGATAAACACGTTATAAAGCGCTGGTCCGCCGTCTGAGGTGCCGGCCCAACGCTGAGCCGACGTTTCCCCAACGTCCTCTTTTTAATGGACGGGACACGTCTTGATCCGTTTAGTTGAGCACGCTCAGCCAAAACGCCCATACCTCCTCCCTCTGAATTATTCTCCACTTTACAGTTTCGTGTGAGGTCTGCCGACAGAATCAACGAGTATTGTGCGAGATGCTCTGGGATGACAGACTGTTCGGATCCAATAAACGCAAAATGTGTACCCAACGTTGGTCTGATGTTGGGCCAGCGTCGCGGACGCTGGCCCAACATTACACCAACGTTGAGTGAACGTATCGTATTTACTGTCCCCGTGAGAAGTCTTACAGGATGTCCTAGCAAAGTCAAGATGTTGATCCAGTATTGTTTTGATGTTGGGTCGACGTCGCGAACGTTGAGCCAACATTAAAACAACACTGGATCAACGTATCGTGTTTGCTGGGATCACATTATGTCCTGATACTTTTTTAATATTGTCCCAACGCCTGCGATGTTTGGCCAACGCTTACACAACGTTGGTTCAGTGGTAGTGACAGTTTGTATTTGTCGAATTCAGATTGCATCTGAACGATGATTAGTTTAAATGCAGGCCCAACGTCTGTGATGTTCGGCCAGTGTTAAAAGAGAGCTGAGTCTATTATATATGATCCGTGGCGGTTTGTGGGGATCTAACCGGGATAGGGAAGGAAAGCTATTGCCGTCAGGACACTGAACAGACAGTCCAAGGGCGCCCGCCATAATCTCAAGACTCTCTGCGCTGTGTCTTTCAAATTATAACTGAAAATATCACCCGCGACAAGATCTAGATCATAATATTAACCAGCAAAGAGACGCAGGTTTGATGTGGACCAGCCAACATTGGCCTTCACTGAGTTATCAGTGAGTGTCGTCTGGTGATACGAGTGAAACATTTGCCCAACGTTTCGTGTTTGTTGGTGGCCACTGGGAATGTAATATGTGAAGTGGTTTATATATAGTGTGTAATTATTATTGTCAAAACATAAATTCTAATATAGTTTCAATTTGAAACAAAATAGATGCCAAATTTATTGCTAATTTTTTCTCTAAATTTAACTTGAACCTGTGTCTCGCTAGCGCGATCCACAGGTTCAGGTGCCTGAAAATGACTAGGATTTGAACACATTCAAGTGGGTGAGAACTAAACAACTTAACGCAAAAATGGTTAAGAGAAAAAAATCGTTTCTGGATTGTATCTGTTGTTATTTCTCGTGAGGACATTATCTATCTGGTCACGATGAACCTGTCAGAGAATATGACTGATGCGGCCTCACAGGAGGCGTCCTGCCAGGAATGCTGCACTAAAAAGCCAGCCAGAAGACAGTGACTACTGTCTTAAAACCTGAGCAGATACGACCTTCTGCTGCGGCCTCAGAGGCGACGTCCTGCCAGAGATGCTGTTCTGTAAAGCCATAAGACGCATCTCTCATCATAACTCCTGTCTTAAAAAGTAAGCAGATACGTCCTTCTGGCTTTGCACGGCGGCATGACACTGCCATAAAAAAACAGCGGATTAAAACATTGAGCTGTTCAGCTCAAATTTTCATTCACTTGAAGCTGTGGCTCGCTCACGCGATCCACAGTGAATGAAAATTATTCAGATTTGTCAAATTTAACTTTATACAAATTTTACAGTTGGCATTTAAATGATGGGGTTTTCAGGTGATAATGAAAAGGTTGAACACGACTATAGCCTTGCTTAGAGCTTAAAGGGTTAAAACATTTAGCCATAAAAAACAGTACTCGTGAAAAATTCAGGGAATTGGCGAACAAATGAAATAAAATGAATGGGGTTCTAGGCCACCGTTGTGCACATATAGGCTCAATTGGGCCAAGAAAACCTTCTGAGAATGGTGAGATGAATGACATGACACTACCCCAAAACACAGGACTCGAAATTCGAGCTCTGGCGGTCTGAGGCCGAGCACGCTACCTCTCGGTCACGGAGCCTCCCCACGATATTGGATCTTTACGAGTGAGCGTAGAAGAAGGAATTGGCGATCAATGCTTATTTCAAACAGTCAGTCGTGGACAAACAGTGATTTTAGGATATGCAACCATAGACAAGCGAATGGTTTTAAAACATTTA
>OZ024904.1:20907998-21010498 GCA_964017125.1 Flabesymbios commensalis | reverse complement strand
GTCGCCGTGCTGATTGATACACCAGTTGAGCGATATACTCGGAACAGATCTCTTACAGAACACATTCCAAATGGGTAGTGTGAAACTCCGAAATCAGCATTAATTTGCTGGCAATAAAACATTCATTCTTACTGTGCTTTTATAGTTAAAATAATGTACATTATATATCAACCCTTCAATCCCTAATCACGACTACAGTCGTTTTTGATCTATTTTATCACAAGCTGGATATCACAGTTATTGGGAATAAAATGATATGTTTGAACATCAACATTTCCAAATGTCTCAAATTAAGCAAATATTTTTTACCTAAGATAACATAGCGTGTAAAGGGTTAAAGACGCCCTCTTTAACCCTTTAAGCCCCCACGATGCATTAAAGCATCATTTTACACCATTGAAAACTTACTTGATTTTTTTCACAGCTATGGGTTTTAGAGGGGGAATTTCGATAAAATTGTGCCACGAATACATAGTAATTTTCTTTAATTTATCACCCACATCAAATCATCTTCATCCACTACAAGTCGAGAATTGCTACAGCAATTCTCGGCTTGTAGTGGATGACAGTGGTAAACTCAGGCCTGAAAGGGTTTAAAGCCAGGTTTGTGTTGATGGCCAGCGCTATGCTTTCCTTGTCTGCCACCAGAGCTCCAGATTATTGTTTCCACATACATGTGGAGTCTTTTAATGTCTGCTATATTTCAATAATTATTTTGGTAATACAAGTTGAATTAACCTACATGTACGTTAACTCAATTTGAGTGACCAATGTTTTAATGTATTGTTTTTTTTGTATATTGGGGGAGACGAAAATAAAATACTATTATTACGTGAAATTATTTTCTAAACATGATCTACAGTGCAGAGTATAACGACAGGTATGGTATGTAGCTCATGCATGCAGAAATATAAAAATGACAACTAGAAAAAACCATACAACTAAGATATTTTTTGTATAAAGATGATACCATTTTAATAAAAGATTGAATGCTTAGGTGCTAGCAGTGCAGTGGTAAGTTAAATCATTGTTTTGGGATCCTGTTTTTCGCAGCACTGAAAGATATGATGCAGAAAATAGACACCCAACAAAATACTAGTACAAAAAAGCGACCTTTGCCAATTTTACCTGACAGAATAGATCTCATTTCACAAACGTTATTTTATAAGTCAAAGGCAGAAATAATGTTGTAGTTTGATGACATCACAGCATTTAACCCTTTAAGTGCGAAGACCGACCATAGACGTCAGAATCGGGGACATGTATAGTCAATCCCCGCACTGAAAGAGTAAAATATTTATAATCGTCCTAGACCCATAACATAGCCTAGGTATTCAAAGCGTAAAGAGCTAATTAAGACTTCATGATGATTTCAGGGCAGAGGCCCAAGGGTAGTTGTTAGCACCGCGGCCTTTCACTCTAGAGTGCGAGGTTCGTTTCCCGGTCTCGGGGGGTGAAAGAAAAAAAAACTGTTTGTTTTTTTGTTTCTGTTTATTTGACTTCCAGTTAAAAACATGCAAAAATGGTACATTATAATTATTATTATCACGTTTTGAACATGTTATTAACTTTGGTTGACGGGAACAGGTCGAGACGATCTCTGCAATGCCTGTCAACCATATAAGTGAATTAAAATTATAGAATAAAATAATATCCAGTGTTTAAAATAGCAATGTTTTTGTGTACATGCTATTTAAAAATGTACATAGTATAGATTATAAATTTTGCGATTTGTACACATAAAATAAAATAACCGACAATTGTCTGTCATCTGTTTCCCGCACCAAAACCAGAGATAAAATAGCTACACTGTGCTCTACACCGTGTAGCAAAAAAGAACACTGGAAAGCGTAGAAACCTAATTAAAACCTCTAAATGCTTTAGTTGTTTATTATATAAAAGGACATACAACTAGGATATGTGTAAAGGAAAAACAGTAAAAACTTATGGCACTCCTAATTTTAACATAGGCCTACATATATCCCTAAATAAAAGTAATACTATAAACCTAGAATACATCTACTGACGTCAGCTCATATAGCTGTCGCGCAGCCGGAATATGCTGAGTAGTACCACATATGCAATATTAGACTGGAGGAAAAACAATCCCAATTTCAAGAAGTAAATCAGTTGATTAGAGATCTTTGAAATTCAGCATAAGGACCCACCTCGTCTGGAAACAAAGGCGACTGAAAAATCACTAAACCTAAAAATAAAACAGAAAAAAAAACAAATAAAAATTTTGAATGGAACAGCCATCCATGCCATGTGGTAATACTCAGTCAGATCATGACAAGCGTGATCATGTAGAGTGATGCCGGTCTGCTCCGAACAGTATCAGAGTCTCCGGCCTGAATTCGAGCCAGGCAGACAACACAATGCAACATTCGCAGATTATCGTTCATAGGTCGATCACTTAAGGTGCCATTTGTGCTAGATATATAGATATATATATTCAATACACGAGTATTAGTAAGGCGGGGCGGTTCGTCAGCTGCCAACACATGAGTATCGACAACGGAGCCAGGCTCCAGGTACATCGATTATTCACATCAAATAAATTTACCATGGCGGGATATAATTCATTAAGGTTCTTCTTAAAAATCTGCAAGCTACTAGCATCTCGGATAACAAAAGGTAAAGTGTTCCATAAGCGAGCAGTGCGATAAAAATAAGTAAATTGGAACTGAACAGTCTTGCACAGAGGTAATTTAAATAGAACACCCTGTTGAGCAGATCTGAGGCCATTATGTGGACAAGCTAACTCAAAATTACTAGAGTAATCACAAGATAGTTTACCATGAAGGTAGCTGTATAAAAAACACAAGTCGATTATTTCTCGACGGAAGCACAAAGGCAAGATAGTTAATGTTGTGAATCTTTCGTGATAGGGTGAAACATAATCATTGAGAATGAATTTTGAAGCTTGACGTTGCACCCGTTCTAATTTGATTATGTCTTTAACATGAGTGGGACTCCACATCGGACTACAGTAATCAAGAATACTTCTGACATGGGCCAAATATAATTGGCGCTTAACATCTATGGGGCTGTTAAAGCCAACAGAACGTTTTATCATTCCTACCAAAGAATGGGCTTTTGATGAAACAGTTTTCACATTCTCACACCAAGATAATTTAGTAGTGATGGTTATTCCAAGATCATTAAATTCAGTTACTCTTGATAAGATATTATTATCAATGGAGTAGACAAAATCTATTTTTACTTTACGGCATATCGACATGAATTTACATTTTGATATGTTGAAGTTCATTCTCCAAATTTTGCTACACAGAAACAGTGCATTAAGATCATTCTGAAGGGAAAATACATCTTGTCTTGACTTTATATTTCGATAAAGTTTGGCATCGTCAGCATATAATTTCATAAATGATGTACAAACATCGCAGATATCATTTATGTATAAAACAAATAATAGTGGTCCAATAAAAGAACCTTGCGGTACACCTGATGTTACAGGTAAAGGTGATGATACCTGACCTTCTATCATAACTGACTGATACCGACCTTGCAGATAATTTTCAAGCCACTGCAATAAGTTACTGCCAAAGCCAAATGTTTTAAGCTTGTGAACTATCAGGTCGTGCGGTACAGAATCAAAGGCTTTAGCAAAGTCAAGAAATATAATGTCCGTTTGACTTCCAGAGTCTAAATTTCTTCTGATATCAGAATATGTAGTTGTGTGGTAGTGGAGCGATGTTTCATAAAACCATGTTGAGCCGAATTAATTTGTGGACTGACAACCGGATTAATGTGATTGAGTACAAGTCGTTCCATAACTTTACTCACACTGTTGAGAAGTGATATTGGTCTGTAATTATAAACTTTGCATTTCTTGCCTTTTTTGTGAATTGGTACAACATTTGAATACTTCCACTCTTCGGCTAAGTTGACATACTGAGGTTAAACAGTGTGGTTAGAGATGGGGCTAATTCATCGGCACACTCTCTCAACACCTTTAGGGGTATGTCATCGGGACCAGAGCCTTTGTTAACATCTAACCCTTTCAGTACATTGATTACATCAATTTTAGAAAAAAACTATATTAGCAATCATGTTGTTTGACTTAGCTGAAACAGCAGGTAGAGCAATTCCTGTTTTTGGAGTGGAAAATACAGAGTGGAAGTAATCATTGAACATTTATGTGTCCACCAGGAAGGCTCCGGACTGAAGTTTTGGCTGGGTCAGTGTTAATGAAATCTCGTAGTATTAAGTCACCAATCAGTAACGTTCCAATGATAGGTCTACTCTTCTGATTTAAAGCCTTTATCTTTGGAATGGAATTTGCTTGATCCAAATTGCTGAGTTGGAGCTCGAGCTCGGCATTCTTGGTCTTCAGGTCATCACACTTACCAATTTTAGACCCAATGTGTTTGACTAGGTCTAGGTTAGATTGTTCAAGAGTTTTAACGTGCATAAGTTTAGCCAAACCCGTGTGCACTTCATCTTGTAGGAGCTGGAGTGCCACAACCTGACTGCTTACATCCTGCAGTGCACGTTGACATTGCTGCAGTATGTCTGTCTGGCAGCGGCACCGCGGACAAGGCCAGACGCCAATGCTTTCAGACCTATGCAGGTCTACGCAATCCAGATGGTGCCAAATGGTGCAGTGAGAGCACTGTACCATTTCTTCAGTAGATTGGCGATTATGTTTGCATCCAGTCTCTAAACAATATAACGTAATTTCTTTCGATTGATGCAACTTCTTTTGCTTTTTATGCCCCTTAGTTGGAGGGGCCCTGAACTTTCCTGTGGCAGCAACGTTTTTAGGTCTGGCTCCGGTAGATGTGAACTTGTCAGCGTCACCTAGTGGTTGTGTGTCCACATGTGCTGTACTCTTTTTGGGCTTTTTGGTTTTACTTTTTTTTACCTGTGTCAAATGTTGTGTGTCGGGTATAACGGACACGTTAGAGTCGGTGACGAGGTGAGCTTCATTTAAACGTGTGCTCCTTCGTAACTGTCTCTTGATTCTGCGCTTGCCGCCAGCAGAAGGCTGTGAAGGGGCTATGATGCAGTTGGAATCGGACAACAATTCCAACTGATCCACTGTCTTCCCCTCCTCGTTTAGTTCTGTTGTAGGTTGCAACTCTTCTACTTCATCCACTCGTAAAACTCACTCATCTCACCATCCTCGGGAGGTTCTCCTGGCCCAATTTAGCATGTATGTGCAGAAAAGTGACCTAAAATCCGATTCATTTTATTTTCATTTATGATGATTTCGAATTGAAAAAACTCCGTTGGTCTCTTGGTCTATATACAAATATTTCTGCGTTAAGGGCTAACCCTTAGTTTGCTAAACCCGTATATCTACGTTTTCAAGCAAGTTTTAAACCACATAAAATGGCCCTGATAACAAAGTTTGTGGTAATCAAGGAATTGGTTTTGAGAAATGATTATTTGTTAAATAATCAGAAATACTTTTTGTCATTTGAAGCTGACAAGTGCGACAACAATCCCAGCTCCAAGTGAATAAAATCACCGAAAGACTGTTAACCTAGAAAACACCACGTCCAGACATTGTTTCAATGCTGGTTTAGCGCTGGTCCACCATCTACGATTCTGGTCCAGCATTAACACAATCTTAGGTCAACGTCTCGTGTTTGCTGGGGATATGTAGGATAGAGATTTAAACACGTAACAGCGAGAGACAGCCAGCATCTCTCTAATGTCATCTCGACATCTGGTGTGTTGGTGGGAAAGGTACTTATTTCTCCTACAATTATGTGTAATAATCCCCCATATGGCGAGACGAGATACATTAATTCCGTGATGCATCAACGCAAATTTGTTATTAAAAACGCAGAGATACCTATCTGCATATTGGGGAGATTAATGCATTAGGCATACCACATTCGCAATTATTTAGTGTCATTATTATTCCCTGGTTTGTGACTCTGGAGCTCGTTCCTGTAAAATATATAAATCTAAGACCTCAATCAGATTTTGTGTATCTATTCGTGAGTTAGGTCATTTCATTGAGCATTTTTTAGTGTCATTATTATTTTCGGAGTTGTTTCTCTAGCGCTCATGATATCGTTCTCGTAGATGTATAATCTTCACTGGATAGATTGATTGATCCCAGTCAGAATTTCAGAATGCGTACCTAAATTAAGGTGCGGCCCCACCGGACGCCGCGCCGCGCTGCGCGGCGCGGCGTTTGATGGGGCCGTAGCTTAAGGCTGCTGAGCAGAGCGCGGTAGTGTCAGTAGCTTGATGTTGATAAAATTTCGGTAATTATTCCTTAGATCTCTGGGCTATCAAGTTTAAATTTTCAGTGCCTCAAAGGTGTGTCTCACTACCACGATTCACAATTGCAAGTCACTGGAAATTAGTTGGATTTGTAAAATTCAAGCTCCAGCGAATATCAGTGTTTAAGATCTAAGACACTTATTTAAATTTTAGCAACTGGTTACACAATCGCTCATAAAATGAGATTAAGACTGAAACTGTTGTATTAAGCTGAAACTGTTGTATTGAGAGGGTTAATCCTTTAACCCTTTCAAGCCTGGGTTTACCATTGAAATCTTCATCCACTACAAGCCGCAAATTGCTGTCGCAATTCTCGACTTGCAGTGGACGAAATGATTTGATGTGGTTTAAAAATTAGCGAAAATTACCATGTATTGGTAAACCAGTTTCATGTAAATTTTCGTTCTAAAACCCCTCGTTTTAGGAAAATTAATGTTTTAATGCATCGTGGGGGCTTAAAAGGTTAACCGACCAATTATTCAATTTTATTTTCACCTGATTGAAGTGTGTCTCACTGACCCTATCAACAACCTCAGCAATTTCAAGTCAAGTGATTGAAAACTATTCTGATTTGGCTAAAAAGGAGGTCGACGGTTTTGAAATCCTGTTGATTAGTGTCACGTTTTATCTTTAAATGAGTAATCCACTGTGTGCGAACAGCAGGACACATATGTACCCAGAAAGCACCACGCCGATTACACAGACAGAGGCAACAGGGGTACAACTAAAACTAGAAACGTACATCGAGTGGTATATCGCTTTAACATGTTCAAAAGCTGGTATTTAATGTGCTGATATAAAATGAAAAAACTCGAATATAATCGGTACCAGCGCTTAAAGGGTTAATGGGGCTCCACAGGGAGGGGTTGGATTATAGTGAGCGATATAAGAAGGCGACAGGTTAGCTGTGCCGTGTATAATGTGCTGTATTTTGAGAGGGATAATTCTGAGATGGGCATTAAATCCAGACTCATGATTAATTAGCCTTCAGGCGTTCTCAGCAAGCGCGAGGCGATCAGCCAGTGTTGGTTCAATGTTGGGCCAGCGTCGCAGACGGTGGGCCAACATTAAAACAACATTATCCAGCGTATCGTGTTTCCTAAGACCTTGGTTGACTGGATTACCTCCAAATCAACATAAGACGTTGAACCAATGATAGCTGAATATTGGACCAGCGTCGTAGACAGAGGTCCAACACTGAGCCAACATTGGGTTAGCAAAATACGTACAACTTACATGTACAGTGGGCGGGGGCCCTAGGGTAGTGGTTAGCACAGCTGCCTTTCACGCCTTTTCACGAGTTCTGGGGTCGGTTCCCGGTCTCGGCGGTTTCAAAGAAACAAAAATGTTTCCTCCCCATCAACGTGTAAAGGTCAGTATTGTGGGGAGCCTCCGTGACCGAGAGGTAGCGTGCTCGGCCTCAGACCGCCAGTGCTCGAATTTCGAATCCTGTGTCTGGAGGACAGTGTCATCTCATTCATCTCATCATCCTCAGGAGGTTCTCCTGGCCCAGTTTAGCCTATATGTACACAAAGGTGGCCTAAAGCCCGATTCATTTCATTTTTTACATGTACAGTATGTGATATAACGACGTGAAGTACTGCTTTAATAAACATCCCATCCAAGTGGGCACAAAACATTTGTATACCATTTGTACAATGTTGGACCAACGTCGAAGACGTTGGGCCGACGTTGTACAAATGTTATACAAATGTTTTGTTTTTGCTGGGATGTCTTTTGTAAAGTTATACTTTATTACTGCTACCTCGGATAACATCTATACAAGGGACTTTACGCAAAAACCGTTATCGGTATAATGATTTAATAATGTACTTCAAGCATGCATCGTGTGTGGTTTTAAATACAACAGAAAAACGAATGTGTTCTAACATCACGCCTCTTTTATTAGGAACGAAATGTGAATTTGAACATGAAGATTTGCAATATTTGGTCACAAATTTAAAACATATGAGTAATTTTCATCTACTTGAAGTTGAGGATTGCCGTAGCAAGACACAACTTCAGGTGGGGGATTTAAAAAAGGTAATTTAGTGTGAGCATAGACTAAACTGCTATAGTAGAGTTTTTTACTGTTTGACATCATATGAAATGAATAGAGCTACCTTCAACTATCGTTACACTGGGGACTATCCGACCCGAAGATAACGGAGCTAAGCGAAAAGCCACGGTGTTTCAGCATTAAATTGAATAGCGAAACCCAAGTCTCCGGCCGTCTGGGCAGTCTGAAGGTAAATTCCCTAGGCATGCCCAGAACCCCTTGTTCGGAAAATGAAGGAATAACTCTCAATAACCCACCATACCCTATCACACCACCCTCACGTCATCATCTGTAAATCATTCCTTTTACTGTTATTTTGTCTTTCATGAGAAAAGAGAAAATGAACATAAACAGTGACGTTTATACCTTCTCAGTCAAAACGCTTTAATTAATCAGTTACAAAGTTGGTGAAAGCTTTAAATTCAATCAGTGATTTTGAAAACGATGGACACCACGACACAACAGTTACACAGGGCAGTAATCATGGCCTTGTATCGTTATTATCTTATTTCACAAGTTGTACCGGTACTACTGTAGGTATGTTCCGTGCATACTGCAGTATACATTTGTAGGAGTACTGACTGGCCACAATGTAATATACCCTTTAACCGCTGGTGCCGCATACATTCGGGTTTTCATTTTTTATTAGCACATTTAGTACCACCTTTTAAACATGTTAAGATAAAATGTGACATCAATCAGCAATATTTGAAAACAATTGACCTCCATTTTGTCAAATATGAATAATTTTCACTCACTTGAAGTTGTGGATCGCGTCAGCGAGACACAACTTCAAGTGGGTGAAAATTCAGATTGACTAATTTGGCAGTTAAAGGGTTAATGAATTGTGTGGGACACCTAAATATTTTGTTTTTGACTTGATTTGACTAGCTGATGATGCATGCTACTGGGCACTTCCAGTTTGTCGTGGAGTTTGTGACAGACAATATTACAATGGAGAAAAACAGTGGTTGTGAAATGGCAGCGCAGCACGCTGTGTCATTAGCGTAATTGTCTTTCACTTGTGTCCGCTCACGCACAGGATTTCTTTAAGATGACGTGATGGCGCTGGCTGGTCCTGACAAATTGTGTGCGTTGGGACAAAGCTGTGCCAATAGAGTGGGGGCAGGACACATTCCCGCGCCATCTTATCCTACAATTAATCTTATAAACTTCATTTTCATCGCATCGCGGTCTTATCACGAGACGTTGAGCCAATGCTGATTTTATGTTGGTTCAGCCTCCTTAAATCAACATTAGTTAGGATATTTCTAACTGAATACATGGTTTTGAAGACACATGTAAAAATATTTACTATAATATATATCTTAATTATTTTTAAAATGTTGAAAAAATAGCATTGTCATGAGAATCTACATGTATGATTGATGGAATGCATGATAGCGATTATTAATTTTCATAACAAAAATAACAAATAATATTTGTTGTTTCTGCTATCAAATCGGTTTTGTGACTAACACATGGACCTGAATACAATATGAATATCATATCGCCACAATAATCGCGAGACGTATAACATACCCTTGGAGTTAGAAGGTGCTAAACTGGCACTTTGTAAAGTGGCAGTTTAGCTCCTTCTAGCTCCGAGTGGACGTTACATAGATATATATAAATAACGGAGTGGGCGTGGTCTGGATCATTCACCTTTAGCACGACACTTTGATCGAATGGTTGATGCATGTGGAATAAAATATTTTGTTAATCACATGTAATTATTTGGTTGACAGGTGATAAATATGACTATGAAGACAGTTACGGTGATTATATGGGAATGGATCAAACAGATTACTCTAACGCTCACAGAAAAAAAGACAAATCAAAACACAGGATTAGTGCAGGTAGGCCAGCATTCTATTACAATCCCAGTCAGGTATTCATTAAGCGGGTTGAATTGGGTCTAATAAATTAAAGGTTCTTGCCAGAGAGTGGGTAAGTATTTCACTCTATATCATTTCACTCTATATCGAGCCAAGATGGTGATAACGGTTCGACCCCAACAAACACCTTTAACGAAGGCTACGACGCTGGGCCAACAATAAACCAACATCGGTTCAAAGTCTTGAGTTTGCTGGGACGTGTACAGTCCACACTCCAGCCAATATTCAAACGTTCAGCAAAGTAGTCTTTTTTTAATTTAGAGAGATTTGTAGAGTCGGTAGAGTTAATATGATTTTCATCAAGTAATTTAGTATCTATTGCTCTGCTAAATGTAAAAAATACAAAGTCAAAATGCATATAGGCGAGTTATTATTTTTATGTATTTTTTAAATTCATATTCATGATACCCTTTGCTTTATCTCATGCTTCTTTTTTATGTTCATAGAAATCCACGAGAATGTTGGGGAGATATTTCTGAATGCGCACGGTTTTACTAGTGATCACGCGTCACCCATTAAAGGTGAGTGACCCCTTCATCCCCTGGAAATTCACCCTGTTGACCTTAGACATGTTCCAATTATTGCTTGAACCACAAGTGGGAAAAATAATTGTTTTGTCTCGCACACAGGAGAAATACAATGATTAAATGATCCACGCGTCAAAAAACAATAACATTAATCAATATGAGGTGCTCGCCGGGGTTGCAACTATATACATGTAACACAAGTTTTTATGAATCCAGCAAACACAAAACATTGACAAAATGCTGTTTTGATGTTGGTCCACCGTCTACGACGCTGACCCATAAAACACCATTGGTCCAACGTCTCGCGTTTGCTGGGTAGCCATTCAGTTTAGCATGTGAAAAAATAGGCATGTCGTCATAATTCGGTGAGCTAAAGTTATGGGCGTATAATGCTATGGCACGCATACGAAGCATGGTCAACGTCTACAGGAGTGGGGTCCACCGTAAGGTGAATATTATGGTTCGGTGAAGCATAGCGACCCAGCTGCATGCCATTAACTGTTTTTTCAATGATTTTTTATTCTCTTACTTTATGGGAATGCAATTCAATTGTGAAATCACCTGACCAGGAGAGCCAGTGTATTTATTGTTTTTTTCCGCACGATACGTAAAACTCCAACAGCTCAGACAGTTTGGCATGACCTCATTTCTGTGGTCACGTGATAGAAGTGAGGGGTGAGGAGATTTGAGCGAGCATGACCTACTTTTGGCACTTACATGTCAGGTTTGATCCACTGGCGGCTTTAGATAGGTGTGACCTCATTTTAGCTGGTATCGATCCATTGATCCACAATAATCCATCAGATCAGCAAACTTCATATTCCACTGCCCAGCCCAGCAAACACTAGACATTATCCCAATGTTGGCTCAATACTGGGCCAGCGTCGTAGACAGTGTGCCAACATTGCTTCAACATTATTTTGGTCAACTTCTCGTGTAACCACTAGATGTTGACCCGATGGTAAATTAATGTTGGGCCAACGTCGTGGACGATGCGCCAACATTGAACCAACATTGGGTCAACGTCTCATGTTTGCTGCCTAGGCTGCCCCAGTAAACACAAAACATTTACCCAATAGTGGTTTTATGTTCGGCCAGCTTCATAGACGCTGGCCCAACATTGATCTAACATTGTGTCAACGGATTGTGTTAGTTGGGCACTGATTCAGTTATTACATCAACGTTTGCGTAATATTATATTTGGGTCAAATAAGATTTTGCAAGAGATTGTGCTGTTCCTTTCGCCTGGATAATTTGGCGTCAAATTTAAATTATTTATGTATTTTTCACTGTGTTTTTGTCAAGTCACATTTTTGTACTGTTACATTGTTTCTATGCTAAGGAGATCATCTCGTGGTATTAATGTACTCATTATAAAATAAATCAAGTTTAAATTAACTCGAGCTGTTGACCCGATTAATGTTGGGCCGGAGTCGCAGACATTAGGCCAACATTAAATGAGCATTGGGCCAACGCCTCTTGTTTGCTGGGAAGCCTCCCGTATAGTACCACAGCGTATTGTACTTTATTTAATAAAGATAGGCGCCGTTTGAAAATAATTTTAATGATGAACAACAAACTGTTAACCCTTGTCTTGTCGTATATAAATACTTTTAGTCAAATAAAATGCGTCTGAAATTGATAAACTAGTTTGTGGTAGCTGCTCAGTTAATCAAAATATTTCGCGTTTGTTGGATTTATTTTTCATATGAAACACTATTTTGTTTTCAATTGAACTGTGTAAGCAGTTCCATTTTTAAAATAATGAATAAAAATAGTAAAAAATACAAGTAACCCTTTACCCGCTCTGTTATCTTCCACACACTTAAAGTTGTATCGCTACCGCGACCCACAAGTTTAAGTGTGTGAAAATTACGCACATTTGTTTAAGTTGAGACTACAAATTCGCAAATATTAATGTTTAAACACGCATTTCGTTTCCAATTGACTAATAAAACGGAATAAAAACGACTGTTCTCGTGCTTAGCGCTTTAAGATAAAAACTAAATGTGACAGGGTAGTTAGATTTTTTTTAATTTGATTTTAATAGTTCAACGTGTTATTACATGATTTATCCTATGCACAGCAAACACAAAATATTTGCATAACATTTAAAGAAGGAGAAGAAAGAAGTACAACTGCTATACAAATGTTTTGTGTTTACTGGGTGACCTCTGTGGATCCAGTACACTTCTCTATTATAGGTGTTTTGATCCCGTCTGATCCAGATTAGTGGTGAGGGTCCCGTACTACCACTGCTCCGAGCCGTACATCTGCTGTTTTTTATATTGTAGACATTCTATTGTATTGGCTTCAGAGCTCCCTTCACACAGTACTGTGCCCCGCTCATCTCATAAACCATCCACTTCTGTTGTAGACGTAATTTTGTCTCGCATTTTTAGTATCACACACTGTAGCGGAATGTTTTTTAAATATATTTTTTCAACTCATAGTATTATAATTTATAAGGAAGACATGTTATGGGAACGGAGCTTGAATGTACACACATTATCTTTAATTAGTATAGGCTAATTATGGCTACTATAATCATAGATTTTGCATAAGGTTATCTGATTAATGTTAAATGTTGTATTGTATAATCATGATAATCATATGATAATCATAACCAGTAATGTTGGTCCATCAATTGTGCAGGTATCTTTAATTTCCAAGAATAGCTATGTCAGATTGATAATCGGATTACATGACATAATCAGGAATATCTATTTGAGATTAGTAATTCGATGTATCCAGTACTGTACCTGATTACATTATATAATCAGGAATGGCTTTGTCACATTAGTAATCAGATGTATCCATTACTGTACTGGACTACATGGCATAATCAGTAATAGCTATGTCAGATCAGTAATCAGATGTATCCATTACTGTACTTGATTACATGGCATAATCAGTAATGGCTATGTCAGATCAGTAATCAGATGTATCCATTACTGTACTTGATTACACGACATAATCGTAGTGGCTATGTCACCTTAGTAATCAGATGTATCCATTACTGCACTGGATTACATGACATACTCAGGAATAGCTATGTCAGATTAGTAATCAGATATATCCAGTACTGTACCTGATTACATTATATAATCAGGAACTGCTTTGTCAGATTAGTAATCAGATGTATCCATTACTGTACTTGATTACATGACATAATCAGTAATGGCTATGTCACATTAGTAATCAGATGTATACAGTACTGTACCTGATTACATGACATAATCAGTAATGGCTATGTCACATTAGTAATCAGATGTATAAAGTACTGTACCTGATTACATGACATAATCAGCAATGGCTATGTCAGATTTAAATAATCAGATGTATCCAGTACTGTACTTGATTACATGACATAATCAGTAATAGCTATGTTAGATTAGTAATCAGATGTATCCAGTACTGTACTTGATTACATGACATAAACAGGAATAGCTATGTCAGATTAGTAATCAGATGTATCAATTAATGTACTTGATTACATGACATAATCAGGAATAGCTATGTCAGATTAGTAATCAGATGTATCCAGTACTGTACTTGATTACATGAAATAATCAGTAATAGCTATGTCAGATCAGTAATCATGTGTATCCAGTACTGCACCTGGTTACACGACATAATCAGGAATAGCTATGTCAGATTAGTAATCAGATGTATACACGACATAATCAGTAATAGCTATGTCAAATAGTCATCTGGAATAACCAGATCAACCCATTGCGTATAGCACACTCACGCCCAGTATCTCATTGTTCTTGGGTCAGTAATATACTAATCTCAATTTATCCGTGTGGCTGGGACGATAACAACTTTGATAGTGAGACGTGTCGTAAATTATTTCACTCAATTGAAGACGCAACTTTAAGAGGACGAAAATTAGATTAGATAATATATAACTTTAGTCACCGCTGACTGGTGAATTAACCATTAGTTGATTTTTATAATGTTAAAATACTGATAGACAAATGTATTTAAACCCTCACAATCAACATCAATAAGCGGTTGATGTGGGCCTACCAGACGGCTAATCCCGATAAGTATATTAGCATATCATTTAGTGAAACAGAGAGCGACATAAAGCATGCTATCCTTATTATAACAGATATAGTCTGAAGGTTACACGAACCAGACAGACGGCGTTTTGTTTCCTTATTTAGATATCAGGAAGGTCGAGAGGACGAAACTAACATTTGACTTAATTGAGAAGAAGGTCATTGTGATTTCACATATATAGAATGGACTAGGTAACCACACGACCTTTTCTCGTGACATTCACATGACACTGAAAATGAAATCACCGATATTAGTTTACAAAAAGACAAAGTCTCCTGTAGAAAAATACCTATATCACCAGACAGAAATATCAATAATACATGTACAACGCTCCCCATTGAACCACGAAAACTCTGTACGGCATTTACGGCGATTTGTTTGTAAAGGACAACCCCGGAAAGAAAAGACGTTGACCCAATGTTGTTTTAATGTTGGGCCACCGTCGCAGACGGTGGCCCAACATTAACACAACATTCGGTCAACTTCTCTTTTCAGTTTTGACAGTTTAATTTTCAGTATTCTGTCTATAGTTTATATTGTGTAGCTTACGGTATATTGAATGCCTATGTTGAATGCCTCAATCAGTTTATCTATTATAAGAATCGAGCTATTTTTTCTCATTTTTATTCACCTTGAATTGTGAATTGATTGCAGCAGCAATTCCCATTTTAATTTAAATGAAAATGACCTGAAGTCACTAAACACGTGATATATATCAAAGCAAAAGCTCAGAACGTCCTCATCGTGAGGGATTATACCATGTTTTGGTGCAGAATTTGTTCCATACACAATCATTTTGCACCAAATTCAATTTCGGTTCAGTTCCAAAATATATTCCCCTATATGCACTATTATCTGCGTGTGTCATTTTTACTACCTTTATCATATGCACTTATACATTGAGCTTCATCTATCACTGTTTTGCAGGCCACATATACATTATGAGGTGGAATAGGGCACATGCAATCTAGATTAAACGGTGATTCCGCACAGTAAAAGGGTGGGGAAGATATAAACAAATCAATCCAACACCGTGGTACATTGACTTAAACATTTCATATGAAGTTGTACTTGTAGGTGTTGTGGATAGACTACTTTGTACTTGATCGAGTTATACTAACGCATTCTCGTTGACAAATCCAGCGAGCTCGTTGGCTTTACGAGAATCGCCAACGATTGGACGGGTGGGTCTCGTTGGCTGACTATACATGTTAAAGAAAGAGACATACGTGGAAAAGCAACAAGCATTTTTATTCTCGTAAGCGGTGGGGCAGGGCAAAGGTCGCGAAAATGTTCACAAACTTACATGCTCGTTCCTTAGTAGAACCGCCTCCACTTATAGTATCTATATATGGAGTTCCGGGCCGGTATTTTCAAAGTGATTGATCCAGACCTTAGGCTTAGCCAGACAGACAGACAGACAGATTTATTTTGACCAATAAAGTACTTATATATATACATTAAATATATATGAATACAATATTAAGTAAGATATATATGCTCAATCACTTTGAAAATAACGGCCCAGAGTACTGTGTAGCACGTATGATGAATATATCCATATCGGGAAGATAATATTACTCCGCCACCGTCAATCAAACTGCTCTAGACGTGGGGTCAGCTGCGCACAATACAGCAGATGAGCCATACATCATACCTCCTCTCGTTCTATGATCCCTGTCCAGATAACACATTCAGATGACTACATTTACATCCGGCACAGATTGACCTGTCTGCCATACCATCTCCCTCAGGCTTACTCAATGTCCTCTTCATTTTCTCTGTGAACCCTTTCAGCGCGGGGATCGTCTTTAGACGTCAGAATCTGACGTCTGTAGACGTCAGATTCTGACGTCTAAAGTCGATCCCCGCACTGAAAGAAAATATTTATAATGGCCGTAGGCCCATAACTTAGGTATTCAAATGAAACAGAAAAATTGAAAAAAAACCTTTGGTTTTTTTATCTATATAACAGTATTTCAGCGCTTCAAGGGTTAATTGAGCTTCCAGCAGTCATAGGTGATCCCTACAAGACAGCATATTGGTTATAGTTTGTCACAAGATTTCTACCCAAATTGACCCTCTGATGCGCGGTTTAGAAAATCGACTTCTGTGGAGATTTGATCGGAGAATCTTATATTCCACGATGTTCGTCTGAAAAGGCTGATTCCCAGGAGCGACCGCTACTAAATCCACCGTAAAGAACGAGAAGAGTGTTGAAGAGAAACCATAAATGCATACATGTACGTGCTTGTTTTCAGCTTCTGATGTTTACAGGACTCCTGCAGTTCCTGTCCCCACAAGGAATTAACTGAAGCAAGCCACGGAAAACATTCAGAATGACATTTCCTTCTTCTGTTTCAAGTCAATGTTACCGAAATTAACAACATTTGTTTTGTGGTTGATGCTCAATTTCTTCATTTTGAGCCGGACATTTCGAATGAAATAAAAATAGAAACAAACAATTCAATCTAGTGATTGCGTCAGCAATTCCAGCTTTAAATAAATGGAAAATAGAAAGAGACAAGTTTGTAACCCAAGCTAGATAATACTCAGAATGCTATTCCAATATGTTATAACTACTGCTTCTTTGCTGCTTCTTTGGAAATAGTGGTCGTCTTCTGACAAATCCTTAGACAAATCCTCTGTTAATTACGCCTGACAATTAGAGACCCAGGGAGATCGTCGCTAGAGGTTCTGGCCCACGAGGTGACAATCGCCAATACCAGTCTTTACACGATCCTTTAGCTTTTACGCTTTTACACTATATGCTTGTACAAAGCATAGTAATAGCCGAGTGGATCTATCTGTCACTACTCGCTGTCACTACTCGCTTTCCGTCATTCAGTTGTTATTTATATATGGGTATCATATCATATTTGGTGTGAGGTTGTAAGTAGTGTCAATTGCGGACTTCGAAACAAAATTTTGCAGTAATTGTCAATCTTGCTGGAGACGTAGCGACACAGTTTTTAGACCTGCAATATATCTTTGTCGTGGGTGGAGCGTTAAGTCTCCTTCTCGTCTACACAGTTTGACGTGAGAAAAAAAATTATAACGGCAGCAACAACAACAATATTGTCTGGTTTATGATTATTCCATTATTTGGGTTATCCCTGGCAGCAGATGGATCAGTTCAGCTGGATATTTCAGATTGCCAAACGTGTCAGAGAAACTACGGTTGCCCTGATGTAGGTGCCTCGTGTTTACCAGCCGGTCTCCTGCCTACATGCATTCCTAATGCCATCCCGGATAAAGCCACGGATTAGTACGGTGACACCCCGGTGCTGGGCCGGCGTCTGTGACGCCGGCCCAGCACCGGGGTGTCACCGTACCAGCGTTGTACGTGCTATGATACTGTTCTGTGCCCCCGTGTTTAGATTAGGGGTGTCGTTGGGCCGGTGCTGTACCTATTATGGTATTGTGCTGTGCCTCCGTGTTTAGATTCGTGCCGGGGAGCCTGTAACCTGTGCCGGTCCCGCGGGATGTGCTGACATGAGCGGGCATACAGGGTGCGGCGTCCTGTCTGCTGTCCGTCAAGGGAAATATTCTGAGATGAACAATAATTTGTTGACCAAATTCCTTCGGGATCCAGCATACTGTCCCGTTTCCATGTGGACAAATTTCGGGATACTAATCAAGTGGCATGAGTTTATTCATGGATTATTCTAATACTGGCGCGTTTTCCCCCAGTCCGCTCACTATTATCTTCTCTTGTATTTCTGTTAATCGGTTCTTGTTTTTCAGAAGCAAATTTAATTTCATCAAAATCCATGTTCGAATTTAACGAAATTCGAAACAGACAGAACATATAGATGATCGAGACATAGATAAATGATACTATTTACAACCTGACGATTTCTATTACATTTCAATTCTGTTTAATTTATTTCAAGTGTATTTACCAAAATGGATCCAGATATCAACTATGATACATACTTATACTGTAGGCATACAGTAATAATTACGCATTTATCAATGATCTCAAACATTAAATTTGCTTATTACTCAATATTGTGGGGTAATTAATAATATTTCCTCAAGATACACCAATGCTTGAACTCACAATATGTAATGCAGACCTTGGTGATTAATTTCTCTTTACACGTTTACATCAAAATTTAACAGAACAAGCAAATCACAAGATCTTCTGAATTGCGGTGAGATTACAGGCCTTGAAATAGAATTAGAGTTATAAACCATGGTGTTAAAGGCAGTATGTATGACCTCGATGTGAGTGTTAGATGACAGACATCAGGGTGGAGGTGTTTAGGGAAGATGACATACACGTCTAGTAACTTTGTCATAGGTGATATACATGTACATAGCATTTGACATAGCCTTACATCAAATGGCGAGTGTGTGAATATTTATTTTAGCACAGTGTGTCAGCAAACACGAGGCGTTGGCCCAACATTGGTCAAAGCCTGGTGTTTGCTGGGTAACAACAGGAAGACAGAAATCGGGACTATGCCAATCTCTTTCGAATGACTTCTATGTTTCTTCATAGTGTATAGTTCCATGGACATGCAATGTCTTTTAACTATTGTTCAACGAATTAATGTTCATAACTATGATGACACTTATTATATTTATGGTTTTTTGATATTCGAGACCTGTACTTTCAGATTACGAATACAGCCGAATTGAATGAGCCAGCGCGCCGGGGCCCTTATTACGGACATATGGTTATCATTTATGTGTATGTAGCCAGATGTGTGTATGGCGAACTGGAGTGATTAAAACTCTGAAAACTCAACGAGTCGACTCTTTGACTAGATAATTTGTAGCGCTCAGGCATCACGATGCCAGGGTTGGTGGTTCGATCCCCGGGCTGGACAGTTTCAACATTACAATGGCGCCCAATGTCGGTTCTTCTGCCCTGTAGTGCCCTAGTAGGATATTCCAGGTTTTTGGCCAACACGGTTACAGTAAAAAGAGCATGTGGTATGCAGGGACATGAAGAAATCAACCCACGAGTGTGTTGAATGCTGCTCGGGGACGAGCAGATATTTGAGAGTGAAGTATGTAGCCGGGTGTGTGTATGGCGGATTGGGGTGATTAAACCTCTTGGTCTAGATTCGTAGCGCTCAGGCTGGTAGTTCGATCCCCGGGCTGGGCAGTTTTAACACTACTGATGTACATCTGATGTACTGATGTACATCAGTCAGCTATGTCATTGACACATTACAGTACGAAACTATACATCTTTTCATGATGTCAGAAAAGAAAGACAATGCGTAGTACAATTTTGTTTTGAAAGATGAAAACAACTTCTGTCTCTATTCTGTACATATCCCTCGTTGTTATTCCTGCCCTTAATATTGAGGGACCAGGCTACCTAAATGATTGAGCGACATCAGGATACCAAAAGGTCATGATAATTAAAAAACAATGCGCACATAATTATTTAGATTCACAAACAATCTACTTGACGGTTGCTGTGGCATAACTAGATATATTCTCTGAATATTCGACGGATTACTATCACCTATACTGACTACTATTGAGTCGACTCATGGCCAGAGTGGTAATCACTTCAGTCCGCTATACACGCAACTTGGTACATATATGATATGAAAATATAATTTATACCTACCGTGGTCAACAATGCCCAGGAATTATAAAATAATTACACATAATTTATATTATTTAGTCGACTTGTATTTTCGGACTCCCGTGATCAGCAGGTGATATTATCAATAGAAACAGTATTGGGTTTTATTTGACCCATCAGAAGAAATGCCTTAAAATATATAAGATAACTAAATTGTGCATTTTTTGTTATATTGAAGACATTGCTAAATTATATAGTTATCTACATTTAAAAATACATATTGTTTTAAAGATCAACCTTAGGGGTGGTTTATTGGAATTAATGGAACATTATTTTAAAATATAAATATTTAAAAAGGGTGGGTTAAAGGGTTAAAATGTAATTTTAATAGTTATCTCTTCTTTTTCAAAAATCATACTTTAAAATGTTTAAAATACATAATTTTTTTTGAAAAAAATAATCACTGATGGTTTGAATCTGACAAATAGTCCATTTGTTGTATTTTACCTTATTGTATCATCTCATTTTTCGCGATGCGACTGATTTTGTGCAGATGGGTCACACAACTATTTGCATTTCCTGGTATATTATGTGTACATTAGTAAACAGTTGACTACTGTGTAGAGAAGCTAAGGGTAAAGTGGGACTGACTCTGCTGGTCAGTCCAACGTGACCAGCGTCAACAATCAGTGGAAAACTCACCCAGTAAACACCAGACGTTGACGCAATGCTGGCTTAATGTTGGTCCAGCGTCGTAGACGCTGGGCCAACATTAAGCCAGCATTGCGTCAGCGTCTGGTGTTTGCTGGCCTTTTTTCCCCGGACAACCATATATTGTGAGCATCAGAAACCACCATCTGACATCACAGCCAACACCAGACGTTTTACTAATCATGCTAAATGTCGGGCCAGCGTCGCAGACGTTGGGCTAATACTGAGTGGACATTGGGTCGATTTATGTGCTTGTTGCCTGGGCACCATCCAACCACAGGTGGTGTCACTCCTTGAACTGTGATTGAGTATACAATGAAGGTATGGAAGGGATGTCACACATTTTAATCACAACTAATAGACCGCTGATTTTGTGCGGGGGTTTTAAATAAATATCCTTGTTTCTCCCTTCTCAACGTGATTTGGGCGATCACGTTAATGGCGGCTATGTTGTTTTTAATTACGCCGCATGTCGCATCATTCTCATCTTCACCTATGAAGTTGTGTAAAGCTGCGCTTTGCGTAGGCCTAGCCTTGCCCGGACAAGTTGCATAATTCCGTGTATATGGAATCCTAGCTGTATTCCTTTTGTCGGTTCTGTGAGGTCTCCTTCTATTCTGTGGCTTTCTCCTGTGGACAGTTTGGACCACAAACCCCGCCAAATATTTTGAATTAATTGCTTCCTGGATTGTTGTGTTGAGTGTGGATCTGGTCCACGAGACGACAACCCAACGCTGGATCAATGTTTATCCACCGTCTGCGACTATGGCCCAACATTGATCCAGCGCTGGGCTAACGTATCGTATTTTCCGGGCTGGTCCACGAGCTGTGGATTGAATTGATGGGGAGAACGCAGGGCAAATATTTAAAGATATACAGTGTTTCTGAGCAGATCGATTCCCGCAAATCCGCCTCATCTGGAGCGTGGTCGATCTGTAAATCCGGTCTGGGGTGGTGATCCTTGGACCTAGTCGGACGGTCAGTTTGCACAGTGGCTGACCATGTGCGCTAGTCAACACGTTGCGTTGACCAGCGCACATGGTCAGCCACCCAGATTATGTACATGATCCTTAAACGTGGATGGGCGGTCAGTTTGTACAGTGACTGACCACTATAATGGTCAACACCACCGTATCACAATTATCACACAGAATAATTAGGCACACAATTTCGAATCAAAAGCCATGCTATAAACAGATAAAGCCACTACATCGGTCTACTCATTAACACATGTATGAAGACTTGTGTTCGTGTTTTCTGCGACCCGCCAGTCTAATGTACAAAGAAAATTGTTGTCTTATTTGCAGCAACGTCCTGTTTAAATTCATGTCAGATGATCGTAACAATTAAATTAAAATGTTGAGGTCATCGTCTGATATGATCATCTGTTGTTGGGTAAAAGCTTATTTGCCATTTGTAGTCCTCAGTTTAAACTCAGCAATCACAATATTTTCATGCCGTATTGTTTTCAGGTGGATTCACATCTTCTAGAAAAAACCTTTAAAAGTCAGTAAATTTTGCGTCCCGGCCGATTTCGGTATTTTTTTCACAGTTGAAGCATTTGAGGCGTTGACGTTAATTATCTCTAAAGTAGTGTGGCGAATATACTATTAGGTAGTATAGGACAACATTCACATGGGGTTAGTGCATATTGCCATTCGTGTGCGTCTGTGGTACATTCATTCATTTATTCAAACATTCTTTCATTCTTTCTTTTATTCATTCATTCATCTTAGCATTTCATGGGGATTTTTCCAGCAATAAATTAATGTCGATGTGTCTTTTTTGAATTATCCATACTAAAATTAGCCACAATTAGCAACTATATAGAGTGAACAAACAATAGTATTGAGTCCACTTGATTTAGTTTAATTTATTTTCTGTGTATTCATTTATTTCATGCCGATAATAACGGCAATGTACTTAGTACTTATGATACGGTATGGAATTTGTCTTTCCACTGCAGTCAATGTGCCATGTTCTTAAAGGAGTGTATTGAATATTCCAAAACGATTAAATGGTGAATATCTACAAAACTGCAACGACGAAAAACATTAAATCGTTTGCATGTCGTTTGCATTTCCCATCCACATGCATAATGGTTCTTTTTTCTGTTATTTCCCATTAATGGTGAATGAACGTCTAAACAGCCTTCATTTGCAAGTAAAACCAGTTTATCTGTCAGATGAGAACGTTAATTTTTATCTTTTATTTTCTAAACGACAAAGAATATTGTCGGTCTGACCACTTTTTCCATATAAAACGCTAGTTCGACTAATAAATTTATATCCTTAGTTCTTCCTAGCAACCTATGTCCAATATTGGCTGAATGTTCAGCCAGCGTTGCAGAACCAAGGTTAAACCAACATATATGATCCTGTGAAGTTTTCAGGGTAGGTTCAAGCTATCCCATTAAACAAGACACGTTCAAACTACACCGTTGTATTAATGGCCCACCGTCTACGACGTTTGATCAATCTAGAGCCAAACGTCACATGCCTGATTTTTACATACTAGAAGAAATATATATGCATTTTCATATTGACATATTTTGCAGTTGCTTACTTTAGCTAAACTACTCGTTAACTTTCGTGCCATTCATGTTGCTATACAAAAGACAGTGATTGCTCACTTGAAAAGTAAGCAGTTACTGCTTTTTTACTTTTCATAGCAGTATGGTTCACAGACAGTCACCAGGTGGGGGTTATCCTGTTATCTGTAATATAATCCGCGTGGTGCTTTCTGGGTATACTCTTATGATGAAAATGGTGCGGAGTGGGCCACAACTTTAATGTCAGAATCAAGTTTATAATATTAGCATTATCATCAATGTGTTATATATATTATTTTATTTTATATTATTATTATTATTATTATTATTACTATAGTTATAACTTTACTATAATCTCTGTATTGTTGTGAAGGAGAACAACTCGTGGCACCAGGTGCTGTTTAAAATCCTTGGAAAATAAATTATGTTTAAACCAACATTAATGTCAGAATCCAGGCCGTGAATAAGGGGATCTATAGATTGTCCAGCTGAATTGTTTGCTTTTATTTTCCATTCATTTGAAGCTGGAATTGCCAGCGCAATTTCCAGCTTAAAATGACGAACAATATTGATATATTAATGAAAAATAGACAACATCAATATTGGATAAACTAAGCATCTAACAAAATTGTTCTGTATCAAATTGAGTGACATGTCTTTCCGTTGATCTAAGTCATGCTTGAAACGGTATATATACGGCGGGCCCAGCAGGGCAAGGGTTAATTTTTAATAAATAATTGATTAATTGTCATAAACACAGAGGCCTTTGTAATTATCTGCTAATCAATCAATCAAATACATCTTGAAATAACTATTTTCAAATCAGTTTCCAACAGCCAATGAAAAGCCAGACAATATATAACCAAGATAAATATTTTGCGCTGATACAGTTACCTAAAACCAATGTTGTGTTAACGCTGTGCCATCGTCGTAAACGATGGGTCAGCATTAAACTGCCATTGGCACAACTTCTCGTGGGGTGGTGCATACCATAACGACCATAACCGTGGTCGTACTGGCAAAGTGTCAGAATATGCGACGCTGGCCCAACATTGATACAACATTGGATCAATGTCTCATGTTTACTGGGTCAGTACCTAGCAAAGACAATGAACCAAAGTCGGTTGATTCTTGGACCAGCGTCATAGACGGTGGGCCAACATTAATAAACGGGCATGGCTCGTGTTTTTTGAGAAACCAATACCTCTTTTTATTATGAAACAGCGTCAGCGTGTCAGATGTATAGCGTCACAATGAAGCAAGAAAAAAAAAGAGAAAAAAAAAATCGTTAAAATGTCAGCATTTCCTGTAACCTTGTGAAGTGAATTCTCCAGCCCATTATCAGGTGCTCAATTATACTAATTCAATTAGTGGGTTGTAGTCTGAAGACGTTCATTAGGTTAAGTGATCAGTATAATTGATCATATAACTACAAGAAATAAATGGAATAAGTACGTCAGGTTTTATATATAGATTAATGGCAGCCTCCGTGTTTGTGGTGTGTGGTGACGGTGGTGAATTTTGTCAGCAAACACGTGACGTTGTCCCAACGCTGTTTTCACCTTTCTGCGGCTGGGGCCGTATACTATGTATGGTATCAAGCAAGTTTAAAACTAAACTGAATGGCACTTATATTTATAAAAGAGGTTATGATAGATGCTCAGTATGACATAAATCGATTTGGGAGATGTCTATTGCGTTAGAACTGCAGCTTTAAATGAAAAATAGAAACCAACAATTCAGCCGCACACAGGTCAAAATTGTCCCATCGTCTGCGATGTTGGTCCAACATTAAAACAACATTGATTTATCCTGCCATTCTGCTGTTTACCCCTTACAGTGCGGGGATCGACTTTAGTCGTCAGAATCTGACGACTAAAGTCGATCCCCGAACGTCAGATTCTGACGACTAAAGTCGATCCCCGCACTGTAAGAGTACAAATATTGCTAATTAGTCAGGGCCCATTTTCAAAAAGTGGCATTCTTAAAGTTTGTAAGGCATTTCTTAGTAGAATTTGTCATGCAGTTGTTTTCACACAATTCGGATATGCTGATTTCAAATCTGCCCCATGCCAAGCTCTATTTTTAGTTTTTCCTTTTCAAAATTGCAAAACAAAATGGCCGCCAAAATAGCAGATAAAGTCTCAATTATCATGAATATACATCATGTCTGGGTGCACAGCGGACACACAAACTTGACTTTCGTGTTCAAAATAACATTTTTGTTATGAAGAATTTCATGTTCTAAGACCTGGTCAACTATCACCCAAAAAATCCAAGATGGCCGCCAATAATACAGAAAGTACTATACATTTTTCTAAAAGTCATAGAAAGTTGTTTTTGGTGGCTAAATATAGGTTTTTAATACCAATAAATCTAGTAAAATACAGTAATAACCTCTAACTTTTATATTACATGGAGTTTCAGGGAAAAATCCAAGATGGCCGCCTATTATACAGCAAGTACTATAACCATTTTTCTAAATGACGTAGGAAGTTATTTTTGGGGCTTAAATAGTTTTCTGATACCAAAAAATTACACAGCAAAACTCAACTTCCATGTTACATGTAGTTACGAGGAATGCAAAAAATATGATTTTTTAAAAACAACACATTAACTATGAGGAAATTGCACAAAAGTAGCATGTGTTACTTTACTGTAGGTACATAGGCTTGCTGTGTATATCTCAGATTTGCATAATGATAATGCTAGAATAGTCACCCTCATCAATATATTCATCACATCTTTGTGCAGCTTCGGAATTGATGTAGCGACTCCCTGATAGGACGCCATTGGCTACTTTCTCATGGTCCTAATTCACACTTAATCAAATTAACTGTGATAGTTATTCAGGTTTAGCAGGAAGCTTTTACACGAGAACTAGTTGCAGTTGTCCATCAATGAAGCTCCAACCACAATCTCATAGATGTTCATAATATTGTTATCTGGCCAGAGCTGTATTTATTGCTAAACAGGCCTAGCATACAACGGAAACAATATCCACTTTTTGTGGCAGAGGTTATTGACGAAGAGGATTCATTTACTCCACTGACTTAAGTTCTAGTTCTGGGTGTTTATGAATTAATTTGAATGTCTTTCTTTTAGAATTGATGTTCTGGTGTTGTGGAAGACATTGAGTCGGTTGAATGGTACGGTAAATATCACCAGTTGTAAGTTTACACAGCTAGGCATTGCTATGATGAGAACGTTTCGAAAGCAGAATGAACAAGTTTACATAAGTTCCCACGACTACCACATTGCCAGTATCTGACAGTTTGGTTGCCGTAATAACATTTAACGTCTTATCATGTACCTCTTGATTGTTCACACTTAAATACCAGTGTTCATTGAATAGTTGAATGGCATTGTTCTTTGCCAAAAGTGGTGAATTTGAACATTGAACTGAAACTGTATTGCCCTCTTCCCTGATTCTGTACTTTATCTGTTATATATTCATCTGAGATAACATCGCAGTGTGCATGGAAATTTTTTTGATGTAGGATACATGTGTCTTGCATAGATTATTAGATGATCAATGTTTATTACAAAAGAATATAAAAGATAAGTAATAAATACTCTGTATGAATGATAATTAATCTACTATATCTGGAGGAGACATATAGTTATCAGGCACTTAAATACATTCACGTCTATCATATGCTTTCATCACTGTATATATGGTAAGACTTTTTGTCTTTAACATTAATACTTCTTTCTGCAAAATAGGGTGGTCGCTCCCATACCACTTCAAGACACAACTGAACCTGTAGGGTTATTGTATATTATGTGAGAGTGAGAGCTTATATGTGATTAGAAGCAGACCAGAACCTACTGATTCCTCATACATTCTACCATATCACAACCACATCTGGAAAGTTTCTGTATTTTATGTTTATCTTCATAAAAACATCCTGATCGTGCTACGAACGGTATTATTGCCCCAATTACCACATATTCTGCATCATATCTTGTTGCAATAGTGTACCCAATAATCTTTGGTGACTTGTTCATGACACTCTATAGCATTTAGTTGCCAAGACTAGGTTAGTTACTAACATCTTCTGAAGAAGGTGCTTGTTCATACTATATTTATAAAATAAATTCATCGTCAGTATTTTCAACATTACCCTAGCGTGTCCTCAACCATCAATCTTATATGCCCAAAACATATATAAGTCAAATTCTGCACCACATTACAGATTTCCGATATCGTGTAACTATATTTCATCATAGTTATTGATGGTGATATCATCTATCTCATTCAAGTTAGGGGAGTAGAAATATGTGTAGCCTACATTACGGTTTTGTGTGGATCTCTGAGCCGATGGTTGGGACTTTATTTGTTCAATTATGTCCGAAAACTGTGTTATCAGCGCATTACCAGGCTTTTGTACGGTATCTATTCTGATCAAAAATATAAAAAATAAGATGATACTATTATTATGATTACGTAAATTGTCAATCCGATTGAGAAACATAATTTGTATGTGATGTGCACGTTTTAGCCAGCACAATATACCTAGTCACAAGAATCATTCTTGTCTCAATAGGAACGGAACATGTATATGTGTCATTATTGCCATGGTTATGCAGACCACCTCTTGCATAACCCTAGTACAGGGCTTGGGCAGGAGGGTGCCACCCGTGGCCAACGCACATTTGAATTGTTGCTTTCTTCCTTACGGTACTGTAAAAACACAATGCAGGTGGATATCACATAGGCCACATACTAATAGGCCTAGAACGGATATATGGTGAGCGACAGGTTATCTAGTGCCGAACAGTGATCAGCAAGCATAAAATATTTTTTGTCAATAGTCTAAACATTTTTACAACGGATATTACGTTTGTTTCCCTCAGCTTCTAAATGTGAAATAATAACTTTATTAAATAAATCATTATTATTACACTGGCCTACGATGTGTCGTTTTCCCAGCGCAACATTTGTTTTTTCCCCCATAACTTTGTGAAATATTGATAATAGATGTTATCATGGCTTTGAATTGGTTTCCCGGGTGTGAGAAACCTATATGTAGACACCAAAAACACATCTCTACGTTATTTGGAAGCAAAGTTATAGCACATTTCCTTGCAGTGGCGGCCATTTTGGATTTTGTCCTCTAGCGGCAAACGCACAAGGTGAAATTCAGGGGACTTTAAGTATGCTGCTCAGGTGGGTTTTAATACACCAAAATGATGTTTTTATGTTGATTGTAAGCCAAGCCGTGATGTAAAGTTGTGACATTTTCACTAATTTTGGCGGCCATTTTGTTTTTGAATTTTAAGTAGGGAAAACACAAAATACAGCTTGGCATGGGGCAGATTTGGAATCAGCGTTCCCAAATTGTGTAAGAACAACTGCATGCTAAATTCTACTAAAAAATGCCTTACCAAGTCAGAAATTTTGAAAATGGGCCCTGACTAAATGGCCGTAGACCCGTAACATAGGTATTCAAATGAATCAGAAAGAGCTGACTAAGACATTTATTATGATTTCAAATTGAAAATAACCCTTTGGTCTCCATGGTTTATATCAAACTAATTCAGTGCTTTAAGAGTTAAAACGCTTAATGCTCAGCTATTTCTTCTCATATTCATCAATTCCCCCCTCAAGGTGAATAAAAATGGCCTGATTTTATGACATACTGAAATATAAGATATGTTATAAAAACTCTTATAATGATGCATTATGCTATTTTTCATTCAATGAATTATATTCAAAACATGTTATGTGACGCAACAAAAGGAGTTAATGCTCAGTGTTGAAAGACATTGGCTGAATGTTGGCGTAACATCATTTCATTAACCCTTTAAGCCCTCACGATGCATCCAAGCATCATGTTGCATCCCTGAAGAATATTTTTATTTCCTACACCTAGAGCTTTCGGAGTGAAAATTTGCATGCAACTGTTTCAGTAACAACAATGTATTTTTTCATTTCCACCCACTTCAAGTCATCTTTATCCACTACAAGTCGAGAATTGCGACAGAAATTCGCGGTCTGCACTGTTGTTTAATTGACAGAAAGCGCAGATGAAAGGATCTAGTTTTCCGTAACATATTATTGTGTGAGAGAGAGATTCTTCAGATCAAAGAGGTTCTATAGACCATTACCCTTATTACAGGCCGTGACGTGCCTAGAAAACAAAATACAATACGTTTATCTAAGTCGTTTTCTAATTTACAAAATAAGGCACAGAATGGTTTTCACTACTACTCTGATTCAGGTTTCACTGTATGGGTGAGGGCGGACAGTGGCGGATCCAGAAGTGTTTCAACCCCCCCCCCCTTTTAGAAACTAAATTATTGTCCAAAATTCGCTCTTACATCAGCATTTGACACTCACAAGTTTCTAAGGCAGAGTTCCGAACTCTCCTGAATTTTTGCCAAATGACTAGAACGTAATGTAGTGTTTGTAAAATTTCATAATCAAATATCAGAGTAGTCATAGGGAAACTAGATTGTTTTTTGGACTATTCTCCACCGTCAAAACCCAGCATTAACACCAAAAAGTAAACATTAAAACAATGTAGTTTTAATGCCGACCCACCGTCGCCGACGCTGGCCCACCACAGAAACAACATTGAGTAAACCCTTTCTTGCTGTTACGGTTATTTTTTCTGATGTTTTCACCCCAATAAATACCAGACGGTCCGCCAATGTTTGCTGAATATTGATCCAACGTCAACATTAAGCCAGCATTGGATCAACATCCCATGTTTTAATGTCTACCAGACTATAACTAATATGTAGGTGACATTACTTGGGTTTTACACGATGGTCTCATCTTCAGAAAAAAAACGCTCACGACAGAGAAGTGACATTGAGCCAATGCTGGTTTAATGTTGGGCCAGCGTCTGCGACGCTGGCCCAACACTGGAACAACATTGGGTGACCTTTCGTGTTTTCTGGGTGGCTGTCAACGGGATGGTTTGATGTATTACCACACTCTGAATCTTTGACATTCTCTCTGCGCGGATGATATCAAGAAAAAACTCTTGGCCGTGACTACTCACCAAATCATATTTACCAGTAGCCCGGGACTAGTAGATAATAGTGAGAATAATAACACATTGAACATAACGCCATTACGTGCAAGTGATAATTCTGTCAAATTGTTCTACAACATTTACGAAATTAAAAAGAAAAAAGAGTTATTCTTACGAGGTATCTCTACAAAATCTGGTCTGCGCTGTGCATGTCATAATCTATTACATGTTAGCTTCAAAAAAATACACATCTGTTCCAACAGAGTCATTTATGCATAATTGTATTCGGTTGGTGCAGCAACTCAGTTCAACTCAGTTTATTATTGAAGCCGCAATTATTCCAGCAACCATGGTACATTCAGCTAATGTCAGTGATTAATTAATAACTCAGTGATTATAGGGACAGTGTTGTAAACGCATAATGTAGTTTGTTTGTTAGTGTTTGATGGTGATTTGTTTCACTTCAGAACATGAAGGGTTTTATTAAATAAAAATATCAAAGAATACAAAACTTTAATGACAATTTCATTTCTAGTTTCTAAAAACGTATATTTTCGCTGAACGTCAAGTGATATACTATGACAACAAAAATACATTGTTTCTGCTATTCATTTAAAACGGCATACATGTGATATATGAATTAGACAGCTATGTGGACATATTATATGTACTGAAATAGCTATGTAAAAAATCGTATGTGTCATTATTCTCATGTTTTTTTTAAATTATGTTAATAGGCAGTTGTCCTCGGCTTTACTCACTCAAGTATCTGGTCCTCAAATCACGTGTCATTGTACTGCCGACAAAGATGACTTTGTTTTCAGGATATTTCTGTCACCTTCAAATATGATACTTACCAATTATTATGCTTTTAACTTTCACAACAATGCCAAACCCCAACCGGGCATACACTTGTGGGAGGAGAGGGGGTTGACCATGTGCACGGCACTCAATGTCATGGCCTGCGGTGTACAGAGAAGGCTGTTGCACTAAGCGGGTACACAAACATTATAAACTTTACAAGTTATTGTTTCGTGATGTAGTTATATGACTGTTCAGGTCACATGAACTACAGTATTAAAAAGTATGTCTGGGCTAGTTGTATAACATTTTTGAATTGATTAAAGGAGAAATGCAGGTGCCAAAATATTTAATGTGCCCTATTCTTAGGGGTTTGGGGGCATGACATATGTCAAATTTTTATGCGTTTTGATGCTTAATATGCACATCTTGAAAAGGTGTACAGACATAAGGGGGGGGGACCTGTATGTCGCTGAAATCAAAACCAAGGTGACGTACTGCTAGTAAAAATATGAGGTAGCCCACTGAAAAATGTAAACAGTGAATAATCACGCCGCCTCATGAAGTGCGTCATCCGTGCATCTTAACTTATCTAGCACGGTACTCATTAGTGTTCATTATTGTGTGCTCCCTTCGCGTGTGATACTCTAATTAATTACAAGTAATGATGCCAATGACGCAGAGTGTGCGGGCCGTCTGGCCAAGCAAACACAGCACTTTAAACCAATGTTGTTTTAATGTTGGGCCAGCGTCGCAGACGATGGCCCGTCATTAAACCAGCTGCCAATATCTTGTGACATCACCTTGGTATCTGCAGGCATTATCCCACTGCTGGACTAACTATGGGCCATCATCTCACATGCTGGCCCAGAATTGACCGAGCATTGCACTAAAGATGCGTGTTAAATTTCAATATCCAGCTCATCTCCTGTCTTTCCTCCTAGACGACCGGGCTTGATCGCTCACTCGTCCGGTTGTGGCTCGAAACCCAGAGGTACTGAGTGCAAATCCCGGGTGGGTGGGATGTTTGTCATCGAGGTTGTGCATATATACATTGCTGTAAACTGTGCAAAGACCTGGAGTGTGTCATGCTACATACATAGTACAGTGCACTTAAAAAAACCTTAAAATCATTCCATAAGAGTAGGACATAGTCCCGGCTTCGGGCTTCATTCTGTCGCGATATTGCCATGATTGTGTATGAGAAAGCGACGTAAAGTAATATCCACTCATTCCTTCCCCAAAGCCGAATCAGTGCTGTATAAACGATAAGTATCATACTGGCCCAATGATACACCAATGTTGAAACGACGATCAACATTGATTGCGTGTTAGATATGTGGGCTTCCTTGATCATGTTAATATCTTGATATATAACTTGTAATTTATAAAATATATAACGCATCTCCACATTATACACCCTCATTATTATTATCATAATATCCTGTCTTTTCTGTCCATTTGCTATGACATTTTAGCTTTAAATCGATTTGAAATATCGATACATCGTAAGCAAAAGTGTTAACATTTCTTAAATCATCTGACACATCACAGTATCTGTGCAGTGCACTCCCACGTGAACTGCCATTTAGCGACGGAAGTATTTGTCTGGAGCCAAGGCCATAACGCACACAATGTATGGCACCACAACCAGATAAATATCTCTCCTCATATACATCCCTCCAAGCAGAATGAGTCGTCTGCTTTATTATTATTTAGTTGCTGATATCTCATCGCAGACGCTCAATTGGGGAAGTGAAAACATTCACTCTTATACAATAATGCTGAGTTGTTCTATCATACATCGAGTATCCCATGTGTAAAATGTCTAATTAATATAGTGATATTAATTAATTAATAATGTTCCTGGCATAATAATATAACGTTGTATTTTAATAATGTATGTGATATTCCGTGTATGTTATAATGTTGTCTTTAAATAATGTTAATGATATTAACTTTCTAATGATATTAACTTTCAACAAAGCTGAGCTTTTTTAACAAAAATTCGAAATTTATCAGAGATCATCGTAAATAAGACGACAACCAAATATGTGATGTACCCAGAAAACTTGACCTTGATCTAATTTTGGCTTAATGTTGGGCCGGCGACGTAGAGCATAACGCGCACAGAACACTGTATGTGCGCTATAGAATAACTTATTATTATTATTATTAGATGATGGACCAACATTAAAATGACATTGGTTCAATACTTCGTGTCTGCTGGGGTAAGTATGAGAATATGTCGTAAATGTACCATATTTTCGTACAATTTACGATCGTAAATACCATGATTAAGATCTTATTTTTTTCGAGAATACGGCCCGGGATATAACTATATATATTTTATAAATATTTCATATTTTATAAATAGCATCGTATTATACGGCAATGTCAGCTTAATGAATACGCTGATCGCCATTATATGCATGGCCATTAGGTAAATAGATCTCGTAGATAAGTTTATCATTGTTTATCACCCAAGAGGCAAAGTTTTTATTAATTTAAATAGCTAATATACCTCATAAAGTGAATTATCCAAGACTGCTTGTAAATACTTTTCAGCTTGTAACATAGATAGCTTACAGTAGATAGTGTAATGGAAACATACCGTGACAAAAGTGCGTCGCCACAAGGAAAAAACGTTTCGTTACAAGAAACGTCCCCCGAGGAAAAAATCACGCGACGAAAATACATCAACTGACAGGAAATGATAAGAGTGTCTTGATAAAATACGTCCCGACAACAAAGGAAATATCCCCTGAGAATGGTGAAAGACATGTAACCTTTCGCATCCACTTGAAATAGAACATCTAGCCATGTTAAATGAATGAATGAATGAATGAATGAATGAATGAATGAATGAATGAATGAATGAATGAATGAATGAATGTCGTTCTCATATCACCCAGCCAACAATTTGATATCACAGTGGTTTATATCACTCTGACAAAGAATAATGTTGACTGGGTGTTTCCCATCTTGGTCTAGTGCGTCTGTAAATAATGTCACAGCACATGACGTGTCACGTGATGATGCTAATAATAGGCCGAGTGAGGATTTCAGAACAAGATTCTCTAGCGACATCTTCAGGCCATTGTCTACAGACGTCAGATTATGACGCTAAAACACTGTTTTCGCGCTGAAAGAATTATAATATTTATAATGGCCGTAGACCCATAACATAGGTATTAAATTCATGAAGCGGAAAGAGCTAATTAAGACATTTTTGATGATTTCAAATTTAAGAAAACGCATTTGGACTCCATGGTTTGTACAAAAATATTTCGTCGTTGTACGGGTTACCGTGAAATCATCTGCCCCACAGGAAAGGCTCGACTAGCTCCGTATATGGTTCAGTGTAGATTCATGAAGGGAAGATGCGTAAATACAAATGCAGTGCAAAATCCCGCTAGTTACGATATTGAGTACATCATTATGGGATATGTAGGGGCTACGTTTTTTGGACTCGATCGTAAATATAATTTTAATCCTCGTGAACCATGCATCTTAGTCTTTGTTGCTTTGCTGTCTGCTGTTATTTACTGAGGACAATATACCTATTTATGGATGACCTTTCACAGGCTTATTAATCTCGGTCACTTGGCATAGCGGTAAAGGGAACAAGAACTGACGTGGTATGAGCTAAACATAGAAAGGTCATTTGTAATGTAATGTAAAGTACCCCTAGTGCTGCAGCAGACCCGCCAAAAAGACGACAACCTTCCATGAAAAAAACACATTAGTTATCATATACCGTTGGAAAACTTAAAATCTCAAGATTATGGCTAGGGGGGATAACAAGAACGAAATTTTGGACAAATATGGCAAATTAACCCTTTGTGTACCAACATCACATATTTAGTTCATATTTATTTTATGTAATTGTCATCGATATATACTAGAAATAATATGCAGCAAACCATCCATCAGCACCAAACACATACATTTACCCGACCATCACATAAAAAAAAAAAATGAATTTATTATTTCAAGCACCCTTTCACTGCTAGAAAACACGCAAACATTAATCATTGTCTTGAAAATTGTGAAAATGTTTTCTTCATAGAGATATCAGTCATTAATATGCAGTAAATATTTATAAATTACCATAAAGTAATATTTCTACCTCTCTTTGACAAAATTTGTTTGTGAACATACACGTAGACAGACAATTTGATACCCAAGTAGGCCTATTGAAAATCAATATGTACTGTCTGAAAATAGGAGTGCTCAAATACTCATAGATTTATTTGAATATGATGCGAAATACATTACTAAAAAAAACCATTATATATTTTCACTATTTCATGTGTGTCGGAAAAGAATAAAATTATAAAATTTGCACACCCTCTAATATTTTATTAAGAACAAACAAACTTCAAATTTAGATATAGTGCTGCAGCAGACCCACCAAAAAGGCGTTATTTAGAGGGCAACCTTCCATGAAAAAAACAACATTTGTCATCATAATATACCGTTGGAACGCTTGAAATCTCAATATTATGGCAAGGGGGATAAGAAGAACGAAATTTTGGAAGAATTTGGCAAATTAACCCTTTGTGAACCAACATCACATATTTCGTTGAAATGTATTTTCTGCCAGAAAACATGCAAAAAATGGGATGTCCTTAATATTCAATTCAAAAAAAAATTCAATTCAAAAAGTATTTATTGTCATTAGAAATACAATATGAAACAAAACGATATTATACAGATAAAGTAATAAATTAAATATATCGCATCTAATGACAAAGAGGACAAGACGCCCACTGGCGTATGCGCCCTCAAAAAGCTACATTTTCGAATTTGTAAAAAATAATAAGTGCAGAAGTGCATGATACTATCAAATATTGTATAATACATCAGGGGATATGATTTGTAACAAAAAAATTATACTTGATTCAAAAGAAATCTTTTTAGCGCTCTTTTATAACATGCAAAACTGACATCAAAACATGCCTTGCTTAAAAATTCCTTCCATAAAGTAACACCATAAAACCTGATGGCCTTATGTGCGACAGACGTCCTACATTTATGTTTGTGCAGTTTATTTTGCTGGCGTGTTACATGAATATCTACATTCCGAATATAATAATTGTTAAGCAATTTTGGTAGTCAACCACGAATATATTTGAGCATAAATAATATAATCTTCTGTTTGTATAATTTATAAATGTTTAATAATTTTAAATCTAAAAAGATAGGTTCAGTGTGAGCTCTATGGGGTAAGGATTTCATTATCCTAACCACTCGTTTTTGCAATTTAAACAATGACAATAAATATACATCACCAGTTTCTCCCCACACGTCTAAACAATACGTTAGGTAAGGATAAATAAAACTGTGGTACAAGGTTACTAATGTAGACAAATTTATAAAAAAAATTATTTAATATTCCTGTACTTTTGGAAATTTTCATTTTCAATATGGTTTGCCCATGACAGTTTTTCATCAATTAAAACTCCTAAGAATTTAGTACAAGCAACACGTGCTACCATTTGCCCATTAAGTTTAATATCTGTATCGTTAATAATACGATTTCGAGATAAGCTAAAAATCATATAATGAGTTTTTTTGACATTTAATGACAGTTTGTTTACATGATTGTGAAAATGTTGTCTTCATAAATATATCAATCAATAGCATGCAGTAAATAATGATTAATTACCACAATAATTACCACAAAGTAATGTTTCTACATCCCTTTAACGCCATTTGCTTGTTGTGAACATAATATTATGCTCATAGACAGACATTTTGATACCCAAGTGGGCCTATTGAAAAACTGTCTGTGGTGTCTGAAAACAGAAATGCTTGAAGCCCTATAGATTTATCTCAATATGTTGCGAAATACATTACTAACAAACAAAAACATCATATATTTTCAATGTTGCATGAGTGTCGGAAAATAATAAAATTATAAAATAAATTGACACACCCTTTGCGCACTGGACTTTTTTATATTTTATTGAAAACAAATAAACTTTGACTTTAGATATATAGGTGAAATAATTATGCATAACTAAAACTGACCTATGTCTGTTTAAATTTATCGATAGTCTAAGTTAGCAATGCTGGTATTACTTAATTAATTAATTAACCCTTTCAGGTATGTAATGATCATAATGGTAAGTGCCGTGCTAATAAATAAAATATATTAAAATGCGAGCCACATAGTCGCTGTAACATCGTCGTTTTTACGTCAGACAATGAATCTCTGATGCTCAGAGGCGCAGCAGACGGAATCTGAATATATAAAATATAAATTAATTAACCCTTGTGTTGCTGGACCGTATATAATTAACTCTTGTGCTGCTAGGACCGTATATAATTAACCCTTGTGTTGCTGGTACCGTAGATAAATACCTAGTGTACTGTTGTGACCGTATATAATTAACTCGTGTGCTGCTAGGACCGTATACAATTGACAATTGTGTTTTTAAAACCGTAATTAATTAACCCTTTCGTTGTTAAGGCCGTATATAATTAACCCTTGCGCTGATAGGACTGTATATGCCATCTTCCACCACTTCCCTTTGTGCTATCTTACACAACACTAATCTCTATCTAGTGTAGGAGGAACACGGAAAGTTCCCTTTATGCCATATTCCACCACTCTAATCTCTATCTAGCTTAGGAAGAACACAGAAAGTTCCCTGTACAGTATGCAATGATGTATTTTCCCCCACTCTAATCTCTACAGAGTGCAGGAGGAACACGGGAAGTTCCCTTTATGCCATATTCCACCACTCTAATCTCTATCTAGCTTAGGAAGAACACAGAAAGTTCCCTGTACAGTATGCAATGATGTATTTTCCACCACTCTAATCTCTACAGAGTGCAGGAGGAACACGGGAAGTTCCCTTTATGCCATCTTCAACCCACTCTAATCTCTATCTAATGTAGGAGGAACACGGAAAGTTCCCTTTATACAATCATGTACCACACAAATATGTAGTAGTAGTAGTAGTAGTAGTAGAAGTAGTAGTAGTAGTAGTAGTAGTAGTAGTAGTAGTAGTAGTAGTAGTAGTAGTAGTTGTAGTAGTAGTAGTGGTAGTAGTAGTAGTGGTAGTAATAGTAGTAGTATTTTTAGGGCTTTGGGCCCATAGCACAAAACAATTTCACATGGTATATACATACATAAATGCATAAGAGATTCAAATAAACACAGTACACATTTGTGTAGGACATATCAATGCATATTAGTTAAGTTATTTCCTCTGATTGTCTCTGTATGATATACAAATGAAGCTAATTTCTTTATTTTATGCTCCTCAGTTTTTGTTAGTATTTCCATAAAACTGCTGTAAGATGTATAATTCGATATCACTTCTGCATAAGCAGGACATAACATTAAGAAATGATATTAATCCTCTAAAACATTAATATATAATTCTTTACAGAAAAGGCACAATCTGCTATTAACAAGTTTTTATGCCGTCCTGTTTCAATTTGTAACATATGACTAGATAGTGCCTGTCTATGTGACCTAATAATTCAAATACCTTTCTGGTTCAAATTCTCTATTGAATGTAAAATAAGTTGCTAATTTACTTATATTTCCAAGGTCGGCAAACTACGTTTTCTTAAAATGTTCCTGTAGCTTTGTTTTAAATAGTTCCATAAATATATCCACATCACCAACACCTTGGCTAATTCACACAAAACCAAAACCATATCTTTCCAACAGACATCTAATATGAGACGCCCAGGTTATTCTACACCTCTAATTCAGAACTTTCAACATTGAACAGACTTTGGGATATCTTTGATCAGGTATACGTATAATTTTAAGCCAATATTTAATACAACGAGAATGATAATAAAATGCTACAGGGTATTTTCCTATTTCTCCCATTATTACTTGCTTAGGTGTGCATGTAATATCTTATCTAGTGTAGGAGGGACACGGAAAGTACCCTTTAGATAGATAGATAGATAGATAGATAGATAGATAGATAGATGGATGGATGGATGGATGGATGGATGGATGGATGGATGGATGGATGGATGGATGGATGGATGGATGGATGGATGGATGGATGGATGGATGGATGGATGGATGGATGGATGGATGGATGGATGGATGGATGGATGGATGGATGGATGGATGGATGGATGGATGGATGGATGGATGGATGGATGGATGGATGGATGGATGGTGATGGAGATTGGATGGATGGATGAATGGATGGATGGATGGATGGATGGATGGATGGATAGATGGATGGATGGCTGGATGGATGGATGGATGGATGGATGGATGGATGGATGAATGGATGGATGGATGGATGGATGGATGGATGGATGGATGGATGGAGATTGGATGGATGGATGGATGGATGGATGGATGGATGGATGGATGGATAGATAGATAGATGGATGGATGGATGGATGGATGGATGGATAGATAGATGGATGGATGGATGGATGGATGGATGGATGGATGGATGGATGGATGGATGGATGGATGGATGGATGGATGGATGGATGGATGGATGGATGGATGGATGGATGGATGGATGGATGGATGGATGGATGGATGGATGGATGGATGGATGGATGGATGGATGGATGGATGGATGGATGGATGGATGGATGGATGGATGGATGGATGGATGGTGATGGAGATTGGATGGATGGATGAATGGATGGATGGATGGATGGATGGATGGATGGATGGATAGATGGATGGATGGATGGATGGATGGATGGATGGATGGATGGATGGATGAATGGATGGATGGATGGATGGATGGATGGATGGATGGATGGAGATTGGATGGATGGATGGATGGATGGATGGATGGATGGATGGATGGATGGATGGATATTGACGACGGTAAGTCTATGCAGACTTATGCGTCATTAAAATGAACATATGTACAAGACTATATACAACAGGATTAGTTCGGTGAAATATGCATGCTAAGTTAACTCAAACATGTTAAAATCAAACGACATTGTATACTAAAACAAGCACAGGTTAAATAAAATATGCATGAGAACTATTTAAAATAACCTACAGTTAAACAGCATTGGCATGTTATTATATATATAGGAGGGACACGGAAAGTTCCCTTTGTGCTATCTTCCACCATTCTAACCTCTATCTATTCTAGAAGTAACATGAAAAGTTCCCTTTATACCATTTTTTATCACTAATTTCTATCTAACACGCATGGCTCCATCTATGCCATTTTGCAACACTCTAACTGAAAGTGATGGAAACGAGGGATTGTGAATACAGAATATAATAATTATTCATGGTATTGTTAATAGATATATGGTATTGTTAACTTAATATAGTTAATTTGCGTTTCAAACAGTGGCGTTTTAAACATTGTCCAATGGACCCCTTGATGTCTATAACCTAATATCGAATGTAACTTTGTTCAAATCTACCAAAAATTAACGAGAAGATATGGCAAATAACAGCATTTCTGCCCTTAGCGCGCAAATAAGGCGGTTAAATTATAAAGCTCTTCATAAAAAAACGTAGTTGAGAAAATGTTCACCCATATTTCATATACCCTAAGATGTCTTTCATAATTTGCAGATACGGTCTTGTTTACGTGCATTAGCCTCCTAACTATTAGTAGGCATAAGTTGTATTTTTAACAATTTATTTTAATTTGTTTCCGACGAAGAACACATTTTGTTAAAAGAGTTTAGATGACGCGAAAATCATTTTAACTAAAATATACTTTTTGGCAAAAATCAAATTTGTTTTCAGATATTTATATATTCGATATAAAATTTCAAATGTCTAAAAAATAGATCTAATACGAATAGAACGACATGTTTGTTGTGGTTTTGAATACAAATGGTTGTTTACATTAATTTTGATGTATCTTATCTTATTTATCTTATTTTATGTACCTTGTCTGATCAAAATATCAATAACATCATAGCAAATCAAATACCAGCTCTAAATGCTGAAAAAATGTATTATGTACGTTTTCAAACAAAGCAAAATAAATATATGTTGGAATTTTGTACACAAAGGGTTAATTTATATTTTTTGTAAATTTTATATGTATATAACTTTATATGTAAGATACATAATTTCAATGTGCATATTGTAAAGCTAATTGGGATTTTGTATAACTTTTTTGAGAATTCAATATGATGTAGATTACGAAATTGTTAAAATATAAACATTTATATTTGTGTGCTTTTGCAGGCGAAGGGTGGCTATATTTAAACTGGTCTTTCTAAAGACCAGATTCTCATAATAATGATGCTATCCAGTAGAGGCGTAAAAATATTCCTTTTGTGTCTAATAAATCAGAATCTAATTGAAGAGGCAAATAATGGGCCTAGTATGCTGTGCTGTGGTACACAAAGGGTCATTCTTTTTACTTTCAATTCAATTATTTCCATAGTGAGATTATCTGAAGACATCTAAAATAACAGTAATGAGGATTCTCACAACATATTTAAACACGTGGTTACAATGTAAATACATTTAGAGCACTTTAAACTTCAATCATGTTGGTGCTTTTGAAGAGAAAGAGTCTTTAAATTTAATTTATATTTTTTTCATTAGCTTTTCATCATATGGGATATTATCCCAACGAGTTAAAAAGCCAATAAGGATGCTGCTAATGAATCTTCTGTTTGTTTTGTAAGGTATGAGATCCAAATACATAGGTCACATATTATGTTATACCATGGTGCACAAAGAGTCAAATTGTCAAATTTGTCTAAAAATTCGCGCTTGTTATCTCCCCTAGCCATATTCCTGAGATTTCAAGCTTTCCAACGCTATATGATCGGTGATGTTGTTTTTTGGTGGAAAGTTGACTCAAATTTTGGTCACTTTGCTGCTCCACTACCCTGTGACCGAACACTTGATGTAAATGATGTGCCGCCTCTTTCTCTATGATCTTAGCGGGCGGGGGCCCTAGGGTAGTGGTTAGCACCGCTGCCTTTCACGCCAGAGTTCGGGGTTCGGTTCCCGGTCTCGGCGGTTTAAAAGAAACAACAAATGTTTCTTCCCCATCCACGTGTGATAGTCAGTATTGCGGGGAGCCTCCGTGACCGAGAGGTAGCGTGCTCGGCCTCAGACCGCCAGGGCTCGAATTTTGAATCCTGTGTCTGGAGGACAGTGTCATCTCAATCATCTCACCATCCTCAGGAGGTTCTCCTGGCCCAGTTTAGCCTATATGTGCACAAAGGTGGCCTAAAGCCCGATTCATTTCATTTCATTTCTATGATCTTAGCGCCTTCACAACACAATACACTGCTCTTTTCAAACTGTTGCAATACACCGCTTTTTTATTGTTGGTTCAATGTTGGTCCAGCGTCGCAGACGGTGGGTCAACAATACTCCAACATTGTATCGACGTCTTGTGTTTTCTGATCTCCAGCCTGCATGAGGCAGTGAATAAATGTTAGTTTGTTATTGGGCTTGAAAACAACATTGGGTCAATAGCATGCCTTGTGTTATCCTGGTTACCTGTTCAATAATAGATTGTAGAACATATTGTTTCATTAATGACACGGATTTGAACCAGCGTCGCAGATGGTGGGCCAACATGAAACCAACATGACACCAATACGAGGTCAATGGCTTGTGTTTTCTGTGTTGGCTTTTCCACAGCAGGAATGGCTTCATAACTGGTACGACGTTGCCTGTAGAATTATATTCTGCCTTCTCCCCATATAGCCGCTGAAATGTGTGTGCTGTCACGGAAACGGAAAAGTCGCCTCAATATCATCTCAATGGTTCTCCAGCGTTGACACGCCGACCCAGCATTTAACCGGAATTGGGCCAATATATCTTGTTTGTTATGTGGTTTTCTCCCCCAAATCTGCGTCCCAACTAGTGATTGCAGCGTCCTCCACGCCTCATTAGGGGAACAGAGTAAGCCTGCAAACGGCAGGCCAATTTTCTACAACAGGCAACTCGTTAAAGCCTCCGTGAACAAACGCGGACAAAGGCAAATAACACAGGCTGCAGGAGATGGTGCTGCAAGGACTTATACTGCAGCCCAGAACAGAGAGAGAAAGCAGGATAGAAAGGGTGGACTAGTTTTATGAAGGGGTTATAATTCAACGTCAATACAACCAGCTCACCATGTTCACGAACGGAAAAATAATTAACCCGTCAAGTCCTCACGATGCATTAAAGCATAATTTTACATCCCTGTAAACAGACCTAATTTTCCTACAACAAAGGGTTTTATAATGATAATTTTCATGAAACTGGTTTACCAATTCATGGCAATTTTCTTTAATTTTTAAACCACATCAAATCATCTTCATCCACTACAAGTCGAGAATTGCGACAGCAATTCGCGGCTTGTTGTGGATGAAGATGACAATAGTATAATTCAGGCTTGAAAGGATTCACCTTTAAAGTGCTAATGACGTCTATAGTCTTTTATTTCTCTTCTAAACAAGACCATTTGCAGGTGAAATGAGCATTTTCTAGCGAGAAACAGAACACTGGTAAAAAGCACGATAAAGTATCAGATCATTAACCGTTTCAGCGCGGAGATCCACTTTATACGTCAGTATCTGACGTCTGTAGATTATGACGTCTAAAGTCGATCCCCGCTACGAATAAGTAAAAAATATTTATAATGACAGTAGACCCATAACACAGGTAGGCCTATTCAAAAATTAGAATTTTTTTTTTTTGGGGGGGGGATACAAGTACACACAGTTTTACGCACACGTGATTTCACATGACAATTCACTTTCTGAAAGGGGGTTTAGGACCACCCTGAGACCCCGCTGGGAAAAGCCCCTGCACTGCAGAAAGTTAATATTGGCTTACATGTATTACATGTGCAGATATAAAATGAAACACTAATTATAAAGTGGGCTGTCATTTTTCATTCATTCAAAGCTGGCATTTACCATGTTTACGTTAAAATGGCAGCTTCAAATATGTGGAAACTATCGGCTACAAATTTCTTTAAATTATAAAACTAATGTTATGACAAAATAGTTTGCAGCGGATCTAAGAAATATTTCCCTTTTAAAAACTAGGCACAGGAGTGCTCCACTGGCAGAATATTATAGTCGTTTTAACGGTTGATGTAGATTTACTTTTTACACTATACCTCAGCAAATATTAAACATTTGTATCCATTGTTGTTTTCATGTTGGCTCACCGTCTTCTGCGTCGGCCCAACAATAACAAAACTGGATCATAGGAGGCTACGCAGTAAAACACACCCACCGACTCAGAGCATTCAGGGCAGTGATTTGTATTTGGTCTTGAGGAGAGTAATGACTACACTGCGTCTGTACACCACGCTTGTCTTGTCAGAAGATCTACATCGACATTTTATTTCGTCCCGCTTCTAAATATCTCCCCCAATTTCCCAGACAAACACTGCTGTGTATACATGTACTACACTGTTTGTCTCGACGGAATTTTTTGCTGCATAACAACATCCCATCTTTGCGAGTGCGAAAAAATGCAAGACAAATTGAGCGGCCAGTCAGGGTGGAAGTGTTAGCTGTAAAGTCTCTCCGGAATGTAGTAAATGTTGATAGATTACCACGGTCCCTGTTGTAATTGGCAGAAGCCAAAGGCTTTGTTAGCGTTCTGTATCTGGGAATTACAATGCAAGGAAAATTTATCACAAGTACGCAGCGTTCAATTAATTTGCAGAAGAAAACAGCAGTGGAGAAAAGAGGCTCTGGTGCAGCTTGTCAGTGGGGAAAACTCAAAGATTTCATGTCAAAGAAAAAACTGGTGACAAATGCAGTTATTCAAGATGCAGGAATTTGTTCATAACCCGTGTTTTTTTAAGCGATTGATTTCCCGATCCACCCATCTATTATTCAGATTGTGAACTCAAAATCACTTACTTCACTGTGAACAATAAAAATATAATAGTATTAATAATAAAAATTAGAATTTGCCGTCTGCCACGTTGGTCCAATATTATTTTTTAGTGAAATGAACATGTTCTGTCCAATATTAACCCTTTCTGTGCAGGGACCGACTTTATACGGCATAATCTGATGTTTATAAACGTCAGATTATGACGTATAAAATGAACCCCGCACTGAAAGAGAAAACATTTGCAAGAGTAAAACATTTATAATGGCCGTAGTAGTACACAGGTATTAAAATGAAGCGGAAGGAGTTAACCAAGATGTTTTTGATGATACAAAATTGAAAAAAAAACTAATTTAAAAGATAACGCTTATTTTGTGGCAGCTGAGGTACCAAAATGACATTGTGTTGTATATACAGGCATATAATATAATTCCTTTTTCCAATCTTTGTTCGTCTTTACGCTTTAACATAAAATAGAACTGTAATGGAAGTGGATGTTATTTTGGACAGCGCAGGGCCACAAAGGCCAACTGTTAAAAAAACATACCAATCTTACTCTATCGCATCTACGTACCATGTATTTATAGAGTTGCATATCACTCTGAACGATATGTTTTTTTGAAAGACTATTTTCTCCACTACAGTACCGTATATATGCCCTCACGCGTTGAGAACATTAATTGTGTGGTAAAAGTTCTCCATGCATATATTATTAACACATTGTAATGTTAACGTAGCATTACACATAACACCCCTCATATAGACTTACATGTGTTATCACCATTATATTCTAGTAGTGAATTGAAGATCAACCTATCATTTTTTAAGCGTCATAATATTGTCTATCAACATAAAAAATTCAAGCAACGTCTTTTTCTATTTCGATTGCAGTTTTTTCTTTTCAAAACAGAGATTCAAGTGAATGTGTCACTGCCTGTGTAGTCACTTCGAGTTTTATACATCATTGCTTGGTCTTAGTGGAGGTCTCCTGATCAACAAAAATATATACCACTGCTTATATATTACTATGTACTTACTCTCTTTGATCAAATAAATGAATCTGAATTTCTGATTTCGATGTTTTTGGTACAAAACAAATTATAAAATAATCGGTATCAAAATTATATTTCTGTAATAATTACTCTCATGTTAAACTTCACAATTATAAACACACAATAATTGGTGTAGTTAAACCTTATTCTTTATGTTGTGATGGTTTAAATTATATTTCCACGTTCTTTGGTACGAAATATAAAATAATGGTATTTCACACGCAAGCAGCCCCGTTACTGGAATCCATCGATTCTCTGCTTGGTGAGCATGAAAACTCTTTAGGATCACTCTTCTTTGTGATGTAAAGATTAAAACTTGAAGTGCTGATCACGTCTATACGTTTGTAGTCTTTATATTGGTCTTACAAATAAGAAAATTGTAAGGAGAAATGAACAATAAATTTGCAAAATTGACATATTTTTCGATTCAAATTGTACAAATATAAGTGATTTTTACACACTTAAAGTTGTGGGTCGCGGTAGCGAGACACAACTTCAAGTGGGTAAAAATTTAAATCGTATGCCTTAGCAGTTTTAGGGTTAGGCCTAATATGGGGTAGTTTCGCGGCACATTTGATCTCGGGTCGGCGCCGGTCACCAAGTCCGCCATTTCTCAGGCGTCCTCACATTAAATGACCAGGATCTGGAGCGTCACTTCGGCCGCTCCGGTGGATCTCGGCTTCAGACGTTTCCAGGTGGTTACTTCGGACATTGAACACGTCACACCCAGCTGGCGGTAATATGCTGCTGTGTCACACCAGATGTCACTCGAGGCTCACTCAACTGCGCAGTAAACACCTGACGTTGAACTGATATTGGTCCAATGCTGGGCCGACGTCGTAGACGGTGGCCAAACATTAAGCCAACTTCATGTCAACGTCTCGTATTTGCTGAGTACGCAGATCGTTTATGGAGCCAATTTTTCCAACATTTTTTATTCTTCTAAATCAATGGAAATCATTCCACCGAGTAGTCTGACAAAACATTTCACCAGCAGTGGGGATTTACTAAATGTGGAATAGCTGCATTTCCTGAATGGAATAATAAACAAATATTTATTTAAAAAAAGTTTTTTAATGATTGCAAATAGTCTATATTTTTATAGTAGTGATGTGAGCCATTAGCGGTGGCATATGATAACGACATTTTTCACTTTTGTTCTAAAAAAGTCGAAAAAATAATTTAAAAGTCGCATTTCAATTTTTAATATTATTTTATTTAAAAATTCCAAGGCATTTCCAAGGTGAAGTGACACTAAGCTGTAGAAATGATCATGTATTGCATACGGTTTTTTAATCATTTTTTTAACAAATTTAAAATGGAAGTAGGATGTTTCGCTGGTCATATTTCATTGCCTTATCACATTCTTCAGTATACAATTTAAAACCTCTTGAAAATAAAATGTGGTTAATGCCACGCTCTTGAGAGGCACTTACCACATTTTAGCTTCAGGAGGGTAGATAAGGTGGCTGCTTTTAGCTGCGATAATATGGTAAGCCGGCCGGTCATACATCAGGTCTATATGGTCATTCAGGACGTGCTGGGAGAGGGGGGAGGGGAGGGCGCACAATGCTCACTGGACTGCGATATTAGAAAATACGGCACCCATCCAACAAATAAGCTGCTCCAGGTTGTCCTTTATAACCTGTCTGTGAGAGTGACTTATCTCTCAATATCTTCATGTGACGGCTTAATAAACGATATAATGTATCATATATAGTGACCGTCACTCTAAAACACATTACTGGGAGGTGAACAGTTTAATTATTTTGGTAGATTACATAACTGAAATACTTTTTGAAAAATAGTTATTACTTTTGATTAAATGAGAGTAAAATTTGTTTGACGTATGCCACTTTCCTGCATGACAGGTCACAATTTGTATATATCATGCAATATTATCTGAATATTTGTTTTGTGATATTATTTTTTGTCAAATACAGTTCTGCCATTGTACAAGTCGTTACGTTCATGAGTGAGTGAGTGAGTGAGTGAGTAAGTGAGAGAGTGAGTGAGTGAGTGAGTGAGTGAGTGAGTGAGTGAGTGAGTGAGTGAGTGAGTGAGTGAGTGAGTGAGTGAGTGAGTGAGTGAGTGAGTGAGTGAGGTCAGATGCAGTGCTCCAAATTGTCCAAACACTTTTGTTGAGAAGTACTGGCCATAGACTAGTGATGAAAACTGCAAAACCATCCCCTAACCCTTTAACCGCCAAATTATTCAATTGGAATTTTCACCCACTTGAAGTTGTGTCTCGCTGACGCGATACACAACTTCAAGTGAGTGAAAATTATGCAGATTTGACAAAATGGGGGTCAACTCTTTTCAAATCGTGCTGATTGATGTCACATTATGTCTTTAACATGTATAAAAGGCGGTACTGAATGTGGTAATATTTAAGTATAAACCGAATAAATTCGGCACCGGCGGTTAAAGGGTAAACACATTCATAAGTTGTAGGAAAACCGTGTGTCGCGATTATGTCTGTCTTTTGTTGTCAATGTGGACTTTTTGTTCACCAGTTAGTGATGAGGCACATCTATAATTACGTATTTGAGGTTTGTCTTGCTTATGATATGTGACTTTTCTCCCTGATATTACGCTTATTACATGTGTTTGACTCCTGTTTCTGATGTGTTGTAGCCACGAGGATTAACAGAGTAATGAGGCGTCCTATGGGATCCAGACAGTCACACGAGACGTCCATGAGTCTGCTGGTCTTCTACACCTGGCTCGCCATCGTCTGCTTTATGGCCATTGTGGCTTTAGTAGGCTTTAAAAACAGACACAGGGTGAGTACTGATCCCTGCAGACACAACACGCTCAACCAATGAAGGTTTAATGATGGGCCAACGTCGAAGACGGTGGTCCAGCATTAAACCTTTATTGGTTGAACGTTCCGTGTTTGCCTTGTTATGAAGTAACATTGAGAAAATTTGAAGTACTGATGAAGTAAAGCAGTGCAGGCTACATTATACAGTAGTTCATTGTAATTACGATAAACTATATATAGGGGCCTAACACTAAATACGGACTGTGAGAGTTCGCACTAAAATAAAACTAGACACAGAGCGAGTTTTAATGAAGTAACATTAAGAAAAGTAGTGGTACTGGTGAAGTAAAAGTAATCAGGTAATGACCCATCATAATACAAATCTTAAGATCTTAATATCTTAAACATTGAGATCCGAAAGTACGAAGTTATTACATCTTGGACCGCGGTCAATAATAAATTACGGCCATTCCTCGTTCGTGGTTGCCGCGGCGCGCTTGTGGAATAAATTGCCTCTTCAAATACGTGAGGCAAAATCAGTCACTATCTTTCGGAAAAAATTAAAAACACACCTTTTTACATATGCACATCCACCGACTGTCATATGACGAATTCCTTTTCCGACTATGGACCTCCCTACTGAATACTGTTTTAGTCCACAGCGCCATTGAGTCCCAAAATTGTTGAGAGATACTGGCGCTATAGAAGTCATTATACTTATACTTATAATATTAACTTCTGCTCATATCCATTAGAAAAGTTAAGGACACCTTAACTTATGAAAATGTTTCTGTTCTTTTCTGTTCTGTTCTGTGCTGCTCTGCGCTGCACTGCGCTGCGCTGTGCTGTGCTGTGCTGTGCTGTGCTGTGCTGCTGTGCTGTGCTGTGCTGTTCTGTTCTGTTCTGTTCTGTTCTGTTCTGTTCTGTTCTGTTCTGTTCTGTTCTGTTCTGTTCTGTTCTATTCTGTTCTGTTCTGTTCTGTTCTGTTCTGTTTGTTCTGTTAATGAATTCTGTTTTGATATCGTTTTTGTGCTTTCCTCAAAATGCTGAAAAATAAAGTGACTTGGGCCATTTTTGCTTTAGCATGTTTAGTGTGACGAAAAGCGAGTTTAATGTTGGGCTACCGTCTACGACACTGGGTCAACAAAAATTCAACATTGGTGCAATGCTTTGTGTTAGCTGGCAAATCACGTGTATGCTGCTGTGGTTGTGTGTGTAATCCCACCCTATCCCGTAATATGTGAGATTTCCAAGGCTACTCATTTGGTCGGGGCTTTCAGTATAAATCTTTAGGGAGATGAGAAGAATGCCGGATTATACTAGAATAACAGCGGGCCTCTGCAATCTATAATCCCAGTCAGCAAATACTACACATTAAACTGATGTTGGGTTGATGTTGGGTCAGCGTTTCAGATGGTGGACCAACATTAAACCAGCATTGGTTCAATTTTTTTGTGTTTGTTGGATTTTCCCCGATAGTTTTTCTGCCACATACTGCACAAATATAGCTATTTAAGGAACATTTTTATTATAAATTTACTATAAAAAATTAACATATAAAACATAACATTTTAAAATTGTCGCCATGACGATATGTTGTAGGTATGCAGTTGTCTGTTAAAAATGAATTATGGCAGCTGCTTCAAAAGGCTGTCTGGTAGTTTTAAATTGAAGAAGTATTATGCCGTGAGCGGGCTATATTATGCCGTGAGCGGGCTATATCCGTGATTGGCTACATCCCGTATCATTTTATTAATCAAATCACATTGATATGTGGTTTGATGGTTATACGCTTTCCATTGTATAAGATATGCATAATAATATATACCTCAACTAAGATATCTATAAAATTGTGACTATTAAAGGGGCTCCGTGGGATGACATCAATTGTGGTACTCACTTTTAAAAACATGTTATTAACATTTCTAGGAATCCAGAGATAGCCCTAACAAACTATGTGTACACCTAAAGGATGGCTGAGTGTTAGCACAGCATTGGGCCACATGTTGATGCCGTCGACCCAATGTTTGGCAGACAATCGGTGCCGCAGGGGTATCTCACAATCCCTCACTTTCACACACCAATTAATGTCGGTGCGTTTTGAAATACCCTGAATCCTAGACGGAGGGTATTTGTAGTACAAAGTGTTGTATACTGTACACAGTTTTGTTTACATGGCAGTATACGACTTGTAAATAAAACTAGTTTAGTCGGTGTTTCGGTGCTTTGAAAGTTTTCGTAATTTTCAAGTATGTTTAGTTAAGATCGATAGGCTATAAGACTTTATATAAATTTATTTGTCAAAATTGACATGTCAACATATGCAGTCCCTTTAACTATACATAAAGCATAACCCAATAAATATCAAAAGTAATAACCATCAACAACTCGCCGTCTTCTTTTTCAAATACAGACAGATCAAAACCACTGTTTCTTTATACTTCACATTGCTCATCGTTGGGGAAGTTGTTTGACAAATATTTTTTTGATATCCATATTATAGTGATCTATTAAAATACTAAAGCTACCAACAAAGAACGATTGCTAGCCGTCACATATTTATTAGTTTTGCTATTCACCAATGTCAGGTGTGTATAGTCCAGCAGAATGGTGCATAATCCAAGATGGTGTGTGCATTTTATCATACAAGCATGAAATTTTGCACAAAGATTTGGATGTGCTCTTTCATATTAGAGTAAGAGGCAAACTTTCTTTTTTCAATATGGCTACCAAATCCAAGATGGGCGCCATCGACCGTTTTAAAGATAAAAAAACATATTAATTCACGCATGAACAAGGAATTCATTATGAAATACCGAACAAAAGTAAATGATTGGGACCAGAAGGCATCGCTGAAAGTTGGAGCAATGGTATTCAACACTGCATATTATCAGGAATCCAATATGGCCGCCAATGACTTTTAAACCTGATACTTCCTCCATAACCATTCAGAGTGAATAGGACGTTGTGGATCTTTCAGCAGAGCTCCACCACAGATAAGTGAGGCCATGTATACTACCTGTAGGATGTACCGGTACAAGTGATCTGAAGTTTTAGGAATATATTCCAGAGAATGGTTCTCTTTGGGCATCATCAATGCACTCACAATGAGTGGTTCTAATATACATCAAGCAAGCAAACCGTTCAAACTGGCCGGTATATGCCTGCAGCATCATAACCCCTAGAGGTTTTTCCTCCCAATGACTGAGCTCTGGATTGAGCTAATACATGGGAGGAATGATGAGATTTCCCTTCCCATTTCCAAATGCAATCCCCAGCTCATTCAACACAAGTGGACAGCAGAAATGAATTAAAATAGAGTAGCAGATACAGGATCGGATGCCGGGGTTTATTGGTCAATTTGAGAGACATTTTAAATTATTTGAATCGATATTACACCCCATAACATTTTAACGTTTTAAATCATTTGTCCAAAAAATTCAACATCTGAATCGACAGTGCACCGCATAACATATTTGTAGTCATCTGGGCAGCTTTGCGCACGAGGATTATTATATGTGGATCGGCCTTTCTTTGGAGTGCATGGCTCGATTGCTGATAAAGGACCTATTTTCACTTTATGTGACAAAAAGTCAACAGTGCACCAATCTTGAGAAACACTTATAATTTTGATGTATTTGATTGTATTTGCTGCTACACTGTTTCTAGTTGCTATTCGTCTCCGCTCTGGAACAGCAAAATTAAGACTGCCTGACTTATACCCATGCCATATGACTTCAATTCTAAAAGACTTTTGTGATGTAACATATGGAAGAAAGACTTGTTGAGCATTATCTTCAAAAGTATCTACACCAATAAGTTTTAGAAGGTGTACAATTATACCCATCAAGTACAATGTTGTGTATTTTTGGTCAATGAGAGCTTTTGGAAGTCGTATACATTTCTCAAGACAGGAAAGTATGTCTGATTTTGCGTGTGACCTGATCTTTCCAAACTTTTGAGAGGGATGTTTTATACGACGAACGAATTGGTACAGATACAGATCTTGATCTATCATTTGACATGATATATAAAGTTCTGAAAAGAGTGAGCACAGTTTCCTTAGGTAGATAACTGATCAGCCGAATTTGTTTTGTTGGGTAGTTAAACAGTGCTATGATGTTTCTCTTCATGGACTATATGCTCTGTTTCCTGCTTGAGGTTCTTTTCAACATAGTCATCAAACTGTTTCTTTCCCAATTCCTGAGCTGTTCTCACTGGTTTTTTGACAGCTTCTCTATAATGTTTTTTTGTATCCAATACAGACAGTCCTGGCTTTTATAAGCAAATAGATTACCAAGATCCTGGATTGTCTTTGTGAGTGACTTTACTTCCTTCACAAATGATGCTTGGGTGGATCATGGAGTTTGCAATTTTCAGATTGTTCTACAAATTATAACATTGATGACACGTGAAGGCAAGTGATGTTTTGTTGACCACGAACTTGTCTTTCAGAATTAAGCAGTTATTTTTGGATGTATTTTCTCGAGTTGTTTCATAAAGCATAGAATAATAGGCGAACGGCATATTTAGTGAGGATGATAAATTTCTTAAAATGCTCCAAATATCCCTGACCTGTGTTTATCTGCTTGGGCTGTGGCCATGCATTGGTCAGTTACTGCCAGTTGAACAGAAGGCTCTGGTACATTGACTTCTTTCTTTAACATATATACTGGTTGTATAGTGGTGTAACTGAGTTTTAAGTTCTGGATCTCTTTCGAAATTCACATGCTCTCTTTATCTGCCCAGATTTTGTCACTGGGACGCAGAAATATTGACAATCAAGTAGGCCTACCATGAACATGATGAAAGAACCCTGTGTTGTTGCTAAGCTTCTTTCTTGGACAGATATACTGGGTGTATAGTGGTGTAACTCAGTTTTAGATCTCTTTCGAAATTTACAGGCTCTTTTTCTCTGCCCTTATTTCGTCACTGGGATGCAAAAATATTGATAATCAAGTACCATGAAAGAACCCTGTGTTGTTGTAGAGCTTACCATGATGATCTAAATTGTCCCGGTGGGGAGTAGACACACCACACATTACTTAAACAAGGAGACATGCATCATTACCCTAATCTTTGGGACATTTATAACCTATGACACTGAGAACCATAAACCAAGTAAGGTATCAATTAGTGTAGAGTAGTCTCCAGCCTTCTACTGCGATATTTTGATGTTTAACACTCACAATTAGCTGCCTGATTTGACGATAATGGAGGAGAAAATCAACTTATTATCGTCCATTATCTCATATGACACAAAGAACCCTAACCCAAATAAGGCATCAATCAGTGTAGAGTACCAGAGGAGGCTCTCAGCCTTTTGCTGCAATATTTTTATGTTGAAGCCCTGCAACTAACTGACTGATTCGACGATAGCGAATGAGAAATTCACTTATTATCGCCCATTATTGTGTGACTTTGGGATTTACAGGTCTATACACAGGACAAATTCATTTATTGTAAATAGCGCTGATCTGGATTATGCTAAAAAATAACCTAGAATGATGATGCTGTTATGGAGTATATATATTTGAAAAAAAAACAGAAATTTAAGTCAAAATTGTAATTAATAATTTTTTGAATCAATCAGCTAGACTAGCAGATTTCGTGAAAGGATTGTATTCAAATTATTAGTCATGTTTGGTTATTTTTTAGTTGTAAATTTAATGTTCTTGACAAACCATCTAGTCCCCAACGTTGTGATATGGCCCACTTAGCTTCAGATGCAATATTGAATCCACAAATATAACGCGAATATATAGCTTAACATAGCATGCATATCATTGCTGTTCTGTAAATTGTTTGAGAGTCATGTTATTATTATGCTCACTAAGTTAGCTAGTGATCCAGGGATGGGGGAGGGGGGTGCATTACCTTGACACAACATTGAGAAGTATTTGGACATACTTTTTGCAGATAGTACGCATGTGTATTTGTTCCGTAGAGCCAAGGGTCATGCTTAAGCGTCATTGCCAACCATCTTTGATTTATTAGATATCCCAGATTACCTGATATGCACCATATATGGCTTTCATTTGGGAGTAGGAAGGTTTATATACAATATTTATCCTTAGTTTGACTTCAGTATCACTTGAACAGTAAAACATTTATGCAACACATGTTAGGCTGATTTTTGGCGGCCATATTGGTTTACAAACTATATAAAGGGCTGAATAATATTGCTGAAATTGTATTTCTACATTTATTCATCCGTAATCTTTACTTCTTTAGCAAAATATGCATAATTTAATGATCAGGGGTTGATGTAAGTAAACGTTACTAGAGCATATAGGCCTTTAAAACGGCTAATGGCGGCCATCTTGTATTTGACAATCATGTTGAAATAATTGAATTTGCCTCTTACTCAAATATGAAAGAGCATATCCAAATGCATTTTTGTGCAAAATTTCATGCTTGTATGATAAAATGCACACACATTTCACCATTCTGCTGGACTAGTGTTTTTTCAGATACGGACACGCCATGACAAACATCACCAATATAAAATTCAGAATTATCGACTGCCGGTGATGCTCATTATTTGAAAAAAATACATTGATTGATGGGTGAATAATAATAATAATAATAAACAGAGTATGCAGTGTTACACAAAGACGACACAGCATATGTAAAATGTAGATATAAAATAGTTAATGACGGTACGTATTATTCTCAACAACTCTTCTAGTTATCTCGATATTTATAACTAGACTAGACTTAGAGCCTTACCAAACAATGTATTAGTCGATAGACCTAAATAATTTCCATTGAAATGCTAAAGATGTATGGAATGACCCATGAAAACTTAACAACATAGCAGAAAATTGCATAATATATATATAACATCATATGTTTTACAATAAAATTTATCTGTATGAACCACAATCATCATCATTTTCACTATGAAGTGGGTAATGATGTGTTATGAGATCACTGTCTCAGATACATATATAGGCTTGTAATATTGCCCATGGCGTTCTAATAATTACACCCCCCCCCGCTTTATATTACGGCTAAACATATATCACGACGTGTGCATAGAAGGTGTCAACCCAACAAATGCAAGACGTTTACCCAGCGTTGTTTTAAAGCTGGCCTAGCGTCGCAGACGCTGGGCCAGCATTAAAGCAAAAATGAGTCAACGTCTTTTCCTGTGTTGAAGCTGTACTTGTCTCACCCTCAGACTCTGGACAAGCGGTTTGTCCATTAATGCAGGTGTAAACGTGGACACCATCTTGTGGGGCTGTCTGAGACGAGTCCTGACAGTTAAGTGTGTTTTATAGCCTTATAAACCTGATGTATTATCAGGCTCTATTATTAACGTGTTCAACCCGCCATCTACCCAGCAAACAAGAGGCGTTGACCAAATGTTGCTTTAATGTTGAACCAGAGTCACAGACGATGGCCAAACAATAAAACAGCATCGGGTCAACGTATCATACACATTTTATGTCAGACCACATCTATGTCAAGCCACATTATGAAAGGCACATTTATCATAACACTGTTTCAAGACCAGACGCAGAGTGCAATGCTCCCATTGGCTCTATTATTTTTATTGATGTTCTATAAACATCGTTCTAGTCGTGTGCATATTTTTATCTGAATGTCTTTCTAAGCATACTATTATTGATGGGTTGCCAATGTTGTCCTGATAATAAGCACAATGCTTTTACCACGTTTACTGACGAATATTTCGTATTATCGGTAAAAAATAATAACACGGTGATGTTTTTCCAACAATACATGCAGACATAGCGATATAACTAATGTTATATATAAGTAATGTATTTTTGATGTTTTAGCAAATTATATAGTCTTGCTTAACCTTTAAAGCCCTAAACTCTAGAACTATAATTTTACCCTCAAATTTCAATCTAACAAATGTAATGCTTTGTTCTCATTCGAATTGTCTTGATTATTTCTTTCAGGGTTAATTACTTAATTTGTCGTAATGGATTAATTTTCTAGTTTTATAATCTTTGTTCTTAAAGAAAAGACAAAATATATTCTTTACAGGCTTACTGTGATATTACGCTGTGATCAGATAGATATGATGTCAGTCAGAATCGGTCCAATTCACAAGCTTTTTATTCCCAAAATAATGAATACCCTTTTGTGTTGATTCCAGTTGGTTGGGTTGTTCTGGGAAAAGAAGATAGGATACAGACGGGCGCCAAGGACTGTGGGGATAGAAGAGGGCCACACTTTGCTGTCTCACCAGCATGTATGATCCAGAGCTGTCCCTAAGCCCCTCTCCCACTCCCTAATCCACAGACTGCTGCCTGGTCAGCTGCCTACAATGAGGATGCAGTACCAGATAGACACCACTAGGCCTACAGCTGACACAAGTACCACAAACACATTTAGTGGCCCAGTGAGCTGACCCAGGCACCCAGGTTGTCTGGTCTACTCAGCAGGTACAGGATCAAACAGATATGCCAGCTGACACGAGACGTTCATCCAATGTTGCGTTAATGTTGGTCTAGCGTCGAAGACGGTGGGACAGCATTTGGCAAGCATTGACTAAATGTCTTGTGTTTGCTGGGTGGTCCTTGCGCAGGCATATGGATTCCACTGGCTGACCCAGGCACAAAGCTGGTCTGGTCTACTCAGCCGCCCAGGCACCAAACAGATCTGAACCTGGCCCAGGCAAGTCCTTGTATTATATTGTCTATACAGGGGGCCTAGACAACACACAGATCTACATCTAACCCAGGCAGGTACGATGTATTACGCTGGCCGAGGCACGAAGTTTGTCTGTTATAGCCAGCAGGCCCAGGCACCAAACATAGCTGGCCCAGGAACGTCCAATCCATTACGCAGGTCCAGGCACCAAGCAGAGCTGGACAAGGCACGTCCAATCTATTACGCTGGTCCAGGCACTAAGCTTGTCTTGTCTACCCAGCAGGCCCTGGCACCAAGCAGAGCTGGCCAAGGCACGTCCGCTCTATCACGCTGGTCATATAACTCTATGAGCTGTTCCAGGCACTAAGCTTGTCTTGTCTACCCAGCAGGCCCAGGTATCAAGCAGAGCTGGCCAAAGCACGTCCGATCTTTTACGCTGTTCATAGAACTCTATGCGCTGGTCCAGGCACTAAGCTTGTCTCGTCTACCCAGCAGGCCCAGGCACCAATCAGAGCTGGCAAAGGCTCGTCCAGTATGTTACGCTGATCCAGGCACACTGGTCCAGGCATCATGCTCGTCACCATAATGATCTGGCACAGTAAGAAGCATAGCAGGTTAGATGGCGACTGAACAACTAAACTCAACTTCTAGTGAGATTATGCTATGTCACATGTTGTAAAACAGGTCGTGTATGCCTATACTTTAAATAAAGAGTTTGACGCTGATAAAACCAAGTTGATTTAGCCAGATGGTGGAACACACCCGCTGGCCGTGCTTGATGCTGAGCTAGGTGAACAATCTAGTGGACTAGGGGACATTGTGAAACAAGCAGACCCAAAGCAAACAGGCTTGTTAAACCACTGGTTGAACCATCTTTTTAGACTGTTGTACGTACTTCTAAGCTATGGGATTCTATCCACCACTCACTAGAGTGGCAGAGAGAACCCTTTAGGTTGGAGGTGGCAAATTGTTTGTAAGGGGAGATAAAATTGTTTCTATTGCTGGGAGCTTGAACGTGTTTCACATTAGCGCTGTGTACATTATTCTTCCCTCCTGCACAGTAATATGCCATGTGACGTTTCATCCATGTAAATAACTGTTATTTCATAAATATATATATATCGTCCACTTCAAGGAGCAGATGCATCTGCTCCGTCAATACCATACCAGTATAGGTTTCTAATTTGTGTCATTATCGCTCATAAGTAAAGATGTTGACTGACATACATACGTTTACACTTTTATTTTCGTTTTTAAAATTTCATATGTTATATTTAATAAAACTTCATAATAATGCCACTGTTTGTTCAATATCAGTTATTTAATAATAGCATCTATTTTTTAAATAATTGTGTATGTATCTTAGTTGATATCACTTTGGTTTTTAACGTTAACCGCACAGACACAATACGTTATGCGCAGCATTTGTTCAGTGTTTTTCTAATGTCTGAGACAGTGATAAAAAGTTGGTCTAACACTGTGCTAACTTGGAGTTTTAACCATTAGATTCTGAACTTTGAAAATTATTGGTATCCACTTGAAGTTTTGTCTCGCTACCTCGATCCACAACTTCAAGAGACTAAAACATATTTAGATTTAGGAAAATATAACAGCGGTATAATTATATTACTTTAGAAATTGGTAACATCAGTAAATAAAAAAAAAACACAGAATGACTAAAGTCAACATACATCAATCATCTAAGGGTTGAAAAAAGTAAGTATTTTAATTAAGAATAGGTTAACAATCTATCCTTAGCGGTAACTCTCCTCACAATCACTTCTGAGAGTCATATTTCAGTTGTGAATGACAAAAACAGAGCTAACATATTAAATTGGTAATATAACATCAATATAACGTGTTTCACATTAGCGCTGTGTACATTATTCTTCCCTCCTGCACTGTAATATGCCATGTGACGTTTCATCCATGTAAATAACTGTTATTTCATAAATATATATATATCGTCCACTTCAAGGAGCAGATGCATCTGCTCCGGCAATACCATACCAGTATAGGTTTCTAATTTGTGTCATTATCGCTCATAAGTAAAGACGTTGACTGACACACATACGTTTACACTTTTAACAATCTATCCTTAGCGGTAACTCTCCTCACAATCACTTCTGAGAGTCATATTTCAGTTGTGAATGACAAAAACAGAGCTAACATATTAAATTGGTAATATAACATCAATATAACGTGTTTCACATTAGCGCTGTGTACATTATTCTTCCCTCCTGCACTGTAATATGCCATGTGACGTTTCATCCATGTAAATAACTGTTATTTCATAAATATATATATATCGTCCACTTCAAGGAGCAGATGCATCTGCTCCGGCAATACCATACCAGTATATGTTTCTAATTTGTGTCATTATTGCTCATAAGTAAAGACGTTGACTGACACACATACGTTTACACTTTTATTTTCGTTTTTAAAATTTCATATGTAATATTTAATAAAACTTCATAATAATGCCACTGTTTTTTCAATATCAGTTATTTAATAATAGCATCTATTTTTTAAATAATTGTGTATGTATCTTAGTTGATATCACTTTGGTTTTTAACGTTAACCGCACAGACACAATACGTTATGCGCAGCATTTGTTCAGTGTTTTTCTAATGTCTGAGACAGTGATAAAAAGTTGGTCTAACACTGTGCTAACTTGGAGTTTTAACCATTAGATTCTAAACTTTGAAAATTATTTGTATCCACTTGAAGTTTTGTCTCGCTACCTCGATCCACAACTTCAAGAGACTAAAACATATTTAGATTTAGGAAAATATAACAGCGGTATAATTATATCACTTTAGAAATTGGTAACATAAATAAATAATAAAAAAACACAGAATGACTAAAGTCAACATACATCAATCATCTAAGGGTTGAAAAAAGTAAGTATTTTAATTAAGAATAGGTTAACAATCTATCCTTAGCGGTAACTCTCTTCACAATCACTTCTGAGAGTCATATTTCAGTTGTGAATGACAAAAACAGAGCTAACATATTAAATTTGTAATATAACATCCGGTAGATATTAGCAAGACTGATCGCCTCACGAGTATTAAAAATTGCACAGAAAATTTGCTACAGTGCGCACAGCTCTCCGTTTTTTTTAGTGTTTTATACATCTTTGTTCATTCTACTTTATTTTTATATTCTAAAATAGCACCATCGTATAGGCATCTAATCTGTCAATTCTACATAACATCGGCTTGTTTTAAATTGCCACCCTTACTTTCTCCACTAACATGATTAAAACATTTATTAATGCGCACATTGATAAATGAACAATACGACTTTTAGTCCAGTAGATCAACGTGGACAAAATCTACTATCTTCTGATATAATTTAATTAAAAATCACAATTGATTATTCTTACAAGTTGTGTAGCAGGAACAAGGTGAGATGTTCTCTCTCAAAAAAAATTATGGTAATCACTCGAATAATTTTTTTCATAATTATTCTGTTTTTGTCCTGTTTCAAATATTCTATATTGGTTGATAGCTGACATAAAACATGTAATTTCAGAGTGAAAACAAACAATAATTATCTATTTGTTTGGAAGCTTTCAAAAATGTCGTTTTATTTCACTCTGTAAATATTCTGTGTGACACCAGGGCAGATATTCTCAAACCGGTTGACCTAGAAGTGTGTCATGTGAATGGTGGAGATGATCTCCACCAATCAGATGATTGATATGTAGGTCAACAGCTTTGATGCATCAGTATATCCCAGCATACATCAGACGATGAACCAGGATTGGTTTAATGTTTTCACACGTCTACAACGATGGCCCAGCATTAAACCAACATCAGTTTAACGTTTTCTGAGAGAGCTATTACCCAGAAAATACGGAGAATTAACCCTTTAATCGCTGGTTCCGATTATATTCGGTTTTTCTTTTTTATTAGCACATTAAATACCAGCTTTTTAACATGTTAAGATAAAACGTGACATCAATCAGCAAGATTACAAATCGTTGACCTCAATTTTGTCAAATATGAATAATTTTCACTCATTTGAAGTTGTGGATCGCGTCAGCGAGATACAACTTCAAGTGGGTGGAAATTCCTATTTGATAATTTGGCGGTTACAGCGTTAATACCATATTGGCTTAATATTGGTCCACAGTCTACGACGCTGGTCCAATATTAAACCACAGCGTATTCTGGGAGAGCTACATATTTTGTATGGCACACTGTGCATAATGTATTGAACGTCAGTGCTGTCACTGACTGAAGTTGTACTCAGTATGTTTATTCTATTTTCATTGACACTGTATAAACTCATTACTTCACTTCTTTGTAAATACATCTGAACTATTCATAATGTATCACATGGTTTGTTTGTTAACACAACTTTAAGACATATTTCCAGTAATCAAAATTTACAAGAGTCACGTAACATTGCGGTAGTAGGCCTAGGCTAGGCTTAATTATATATTAATATTTTTAGAAAATTAATTAGTAGTTTGAACTCTATATTATAGAATTAAACAACCCAAGATACTGGATGTCCGGTAATATTACCTTGTATCTATCCTCATGATAATATTATTATTTTAAGATATTAAAATTTTAAAACAGTACACAATTCCCACCTAAAACCAGCAACTATATGTGTTAATTAGGCTTGCAGGCAGAATATTAGAAAATTATACTTAATGCAAATTGCAATTGAAATATATGTGTGTGATTAAAACATTCCATGGCTTGATAAAGCACATCTCGTGTTGTCATTGTTTATTCTCGGTTGGAAAGAATATCTTGTTTTTTTAGCCATGCAGTATAACAAATAAACCAAAGGGTTAAAGTTGACAGAATGTTAGATGTCGTCCGAACAAAACATGGGCCCGCAACACAGGGACAAGGCACACAGCGAGAGACATTGAGTCTACGACACTGGCCCAACATTAAAATAAGAGTGTCTCAACGCCTCGTGTTTGTTGGCAAGGTACCGCTACTGGCAGTTGCAAACACAAGACATTGCCTCAATGTTGGATTAATGTTGGTCCAACGTCTACGACGCTGGCCCAACATTAAGACAACATTGTGACAATGCCCCGTATCTGCTGGGTTGTGATAGTGCTGAGCGGAGCAATCCACACCACACAGCACCTCATACATAGCAGGACACCTACTCCAGGATCCGAACTAGACTCCCTAGAGACTGCATGCAAGGGTCAAACCGCAGCTACTTGCAGTAACCTTTCAAATACATTGGTTGAAGGTTGGGCCAACGCCACCTGACATAGGCCCAGCCTCCACCCAGCGTGTTGTGTTTACAGGGTTTTTTTGTTAGGTTTTGCTTTCTGATCCCCGCAGGACGTCCATGAATGTGACCAGGATACTCCAGACTGATCCAGACCCATTCCTCTTCTGGCGAAGATATTCGGAGACCAGCAAATACAAGAGATTTACCCAATGGTGGGCCAGCGTCGCAGACGGTGGTCAACCATTGAACCAGCATTGAATGGCGGAGGTGATATTCGCATAGATCTGTGCTACATAGTTAACGCAGATGTTGAACCAATGATGGCGTAATGCTGGGTTATCGTCGCAGACGGTAGGCCAACATTGGGTGGTATTCTTAGAAATAGCATGGGTCACCCAGCAAGCAGGAAACATCAACCCAAGGTTTTTTTAATGCTGGGCCACCGTCTAAGACGCTGTCCCAACATAAACCAACATCGCATCAACGCCTTGTTTCAGCTCAGTCTATTTTTCTCTCAGTAATACAGGATTTTGAATCAATGTTGGTTTTATGCTGGGCCAGCGTCGCAGACGGTGGGCCAGCATTGGGTCAGTTCCCGTATTTACTGGGATTGTGTTTGTGTGGATCATGGCTGATAGATGTCCCTCCAGGTCGACCTCTATACACAGACAAGGTCAACTATACGGACCAGACCTGATGTATCCCTCTATGTCATCCCAACCACCAGTAAAAGCTCCTGTAGGGAGTAGATTGAACAACTAACTCAGCTCTACCTACAAAAGATGCGCAATTTATGTTGATCCAATCCATGCAGTTCTTATATTTCGTGGTACCGGTAACATTTAGAGTGTGATGTAATAATATGATGTAGGTATAGGAATGAATGAATGAATGAATGAATGAATGAATGAATGAATGAATGAATGAATTGATCAATAAATTAATAAATTAATGAATGAATGAATTAATGAATTAATGAATTAATGAATTAATGAATGTCCACTTGTGTATACATACATGCTAATTTGGGCCAGAAGAACCCCTGAGGATGATAAGATGACATGCCCTACAGATACAGGATTCGAAATTGCTGCCTGTCGGTTTGAGGCCGAGCACGTTGCATCTAGATCACGGAGGCTCCCGGCACAATTGAATATTTGCATGTGAAGAAACTCTTTGAAATCTGAATACTATTTTGACGCGTGAGCTCCGGCGTGATAATCTTCTGCATTTACCCACCAACCAGCCCCCCCCCCCCTCCCTGTCATTACCTCAATATTATATCACCAGTGGTAACATCTATAATAATGCGACTTAACCCTTAAAGTGTTAATCATATGGCCATTTTTCTGCTTTTATATGTCTCCTCCAAGCAGGAGAATTTAAAAAAGAAATCAACATTCAACGTTTAAATTGGCATATCCCAGCAAACACGAGGCATTCACCGAATGCTGTTTCAAAGCTGGGCCAGCGTCGAAGACGGAGGGCCAACATTGGAACAGCATTGGGTGAATGTAGCGTGTTTACTGCATGGGTATGTCTAGATTCATATTATGTATAGGATAAAGCCCGAGGAGCTCTACATTCTTAGCTGTGAAAAGGGTCGAGGTCGAAGGCCGAGGCCTTTTTCACAGCTAAGAATGTATAACTCCGAGGGTTTTAACTGACTTTAAACACATCCGACCATAATCAATATCCCTCATAATCAACATCTCAGTCACACTTGACTGATTAGGCCCCTATATAATGCCATATATGCCTACCATGATAATTGGTCTGAACTTGGGCAACAATAACTCTCCATTCCCGGCTTAGAATGTAGTGTTCGGACAAAGAAAATAATATGTGGTGCGTTTTAAACAGATGTAATACTTTTTAGATGTGGTCGAAGATGATATATATCGCACATAATTTTATTCTCAACTAGAAAAAGAGTTCCCGAACTCCGAGGCCCGGCTTTAGACTGTTTGAGTGCTAGAGATAAAAAATCGGCTTAATATTTGTGACCGTCCATATCAAAATCAGGCGGAAGTCGGCAATTCTGAAATGGCTAGAAACCCACTTGAACACCATGAAGTTTAGGATTCTTATTCTTTTTCGATTTTCAAACTTTGCAATATTCACACGCCAAAATCTGTTTTTTATCTCTAAATAAAATATAAAAAGTGAAAAATGTTTCTTAAGTACCTTAAATTGCACTTTTGTGAGAGCCTTTCTTTTGGGATCTCCGGTAAATGTGCTAATTTTTATCTTTTTTCGTAAATTTCACATAGCGGGGGAGGAATACCCCAATATTTGGAACAATCGTGCACTTAATGACAAGTTTTTGAAATTTGGCATGGTGTTAGGTATGGGCATTGTGTTTTCAAAATCCATCGTAAACAAAATGGGCGTGACCTCTGGTGCCCTCTAAAGGTCAAATTCAAAATGGCCGCCAAAACGACTATGAAAACAAATAAATGTAATATCTCAGCTCGTTTTTGAAGTAGAAGATTATGTAATACCACTTTTTACATGTTTTGCGACATGATCAATCAGTTTTTGGGATCATTTCAATGATATGGGTTTTTGTTTAGGTCAAAGGTCATGTTCAAGGTCAATTATGAGTTTAATTAACTACCATATAGGCCTACTATAATAGTAAAAAAACTGTCTGGAAACAATTTTTCAGTTTTTAAAAATTGGTATGGTGTCAGGTATGAGAAATATGCTTCGAAAATTCATCCCAAAATAATGGTCACGACCTCTGTTGACCTCTGAGTAAAATTCAAAATAGCCGCCAAAACGGCCATGACAATTAATAAATAATATATCTTAGCTCTTGTTTGAAGCAGAGCATTATGTACTACCATTTTGAAAAAAAAAGAATTTTAACTAATAATCCGATAATCATGGTGTAATATGTCATTTTCGACTAATTTTGCAGTGTAGAACTCATTTATTGGCTTAAAATTACAATTCTCGGCTTCTGTGATCTTCAAATACCACATGAAGGTGAAAAAGAACGACCAGCGGTCAGAGTGGAAAACCAGTTTTTTACTAATGGCGTAATAGCTACGTGATATGTCATTTCCGGCTAACAAAATCCATTCATGATATCAATAATCTCATTACAGCCACCAGTGACCTCGAAAACCTTATTATAGGACATTAAAACATCCCATGAAGGTGAAAAATGACAACCAGCGCTGGTAAACGTGAAATTACAACTTCATTACTAGTGGTTCAATAGTTACACGTGGTATGTAATTGGTGATTAATTAATAGTAGCAGTAAAATAATGATAGCCCCAGAAGCGACATGAATAATCAAAATGACTGCCAGCTTAGACTTTTGCAAGATATTTTTACATTGATATTGTTCAGTTTTGGAAAAAACACCAATGGATACTGTGCATCGCCAAATAGCATACCTATATTTAGATTTTTTATATTTAGATTTTTTATAATCATGACACGATCACTAAACATAGGCCTAACAGTGTATTGTTCTTCCTCATGAGCCAGAATCCTAAATGTCCAGGATATAATTGGGAAAGAACCAAGGAGACAAGTTCAAATATATCTTCGACGTGTATTTCTTCCACCACCATCGCCGGTGCTGGCCAACATTCATTCAATACTTGCCTACGATGTACCTCGTACAGAGGATGTAGGCCTACCCACTAAATTCCGGTTCAATGTTGGGCCAGCGTCGCAGCCCATAGCTGGTTCAATGCCGGTCAATCGTAAAGATTCAATATTGTGGGGAGCCTCCGTGACCAAGAGGTAGCTGCTCGGCCTCAGACAGCCAGGGCTTGAATTTCGCATCCTATGTATGAAGGGCGGTGTCATCTCTCCATCCTCAGGAGGTTCTCCTGGCCCAGTATAGCCTATATGTGCACAAAGGTGGCATGAAACCTCATTCATTTCATTTATATCGTAGTGTGCCTATATAGCTCCTAAAATCATCCCTAGATAAGAGCTCCGGGTTTCTTCTTTTGCTTGATTACCGCATTACCGCGGTGTTATCGTATTACCCCGGTATTGCCGCATTACCACGTTATTTTTGTATTACGGCGGTATTACTACTATTTTACCGAATTACTGATAACATAGGGCTAGATTAGCTACTTGTGCCTAATGTAAAATTCAATGTATCTAACGACAAAATGCACAATTATATTTATATCTTTTCCCGCCTTACAAAGTGAGATATGACTTATTGATGGTACTTGTTTGATAGAAATAATGTTATTTCATATACCGCACATCACATATGGCTGGTCATCTTAATAAATATCTATCTATGATTATGTCTTATCCCTTAGACTGTATCATATCTTACAAGTCATATCAGTAAATGTTTTTTTCTGCATAGTTTGGAAGACGTCCAGTTACATGTCAACCAGATCTTGTTGATGTCCCATATATCGCATGATAATATCTCCCAAGTGGCTGGTTATGTCACTGCTGTAGGCCAACTTGTTTGCGATGAGGTCTACGACTCTTGGGTTGTGTAACGCTGACTGGATGAGGTAATTTGCATGCGAAGACAGCGATCACTGGCCTCTAGTATTGATTCTAACGTCTAATACCGCCAGTCAGGCATACTTATTGTGTTTGTCCACACTGTGGCAGAGAAATGAACGGTTTACAAGGTATCCTGGGAAAAAATGAACAGTAGTGCCGTATGTTATTATTCGTTTGACATTGTCATGATTGTGGAACATTGGATCCACGTCGTAAATGAAGACGATACACGACTGCCACCTAGTAATATAGTGATCATCTTTTCCTCTATAGTATTAATAAAATATTTTACCGCGACTTGTTTTGTTATAGTAACAAAAAATTTATGTGCATCGAAATTGAATGAACCTATGCCTATCAGCGTGTGTAGCCAAGTTAGGCCAATACAATTTAGACGAAATAGCTTTCTAGATGTCCTGTAGTGGAAATTACCACTAAGCCGTTTTTTTACTTTTTTCTTACTGTGACGGGAATTATTAACATTTAAAATGCTGAAATATAGAATTGAAATGTATTTTATCATGATAATCATTGATTATATCCATCAAACGATTCCTGTCATTGTCATTTTCTTGTCTGTAGCTATCAAAACGCAGAATATCTGAAAACAAATCGCAGAAACAATAATATCATATACAATGGATAAAATATAGAGTGTGCCATTGCCTTTCTTTAACAAATCTTTCGAATATAAAATGTGTCCACGGGGTGGTAAGATCTACTTTTCAAAATTGGTTCATACCTTTAAAGCTCTGATCTGTATTTTTTAACTTTTACGTCACTTGAAATTGTGTCTCGCCACCGCGATTCATAACTTCAAGTCACTGAAAATTATTTGGATTTGTGAAATTCAGGTCACCCAAAATATCAGTGTTTCCTTATTTGAGATATATTTTACAACTGAATACGTAATGTTACTAAAACACAAAGAGGCTAATATAGTTAGTGAGTAAGACTAGATTCTGTATGCCTACGCAAAACAGAATCTAAAATCGTTGCCATTCGAAAAGATGTCTTCCGAATCCCACTTGCGCGACGTAACCCTTTCAGTGTAGGGATCGACTTTAGACGTCAAACTCTGACGTCTATAGACGTAAGATTCTGACGTCTAATGAAGCGAAAAGACTTAATTAAATCATTTATGATGACGTCAAAATGTAGAAACCCTCTGGTAGCCATGGTTTTTACAAAAATATTACAGCGTTGTTAGGGTCAAGGCCTTTTTGTTTGATTACTGATTGATATATTAGTTGATAATGACAGATTTACATCTCATTGGAATGGCGTCTTGATGTGAGTATGTAACTCTTTGCCTTTATGGGTGAATTGATCATTTGATCGAGGTAAACCTCACATTTTCTTGAAATTGTTGATCTCAACGTGTACTGGTCACCAGCATATAAAAACACAGTTTTTACTATACTGTCAAAGTCTGACGCTAAACCTTTATGGCTGCGTCTAGCTCGGACTAACTATAATGTCATTATGTAGCACTGGAACACCTGTTAAAATATTGATGCTTCATTTGAGCCCCTCCTGCACATTTAATAAATTACATTTGATTTGTCTTTGAAAGCTCATAAAAACGTCTACCGCACTGTTAGGGTTAGTAATATTATATGTAGCATACGTGTATGAGACGACAAGCTTATTCGTGTAATGTAAATCAATTCATTTATAAAAATATTATTTTTTATTTATTTCACGAAGATCAGAATTCATTAAGACTACATCATTATATCTGAGATTGTAATTTATCGCAAACACGAGACTTCGCCCCAATGTTGTTTTAATGTTGTGTTAGCGTCACATCTATTTGCGCATTATATTTCTGGATGAACTATAATATCGTTTTAATCGTCTTTATTTCAAACTTCTGATACAGTGTAATCCAGTTTAGCTGCAAAAAAGTACGGCTACCATAACTGACTTAGATAATATGTCCGCTACATAATATATTCGTTCATACAGTAGATGTACCTATCACAAATAAAATAATAGGTGCAATCAAAGAGTTAGTCTTTTCTAGTTTTGTGCCACCAGATAGTCACCCAATATTGTTTCAATGTTGGGCCAGCGTCGAAGACGGTGAGCCAACATTGGAACAGAATTGGGACTGGTAAAGTCGTCTGATATTCCCTGATATGAAACAACGATAAGAAACAGAAAAGGGTCACACGACATAACCTTGCAGCAAAAATTTTAAATGATTTGAAGTGAAACACTATTTGAAACAAGACTACATAAGTCCAGGAACTCTCGCTCCGAATTAGACTTTGATTTAAGCAATTTTGTATAGGGTTATTAATGTAGTCCTAGTCTAGGTCAAAAATCAAGACGCAAGACAACTAGGTCTAAGAAGCCCAGTCTAAGAGTAAGATAAGAACTAGACAGTCTGTCAGAGATTGCAAACCTCCATTGAAATTAATGATCCTAATCAGTATCCCAGTAATGGTCTACCTATCTGGCACGGTTTACCCGATATCAGGCCAATTGAGTTAACTAATAGCTGATTTACGGTCATTTTGAATTCGATATAAATTAGTTAAAAACTTGGGGTGCATTCTCCTCCGAAACCTTAAATTTTGTTTTATAGTAATGGACTAACATCTAACACAGTTTGCAAAATATTGGGCATGTGAAAGTAAATAATGGCCGATAGGGGGCCATTTTTAATTTGATCGAGTCAGAATTTTTCAAGATGCATCCTCAGCTGAAATCTCACATTTCATTCTATAGTAATTGTCTAGCTATCTAGCACGGTTTACCAAATATCGGCCATGTGAAAGTGAATAATGGCCTAAAGGCGGCTATTTTGAATTTGATCAAGTCAAAATTTTCCAAGATGCATCCTCAGCTGAAATCTCACATTTCATTCTATAGTAATGGTCTAGCCATCTAGCACGGTTTACCAAATATCACCCATGTGAAAGTGAATAATGGCCGATAGGAGGCCATTTTGAATTTGATCAAGTCAAAATTTTTCAAGATGCATCCTCTCCTGAAATCTCACATTTTGCTTTATAGTAATGGTCTAGCCATCTAGTACGGTTACCAAAAACCGGCTATGTGAAAGTGAATAATGGCCGATAGGCGGCCATTTTGAATTTGATCAAGTCAAATTTTTTCAAGATGCATCCTCTCTTGTAATCTCACATTTTGTTTTATAGTAATGGTCCAGCTATCTAACACGGTTTACCAAATATCAGCAATGTGAAAGTAAATAGTGGCCGATAGTCGGCCATTTTGAATTCGATTGAGTCGAAAGTTTTTAAAAGGCATCCTCTCTCGAAACGTCACATTTTGTTTTATAGTAATGGTCTAGCTATCTAGCACGGTTTAGCTGATATCAGGCCTATCGAGGTAAATAATGCTGATTGTCGGCCATTTTGAATTCGTGAGTTAAAAATTTTCAGGGTGCATCCTCCCCCGGAAACTCACACTTTGTTTTATAGTAATCAGGTAATGGTCTAGCCATCTAGCACGGCTTACCAAATATCAGCCATGTGAAAATGAATAATGGCCGAAAAGGCGGCCATTTTAAATTTGATCAAGTCAATTTTTTTCAAGATGCATCCTCATCTGAAATCTCACATTTTGTTTTACAGTAATGGTCTAGCCATCTAGCACGGTTGACCAAATAACGGCCATGTGAAAGTGAATTAGGGCCGATAAGCGGTCATTTTGAATTTTATCGAGTCAAATTTTTTCAAGATGCATCCTCTCCTGAAATCACACATTTTGTTTTATAGTAATGGTCTAGGCATCTAGCACGGTTTACCAAATAACGGCCATGTGAAAGTGAATAATGGCCGATTGGCGGCCATTTTGAACTTGGACGAGTTGATTTTTTTCAAAATGCATCCTCTCCTGAAGCCTTACAATTTGTTTTATAGTAATGGTGTAGATATCTTGAGCGGTTTTCATGATATTCCACAATATCAGGCCTGTCGAGGTGAATAATGGCTGATAGGCGGCCATTTTGAATTTTATCAACTTCAAATGTTTCAAGATGCATCCTCTCCTGAAACCTTACAATTTATTTGATATTAATGGTGTAGCTATCTTGAGCGGTTTTCATGATATTCCGCAATATCAGGTCTGTCGAGGTGAATAATGGCCGATAGGCGGCCATTTTTAATTTTATCGACTTGAAATTTTTTCAAGATGCCTCCTTTCCTGAAACCTCACAATTTGTTTTATAGTAATGGTGTAGCTATCTTGAGCGGTTTTCATGATATTCCGCAAAATCTTTCAGTCGGATTTACCGATGTTATAAATTAGGTCAAAGTGTCGGGTCAACTTCAAGGTCAAGGTCCAAAAACCTGAAAAGGCACAACTAGGGACCTTAGAGAACATGTATGTGCAATAGGACTGTCATCGGCCCAGTACTTTTCGAGATCTGTTCCGGAAACGAAGTGCGCGTCAAAACGTCTAAATAGGTCATAGCTCTGAACCAGAAGTAGGTCAAAGTTCAAATACCCCAAAAGGCACAACTAGACCCCCTAGGGGTGTTGTGTGTAAAATTTGAAGACAATCGGACAAGTACTTTCAGAGATATGCTCCGGAAACGAATTGTTTACGGACGGCCCAACGGCCCAACGGCCCAACGCCGTAACATCATCATTTTCTCCTCTGTAACCTTGCGCATTGAATTCAGATTAAAAATATTTTAACCTGTCCATTAGCCACATGGGAGTAACCCACATACCAGAAATTGTTATCCTAGCTTATTTTCTTACAAAGTTATAGGCAAAAGAAGAGGCCAAAAAAAAACGGAGGTAGAATCCTCAGCTCCCTCCGTCTCACCTACCGTGACGGCGGGAGCTAATAAAATACGAGCTAAAACAATTTGAAATGATTAATAGCGGGGATCAAAATTATAAGACATGGTGGCAAACGTGTAAATCATTATTGTACAGTAAACCAGTTGATAAAATTCCTTTTAATAGGCTGTAGACTGGAGCACAAAGCAGGAAATTGTAATATACATTTTGTTAAACAGTCCACTTAAAAGTTTATAAGTGTCTCACAAAGGTGACTTTTCCTGATGCTTGGGAACGAGCAAATGTAATCCACTATTCATGAAAGGTGATATGACAGATCTGATAGTTTACTACCCTGTATTTAAAAACATATATATTCAGCACTTGATCTCGGAGATGAGGTATTTTTTTATATGTATATTCATCTTTCTTGTGATTTCAGTATATATAGTTCTTATTATTTTTTCATTTATTGGTCATATTATAGTACTGCATACGTCAACATAATTCACGTTAATGAAGTTGAGGTATCGATTAATAAAATAATACGATGATTATGGAATATGGATGGATAGGTCTACATAGATTTTTCATATTACACTTTCATTATTTGCACTTGCACCTGCAAAGATGAGACACTGAAATTAGCTTTGGAGCTACACTTGTAAATCTTCGGTAAATAAATAAGTTTACATCAACAGGTAGACTTCGACACATGGGTCCATTCTAGTTACGGTGCATTTTCAGCCCCAGTGCAGGACATGGCTATCATAATGTTTTTCAAATCATCAAGATTAGTTAAATAGATAGCTGTCGTCGGAATTGTAAAAACTAGAGAAGAAAAAATACCAAGCAAACACAATAATGTCCTAATGTCAACGTAAGTAGACACATATTATATAACGACTCTTTTCGTGAATATTTTAATTTAAAAAAAACACATTTTTATCATAAGAGATGATATGTCCCTTCTAGTTCATACTCTATTAAGATATCAAATAAATGTTCCCACTCAAGACCTAAACAAGCAAAGATGTGCATTAACATTGTTAAGATAGTATGTACCAAAATTTAGCGGCTGCATGAGCAATATAATATATGATGCTAGAAAAAGATTAGGGTATCGTTACATGACATGAAGGTTAATCAACGTGATCCCACTTCTTGTGTGATTCAATAATTATAGACATCCGACATTACATTTTTTGTCATACTCTGGTCAAAAAAAATTTGATGTCGTTTGGCAGCAATAAAGATTTTATTACTTTTTATATTATTCTTACTATGGCATGTTACCGGCATATAATTGCAGAAGCGATAACGCCTTCTCGGCGAATAGTATTAGGTTTTGAAGGGGAAAAAATATGCCCAAGCTGTATTTTTCAGGAAACCTTCCAAATACCATTAGAAATAACATACTAAAACTCCCCGTGATTCCCGCTGGAGCCTTTTCCAATATTCAAGATGGCGTCGAAGATGGCCGCCAAAATGTAACACAGCTATATAGACGGGTCCATGTACCACCTCACCCCCAAAAAATATGACAAAAGGTTTATGACGGTTTTCTATCCTACTGGATATATAGTGAATGACAGTCAAGCAAAATATGACCCCCAAAAAATGGATGAAAACTCCAAGATGGCCGCCATCGGCCGTGGAAATCGGTAAAACCACCCGAAATTGCCTAAAATTTCACAATTAAACAATGATTCTTTTTTTTTTTTTTTTTTTTTTAAGAGTTGGGGAACTCACTGGGTACAATAACATTTAGGCAGTGTCAAAAGTCTGGTGGGGCTAAGGGGGGAGGGGGGGGGGGGGGTTTTGGCAAAATCCAAGATCAGGGTCAAGGTAAAATATAATTTTACGACAAATAAAGGTAATAACTCTTTTTCGCCTAATTTTGATTAGAAAATATATTTCCTTTATTATTTTCATGATTCGTGGTCAATCCAAAGGTCAAACAATCGGAAATATGATTTTTACCAAAAAAAGTTGAGAAATTGTGTATTAACTTCTTTTTCGTGGAATTTTGACTGGTAAATCCTTTTATGGTATAATGTTTGTGATTCAAGATGACCTTTAAGGTCAAAGGGGTAATTTTAAGGCCAAAAATACTGAAAATAAAATCTTTAACAAATAAAATATAAAAAAAACATCATATGTAATACCTCGTCTTGAGGTGATATTTACTGGATAATCTATATGCTTTTATTTTGGTGATACAATGAATTCTTCAAGATCAAAAAGTACATTTCAAGGTCAAAATGTATAAACAAAATTGAAGATTAAAGATCTTTAATTTTTGTCAAAATGTCAATTTTAAGGTCAAATAAAAGCAAGTGTAATACCTTTTTTTTGTGCAAAAAGAGGTAACCGACCTAATCTAACTTACTGGAAGATCCATTTCTGGTATTATTTTAGTGATCGATTCAACTTCATCTTCAAAGTCGAAATGCCCATTTTAAGGTCAAATGAGCGGAATATGATTCTAACAAATTGAAATAACACTATGTAATACCTTATTTCAATATGATGTTGAGTAGAAAATCCTTTACTAGTAGTAGTTTGATTCAAAGTCTCATTCCAAAAAAAAACATTTTACACAAATAAAAATAGAAACATGTGTAATCCATATCTTTGATGGGGTTTTAACTGCATTTCTTGTTAGTACAATTTTTATAGTTAAATGTCATATTTCGAATCCTGTGTCTGGATGGCAGTGTCATCTCACCATACTCAGGAGGTTCTCCTGGCCCAGTTTAGCCTGTATGTGCACAAAGGTGGCCTAAAACCACATTCAATTAATTTGATTTGTCGTATTTATGGGTATAAGGTTATTTAGTAATTTTTGTCCGAATAAAGTGTTTCTCACCGCCTCCCCACCGTTTTTATCGTTTCCCTTTACCCTTTAACACCATTAGATGCTCTCTAACTCCCGCCAATCGCCCATCAACACATTCCAATCGCCATTTAATTCCTCTCCGTTACCCTTTAACCCTTACTCATCCCCTTTTGTTCCCCCTCCATCGCATTTTAGGCCATAGCATAAACATTTTTACACCTTTCTGTCGCCTACTAATGCCTCGTTGTCGCGCTTTAGCACTGCCCCGTCGTTCTTTAACGCCTCCCCATTGCCCTTTAACGTCTCCCTGTCTGCCTTTATTGCTTCTCGATCGCCCTTTAATGCCTCTGTGATGCCCTTTGACGCTTTTTCGTTGCCCTGTAATGCCTTCTCGTTACCTTTTAACGCACCCGGTCACACTTGAACGCATCTTACTCGCCCTTTTATGCCTCCCCATTGCCTTTTAAAGCCTCTTCAGCGCACTTTAACGCCTTCTTGTCGTCCTTAAACGCCTCCCCATCGCACTTTAACGCTTCCCCATTGCTCTTCAATGCTTTCCCATTGCAATTTAACGCTTCCGCGTCGCCCTGTACTGCCTTCCATATCACCTTTTAACACACCCAGTCGCACCTTAACGCCTTTTTGTCGTCCTTCAACGCCTTTACATTGCCCTTCAATGCCACTTCGTCGCCTTTTAGCGCCTCTCCATTGCCTCCTGCTCTTTTACTTGTAATGCCTTGTAATTCCTTGTATAAAATGACATTTTCACAATGTTAAATTGATCTTTTCACCTTGAGCATGCTTTATCACCTAGAAGAATTATATTATGCAGTCAAAATCACACCTATACGAAACTCACACCTAAATCACACCCATACGAGATATTATGCGTCTAATTTGTTGCATATATTGAGAGGAGTGAGTGGTACACCAAAAACATAGTATATAAGGGGGTGGAAGCTTGATAGAAGAACTGAACAAAATGAATGATGTAAACCCAATGTACATATATTCCTTGAATTTCACTGTTTTTTTCTGGCATAATTCCCATTAAATTATTGCTTTACGTCACGTTTTTGGCATTAATGGTCATTTATGTCAAATTGTAATGCGATAAAAAACAGTACAGACCATTGATGAGATGAATGATGTACAGATTATGACGTGAGTTTAGGGTGATAAGGCACGGTGGGTTGTTGAGAACGTTTTCCTTCACACATCCGATAACACAAGGGTTTTGGACATGTCTGGGGGATTTACCCCAGACATGTCCATATGTTTTGTACAGCTGTATCTATATGTATTTCTATGTACTCCAGAGATGCCAGAGTTATAATAAACCTTGAAACCATATGTCCAGAGACTCGGTCGGATAGTCCCCAAAGCAACAATAGCTGAAGGTAACTATATTGCCGGTTGTTTAAGACTACCACGGCCAACATCAGTGCCTGCACTGACATTGACACTTAAACAGTAGGTATACACTAAATAGTCATTGCAATTTCCTTCTTCTAGAGTCATTGGCGGCCATCTTAGATTTGACACTTTTCTGGTAGTCATATTTTGAAAGACTTTCTCTTGCCATTAAATACATCTCATTGGTGACAAAACCTCCGGAAAACATCTTTGGTATACTTTTCCGGGGTGTTTGAGTGGATGTTGGCATAAATCGACCAACTGATATCTCCGCTTTTAATCAACATAACTTAATTGTGTTTATATCAAAATGTTCTTTTTTACAAAAGGATTACAATGAAACTGGCTTTTAGTCACGAAATAGTCACATATATCATTTACTTTCAATTTCTGATATGTTAATAACAAAATAATTGAAAATTCAGCTTGGGCATATCCCCCCCCCCTTCAGCCTGATTACAGGTCTAATACTACTCGCCTATTCATTCAGCATTAAAATGCGCTGATGTAGATTGTGTTGCCACCTGGTGAATGGTACGGCATAGGAAAATATAAACAATGTAGGCATGTAATTTTTTATAATATCTTATATTATGATGCAATTAAAGGGGCTCCGCGGGATTACATCACGTTTGGTATTTAGCTTTGTATTAAAGTAGTTTATACAGCATATCATGATTTCATTTTTTTCAATTTTTTTAGATTTTGAAAAACATTTTTATCAACATTTCGAAGAATCCAGACAAAACCGAAACAAACTATTTGTACACCTAGAGGATTGTTGAATTGGACCACATGTTGATGCCGTCGGCCCAGCATTGGGCAGACAATTGTTGATGCAGAGGAATCCCCCACATTCACATTCCAATTGACGTCGGTGGCTTCGAAGTAACCTGGACTAGAAAATAAAAATAGTTTAGTCTTTGTCAGCGCTTTTGAAATTATTGATGATTTTTTCTTAACTTTTAGGCAAGTTTTTTTTTTAATTGTCATGTCAACTTTATGCTGTAATGTTACAAAGTAAATAAATATTGTATTTTATACTAGTACTCTAGTCTAACAGTGCTTGCAAATATGTAATGGTGACAAAAGGAGTGGCACGTCTCGTTTTACTTCACCTGAGCACATACGTTATGAACATGAATTGGTAGTATTGTTGTAGGCTGCCATGCACGATCCAAGTTCCAAGGAGAGTGGTCGTTCGCAACGTAAATACTACTGATATGTGTATCGAGAAGACTCATCTCCTTTGATAAATAGCATACTCTAGCTGTACGTACAGCGGGCAATATGTGAATTTATATTTAGACATAAATAATATTATTCTGGTATCAGAATGTTTGATTGATTCTCGTAGATTTTGTAACATATCTGACTTACTGAAATCATCAAACATAATATTATTAAAATATTATTTTATAGTATTATAGCAATAAAATTTACACATCAATGACTGTTGATATAACAAACAATATTTGAAATTGAGGAAAATGAGTAATCAATGATGATCAGTTCAAGCAATTAATTCAAACGTACACAAAAATTTCCAAAAAACCCTCAAACAAGATGATTCAACATTTTTGGTGTTTTATTTCCAGATCAACTCCCACCATTATTTGTCCATTTCCGTCGTCAAGGCGACGAATCTGTAGAGCTATTCAAATAATAGGCTATTATAAAAACTATGTGATTCAAATGTATGAGATGATAAATGTATTCGTTTTAGAGCTCAGGGCCCGGTTGCGACAGGCTTTTTGTGGTCGTATCCGGGACGTACCGACTAAAAACATTTAAGCCAGTTGCACCAATTAGTCGTAAATGTTATGTGGTCGTATGTATGGACGTAAACCTACGCCTACTAGGGAGGAGGAGTACCGAGGGGCGTAAATATACGTGGGGTCATTTCTACAGAAAACATTGGCTCAACAGAAAACAATGCAGAACGTAATCTTCACTGTGCATTTTATTATACTAAATGATATGAATAAAATAGTGACAGGCAAGCAAAACAATGGAAGCAGCAAACCCTTCTGCTTAAATCACAGTTTTAAATTAGTTGTTGGACTAGTAGATCTAATAATACGAAAGTTATTAACATAACATTATCCATTCTGCTTAAACCAGTTATAACTTATTTGTTGGACTAGTAGATCTGATAATACGACTAGTTCTGGAGCACTATCATAACATTATCGTTATGGGGTTAAACCTTGCTGCTGAAGAAAATATTGATAGACAAAACGACACGATGAAAGCAGCAAACCTTTCTGCTTGAATCACATTCGTAAATTATTTGTTGGTCTACTAATAATACACCAAGTTCTTGAAAACAATCATAGAATATCGTTTTGCGGTTAAACCTTGGTGCCGAAAGAAAATATTGACAGGCAAAACGACACAATAAAAGCAGCCGACCCTCATCATAATAAGATACTTTCTATATGCGTGCAGCCTTTAAATCTATCTTCACTGGTTTTCAAATACTGCCTTTTTGTTAATACAATGTTTAAAAGAAAAATTTTAACACTATCATAACATTATCGTTATGGGGTTAAAACTTGCTGCTGAACAAAATATTGACAGACAAAGCGACACGATGAAAGCAGCAAACCTTTCTGCTTTAATCACAGTTATAAATTATTTGTTGGTCTACTAATAATACACCAAGTTCTTGAACACAATCATAGAATATCGTTTTGCGGTTAAACCTTGGTGCTGAAAGAAAATATTGACAGGCGAAACGACACGATGAAAGCAGACAACCCTCATCATCATCACAAGATACTTCATATATGCTTGCAGCCTTTAAATCTATGTTCACTGGTTCTCAAAACATTTTTTTTGTTAATATGATATTTATTATTATTTGAAAACTTAAAAAACCCAAATAGATATGATATTAAGCAAGAATAAAATACCGTATTGCAAAACCAGTGAAGATAGACTTGAACATGTTAAAGGATGCAAGCATATAAGAAGTATATTTTGATGCAGCTGATGAACTCTTCTGCTTGAATCACAGTTTGAAGTTCTTTGTTGGAATAGTAATCATACATCACGTAACCTAACACTATCATATGTGCGAGTATAATATGCACATTAAACCATTTGTCTAATTTTGCTTTTGAAAAAGGAGAATCACTAATATGCAAAGTAAAAGCATAGAAACATTCAATGTGTTTTCTCATCATGTTGATATACGGAGGCCCTAAAGAAACATGGGAGAAAATAAATATGTGTAGTGCGCACTACATGACTAGCGAGTGCGCACTACATAATAATGTAGTCCGCACTAGATATTACCTAGTGCGCATTACATAATATTATCTAGTGCCAAATAGACAAATATGCAGTGAGCACTATGCATAATAAATAGTCGCACTGGATATTTGTGTATTGGAGACTAGATATCTTTTTCTTATGTCCCTTCGGGGGCTCCTTATGATTATACGTTACTCTCAGACAATCTAACAAGACACCGACAATTTTAATGGTTTTGATTCTATGTCAACGTGGTCAAGTCAATTGATAAACAGTGTACTTTCTCCCTGTTCGTACATGACCACATGTAGTAACTGTAATGTACATGCTCATATGTGCAACTAATAGATCATTGGGTTATCACTAAATCAATTGCAATAACAGGTGCTATATAAACGACATGACAGCTAGCATCGTCACTCTGTTCTTGAATCTATGTAAAATGCAAATTTACCAGCTGCAGTCTGGCTATACGGCCAGTAAGGTCGTTTTGAAGATTGTTTTGATTATTGTCAACGCGGATCTGCTGATCCTCATGCATCTCTACATTATCAATATCACCAAACATTATCGCTTTGTTATGTAAAATTATAGAGGCGATGATGACACTGCATGCCCTCTTTGGTGACAACCTTAATTCACTGTGTAGACAAGAAAACCGTCTCTTTAAAACACCATTACATCGCTCTATGGTACTGCGAGTTACCATATGTGCCCTGTTATAGGCTTGTTCAGCATCATTTTGTGGTCGTAGAAATGGTACCATCAACCATTGTTTTAACGGATATCCACTGTCTCCTAAAACTAAAATATCATTTCTGTTTTGTAGCTCATTATACACAGCACTTTCAGTCAATATCCGGGAGTCATGTGTAGATCCTGGCCATCTCACCACACAGTTGACTATTCTTAAATGTGCATCGCACATAAGTTGCACGTTGATAGAGTGATAGCCCTTGCGATTCACATATTCCCACTCGTTAGCAGCTGGGCTTATTATTTTGACATGAGTGCCATCTACACACGCAACAACGTTAGGGAAATTAGCAATGGTGGCAAAATCCCGCTTCATTTTTGCTATTTCATCTCTATCTTGGGGTAAATAAACATATCGTGCCATGCGTCTTTGCAATGCCAAACAAACTCTTCGTATTGCTCGACACGCTGTACTTCGGTTCACCCCTATCATATCTGAAACATGGTTTTGAAAACATCCACTAGCCAAAAATCTCAAGGTTATCAGTGTTTGTAGTTCTGTTGAGAGTGCCCTATTTCTTTGTGAGGTGTACTCGGAAGTCATCCCTAAGTTCATCTATAATAGCAAGTAAATTGTGTCTCCTAAAACGAAACCGCTCATAGAGCTCTACATCATCATATACGTCAAGAGGATTTTGGCGGTCCCGAAAAAGTCGTTCCCTCCTGTATGCTCTATCAACATAGTCATCAAATAATACGTGAACCAGATTAGCCATTTTTGATCAATAAAATCCCTACAGTATGTGATATAATTCAACAGTCTTATCGTAAATGTTAATGGTTGTGATTCTATGTGTGATTCAGGTATATACCTACAATATGAAAAATAATTCAATCTCTAGTACAACATTTTCATAAATATGCTGTAATCATATCAACAAACTTTGAAAGAGATGATGTGTTGTCAACATATTTTCAATTTAAATTTCACCACATTAATAAATCATATTCTTCTTCTAACAGCCAAGGAATAAAATCTCCTTCAATGTTACTGAAATCCACCTCCCTATCGGAATCCGAGAAAACAAACGTTTCACAGTCATCATCCGACCCTTGACAAACATGACACGTTATGACAAGCGCTTTAAAAGCGTCGGGCGTGTGCATATTTATGGGTAACAGTCTCATAGAATCGATAATTACTGAGCTATATGAGGCTTGACACTTTCCCGAAAGCTTGTTTTAGCCAATGCACAATTAGTTGCTTTTACTAAAGCATCTGCAAATGGATCGTCATGTTCAATAAACGATGTCAAATCTCCTATGAAATCATGAAAACTTGAAATCAAATGAAAAAAAAAATGAAATCAAATCTGCATCTTAAAATAGTGGTGATGCCATTTTTTTTGTTTATTATGCTGCCCGTTCTTTCTATTTCACCTTTAGCCAATTGATTGATAAACATTGTCATCGTCATAAAATAAACTGAGATTAGCAGGTTGACATTGCGTGTGGGCTGTATCAGTGGGCGCAGCAATTGCTTCTGTTGGATTGCGACATAACGAGTTTACAGCGGTGTTTTTCAATTGCTGTATTTCTAATCGAAGCTTCAGGATTTCAAGTGATATTTTTTTTTTTGCAATTTGTTTTTTGATATTTCTTGCTGTATCAATTCTTTGTGAAGCTCTTCTCGTGATGATGTTTTAGTTGTTGCTCGTCTGTTTACACGATACAACGAGTCATTAGTGCTTCTTGAAATTTTTGCAGCTGATGAACCATCTGCAAAATCTTGAGAACGGGAGCGTTTGCTGGTGGTCTCTGGTCTCTTGCTTTGTTGTTCACTAGCCGTAGACTCCACTGTATTGTTGTCCTCTGATAATGTAGTAAGGAAACCTTAATGCAACAAAAAAACGGAAAAAGTAACCAATCTATACTGTTAAGCTTTGTCGACAAACATCAAACAAAAAAATGATTCCTCTTACATACATTGTTTTTTAGAAAATGTTGCAACTGTTTTCTGAATAAGTGACAGATGGTGCATCATGATGCAAACTAAATCTAGGCCGGAGATAACTTGCCCCAATGTCGGTTGAATAGTAGGTCAATGTTTTAGACGTTGGCACATTGAACAATGTGAATTAATCGCAATGTTTTAGGAACTGAGAATGTGTTTGACATCTCTATATTAAATAAATTATGTATTTTTGACCAACGTCTCTGTTGTATTTAAATTCTTTTTATTCTGGACTAATGATATTTCGGACTAATAGTACTTCGGATTAATGGTACTTTTAACATGTAACTAACATAACTTTTGACTAATTTTTTTATTAAAATCCCATTAGTTAGAATTTTCTTTATTCCCAATTTTCTCGTATCTCATTCAAAGTCCAGTGAGTTTCAGATTAAAAGTACCATTAATCGGAAGTACCACTTTTCCGACATGTCAATAGATGAAACTTTGCTAAAAAATAACAATGCAAATAAAAAATATCATGTTAAAAACATTAGGATTCATTTTTTTTCGGCGTGTAGCGTAGTCTCGTTCGGCTCGCCTGTGAGCTCGTAACTTGGAGGTACTGGGTTCAACCACCGCTTCAACCCCCGCCTGCTAGTGCTCGCGATTACGCATATACAGTGCTCAAAATTGTTCAAAGGCATATTAAGTGTGCAGTGCTGCCTATGGTACTGTGCACTATGGTATTCATCTTCATAAGTTTACTTAGAGTTAATATACCCTATACTACAAGGAAAGTAGATTTGATTATCTAATCTATCCCACTTGTATTGAAATGTTATGTTATGTAAAATATATCTATTAGGCCTCGTAATTTTACATATATTATAATTATAAAAGATGCGACTCATGATATTAATCGCATGTGAGACAGCTTTACAAATTAATGATTTAACTCTAATTCACATTTTTTGAAGTAGTTAATTTGCTGGACTATTATACAGCATCTCACCATCCTCAGGAGGTTCTCATTGTATGCAGTTTAGCCTGTATGTGCACAAAAGTGGCCTAAAAGCCCTAATCATTTCATTTTTTCATTATACAGCATGATTTGCATATCGGCCGGATTTTCCGACTTAAGGACGCATAGCTGTTGCATAGCCCATCTGTTTTGATGTTATTGATAAAATGCAAATGAGTGTGATCTTAATAGTTAAATATTGTCTCTCTCTAATAACTAACTGTACTCACTTGCTATTTGGACAATTTTGTTTATATTAGCATGTGTCACTATATAGGCCTACCCCCGGGGAATTCTGTGGGTGATATTTTTTTTTTGTATCAAATCATGGGTCAGCCATTCTGCAAGATAGCCGCCAAATATCTTGTGTACGCGGTTGCTGGACATCCGCTACTTTGATCAACCTGATATTTGGTGGGATGCTTATATGTACACAGGCGGCGACTGCGTCAACTTCTGGGAAAGTTTCGATTCAAAATGGCCGCCTGGCGGCCATTTTGTTTTTATTTTAGATATTTTCCTATATATATCTTGAAAAGTAAGCAAAATATGGCTATAGTTCGCATCACTCACCTATAGGAAACCCCACCATGGGCATACAATAGCATATTTATTTATGACCTTGGATGACCTTGAGAGGTCAAACGGAGGTCATTCACACTTAAATGGTTTATAACTTGAAAAATATCCTAGATTGGTCTATAGTTATCATTACTCAGCAAAATATGGCTATTGTTCGCATCACTCACCTATAGGAAACCCCAACATTGGCATACAATAGCATATTCACTTTTGACCTTGGGTGACCTTGTGTGGTCAAGCGAAGGTCAATCACACTAAAAATGGTTTATAACTTGAAAAATATGCTAGATAGGTCTATAGTTATCATTACTCGCCTATGAGAAACCCCACCATAGGCATACAATGACATATTTACTTTTGACCTTGGGTGACCTTGAGGGGTCAAACGGGGGTCAATCACACTTAAATGGTTTATAACTGGAAAAAAATGCTAGATAGATCTATGGTTATCATTACTCGCTTATAGGAAACCCCACCATATGCATACAATGGCATAACTACTTTTGACCTTGGGTGACCTTGAGGGGTCAAACAGAAGTTAATCACACTTAAATGGTTCATAACTTCAAAAATATGCAAGATAGGTCTATAATTATCATTACTCGCCTATGAAAAACCCTACAATGACAAATTTACTTTTGACCTTGGGTGACCTCGGGGGTCAAACAGAGGTCAATCACGTTTAAATGGTTTATTACTTGGAAAATATGTAAGATGGGACCGGGGGATGCTTTTAGGGGCTCGCAACTGAACCCAATCCAATCTAGTTAACATTTGATTAGTAGAGAAACAGTTGTAGGCCTATACTTTTTTAACCCTTTGAGCACTGATGTCGACTATAATCGTTTTAAAACTTTTCTATTAACACATATAAAAACAGTTTTTGAGAGTGGAATTTGAGGTAGATCGACAAAAATTGCAAATGTTTGGTCTCAAATTAAACAAATCTGAGTATTTTTTACCCACTTGAAGTTGTGGGTCGCGGTAGCGAGACACAACTTAAAGTGGGTAAAAAATTAAAAAGATTAGGTCGGTGGTAAAAGGGTTAATCAACAACAAAAATGCCTGCAAAATGGCCCTCTTTTTACGCTTGGTGAAGCAGCCTAAAAAAATTATGAAATTTATATCAATGTATAATATTTAAAACATAGTTACCAAGTGTGTTCTCTTGAGGAATGCTATCTTGGGAAATGGAGTCGTAGTATGAAATAGGCTTTCTCCTTCTCCAGCGGGAACAATTCCTACCAAACAAGGTGCACTCTCGCCAATGATGTCTAAAATGATATCTGTATATGGAGACTCGGTAGGTTTGGGTCCACCCCCTGTTGTAGGTCTTTTCCTGTTAGATAAGTCTTTTTTGGCTCTTGACAAGAGATCCTTCCATTTGTGCTGTATTTCTTTTACTGCTCTATTCTCCACTCCCTCTGCATTCACTTCTCCCTTGATCAAATTCCATATATCTTGTTTAGCTCTAAGTGACACACTACTGCTAAATTTGCTATTTAACATGTCCTTGTTGTCACTGTATGTGGTTAAAAGACGTTTGATTTCTCCATCAGAGAAGTTTCTCTTCTTCTTTTTCTTTTCTATGCCGTTTAAAGCACGCTGCCGCTGATCTCTTTCGTTCTCCATCATGGCGTATTTCTTGGTTTAAGGATAGTGAGTACGAGTTGTGCTGTGCGTGTACATTGATAAAACTTGGGAAATTCCCGAAAGGACTATACACGTGGCACTTACGACGACGTAGAGGTTGACGTACCTACGTCAGTGACTTTTCGGGTTGGTGCAACCGGCGGATAATCGTAGACGTACGTACGCCAGGCGTACATACGCCAGGCGTTGAGAATTCCCGACCAGTATTTACGTCAGTTTGGTGCAACCGGCCACAGGGGCCTAGTGCACCACATTACGTCTAACGTGTGAAGTTAATTGTCGAAGTCATGACGTCGTAACGACCGACACTGACTGTCCCAACACACGCCAGGTGCACAACACAAGGTCGTTACATCGTCTCACTAACATGCAGCGTTCCCACACGGGGTAATCAAAAACACTATGATTTTACAACGGTATAAAGGTGTATTATCTACCAAGCTAGTAAACAAACTATTAAACAGACACATACTATCTCAGTGACTTAGAATAAACTTGATGGAACATATTCTATCACAATATGAACCGTATGAAGTTAAAAAAAGTTTGAAATTGGCCTATAAATTATGTTGCCCATTTCTGAGTTATGTATCATAAAGCTACCATAAATCTGTATAATGTATTTTAATATAAACTTTTGTTCATTGCACAATTTTATAAGATAATAATTAATCATTTGAAGATATTTTGCATCAATATTCTAGACTATATCTGTTTAGAAAAATGTGTCAATTTTTTCTCCAATTGACGTGTTTTTAAAACCCGGTGATAGTTTTTCCCCATGTTAATTTCGGTGACGATGAGCGTGTAGGCTTAAACTTGTTATTACAGCTCAGCGCGCACTGCTAACAGTAAAAACATGACTAACAAACTGACCAAAAGGTACTAACAGAGATACAATTTGAAGCGTTCAGAGTAAATGAAAGTCGTCAAAATTTAAATTATCTTTATTCAACTTGATGGTTAAAAAAGCTACGTTTAAAGCAATCCGGGCAACATAACAGCGGTACCATGATAAATCAAGATCATTATATAAAGTTTACTAATGAAACATCAACTTTTCTATATCTATAGGAAAATGTGATTACCATTAATATCATACCTGCGATATAAACACTTTCAGAAGAAAATGAATCTGTATTATTCCTGACGAATAATTAGAGGGATAAAGCTCGGCATTAGTAGATTGTGAAAGTGTCAGGGCTAATGAAATGCGCGTCACGATCTCTGTATACATTTTACAGCTAACGCCCCAGCAAACGTCTACCCCCTAGTAGACGTGACATCTTGGTTGTAGATGAGGAGTAACGTTGCAAACGCCGCAGTGGTGTACCAGACGTTTTGTCAACGTCTTAGACGTTAACACGACGTTGGTAATTTACCCTGGACCGACCCACTAACGCCTGTTTGGTGCACCACCCCCCTGAGCTAGGAATGCCGATATGTTTCGATCCTAATATACCGGTAATCTGGTAACATAGTCGCATGATACATTGATGAATAAGACGTGTACAGATTCAGTAGATGTACGTGGCGATGCTATGGGTTATGTGGTGATGTGATACAGATACGACGTACACGGGGCCTGTTGTTTGAGTTATCAAAGACAAATCGTTTGTTAACCGAAAAGGAAAATATCCCTATCTAGAAACATGATAATATTTTTAATGCACCAATCTTTTATAAAGCATCAATCTGATCGAAGGAATGGAGTGTGCAATGCTTCTTATGCTACTATAAACTTCGAACACTGTTACGTATTGTCGCGCCTCTGAGCTCGCTCATCCGAGGCATAAGGCGCAATTGAAGTGTTTTTAATAAAATGTAATTAATAAGAAATGGGAATGAAAACTGTTCCTGTCGTGACATTGTCCTAAATTGCAGAACACGACATACATTTAAAGCTGCATTCACTTTCATCTACCTTAATGCATTCTCCACACATAGATGTCGCTCAGGTAAAGCCCCGCTGCATCTCTGAGGTCAGAATGACCTAGATGAGGTCGATATCTGGGCCATCGAGGTGTGGACATAACATGTGAGTACAGTAATTTAGAAAAGGTCAGATATACTAGTAGATATGTGATAATCAATGAATGAGATTATATACCTCTTGATATATATATACTATTCTCAGCAAACATGAAGCGATCAACCGATGCTGTTTTAACGTTAAGCCAAATCGTAGGGCCAACATTACTTGATCGTGAAATATCTAACTGTAAGTTAGAAAATGAAACTCAGAACTTTTTCATTTTGCTGGATTATATATTTTCCCTTGAGGTAATTAACCTTTTTAGCACATACGTATTTTCTTGTTTTTAGGCCTACGCATTTTTTGGACGAGAATTGCTTTCGCAATTACTACCTCAAGTAATATATATATATATATAAATGGGCAGCACGTTAAAGCACATAACGATGGTCTTAAACAATAGTGGGTCAAGTCGACTTGACAGCAAAATTGAGTTTATCGTTTTGTTTAGAACTACAGTCTGTTAAATCCACTTATCAGCATGTTGACTTATACTGATAAAACACACAGCGATTGGCATTTGACAAAAGATCAAGATAAATTATCAGAGTGTTTTTCACCTTCTAAAACGATTTACAGAAGCAAAAATGGGATCAACAAGACATCAAGTTGACTTAACTCATTGTCACTCTAAGAAGACAGAATATGTAGAGATTGTACCCAGGTCAACAATGAACTAAGTCAAGGCATTTCTCTTGTGTTGTCTTCGCAAGTCTCAGAATAACAATGCGCTAAGTGCACTTGCACCTTTTTTTGTCCCAGAAACAGAGCCCATGAGCATTTAATAACAGAACAACAATGTGTCAAGTCGACTTGGTCCAGTGTTGGACAGATATTATACTGATATTTGCTCCTTTTCACAAGAATAACAATGTGCTAAGTCGAATTGATCTATTTTTGAATCCTAATTTGGAGCAAATTCAAATTTTATACATATCATAAGTGACTTAGCTGATTGTTATTTTAAAGGCCAAAAATGTCACTTAGCACACTATTGTTTTAACCCATCGATAACGTCCTTATTTTAGATATTGTCCTGTTCTCATTTTTTTTAATTGTGCTGAGTGGTCCAAATATAAGAACTTAAAAGTTTGCATGTAAATCGCGCGATATTTAGCCCACCTACACAGTCCGCGATCAATCAATCTGGTTTATTGTATAGGGCCAACGTCGCGCGATATTTCAGTAAAATAACACTTCCATTCTGTTTCAATCTGAAAATATCACGATATGAAGCGGTTTATCGCGTCGCGCTATTATGTAAACAGCATTACTAATATAGATTCTGGCGCGGTATTTTCGTACAAGTTACGATATATCGTAGGTTTCTGATTGGTCGAGATGACCATCTCGACCAATCAGAAACCTAGGATATATCGTAACTTGTACGAGAATACGGCTCCTGGTGCGGTATTTTTGATGGCGCGATTTACACAGTTATCCAGAGCAAACTGGCCTTATATAAATGGGTGCCAGTCGATTAGCCCCAAAACCAACTCGCCCCAACCAACTCGCCCCATATTTATGCCATCTCGCCCCAACCAACTCGCCCCACATTTATACCAACTCGCCCCTCATATATGCCAACTCGCCCCAACCAACTCGCCCCATATTTATGCCATCTCGCCCCAACCAACTCGCCCCACATTTATACCAACTCGCCCCACATATACGCCAACTCGCCCCAACCAACTCGCACCACATTTATACCAACTCGCCCCACATATATGCCAACTCGCCCCAACCAACTTGCCCCATATTTATGCCATCTCGCCGCAACCAACTCGCCCCACATTTATACCAACTCGCCCCTCATATATGCCAACTCGCCCCAACCAACTCGCCCCATATTTATGCCATCTCGCCCCAACCAACTCGCCCCACATTTATACCAACTCGCCCCACATATACGCCAACTCGCCCCAACCAACTCGCCCCACATTTATACCAACTCGCCCCACATATATGCCAACTCGCCCCAACCAACTTCGCCCCACATTATACCAACTCGCCCCACATGTATACCAGCTCCCCACACCCATCACTTTGCAATTACAGATTAGAATATAATGAAACTTTTTTATATTCACGATTTTTCTGAAGACAAGAAGGCTGAAAAGTAGACGCAAGCCTTGTTTATTTTATTGTGAAGTCATAAAATAATACATTGACTGCATGTAATCCATTAACCCTTTCAAGCCTGAGTTTACCATTGTCATCTTCATCCACTAGAAGCCGCGAATTGCTGTTGCAATTCACGACTTGTAGTGGATGAAGATGATTTGATGTGGGTGAAAAATTGAAGAAAATTGCCATGTATTGGAAAGCCAGTTTCATGGAAATTTTCATTCTAAAGCCCTTATTTGTAGGAAAATTAAACCTGTTTTCAGGGATGTAAAATGATGCTCTAATGCATCGTGAGGGCTTAAAGGGTTAAAATGGGTAAAATATTACGGTTGTAGGATGGTTCACCGATCGTAACTATTATCCAATGAGATCACTAGAGTTTTGAGCGGAGTGTTCTGATTAGAATGGTGAGTAGAATGATAATTTGCTACCCAAAACAGGTGTTTTGTAAAGTAGCCAGAACAAAAACTTGGATATTATGATAGCATTCACTCCTGCACGTAGCGTGTCGTGCTGAGTGAGTGGATATCTGGGCGAGTTGTGAACGATCATCCCCCAGCCGACACCAGATATTGACCCAATGATGTATTGATGTTGGGCCACCGTCGGAGACGGTAGCCCAACATCAATACATCAATAGTGTCTTCTGGGCCAACACTGGTGCTTTAACCCTTAATGCACTAAGGACGATTATTGTCGTGTTTAATCTGTTATACATATGCAATGTTTTTGCCCATAAGAAATCCGCCCAAGGGTGCCAAAATGGCACCCGGCTGATACCTGCTGAGGACATCCCATAGAACCCACCCTGTGGAGACTTCAGTTGTATTCGTTCTCACTCTACCCCTGAAGCGATGAGGCCTTTTCCACCTATTTGAGCACCCCTCTCCACGCGACTCCCAACTGTCGGCCCCTCCCCTAAATTTCAAACTCTGCCCAAAATTGTGAAAGTGTAGAACAAATATAGCTTTTATTGCCATAAATATGTTACCCATACATTTCTAATTCAAGTATGTCATGGCATACATATTTTACCATAAATAGAGACACATATAACGTTCTGAATTATTTTCTTGACTTTATATGAGCACATTTAATCTCGAAATTACGTATTACTTTTCAGAATGAAACCACATTTTTTGCGTGCGTTTTCGTTCATAAGTAGATAATTAGGGGGAATATATCGACACAAAATCACAAGAATAAGAGTTTAGCGGATATCTCGAAAACCCCCTCGACCCTCCGACCCCTCGCCCCTCGACCCTCGACCCACGACCCTCGACCCTCGACCCTCAACTTTAATTTTTTTATTGTTTTTTTTGATAGTCTATTTATAAAATTCGGGAAACAATATCAGGTCAATGTTGTCTCACCGTCTGCGACGCTGGCCTAACATTAGCTGAAAGCCTAATGTATATTTTGGGGAGAGGCACGATACGCAATATATGGGGGCACTTGATTAGGCGTATAGACTGACATCTGAGTCCCACCACTGTCTTACATTAATCAGTTAACACTGGCCCAACAATGTTCCAGTCCAATGATAGCTAAGCACAGCAAGCAGTAAGCATTGAGCCAATGTTGGATTATTGCTGGCCCAACGTCTGTAACGCTGGCCCACCGCTTGGATGCCGGTGCCAAAGCGTGTGACTGAATGAAACTCACTGGGGCGAAACTGGATTAGCTAACGCCGGCGGTAGCCTATCCAAGATGGATGCACCGAAAGTGGGTAAATCAGTTTTCTGCTCTTTCGAGGTATTTTATATCAATCTTCGGGCTAGCCATTCACCCACCGTATTTATATGAATGTAAGGGATTTTAGGGAGTATCGGGGTTTGTTAAAAACGTAAGAGTTTGGTACATTTGACATCCGAAAAAACGCGGAAAGATTGACTAACGCATTTTATAAATAATACAAAGATTGACTAACGGGATTGATGAGATTGACTAACGTACCCTAGGATTAGCTAACGCTTATAATATATCTCATTCCTGAATACATAAAATAGGCATATGCATGGTGATTTTTCTAAGAATTAACTAGGCCTTGTTCAGAATTAACTGGGCATTAACATCAAACAGTGAACTATATAGATGTGACTGTTTTCGGCACAAAGCATCCCTGTTACATGACTCAAACTTGGAGAGATTGCCACAATAGAAAAATCTAAGGGAAAAAATTACCCCTGCCAGGTATTTTTTTCAAGATGTCCACCATGAATGAATGAATGAATGAAATCTTATATAGCGCATGTATCCAGCCGGCGGCTGTTCAGAGCGCTGTACATCGAGAGTAACTTAGCAAGGCCTGTTATCATTCAAATTCCAACTCAGTCTCCTGAGAGATATACAGCTGAGCTGCCATTGAAGCGCATCAAGCTATTTTCATTCCAAGCAAATTCGCCTTATGTGCCAAGTACTCACACATTGTGGATTTTCTGGGGTCTCGCTGGATGGAAACTGCGCCTACGTCCATTGAGGTTCTTTTACGTCCAACTCTAGGTCAGTCAGACGAGTCATCTGATTTACGTGGTTCTCTGAGCCCCACGAGTGTATACAGCACCTGGCAGTCACCAGGCGGTCACCCATCCAATTATGAACCGGGCGCGACGTCGCTTAACTTCATTGATAGAGCCAATCACGATGAGCGAACGCCGTATTCCGTATAATCAGCCATCTTGTTTTTAATGAAAATACCATCAGCCATCTTGTTTTTAATGAATTATTCCCAAAAGTTAATCAGATCATTCGAAATGCCTAGATAACCCATCTTCAACTATCTAGTTGTCTGCTACCGGCAGACTCCTGGATATCACGTATATGTGCTATGAGTTCAGAACCCCCCTCCTCCCTAGCCAATTCAGGCAGCCCATACAATATCTGAACTGAGTGTGACCTAAACACTACAGTCAGTAAACCGGTGACGTCATAATGAATATTCATGTTGCTCGCACCCCCTCCCGTTCGTTCAACTGTAAGGCGCACCTGTTGTCAAGGTCAGACTGGTAGTCTGACCTGATAGGGCAAGGTGAGAGAACCACTGCATAAAATTTGAATGCGATCCAACTAATGGTTCATAAGATATCGCGCCCAAAATGTCCTCCATCGGCCATCTTGTTTCAATGGATTCTTCCCAAAAGTTAATCAGATCATCAGAAATACCCAGAGAACCCCCACGTCAAATTTGAATGCGATCCAACCAACGGTTCATATGATATCGCGCCCACAAGCTTTTTGGGCGGCCATTTTTTCAAAATATCCTCTGTCAGCCATCTTGCTTTTAATTTTTTTTTCCCAAAAGGTAATCAGATCATTCAAAATAACCAGCGAGCCACAACATCAAATTTGAATGTGATCCAACCAACGGTTCATATGATATCGCGCCCACAAGCATTTTGGGCGGACACTTTTTCAAAATGTCCTCCGTCAGCCATCTTGTTTTTAATGAATTCTTCCCAAAAGTTAATCAGATCATCAGAAATACCCAGAGAACCACCTATACAATTTGAATGCGATCCAACCAACGGTTCATATGATATCGCGCCCACAAGCTTTTTGGGCGGCCATTTTTTCAAAATATCCTTTGTCAGCCATCTTGCTTTTAATATTTTTTTCCCAAAAGGTAATCAGATCATTCAAAATAATCAGCGAACCACAATATCAAATTTGAATGTGATCCAACCAACGGTTCATATGATATCGCGCCCACAAGCATTTTGGGCGGACACTTTTTCAAAATGTCCTCCGTCAGCCATGTTGTTTTTAATGAATTCTTCCAAAAGTTAATCAGATCATCAGAAATACCCAGAGAACCACCTATAAAATTTGAATGGAATCCATTCAAAGGCTAATAAGATATCGTGCACACAAGCTTTTTGGGCGGTTATCTTGGAAAATGGCCGCTTTTGGCATGGTGACAAAACAATATGGGAAGAATTGCCCAGGCACATAGGTCATGTTTGTAAACTTCTTAGGGAGAGCTAAATTCCTTATGCGCCTGCATCGGCAGTGGAGACGGAATAATGCTAAACACTATAGGCATCCCGATAATATAGGGGATGCTTAATAACGTCATGTTAGCCTGACTCAAATGCAACGAAAAACACTTAGCTTTAAAATATATACTAGTTTAATCAGACATATAATCTTCTGTATTTTAATTTTCACTTGAAGCTGCTTCGGTAATTTTAATTATATTTCTTTATCAGTATAATACGTTGTATCCTTGACATTCATCAGATGTGTCTTGACTTCTGTCACGTTAGATGTTGCTGTTTATTGCAAACCATCTCGAAATACAGTTATTTTAGCCATCATACAATGCAATAATTTAAAACCGACTATACAAACACTTTTTTCCGAGTGGTGCAGAAGAATTCTAGCCAGCGAAGTGGCTTCTAGTAACACTGCTGCTAACGTGACATTAACAAAGTGTCAACAAAAACGTCACGTTAGCATATTTTAAATTCAACAAAAATGACACTTAACATTGAAGAACCTCCTTGTTTGATCACTAATACAATCTACAGTTTTTAATTCCAATATTGTTTATGGTTGCTTCATCGATCACAGTTCTTTCATCAGATTTTATACTAATTCTAAGAAATCATTTATATTTTTTTTTACAAAAAACACTTTTTGTTGCATTGATTTATTAAACTATACCATTGACAAAATTATCTGAAAAATAACATAGTACTGCTGAAATGAGTAAATTTTTATCATATTTACAAAAAAATATGGCCGGGAAGTCAATGTGGCACTTTATCGTGTTTGATGTCATATATAATCTGTCTCTTTTGCAATCAATGATATGCTGTGCAATCACTCTATAATAGATTACTATGCAGTTCTATATATAGCCTATGGCCATGCTATGATCTAAGGTCTAACAGTTACTGTAACCAAGAATATTAGGCTGGAGATACCTAGGGGGTAGAGTAAGTAAGTAAAATATATGCTTTACTTCACTTTTCGGCCGGTATGGCCATTTAAGTGGAAATTCCAGGTATTACATATTCCAGTTATATCCCATACTGTATAGTTAAAGTAGTAAAGGGAAGACAAAGCTAATAAAAGCATGTTCGTACTAAAATATTCAGTTTAAAGTGTTTGATATGATAAGATAACGAGTCTGATGACATGTTGAAGCGCCTGCACTACAACACAGTTTAATGTCAAAACAAATATATATAATATATACTATAATACTATATACTATAATCAAAAAAAGTAAACCCATTTAGACATAAATATGAATGACATAAACAATGAACAGAGAAACCATAAAGTAAGTAAGTAAATGTCTTCTTTACTTCACTTTTCGGCCAGTATGGCCAGAGAAATCATGAAACCACAACAAATTCTCAAAAATTAAAGACTTACAGTGCCAGTTGCGATACACAATATAAATTAACACAAAACGATGACAAAAACAATTAAAATTGAAAGTCCCAAAACAGTTTCATTGTCAAAACAAATATATATTATATACTATAATACTATATACTATAATCAAAGAAAGTAAACCCATTTAAAAACACGAATACATACAATAAAAATACTTAAGACAGTCCCGTATACTAATAGAACGTTAGACACAAATCCACATACCGATTCAGATAATATTGAACATCACAAACCAATGACTATGCTCTGTATTTACCGCCAAACCGATTTTATATATATTGAAAAGTAATGCAAAATATTCTAGACCCATATGTAATAACGTGAGAAAAACACAATATTAATAAAAACGTTTGGGTGTGCTTGGCCTTCTATGAAGTTGCCCAGGGGGGACCACGCGGAGGTGACACCCATCCCCCCCCCCCCCCACCTAGGGGGTAGAAGATCAAGGTACTGTTTAATACTGACAGTTAATGTTATTACAAATCAAAACTGTATCCTAAAGAAGCAGCAATGCGAATCGCGTTGAAATAAACATAAAAAATTGAAAATGTCTTAACTTGTTCAATCTTTAACTATTGTGCTGCCAATATTCAAATATAGGCATAATGTTACAATAATATTTTAACATTAGTAATTGTAAAATATCAAATAGGAAATGTTTTTTAAAGTAATATTTTGAGATATAGCCTATATAGGCGGTGCTAGTGATCAATCCGACTTTATTTTGGTAGGTGTATTGACATTGTGAAAGATATTGAAAAAAAACTATGGAATAACTCGGCTCACTTTCTTCAGAATTTGAGGCAACAAACGATGTTGTGTCAGCATTTAGGGCCTACACATGTAGGCCCTATATGCCTATATCCACACCAACCACTAGGCTTGCATATAGTGCCTACATCATATAGCCTACATGGAAAAAATGCTTCCAATATTTATTTCATAGGTGATATTTATTAAATTATATAACTTCACCCCTGTGACTAGAACTGGAGAAGATAGTTCTATGCCTGGCATGAATAATTTTCAACTTACCTCAAAATTACCTCCCGAGGTAAGTTTAATAATATGGTGACGCGGAGAAACATGTTTCAGTCATAGAACACATAATGCTGCCAGCTACTAGTTAACTAATTAAGTAACAACCACTCTCATCTTATCATCTCTGTAGAACGCTAGTAGAAAAACCTTTCAGGGGATGATGTACGTGTTTGTCGGACATGAATTATATCAAACATGTTGAATAGAGGTGGCAAGTAGTAGGCCTAATAACAATAATAGTAAGGTATAAAATGTGTTCTTAAATACTAGGCCTACACCAGCTACTTACAGCGTCAGCTTTATCTAATCTTTTGATGCGTTATCTAATCTCACAAAGCGTTAGTCAATCTTTTTTTTAACAAAATACAGTTCCCGTTAGTCAATACCAGACATCGCGTTAGTCAATCTTTCCGCGTTTTTTCGGATGTCAAATTTACCAAACTCTTACGTTTTAACAGACCCCGATGCTCCCTAAAAATCCATTACATTCATATAAATACGTTGGGTGAATGGCTAGCCCGAAAATTGTGATAAAATACCTCAAAGGAGCAGACAACTGACTTACCCACTTTCGGTGCATCCATCTTGGATAAGCCAACGCCGGCGTTAGCTAATCCAGTTTCGCCCCAGTGAAACTGGCGAGTGATATGCCGGGTGATATGACTGGCAGGTGGTTTTTTTGCCCATCGAAAAAACAAGAGGCATTCAATCTCATGCTTGGGTAAATATACATAACAGTTAAAGTTATACAAGCGTCCTAAATAGTGACCCAACATTAAAATGTGTTTGGCCAGCCGTAGGCCTACGTGTATTTATAATTTACTATAATCGATGGCCACCCATTAAACAAGAGACATTAAACCAACGTCGGGTGAATGCTGAGCCAGCGTAGCAGACGGTCAGCCAACATCACTTGATAGCCAGGTTAGCATCACAGTAGGCCCATATAAATGTCCCGATTGTTATTATTATACAAAAGTTATAATTGTATAAACAAACAAAACCTGTTTTTAAAATTTTAAGTCTAGGGTCGAGGGTCGTGGGTCGTGGGTCGAGGGGTTCGAGGGGGTTTTCGAGATACCCGAGTTTAGCCACTGCTTAAACTGTTTTTGATTTATTAGCTTTAGTTTTAGGCTCTAATTATTCAATTTGTAATCAGAGGTGACAATATTTGACTGTATAATCCAGTTGTACACACTCTATAATTGTGTGATAGGCTGTACAAATACCATTTCGCAGATGGCAAGGACACATTGCTGCCTCAATGTTGGGCCACTATCATCGACGCTGTCACAACGTTGGAACAGCGTAGGCCAAGCTCTCGCATCGCTTCGCGTATACTGTCACTTGGCTTGATGTTCCAAGGCCAGACGGTGGCACGCCGTCACAGACGGTGCCGTCTTATTGCCGGCGCGTTGCGATTAGCTTTGATGTCTAAGCTTGGGGGGTGTCGCACGAGAGGCACGTGTGTCCTCCTGGAGTGGGGTCCCAAATAGGTAGACACAGGCTCATATCTGGCAGGGTGTAGTGGGAAGTACACCCTGCACGTAGGTTGAATAGAACCAGAATCGACCATAAAACATCATCCATACCTCAAAACAAGCTGAAGTGCAAAATGTCATTTGGCAGCTGGACTATTATCCGCGTTGTCTGAGGTGGATCATCCTATATAATAACTAGTATATGGACTCTCACAAACTTGACCTGTTGAAAGTACATATGTCTTTCATACGTGAGTGGCTGGGTACGTGTGAACTACGTACCGTATGTCCTCATGCCATGTATACACGATTAAAACACACCACTACATTATTTGCTTTGTCCGACCACTACATTCTAATAGCTGGGAATGGAGATTTATTGTTGATCAAGTACAAACCAATTATCATGGTAGGCCTATGATGATATAATCAGTCAGGTGTGACCGAGCTGTTGATTATGAGGGATTCTCATTATGGTCGGATGTGTTTTAAGTCTGTTAAACCCCTTCGGCCTCGGCCTTTTCCACAGCTAAAAATGTACAGCTCCTCGGGCTTTATCATATACATATAAAAATAAACCACGCTTCTACTCGCGCCTCGGGCCCACAACACCACAACGATAAATGTATTCTATTTCACTGCAGGCAAAAAAAACCTTCACAAACCTTGTGCTCTAGAGTGCATGGCTAACAAGTGGTTTACTTATTAGCCGGCTCATATTCTGATTGGAATTATAAGTAGCGTTACACACTGCCTTCTGATCCAGGCCTCCATAGATTGACCCTTTAACCGCCAAATTATTCAATTTGTATTTTCACCCACTTGAAGTAGTGTCTCGCTGACGCGATCCACTACTTCAAGTGAGTGAAAATTATTCCGATTTGACAAAACGGAGGTCAACTATTTTCAGATCTTGCTGATTGATGTCACATTTTATCTTTAACATATTTAAAATGTGGTACTTGATGTGCTAATAAAAAATGAAAACCCGAATATATGCGGCACCGGCGGTTAAAGGGGGAAACCAGTTATATAATGTTACGTGTACTTCGTCACACCCTCTTATATGGGCCTACCGAGAGTGTACTTGAATGTAGGTACGATAACACTAATCACTTGCTGAACTGGTGTGTCATTTAACATCCTATAGTAAGTATTTAGTTATTATAGTGACATGCATATACACACATACACAATAATATATCATGAACAAAATGCCATGAGAAGTTTGCTTATAATACATAATGTCACTTTATACAATGTAATAGCAATTAGCCACACGTATACCACGTTAAGAAGAGGTTTACAAGTGATAGCAAGTGTTTCTTTCCAAACAATTAGTAATCAAATTACTAATTATTTCTTCTAAATTTAGAAGGATGTAATCAGTGTTATAAAGCTTAATATGTTGATGCAGTGAGCTCAATATCGTTAAATATAGTTCATTTTAACAAAAATGATTTTCGCCTGATCAGACAACTGTACAATGTGGATAATATCAGATAATATCCAAAACGGTCCATGTTTATAATGGTGAGCTTTTATATAGCGCATATACAATGTGCTGTGCGCTTCACACATATTACTCCTGGTCACTGAATCTGTTCATTCAAGTACCATTTCAACTTCCTTTTTGAGCATACAGCACTGCAGCCATTTCGACGCAAGAAACTAATCGCACATGTTGCCATCTCTATCTTACCAGGTACTCATTTACACCTGAGTCAGGTGAAGCATGTGAGGGTAAACTGCCTTGCCCAAGGACACAACATCGAAACAATGTCCCAATATTGAGATGGGAGAAACGAGGTATTTCGCACCAAGCGGGATTCGAAACCACACGGCAGGAAACGACATTGGCAAAGCGCCACGCTCTAACCATTGCGCCACGTCCCTCTTATATTATTTATTCATTTGCATGTTAGTATATCGGGATAGATTATTGAAGTATTGGGAGGCAGAGAAAAAATACCTGAACCTTTCGTGTCATGTGCCATAATTATACATGCAAGTATTATCTTTTTTTCTATGCAAATATGTATCATCTTTAATATAACCACAATGTATCTGAATAATTATGAATCTGTCCACAATATCACTGTTCCAGGAATGCGTTTTATGTCGACCAGTGTTTGACGACCTCGGCCACAGTGACATAACTTAGCTAAGATGTGTGGACATTTGATCCAACAATTTATTTAGAGAGGCTGCTTGGGTTTGAATGGAAAATGGTCAATTTTCCTCGACTTACCAATTCGAAACGAGCGCTGAACACAACTATCGTTTAAGCCTACTGTACACAACTATCCATTAGCAGACTAGTTACGGTATACCTCTTCACGCCCATGGTTTACAGTACAGGTGGAGACTTACATGTACATGCTCGGTGCTGAACAATATTTAAGACAAACTATCAGTTATTAATTACATGTCTATCAGGCATTGATAAAAAATCGTAATCAATAATCCCATGTACTGAAAGCTGTGCTAATCGGAATTAGTCATTCATGTTTACTATCAGGTGATGTGGTGAGTTATGAGATCTAGTAGTGAACCAGTTGCCGTGGACGTACTCGACTGAGAAATCCTTCAATACGTTGCAAATGAAGCTTTCATGCGTTATGGGGTCAGTGGCCAGGTGCGCTGTAGGGATTCTGGTTTACTTCTGTGTGGTGGCATACCTGGCCGTGATCATACTATGTACCCTCGTTTTCTGGCTGGTGCAAAAATGCATGAATAACCTGAGTATCAAATTTGCCGGTGAACAAGCGCTAACAGTGAGTCCAGATGACTGTATTTGGCTGCAGGATTCACCCCAGAATAGAAGTATATGCCATGCTGTGCTGGAGTTCAAAGGCAAACCAGATGTAGACACATTTCAGTGTTTGATATGGGAGCGGCTCGTGTCACCAAGTGATCCAGATAACCCATTATTAGCACGTTATCCTAAAGTGGTCAGCTATCCATCTCTTGTCCTTCAGCGATATGTCTGGGTGGAGGATAAAACATTTGATATTGTCAACCACGTGTTTTTATCCAAGAAATTAGCACCACAAGACAGAGTTGAGTTCCAAAGCTTTGTAAGCGATATAGCTACTACACCATTGCCTGAGAAGAAATCCCCGTGGCAGTTCATCATTGTACCATCACATAAACCAGATAGTGAAACCTTTTATGGCATATTCCGCGTGCATCACGCTGTCGCTGATGGGGTCAGTCTGTTGAGAATGACCACTGAGCTACTGGCTGACCCACCATCATCAGAAAGTTCACCATCTATCCCTCTGAAGAAACCTACCCCTCTACCAAAGTGGAAGATGTACGCTGCTTCTGCTAGAGCTATTCTAGAAGGGCCTGGTATAGTATTAGAAGAAAGTCTGGCATTAAGCGACAACACAATTCTTCACGGACCTAAATGTTGTGGAATTAAGTTGATGGCATGGTCTGAGCCGATGGATATAAACATAATAAAAGACATAAGAAGAAAAACACACACTACATTTACTGATGTCATTATGTCTTGTATTGCTGGGTCTTTAGCTGATCATATAAGAAAGTACGGCTCCCACGTTCCAAGTACTCTGCTGGCATATGTACCGGTGAACTTCCGCCCAATAGACTCTAAACTGACATTGGATAATCAGTTTGCTTTGGTTTCCCTTCGGTTACCTCTCCAGTACCGTGATCCAATAGACTTACTTCATGCCACCAGAGACAACATGAACGAGATTAAAAGCTCACCAGAAGTAGTGGTTAACTCCCTCACAGCTCGGTATATGGCTATGTGCTTACCCAATATGTTAAGTAAACGGATACTAAACTGGTTCACAAACAAAGGAACTCTTGGCCTTACTAGCATTCCTGGACCAGCTACATCAATAAGTATGAATAATAATGTGCTTCAAAGTATGATAGCCTGGCCTCCAAGTAGAAGTAATGTGGGTAAGTACTTTTTATTATGATGGGTATGTGTTAAATAATCTATTTTGGATATTTGTCATCCATATTAAATATTGGACAGAACAATATACCCTTTTGTACTACCCATGTCTGCTTTGGCAAAAAACGGTAATAAATATGTCATTATTGTATTCGTACTACTATATATTTACAAATTCATCATTGTATGTTCTTATGATTTGATGATGTCTGTAATAGCATTTATTAGCAAAATATTTTTTTCGGTCACGTTCTCTATACAAAAACTATTTTATTACAGATATGTGTTATTTGCTACATTTATTATTTTAATTGCATTTTGTACACATACCACTGGAATGTGTATAAATGTGACAAAATGGATACAAGTATCTATATATGTTGCTTTTATCATGTTTATTACCACAAAATATTTCACTCATGTTTATTATTCTGTATTACATACTATTAACATATATGATTGCATCTCTCTATGATTTTTGTAGCTTTAGCTGTGTCCATGTGTAGCTATAATGGACGTGTACAGATGGGTGTACAGGTGGACAAAGCCGTCCTCTCAAACGCTCATCTTCTCGTGGATGGATTTACAAAACATCTACAGCATCTTCAGGAAGCCATAAAAAACCGTGACATGTAAACTAGTATTAGCCATGAAGTTTGTTGATTTGTGCTATCGTTATTCGCTTGTAACTATTAACAATGCTGCAGACGCTAAATTAAATATTTACATTTTCACCCAAACGAAGTTGTGTCTCGCTACCGCGACCCACAACACTTCGGTAACAAAATACTCACATTTGCATTAATTTGATACCAAACATTTGCAGATCTTGATGT